>OV725081.1:1673862-2873862 GCA_928085145.1 Nezara viridula
CACTATTGATTACATTTTTTTTTTTTGCGATAGTAAATACATACAAGGCCCTTTATTTATTAGCCTATATTCTCTTTATTGTCTCAATGATCTCTCTCTTTCGCTCATCATTCCATTTTTTTCTTCTCTCCTCTTCGTTCCCACTTTAAGAACGTTGATGTATTTTTTAAATTTGTATCTATCCTCGAATTCATTTTCTGTAATATCAAGTCTTTTTATTTCCTTTTTCATCTAACTGGGATATCTTTTAGTCCCTCCACTTTGTCTAATATTTGTTTGTTCAACGGAAATTTTCTTAAAATTGATGTTTCCAAGTCTTCAGTTTCTTCTTATACTTCTTTTTTTTTTGGCTTTTTTTTTGTCTTTTTTCTTATGCAAGTACTATTCTCCTACTTTTCTTGGTCGGTATATTTTTGTTTTCTCTTTTTCTCTTAGTAATCTTACAGAAGATATTTATAAGTATATTTCACAAAATGTGCATACATCTTACATTACATAGTTATTATAAAATTTTAAAAATAGATTGATAAAATATGGTTAGTTTACGTAATAGTATTTATTTGAAGAAGTAAAGCTAAAGATACTTAACAGAAATATACTTTAAATATATTAAAGAAGATAAAGTAAAATATAATAATAAAAATAATAATAATAATAATAAGGCTTAGCGAACCCGAAGGTTCGATGCCGACACCACCAATCGCTTGTTACACACCTCCCTCCACCGTTCGCCGTCCAAACCCAGTCCCTTCAGATCAGCTTTAATGCAATCTTCCCACCTTCGCTTCGGTCTACCCCTCGGACGCTTACCATTCGGCACAGCAAATATTAACCTTTTAGGAATTCTCTCGTTACTAAGCCCAACAACTTTACAAGCCCATTTGATTCGCCGCGATGAAATTACCTCAATTATATTACCCGGATATAGCTCACGCAATTCGGCGTTGTGTAACCGTCTGAACTCTCCGGTTAACTCATCCTTCTTCGGTCCGAATATTCTACGCAATACTTTATTTTCAAAAACCTTAAGACGCTGCTCATCCCTTAATGTAAGCGGCCAAGTTTCGCATCCATAAAGAACTGTAGGCAAGATAATTGTTTTATAGATTCTAATTTTTAAGTTTCGGGACAAGAGGCGCGAACTGAGTAGTTTTGTCACAGAAAAATAACAAGCATTTCCCGCCTTCAGTCTAACTTTAATCTCTTCTTCAATTTCGTTTTTTCTAGTTATCGTAGAACCTAGATACCTAAATTTATCTACCTGTTCAAACATATTACCATCTATATCGATATCACCAGTAGTATCGCCATTTTTGCAGCTAACCATATATTTTGTTTTATCCACGTTTATTTCGAGTCCTAGTTCTTTACCGGCTTTCATTAACGTTGTCGTATTTAGTTTTATAGTTTCAACGTCTTCGCTTAACAGTACCAGATCATCAGCATAGCCAAGCACGGATGTTGTCCCGCCCAGATCCAACCCTTTCTCGGTACGCATTACCTCCCTAATGGCATGTTCTAATGCCAAATTGAACAGGACAGGCGAAAGAGAATCCCCCTGTTTTAAGCCCGAACGAACCTCAAATTTTTCGGACAAATTATTACCGATTCTAACTTTATTGAGTGTCTCCGTCAAGCACATCCTGACTAGATTTACTAGTTTTTTTGGAATCCCCTGCTCGATTAGAATATTATACAGTTTCTGGCGGTCAATAGAATCGTAAGCCTTTTTAAAATCTATATACAGCTGGTGAACAATACCGTTATACTCCAATTTTTTCTCTAATATTTGCCGTAAAGAAAATATTTGATCAATAGTCGAACGATTCCGTCTAAATCCGCATTGGTAGTCTCCGATAATTTCCTCGGCGTATTCCGTGATTCGACTGGTTAAGATTACAGTGAATATTTTATAACATACCGGAAGGAGTGAAATTCCTCGATAGTTATTACAATCCGTCCTCGGACCCTTTTTGTGAATCGGAATAAGAATAGATTCTTTCCATTCTTCAGGTAATTTCTCGTTCACCCAGATCTTTTCAACCAACCGATGTATTTTAGAAACTCCAGCTTCCCCGCATGCCTTAATTAGTTCAGTAGGAATATTATCGATTCCCGCTGCTTTATATGATTTTAATTTTCCGATAGCTACTTCAACTTCCTCTTTACTTGGTCCTTCTATCAACGGTTCAGCACTCTGGTACTCAGAAGGAGGACACAGATCATAATTTCCCGTATTTAAAATATTGTCAAAGTGGTCCTTAAACTTATTCAATATGTCAACCGGATCGGTCAGAATATTGTTATTATCATCCCTAATTCCAGACGTTACGGGCCCTACATATTTACGTGATCTGTTTATACCTTTGTACATGTCTCTTACGTTATTTTCGATTCTATTAGTTTCTATTTCAATTATTTTATTTTTGAGATACTCCCTTTTTTTATTTTTGAGCAATTTTGTCGTTTCGTTCTTTGAGATTCGGAAGTATTCCAGATTGTCTTCGCTAGGATTATTTAGAGCTTTTAATTTAGCGGCTTTCCTTTTTTCGCACATGTTTAAGCAATCTTCATCAAACCACGGTTTGTTATTCTTATTTTCCTTTTTTCCTAGACACGAGTTACCGACCGCTTTAATATTATCCCTGATCTCTACCCATAACTTGTCAATATCCTCGTGGTCCTCGTCAGGAAGCTCTAAAGCTTCAAACCTATTCTTAACATCTAGCTCGAATTGGTTTCTAATTGATGGATTTTTTAATTTTTCCAAATTAAAATTCTCAAAATCGAAACGGTTTTCTTTTCTCTTTTTTATATTAAGTTTTTGTCGAAGTTTCGCGATTACTAATTCATGATCCGACCCACATTCTGCTCCGCGATAAGACCGTACATTTATTATACTGCTTTGCCAGCTGTGTTGTATCAAGACATGATCGATTTGATTTCGTGTTTGCGAATCCGGCGATGTCCAAGTATATTTATGAATATCCTTACGTTTGAACGTCGTACTTTTAATTACCAGGTTTTTCGAGATGGCAAAGTTTATCAGACGGATCCCATTATCATTACTATATTCGTGCAAACTTTCTTTACCAATCGTCTGAATATAAACTTCTTCCCTTCCTACCTTTGCGTTCGCGTCACCTACAATTATTTTCATGTAGTTTCGCGGTAGTTTATCATAAACCCATTCGAGTTTATCGTAAAATTCACTTTTGACTTCATCGTCACTGTCTTCGGTCGGACAATGTATGTTTATTAATGCGATTTTAAACCAACGTCCCTGAAATGTAGCTACCGAAATTCTATCACTAAAGAATTCTACGTCCCTCAAAGCGGATAGTAATCTACTCCTAATTAGAAACCCGGTACCTAAACAATGATTCCCGCTTCCTCCGTACCAAATAGTGTATTTTCCTTCCCTCATCGAGCCCTCCCCTGGCCAGCGAACCTCTTGCAGAGCCACGACATCCAAATTGTACCCATTTACCTCATTCGCGACCGATTTTAGTCCCCCTGCTGTGTTTAAACTCCTTACGTTCCACGTACCAATATTTAAATCCCTATATTTCAACTTGCACCATGAATCCCCTAAAGCAGTCCCCACCCGGAGACCCGAACGGGGGACTAGTTTACCTCCGGATAATGAGCGTTTTACCTTAGGGAGATCCATGACTTTTTGTGGTGTTTGGTGAACTAAAGATATGTGAGTAGGGCGTTCAATCCTACGTCACACCCTCCAGCAAGTCTGGTGGGCCCCTACCTCCAGCAAGTCTGGAGGTCCCCTCCCTCCAGCAAGTCTGGAGGGCCCCTCTCATTGTTGGTCAGCGAGTCCATCGGACTTAGCCGGGAGGAACTTCCAAGGAATTTCCACCGACCATCCCCACATCCGCCACCCGTGGGACGCTCCCCATACGCGGTAATGAGCCCGCGCGAGGAAAGTAAAATAAATTTAATAAATAAATAAATCGATAATAAATAATACATTAACAGATAAATAAACAGTACAAAAGTTAAAGAGAGGAAAGATAAAAGGGAAAGAGAAAAAATAAATAAATGAATTAAATAATTATATGAGTTAAGAAATACAATATATATATATATATATATATATATATATATATATATATATATATATATATATATATATATATATATATATATATATTATATATATATATATATATGTGCATATATATATATATAATACAGTATATATAATGTATATATACATACATCTCCTATCGGTAACTTCGATAAAATATAATATAAATTAATAAAATATTCCTCAGCTTATCTTATCTTAATGCTTTACTTACATCCTTGCACATTTGGAAACAGAAAGAACTTTGACTGAACAATATTCTATAGTCACATTATACATGGCAATGTAACCTTTTTATTTCAATATTTATCGAATAAATATAATTCCTCTGTTTGTAGTTTTTACTTACACTCAACCTTAATATATTTTTAATGCGAGATATTATATAATAAATTAAAAAAAAATCACTGTGTAGCTTCAAAAATCTCAGGAATAAAATTCTACACTATGAATAATTCTCTCTCTCTCTCTCTCTCTCTCTCTCTCTCTCTCTCTCTCTCTCTCTCTCTCTCTCTCTCTCTCTCTCTCTCTCGATTGGTTGAAATTGCTGGACCGCCCGATTTTTATGCTTCTTTTCATCATCTTTCTAGCTCTGATTCCAAAATCTCTTTCTTTGTTCCTGCAAATTAAGGCTTGTCTTATTTCAGCCTTGGATTCTTTTTGAAGAGAATATCCTTAAATCTTTAATAATCCGTTTTTTCCTATGTAACAAATCAATTAATATAAAACGCCTGAACTAGCTTGAATGTTACAGAAGTTGTACAAAATATAAGAACTGTTTACTAATCACTAGGCATGTTAATAATATAACAATATTGGATTAATATAAGTTTAGTGATAGCTGTGTCTTATTGGTTAACTATTACACTGGAGGGATATTTTCCAGTAGGACAAGCTAATCGCTTATTAAATTAAATTGTTACTTTAACATTCGTGGTAAAGTATTACTTATCTTGATAATATTATATTGTATAATAGTATATACAGTATCTATATAGCATAGCATAGCTATATAATGTAACGATGCTAGGTATATTATACTAGTATTATTATTAATACTACTAATTACCAGTAATTGATGTAGCTCCATGTCACTAAATTGAAAATGTTCATTTCCTCTCAATGGACGCACCTGCTTCATGCTTAGGCGATGACAGCCAATGGAAACTAAACGGAGGGGTCCATCGCTATTGGCTAATAGGAGGACCTATCAGCGTAGGGGGGTGTTAATAATTAACGCTGATTGGCTAAGACACTGATGAGGATGCCTCTAACAGGTCGATAGCGCTCGCCTGGGCCTGTTGCACAACTGGAGAGGAGCTAGGTTGCCTCAATGTTGGCAGCTCAAGTCAACGGTTAAATGGTGGTCGACTTATTTTTTTAAAAACCATTACCAAAGATAGCTATACTTTTTCCTAATTAATACCTTCGACATATAACCGTCTTCAGCGAAACATGTGACGTAGTTGTGGTCTCGGAGGCCACAGGTGGCCTACAAACGTTTTTGCGAGAACTTTATTTACCTAGTGCTAGAATTCATTAATATTTGGAATTTCGATATTGTTTTAATAAATGAATGAATGAATTTTCATTGAGTATTTATACAATTCAAGATCAACACAAATATTTACGGTTTTATTCATGAAACCGTTATCCGGAGGCTGGCCTTAGCTATCAAGTTTGATCAATACAATATTGTTTTCTAAAACCTGCTGTGTCGCCAATAAATCCAGTAACACAATATGTCAATCATAATTATATAATATATATATATATTCAGGATTAATATTAATAAACAAATAATAATTGAATTCTTGGTATAAGAAATATCTGTAGTGCCAGACTACTTTACAATAATTGGCAAGAAGTACTGAGTTTGTGCCTCTTTTTAATAGATTTTAATGGATTAAAATATTTCACAGACTAAAAATCGGACCTGTATTCTGTAAGCGAGGAGGGAATTAAATTAAATATGCAATTATTTCCAAAAATGTCAAGATATCTTTTTCAAAATATTTTCTACGAAGTTCCTTTTGTACAAGACATGCCGAGGAAATGCAGGATATTTTCTTTTTTCTTTTTATTGCATAATGAACATAATTTATTACTAGTTCCATAACATTCTACACCCTACAGTTTAATTGTATTAGTTCACCTTTGGCCATTTTATTACTGTTCCATTATTATTCTTATCGATATAATTGTTTCCCAATATATCATGATTCAGGCTTTTTTATATAGTAGTTTGACTTTAATTTTTTGCTAGTTTTTCAATTATTCTTTTTTTACTGTGTGTTGTTTTCTGGATACATTCGTCAGACATTGCCTCCTCCTAGATCGGCTAGGGAAGGAAGAGAGAGGTCCGGAGAGGATGAAGATGAGTGAAGAAATGCTAGACTACAAAGGCTGATGCCGAGGAGGAAGGGGCTAGCTATATTTAGGAACGCTCTGTCCTCATCCGCTGTCTCATTATTCTTATTTTAAAACATTCATCTATTACATGTAATTATAATATTAAACTGTTGAAGTCGGTAGAAGTTCCAACAACCTTTTGGGGACGAAAATTTCGTCCAGTCAATATATATATTTTTTTTGCCTCTTCCATATAGATTCATTGGTAACATCTTAAACTGTATTATAGAGTTTCACCGCTTTTAGCAATTCTAACGTTTTTAAACAGTTTTATCGTTGTCTTTTTTTTTTTTTTTTTTTTTGTAGTTTTGGTGTTATACCTGAATTTTTTAAAAATATTTTTCAATGTAGTGAAGTCTTGTATAATGTGTTTTACTGTCCTTTCGACATTGCAGCTGTCGCAGTTCGGATGATCATATCCTCTTAGCAGGTAGGAGGGCGAGAACTCACAATGTCCAATTCGTAATCTGCAGAGCGCTATCTCTTCTTTCCTGAAGTATCGGTGAGAGGCCATCCACTTCGAACAGTGGCTTTTTATTGAAGTCAAAACACTTCTTTAGACACGTTTTGCACTGTTTTGTGGAAAGTGAATTAGATTGATCCGTCAGATTTCCGAAGTTTTAACGCTCGAGTAAAGTCGTCTAGTGTCGACTAATTAAAATGATTTTACATATGGATTTAAATATCTCAGGAACTAAAAATTGGACCTGCATACTGTAAGCCAGGAAATTATTATAACATTTCATTCGCTCTGTAATGGGCTATTATTCAAAATTGTACCTTAACGCAACGCCTTGTCAGGTAGGCGAAAAGGAAAAAAATAATGTCGAAAACCAAATGATAACGAGGTTAGTTGAACTTATGGATTAAAATATTTAATCCATCCAGACTAAAAATTGGATCGGTATACTGCAAGCGAGGGAAATGTTCAGCATTTCATCCTCTTTGTAATGAGCTATTGATTATAATTTATATTTTATATTTTTAATCTCGTCTTGTTGATGTTTTCACTTATGTCGTGTCCAGCCGACGTTGCTCATCGGAATCTGACAGCTCAATCTAACTCACAAAAAAAAATATATATGAACATTGGGCATTTAAGCCCTGTAAAGTGACATCAACGGGGATAAGACTTAAATGATATTAAAGATCACTTAATTATACAATGATACACCGAGTTTAATCAAAATCGTTAGAGCTGCTTTTGAGAAATTTGTAAAAATGTGTTTCAGCGTTCATATAAAGTGGCACTTCCGGTTAGCCGATTTTAACAAAAAAGTTGCTGTCACATCCGGTCCATATACAAACCTTAATAATAATAATAATAATAATAATAATAATAATAAGGCTTAGCGAACCCGAAGGTTCGATGCCGACACCACCAATCGCTTGTTACACACCTCCCTCCACCGTTCGCCGTCCAAACCCAGTCCCTTCAGATCGGCTTTAATGCAATCTTCCCACCTTCGCTTCGGTCTTCCCCTCGGACGCTTACCATTCGGCACAGCAAATATTAACCTTTTAGGAATTCTCTCGTTACTAAGCCCAACAACTTTACAAGCCCATTTGATTCGCCGCGATGAAATTACCTCAATTATATTACCCGGATACATCTCACGCAATTCGGCGTTGTGTAACCGTCTGAACTCTCCGGTTAACTCATCCTTCTTCGGTCCGAATATTCTACGCAATACTTTATTTTCAAAAACCTTAAGACGCTGCTCATCCCTTAATGTAAGCGGCCAAGTTTCGCATCCATAAAGAACTGTAGGCAAGATAATTGTTTTATAGATTCTAATTTTTAAGTTTCGGGACAAGAGGCGCGAACTAAGTAGTTTTGTCACAGAAAAATAACAAGCATTCCCCGCCTTCAGTCTAACCTTAATCTCTTCTTCAATTTCGTTTTTTCTAGTTATCGTAGAACCTAGATACCTAAATTTATCTACCTGTTCAAACATATTACCATCTATATCGATATCACCAGTAGTATCGCCATTTTTGCAGCTAACCATATATTTTGTTTTATCCACGTTTATTTCGAGTCCTAGTTCTTTACCGGCTTTCATTAACGTTGTCGTATTTAGTTTTATAGTTTCAACGTCTTCGCTTAACAGTACCAGATCATCAGCATAGCCCAGCACGGATGTTGTCCCGCCCAGATCCAACCCTTTCTCGGTTCGCATTACTTCCCTAATGGCATGTTCTAATGCCAAATTGAACAGGACAGGCGAAAGAGAATCCCCTGTTTTAAGCCCGAACGAACCTCAAATTTTTCGGACAAATTATTACCGATTCTAACTTTATTGAGTGTCTCCGTCAAGCACATCCTGACTAGATTTACTAGTTTTTTTGGAATCCCCTGCTCGATTAGAATATTATACAGTTTCTGGCGGTCAATAGAATCGTAAGCCTTTTTAAAATCTATATACAGCTGGTGAACAATACCGTTATACTCCAATTTTTTCTCTAATATTTGCCGTAAAGAAAATATTTGATCAATAGTCGAACGATTCCGTCTAAATCCGCATTGGTAGTCTCCGATAATTTCCTCGGCGTATTCCGTGATTCGACTGGTTAAGATTAAAGTGAATATTTTATAACATACCGGAAGCAGTGAAATTCCTCGATAGTTATTACAATCCGTCCTCGGACCCTTTTTGTGAATCGGAATAAGAATAGATTCTTTCCATTCTTCAGGTAATTTCTCGTTCACCCAGATCTTTTTAACCAACCGATGTATTTTAGAAACTCCAGCTTCTCCGCATGCCTTAATTAGTTCAGTAGGAATATTATCGATTCCCGCTGCTTTATATGATTTTAATTTTCCGATAGCTACTTCAACTTCCTCTTTACTTGGTCCTTCTATTAATGGTTCAGCACTCTGGTACTCAGAAGGAGGACACAGATCATAATTTACCGTATTTAAAATATTGTCAAAGTGGTCCTTAAACTTATTCAATATGTCAACCGGATCGGTCAGAATATTGTTATTATCATCCCTAATTCCAGACGTTACGGGCCCTACATATTTACGTGATCTGTTTATACCTTTGTACATTTCTCTTACGTTATTTTCAATTCTATTAGTTTCTATTTCAATTATTTTATTTTTAAGATACTCCCTTTTTTTATTTTTGAGCAATTTTGTCGTTTCGTTCTTTGAGATTCGGAAGTATTCCAGATTGTCTTCGCTAGGATTATTTAGAGCTTTTAATTTAGCGGCTTTTCTTTTTTCACACATGTTTAAGCAATCTTCATCAAACCACGGTTTGTTATTCTTATTTTCCTTTTTTCCTAGACACGAGTTACCGACCGCTTTAATATTATCTCTGATCTCTATCCATAACTTGTCAATATCCTCGTGGTCCTCGTCAGGAAGCTCTAAAGCTTCAAACCTATTCTTAACATCTAGCTCGAATTGGTTTCTAATTGATGGATTTTTTAATTTTTCCAAATTAAAATTCTCAAAATCGAAACGGTTTTCTTTTCTCTTTTTTATATTAAGTTTTTGTCGAAGTTTCGCGATTACTAATTCATGATCCGACCCACATTCTGCTCCGCGATAAGACCGTACATTAATTATACTGCTTTGCCAGCTGTGTTGTATCAAGACATGATCGATTTGATTTCGTGTTTGCGAATCCGGTGATGTCCAAGTATATTTATGAATATCCTTATGTTTAAACGTCGTACTTTTAATTATCAGGTTTTTCGAGATGGCAAAGTTTATCAGACGGATCCCATTATCATTACTATATTCGTGCAAACTTTCTTTACCAATCGTCGGAATATAAACTTCTTCCCTTCCTACCTTTGCGTTCGCGTCACCTACAATTATTTTCATGTAGTTTCGTGGTAGTTTATCATAAACCCATTCGAGTTTATCGTAAAATTCACTTTTGACTTCATCGTCACTGTCTTCGGTCGGACAATGTATGTTTATTAATGCGATTTTAAACCAACGTCCCTGAAATGTAGCTACCGAAATTCTATCACTAAAGAATTGTACGTCCCTCAAAGCGGATAGTAATCTACGCCTAATTAGAAACCCGGTACCTAAACAATGATTCCCGCTTCCTCCGTACCAAATAGTGTACTTCCCTTCCCTCATCGAGCCCTCCCCTGGCCAGCGAACCTCTTGCAGAGCCACGACATCTAAATTGTACCCATTTACCTCATTCGCGACCGATTTTAGCCCCCCTGCTGTGTTTAAACTCCTTACGTTCCACGTACCAATATTTAAATCCCTATATTTCAACTTGCGCCATGAATCCCCTAAAGCAGTCCCCACCCGGAGACCCGAACGGGGGACTAGTTTACCTCCGGATAATGAGCGTTTTACCTTAGGGAGATCCATGACTTTTTGTGGTGTTTGGTGAACTAAAGATATGTGAGTAGGGCGTTCAATCCTACGTCACACCCTCCAGCAAGTCTGGAGGTCCCCTCCCTCCAGCAAGTCTGGAGGGCCCCTCTCATTGTTGGTCAGCGAGTCCATCGGACTTAGCCGGGAGGAACTTCCAAGGAATTTCCACCGACCATCCCCACATCCGCCACCCGTGGGACGCTCCCCATACGCGGTAATGAGCCCGCGCGAGGTATACAAACCTTAAATACTTAATATCAGTTTCGTACTACTTTTCGTTTATGAACTAGACTGTTAACACACAATTTTGCGACATTTAGTTATTTGGACTCCGTTTGGTTTCCGTTGAAAACTGGGATTCGAAAATTTTCATGATCGCAATACTTACCCTTACTATATATTACATATATACGTAAGTGAAAGTAAAAAACGCAAAACGCGCCTAAAGAAGTTTTCACTTAAAAAAAATCTATTTGAATAATTTTCTTTAAAACCGATCAGAAAAAATATAGAATAAGACTCTTTTGTTGAACTGAACCAAAGCAATGCAAACGCAAACATGAACCACGTTTTAAATCAGTTTATAAAATTCAATACATTGTAAATTTTCCAAAATGTTCCAATTTTCCAAAAAAGGTCTGATTGGAACAATTTTTGTTAGTTCTTTTGTAAATTACCTTTTAAAACAGTTGGGCTCTGTCGTAACGTGGTCTAACGTATTGAATTATTATTTAAAAACCACACATTGGAGATATTTATATATAGATCATACTTGCCTAGACTTTAACGAAATTAAAGCTTCCTTATATTCAGTAGTGAGGGTGCAAAAAGAAAAACTTTGTATCATGGCTCCACGGCTGATGGAAGGCGGGCAGAATGAAAAAAGTTTCGGTGAAGGTGATATTTGGAGGAAGGGAGGGGGAAGGGGGGAGAGGTGATATTTGGCAGGCTGTGGACTAACACGATGAGGGGAAGTGGCATGGCAGGGGTGAAGAGGGGGGGGAGGAGTTCTTAATGTCGGCTAAGCAACCACACAGAGGTTAATGGGGTCCCTTTATTCCGCTTATTTAACAGACCCCTTCTCTGTCAGTCTGTGACCCCATCCGTACAATGGATATTCCTTCTCTTGTAGGCTGATAGTTCTATTCGGATGCAGTAAAATAAAACAAAACTATCATTCTCTAATTTAAATCACGTTAAGTGATATAGGTAAAAATAGTTTATTAATATAAAAAAGAAAGAAATATTTATATAAAAAAACCTTGATTAAAAAAAAAGATAACAAAAATAGCTCTTAGTCTTGATATAATTCAATGTACTCTGTATAAAGCAATGTAAACTTATATATGTTGGTTTATATAATGATTAAGAGCTGTTTAATAATTGTAAATAATGAAATTTAAACGTAAAGTTATAATTGCTCTAGCTTTTGATAGTTGAAAATAAGATACTAAAATGATATAAAACTTCCTTCCTTGCTACTTTTTCGTTTAATGACAAGATAAAGAGTTAGAGAGTCAAATAATAATAAAAATGCGAGGCAAAAACAATTTTTGTTTGAAGTTAGTGAATTACGAGGACAGATTTCTCAGAAATATAGAAGATAGCACAAAAAATGAATTTAACCATTTCTGATGAAAATTTTGTTAGCTTCAGTTTTACATACACATTATTATCTGATATATGTGAAAAAAACGAAAAAAGTGAAATTTTTGTATCGTAGATATGGGAGACTATTATTTCATGTCTTAAAACAGTAAATACTACAAATTTAAAGGGTTGGTAGCTTTCTATAGCTCTCTATATACAGGTGTTTCAGGGTTAAGTGGCCAAACTGCAAAGTTGTTCTACCTGCTTTATTAATTAAACGTAAACATCAAATTTATGTTAAATGTTGTACAAAGTAATTTTCTTGAACAATAAGACTATCATCTTTCTTCAAAAATAGCAATGGCAGAACGGCACTGGATAAATGTTATTGTTTCACAAGATTTAAAGCGTTCTCGGACATACCTTCACTTCGAATAACATTTAATATGGATGCTAATGTTTACATTTAATTAATAAAGTATTTAGTAAAAATAAATATATATATATTTTTTTTGTCTATAAAATATGTATTTGCGCCTGTCAACAATAAGTTGACAATCAGAAAATGTGATGGCGATAATGATATAATGACATGACAGGCATGGGGAAGGAAAGTACTCAGCAGTACCTCTTCCCTAACTTGCCCCAATTACTTAGGTTGTCTAAGGAAGGAGATCCCTCATCCAACGCCTTTTTAGTCTCCTCCTCATATTCTGAGGTATGTCAGCTGTGGCCATGTCTCTTATAAGTCTGTTATTATGTCCGTTTAAATTAGTGTAAAATCGTTGATAAAGGGTCGTTATATGTTGGTCAACTGTTGGAAAGTGGAGGTCGGTATGTAGAGTATTGTTAGTCACGTACCAAGGTGCTTTTGTGCAATAATTTTGATTGGAACGTTTGAAGTTTTTGTAGGTGGGTCTTTTTAGCGATGCCGTATATTTGTGATGAGTATGTCCATATGGGCTTAAGTAAGTATGTATATGTATTCAGTTTCTGTTTTAGTTTTAGTTTTGAAGATTTGGCAAAAAGAGAGTAAAGTAGTTTGATTCGTTTGTTAAGTGTCATACGTTTCATTTTAACATGTGGGCCCCATGTCATCCTTCTGTCGAAGGTGAGTCCAAGGTATATGTTTTATTTATTTCATATAACGTAAATAATTCACAACAACGAAAATCTTTAGCTTTGAATATCTCCTAAACAGAGCGTTTGCGGACATACCTTCTGAGGATTTTTTTTTTTGTTTTGAGTTCCTTAGCTCATTTTTGCACTTAACCATGAAACACTTTGTGTACGTTTTCTATCTATATAGGGTCTCTATCTTCATCTGACCGACATTTTGTATTCCAGCGGCTATATGCTGGCAGACGTGCATTTTTCTCTTCAGGCCAATTGACCGTTTTTGCCATGGGCTCCCGGACTGTATATTTAGAATAGACATAAATGAGAAGGATCACAAACAAAAATAAACTTTACTTAACTTCTGTTTGTATAAAAAATATGTAGAATAAATTGAAAAATAACAACACTGAGGTTATATATCAATCGGTCCCAGCAACCACAAAGCAGCTGATTAATCGGTAATTCAACCGCTTAATAAAGAAAAGTGCTTAGTTCTATCTGTGGTTCCATCGATTAATTTAAGAACGGCTTGGTGGATTTCGGTTTGGTATCGTGAATATTGCTCTACATATTTCTGCTATTATTTTTGTGATATGATTATATTAATAATAATAATAATATGTTGATACTAGTTTTAGTCATATATATATATATTTATACCATACTAGGATTTATCGTAAGGGGCAGGATGCTGAGCCCACAGTACCGTAGAGTCGTGCAGGGGAGGGATTCGCTGTGCCTGCTCTCGATAGCCAAGGCGTTCTCCACCAACTGGATTATCAGATTGCTTTCTTTTTTAAGTAATAACTTCTTTTGGCGCGTTTTTTTTTGTGGAGAGTGAATTAAATTGAGCCGTCAGATCTCCGATGTGTAACGCTGCTGTCTGCTGGAGTCGACTAATCTAATTGTTTTTTGTTACGGATTAAAATATCTCTCTGTAATGGAATATTATTCAAAATTGCATCTTAATACGAGACCATGTTAGAGAGGCGAAAAAGGAAAAATAGTGTCAAAAACCAAATGATAACATGTTTTATTGAAGATATGGAATAATATATCTCAGAAACTAAAAATCGCACATACATACCGTAAGCGATGGGAATGTTTAGCATTTAATTCTCTCTGTAATGGGCTATTATTTATAATTTATATTTGATATTATTAACCTCGCGTTGTTGACGTGTTAACTTCTATCGTGTGGTCTAGAACACACACCTTAGTTGTTATTTTAAAGGTCTAAATTTTATGAACATGATAATTTTTCAACATCGTCGTATATTTTGTCTATGGCATGTGTGAATCGAGAAATAGTGGAAACGTTGTTAAATAACCACTTAACATAATCTGTAGCGGTTTTTTACTCATTTCATTTATATATTTTTTCATAGATCCTTATTTGTTTTTTATGTTCATCAAGGTCTCCGTTTCTTCATAGTCGCTTTATAAAGGAGTTCTATATCTTCATTATTATTTCTGTTAATGTCCTTTATTTCTGCATAATAAATACGTGTTGGGGCTCATCCTTTTTTGTGTCGATCTTAAAAACTAAAATTTAATTTAATTTTAAGAATGCCATCTCTCTCGAACTAAACTTGCTTCATCTCCAGTGGCTTGGTTGAGAGAGCAGCGCAGGGATCTGTTAAAGGAAAAGTTAAAGCTTTTCCTTCTATAGTTAGAGGGAGAAGCCTGTCTTGGGGTTCCCTGCCTGATTGTATATATTGTATATAGGTATGACTGCGTTTTTATGTTTTTAATTTACTTATCTTTAGGTTATTTTATTTTTTATCGTAAATACTTTATTATTATTTTATTTTTGATAATTTTGTGTTTTCTGTATATATGGTGTGAATGTGTTCATATATCACTATAATCATTTTCCACCTGATAGAATATTATATATCTAAAAAAGAATAAAAAATAAAAATAAAAACTTTTCCATCGTAGTCCAGAATGTTTAAGTCGATTGAATAATATTATTGTTTTGTACTGTCATAAAAATTGGCATTCCGTTTAGTTACCAACTCCTCAACATTTTGTATTTTTAATTCCTCGTGGAGTTTTCACGCTTTATCTCTTTGCATGATCGTTCCTTTAATTACTTTTCGTAATATTCCATTTTTAAACGATTGCAGGCGTTTTTCTATCGACTTTCACGAAAACAGGAAATGTTTAGGCGTTAAGACGCAGGGTTCGATAATTATTTTTAAACCACGCTCAACTTACTTTCTTTGAAAACATCTGATTTTTTTTCTGGGTTCGAAACCTCTAAATATTTTTCAATGGCTTTTGTTTATTTATTATTTTAAATTAGTATTGGTCACTTCTCTATTCCATATTATTTTTCGTTTGAAACCTCATTCATCAAAATCTACCGTTCCTGTGCGTTGAAATTATATTGTATAAATACTATATATACCATATTATATAAAGTGTAGATAATTCCCTGCTGGAACAGAGTTGCCGAGAGTGTGCGAGTTGGATGGTACATTAGCCAAGAAGATGAAGATGGTACGGTCCCAGATGGTTCCATTGAGCCCATCTTGCGCCTCTGCTAAGAGCCCATAGAGGGTCCCTCTGCCCATACCATGAGGCCGTAAGGATCGCGAGTGAGTCGTTCAAAACACCGCAGAGAGCTGCTATTTTAATTAAGAGCGGACTACTCAAATCATATCCCTTCCGGCTGCGTCTTTTCACCGCCGCCTTTTGAGCTGCTGTTGAAAGCGCGCCCTGGCGGCGGCCGCTCCTGTCTGCTTAATGGCCTCGCCTCTCCTCCAATTATCGCTTTAGAAATCTACTTCCCTTGGAGTCAGCACTCCTTTAGCAAATATCTAAAATTAAAGGGTTCTCTTTATAGTAAAAAAAAAAAAAAAATGTAAAGTTGGATGAGCATTTGTGTGTGTGTGTGTATGTTGTTGGAAAATATATTTTAGCTTTTAATTATTATTATCTATATATATATATATATATATATATTATATATATATATATATATATATATATATATATATATATATATATATATATATATATAAATGAATATATGTCTGTTTGTCCTTAGTGCATTACTAAACCATTCAACCGATCGCCATGAAACTTTGGGAAGTTGTTCTTACACTCCTGGGAAGGTTTCTGGCATAGTACTTCTGTCTTACGATAATTTTATATATGTAAAAAAAATTAAAATGTAAATGTTTTTCTGTTCAAAGCCGCAAAAAAATGTGTCGCTATAAACTGTAGCCCCAAAACAGCTTTACCGATTTTAACGAAATTTGGCTGAAGTATTTCCCTTGAAACCTTTTTATGTTTATAACATACTTTCCTGAAAACAAGCTGAAAAATGTTACGATTAATTTAATATTTAATTGGACGATAACTAAAAAAATCCAGAATTTTTGACTGACAAATAAAAAAAAAATCATCGAAATCGACCGTTCGTTGCAGAGTTATAGAGTTTTAAACACTTACTGCTTTCTCTTCAGAAAAGGCCATTTCCTTTTGCTTCCTCACTACCAAAGGTAGGCAAGAATTTTTTTTTTTATTGATTAATTTAAAATTTTATAATTACTACTGTCATTAAAATTATCATTTGAAGAAGTTATATGATTCTCCTGATGTAGGTCAATACTATTATAGGTTTTTTTTATTAATTTTTTAATTTAGTTCTATAAGTTCAACTCAGACTGTTTCTGATGATTATGAATGAAGATGTATTCACTCAGATGATTATGAATGTTCAATTTGAATCATGAGAAAAAAATCATTAGAATTAGTTTAAATTGAAGCCATTTTACTGACAAATGTGTTTCCCAACTTTTAAAAAATGACAGATGTCCTTTGCTATTAATCTACTCATATGTGCTTTCTATTTTCTTTCTTTTTCATTTTGCCAGGCAGCGCGTGGCCGGGTAAAGCTATCTATGATAAAATTAAAAACATGTAACGCGTCTAAAATTGAACTATACGAAAATTATAAAAGTCGCCAAAATGAAGACACTTCCTACTCTGCTCTGCGTTATACTTTGGAGGCTGTAGATGCCGCTACTGAAAATAAAACAACGGAACTAAATTCTGAACTGTATGACATTGGAGAATTTGAATGTATAATAAATTATAAAAACCAAATGAAAATTCCGATGAAGTAGGTCATCGGAGAAAATCCCGAGAAATTATCAATGCTTCAGTAATAAACGGCTGAAAAAAAAGAAACAGAAATACTCTCATAAAATTAAGACAAATAATTTATATTTTTTATTTCAAAACAACTTCGTTTTTAAAAGTTTTACACGAATCAACATTATGTCTTTCTTGGTTTATACCCGCCACCTAATAAAAAAATTAGTTTACAATTAAAATTAGTTTAGAGTTACATTATTAAATTATTGATTTAGTCGTATTACAGTCTAGAAATCACAGAAGGGCAAAAAATTAAAAAGAAAGTTATAATTTTTTATCTTGGCTAACTCCCTCCGTGTACAGATACCCAATGTTACTCCATTTATCCATTTACATGTTCATATTTAAGCTTCTTCTTTTATATTTACCTTCTCCATTTAAACTTTCATATTTCACTTACCTATAATTTTCAATGATTTTCTCAAGAAAGGATGAGGTCCCACTAATATAAACGTATTAATATACCTGTCGTTGACAAAATTTCGCTGGACAATGCGGACATCCAGACAGACAAAAACAATTTTAAAAGTGGATTTGGTGTCTGTAATGTATAAAACGGCAATATATAATGAAAAAGGTTGATTCTATTCAATTTACAGACAAAACCTTGATTTTATTTATATAGATATTCTTTAACCTATAAACATATGTTTATTATTAACATTCATTATCAACATTAACTGAGATATTTACACAAATTACTAAAAAATTCTTAACTTTGGTTGTACTCAATATTTTGTTTTCATTTAAAGCCTACATTTTAATTCAAGCAAACCTAAATGTAATGTCAAAGTTTCAAAAGTCTGCAACAAGTCGTTGCTGAGCTTAACCCTGACAAAATTTCGTTGCAATGCGGACATCCAGACAGACAAGTGGATTTGGTGTCTGCAATGCATGGAATGGAAAGATATCTTAAAACGGGTTGATTCTATTCAATGTACAGACAAAAACTTAATTTTATTTATATAGATACTAATAATTTTGCAGTAATAATACAATTAAGAGTAGTATTAATACAATATATATACTAATAACTCCTTTTTAAACGAGTTTTGTGATAGACGTTTCCCATGAAAATACCTATTCCTATCCCAAGTAGGGTGGTATGTGAAGGTTGTGTGTTAAGCGAACCGCACCAGATTTTTTGAATTGTTATTATTTCCAAATATACGTATTACTCGATATATCTCGCCCGTCATCTCATTTCTAATCTTCAACTTCTTTTTAATTTATGTATCGAAACTCCATCTGTTCATTTATGTTGAATTATTTGCCTGGCTGTGGAGAGGAGCGTGGCGAGGTGTAGACGGGAGATAGCGAACATTGCGGAGGATGAGAGCCGATATCCGGGCTAACTACTGTTTATTACTCTCCTTTAATTAAACTCGGAATCTCAGCTGTGCAGCTCTAGCGGCTCTGTAATCCTCCCTCGGCACTAGGATACCTATTTATGAAAAGAAGTTGGTTGTTAGAGATAAATAATATATACGTACAGGACTTGGCTTACTTTGGCCCCTCAACCGTCTTTTTTAAGTGGTTTGAAAAACGATAATTTTTACTTTCATTTGAGGTAAATTTAATCTATTTTACTAAGGAGCTATTGTTAATTACTTTTTTTATTAACTTTATTTTTCAACTCACACCTGTCAGAAGTTCTGACAATCAGCGAGTGTGATGTTAAGATGTAGAAGGTTAATATTTCTTGGAATAGGCGTGAGAGAAAGAGGTGCCCAGCGGCGTCCTTCCTGTCTTCAATGTATTAGTTAAATACATAAATTAAATATTTAATATGACTGAAAATACTGTACTCACTGTTTTCTAAATCAAAATTGAAAATTAGACAAAAACTAAATACATACACTTACCTGCTCAAACCCATTTGGACATACACCTCACAAATTTACGGTTCAGCAAAAAAGACTCACTTACAAAAACTACAATCCTTTCAATCTCAAATTTTAAGCTTAATAACTGCAGCTCCCTGGTACGTCAACAATAAGACTTTACATACCGACCTAAGACAACCAACCATTGACCAGCACATACGTACTCTTTACTCCCGATTTCATCTAAAACTATACGGACATCACAATGGACTTATCAAAGACATGGCCACGGCTGAAATGCTCATCAGGAGGCGATTGAAAAGGAGCTGGATGAGAGATCTCCTTTCCTGATTTCAGGATGTAAACAGGCCAGGGAAGAGGTGCTGCTGGGCTCCATTCTTCGTCATGCCTATCATGTCATTTTCAATTTAAACAGCAAATCTGCTAATTGTCACTACCATGACAGGTGCGGTTGAAGATGTAAAGAAAAAAAAATATATATATTTTTTTAAATTCCGTTTCCTATTCAACAAATAATAACACTTGAATAATCACAATACTATAATTTCCTATTTGAGCTTTTCAGGTCTGTTATTACCCTTTTAAATATTTTAGAATATTGACGAGATATCCTCTTTATATACATAAATATAAAGATATTTTACGAGTTGCGTTTTATTAATGTAAGTTTTATCAATATAGTCATAGCCGTTTTGGCGCTACCTAACACAGGTTTTCTGCCCTTATTTTGAAACGGAACGATGGTAATCTCATTCCAAGAATCGTTCTCGTTTGATCTCTGACTTTGGTGTCGAATTGCAAACAAATTCACTCGAGTACAATTTTTTTTTAATTCGATTTTCTTATACTACTATTTGTACCTTGAAATGTAAAACATCAAATTTTGAGGTAGGATTAACTTTTTTTGTTTGGTCTTCAAACGTTCATTATTGAAGAGGAAGGAGATGGTCCGGGGTGGCGGTCATAAAAAGACTAAAATAGTGAAAAAAACTATTTTATTTCGACCCAACTTTGCAAAAAGAATATAGAAAATTGTGGAAGTTACATAATATTTAGATGATTCATTATTGAAAATAAACGAACCATACGTTGATAATTAACTAAAACAAACATTATTGTCAATAGAAGGAGATGGTCCGGGTTGGCGGTCATAAATAGGCCAAATAGTGGCAAAACTATTTTATTAAAAGCCAACGTTTCGACCCGACTTTTTAGGTCTTCTTCAGGGCTAGAACGGGCAAGATACAAAAAGATATAGAGAATTTTGGAAGTTACATAATATTTACACATAATTTATTAACAGTGTGAATAAACTTATTAAAATTATAAACAGTAAGTACATTAAAATATAAACAGAATAATATAAGTATCAAGATCCTAAACTGAAGTAAATGGATGGTAACAATTCTTGTAGTGTAATATATAATGTATGCAAATGTGAATATACTTCTACAGATCTACAAGAGAGATTGAAAGAAAAAGAAAAATGATATAGTATTAAATAATAGACATAAAGGAATGTGGAGAAAGAAAATAAATAAATAAAAAAAAAAAATAATAATAATAATAAAATGCTACGGTCAACTATTAAATATTCAATGTTATTGTTAATGTTTGCTTAGATGATCATCAATAGGTATTTTTTACAAAAATACTGTAAATTTAGAATCGGTACATCGTTTTTTTTTTTTTTTTTTTATGGTATAGTCTTTACGCAAACACAGATGAATAATTCTCATATTCCTGCAGTTTACAATTGTAGGGGGGACACTCTATCATTTCTGGTGCCCCCCACCTCTAAATAATTGTTTTAAATTGGCCAGGTAGAGGTTGTTGTGCCCTATCTACACCGGGCTGGCACAGTAAAAAGCTTATCTCGTGGACCGGACCCCAACGTAAACATTTGTACGTGCGTTGTAACCTGCGTGTAGTCGTGTGCAGCGTCAGCGCCTTCCTGTTTGCTTCCTTGTAACCGCCTCTCTGATATCGAATAGCTGCTTGTATCGATTGTTAGCCTTAATCGATATTGGTTGAGAGAGCATAATATATCTGGGTATATAGCACATTAGTCGCTCCTATTAATTTTAGTAACTGTTATAGAAAAGTATCAGTTATATTTGAATCTTTTTTTTTTTTTTTTTTTTTTTTTTTTTTTTTTTTTTTTTTTCTTACCCTCCAAAAAGTTTATTGAAACAATTACATATATAGTATACAATAATACAATATAAACATGTAATAAATTCCTTCCACTGCCCGAGGGCATTTTAAGGATTGGGGATAGCTAAAGGTTACATATGTGGCAGAAGGCCTTGTGACTTTGACATTGAACGGGGAAGGACCGTTCTGCTAATGTTTTATTATTTACAATATATACAAATTAATGAGTTTGGACCGCAGAGACCAGACCACATCCTTCGGCGAGTATGTCCACCAAAGGGAGTTTACCTTGCCACCTCCCAGGTCTGGGTGGTGGTGAGATCTCATTGAACAGTGGGTTTGCACAGGCCTTCAGCCCATCAAAAAATTTGATGTGCCTCCGGCCTATGAACTCAGGTACCGAGGGGAGCTGGAGCTCCTCGCGTATTGTTTGATTCTTAGCCCTTTGTAGGGTGGTGCCACGGACAATTCGCCGAAGGATAGAGTTCTGGAAGCCCTGTAGACTCGTAAGCGTGGATTTATATAGGTATCGCAGGAGAGGGGCCCCGTGGAGCAGTGTTGGTCTTATAACAGCTTTATAAATTTGGAGCTTGAGTCTCAGCGAGAGCTGCGGCGACGTCAGTAGGTGGTAGAGCCGGTGCGACTTCTTTCGTGCCAGCTTGATCCTCTGCCTAACGTGATTGGAGAAGGTCAAATGTCTATCTAGCGTGACGCCGAGGTAGACAATCGAGGTAGAAATTTTATGATAAACTCCTCCAACGGTGAATTGTGTGGGTAGATGCTTCTTTCCCTTCTGAAACGACATGACAATAGCATCAGTCTTCGCAGGATTCACTCTGATACCGATCTCTTCTAGCTCTTCAACAATTGTGGCTGAAGCATTCTGTGCCAGAGTGAGTGCAGTCTCCGCGTTGATGCTGGAAGCATATATGCCAATGTCGTCCGCATAGGCTGCTACCACCGCCTTTGGATGCTTGAGTGCCACCACTGGCGCCGTGAAAACGACGAACAGTATTGGCCCCAACACAGACCCTTGAGGTACTCCGCAGGTGGTATCGACTGGGTTTGAGTAGTCTGTACCAACTCGTACGACGAGAGATCTTCCGCTGAGGTAGCTTCGGATCAGTCGGCATAGAGTGGTAGGAAACCTGAACTCTTCCAGACGGCGAAGTAGATGCGTGTGTGACACGCAGTCAAAGGCCTGACTGCAGTCCAAAGAGATGAGCGCCGTAGCTCTGTTGAGACTCATTTCATCTATTGTGTGGGCCTGAAGTTTAGCTAGGTGGTGTTCACACGCGACCCCTCTCTGGAAACCAGTCTGCTCTGGTGGTATGATGCTCTCTTTCCAGCAGTGCTTCATAAGCTGATGGTGGATTAGCCTCTCGAAAATCTTGCTGATGTGCGAGAGGAGGCTGATCGGACGATAGTGCTCAGCTGAGTCCCCGTTCTTCGCCGGCTTGAGTAACGGTACAACGATCGCTTGTTTCCATGCGGTAGGAAAGTATGAGATTCGAAGACATGAGTTGAATATGTTCAGTAGAAAGGCTTATATTTGAATCAATGTTGCTATTCTTCTAATATGTGAACATCTGTTATCGGATCAAATTTTACGTTTTATTTTATTTTTTTTTCATTTTTTGGTTTATTATTTTTAATAATGAACCACTGTGATCGACCAAAAAATTAATCCCCTCTCAAAATTCGAAAAAAGGAATAAAAAATTGTTTGTCCGTCCGCCTTCGCGCATTTTATCCGAAATTACAGGACCGATTTTTGTCAAATTTTTATATAAAATCAGAGGTCACCCGAGGATGATCCCCCTTCATCGACATTACTATCCGCCTTTTAATTTGAAAATGGCGGCCGAATAACCTGCGTTGCTAGACAGTATTCCCTAAACGAATGTACCGATTACAATGAAACTTCGGTAAACCCCTCAAATTTATCTGTATAACATACTTCAACGAAAAGAAGCTGAAAAAAAAGTTACGAGGGATTGTAAAATTAAATTCCGAATAAATCAACAAGTATACACTTTTTTGTGAATATTGTGATAAGATATTTCATAGGTATTTAAATTTCCTAAAAAATGGAGGAAGTTTCATCGAAATTAAAGCATTATTGGTAGAGATATCGCCATGGTTTTTTTTTTAAGTTTACGGAATTTCCAAAAAAAAAAAAAAAAAAATCGTTAAAATCGGACAATTAGCAGCATAAATATGGTCTTTAGTTTTTTTTTTTTTTTTTTTTTTTTTTTTTTTTTTTTTTTTTTTTTTTTTTTGTTACTTTTACTACAAAGGTTATATCCTTTGTTTTGGTTTTTGAATTTTGACTGTGATATTTTGAATTTGAATAGTCGAATTGATTTAACAGATGTTGTTAACAGATCATATTTTACGTTTTATTTTATTTTTTCATTTATTTTGTATTATGCTGTAAAAAGTATATAAGTGGACCCTACACGGTAATTCATGAATGAACGTCACAAGAAGTTCCAAGATTGCCCGCTTTCGCTTTGATCATGAAGACCCTTACACGTTCAATCATTACTGATCATTACTTATGTGAAGTTTCCACTTTTTTTTCTCTCCAATTTATTGTCTACTTGACTTTTTAAAGAAAAAATAGTTGAAAATGGTTAATAATAACATAGACTTATAGTTAATAATAACAACTACTTACATTTATGAAATTATTTACTTAATAACGAGACTTAGGTAAACTAACCTATCTAGTAGTAAGGTAAGTCTCATAGAAAACCTAACCTAACCTATCACTTCTCGTGAATGAACCTTTGGTTTCCGGATGTTCGGAAATCCGCAGCGCACCACCATCAGTACTTCATTCACTACCTTACACGACAATTCGGAACGTCATTAGTGCAATTCCGATTGACCGTGTAGGGTCCCCTATATATTTAAAAATAAGTAGATAATTTATTAAAGAAGAAATTCATTATTTCATTTATAGAGAAATTTATATACTCACTTCATTGATATTATCAATAGCGGTACTATTTTTTATTGCGAAATAGTAGTGTAGATGAAGTTGTGAAGAGAAAGAAAAGTGCATCGCTTCGATTTTTGAATAAATAGATAAAACGAGAACGATTTTTTTTTTTTTTTAAAGATATTTGGTTCTTTTGAACATTACTTTTTGAACTGTTTTAAAAAATATCAGTTACATTTGAATGAATGTTTTTATTCTTCTTTTATATAAACATCAGTTAACAGATCATATTTTATATGATTAAAGAAAACTAGTTAATGTAAATGAGTAAATAATTTAATAAAAAACAGAAATCGGACGTTAGGTTACAAATGGAAAATATCAAACAACACAAACTTGTATCTCTAAATCTTTTATATGTTTGAGATTAAACAATTTAATAATTTAGAAATTGCCGTCAACTATAAAACTGATTGTAGGAATTTGAATATTTTTACATTGAACATGTTACATAAGTCTAATAAATCTAGCTAATTCACTCTTTTAACTTTGTCAGAGCGATCAGCTGTTTTTATAATAACCTCCCTCAGCTGTCTATTGTCGCTTCTCTTTTATTTCGTATTCATTATTATTTATTTTCTCCATTTTATCTGTATTTTTATGGCTTATTGGTGTATTTTAGTTGGTGAGTATAAGTTTCTTTGCTTTCATCAGTTCCTTTATGCTAATCAGCTATTTAATTATAGTCTTCCTAAGCTATGTGGAAATGTGTCGTTTCTTTCAGTTAGTATTTGGATATCGTCCAATTAAATGATTTAATCTTGTTTTTTATTTTAGGAATGATGATGTAAATGATCATATAAAATATGATCTGTTAACTATTGATTATATAACAGAAGAATAGTTACATTGATTCAAAAGTAACAGATACTTTTTAACAGTTACAAATAGTAATTTGCAAAATAGCCAAATATGAGTATAAAAAAAAATAGTTCTGGTTATATCTATATATTCCAAACTTTTCTCTCTCAATAAAAAATAGTACCGCTATTACTAATATCTATAAAGTGTTCATAAATATAAATAATGAATTTTCCACTTTAATAAATTATCTACTTGTGCTAAAAAAATATATAAATAAATACATACAAATAAAATAGAATGTAATAAAAAAAAGATTAACTAAAAATAAAAGAAACGAAACGAAACACTGATTCAAATGTAACAGATACTTTTTTTATAACAGTTACAAAAAGTTACTGGCGGGGCTAATGTGCAAAATACCCAAATATCAGTATAAAAAAAAAATCTTTCTGGTTTTATCTATTTATTCAAAAATTGAAACTATGCATTTTTTAATAAATAAATTTTCTACTTTAAAATATATTTATATTTTTTACAGCATAACACAAAATAATTGAAAAAAACTAATAAAAACAAAATAGAACGTAATAAAAAAAAGAATAACTGAAAATAAGAGAAACGAAACAATAAGAAAAATAAAAAGCACGACAATCAAAGCAAAAAAAACACAACTTTTTGATTTGATAAATGTAAATTTATAAGTGAGTAAGATATTGGAGATTAGAAAGGGATGTCTAGATAAGTAGATGGTGAAGACGTGCATTAGATCTGGCAACAGTGTTATTGCCTATTGAAGCTCTAATTAGTTTTCATCTCCAAATATTCACTTATTTTAAATTTTTCTATTATATTTCTTTTGTTTTAAATATTCTTTTAAAAATATGCCTACATATTTTTATCAGTTGGGGTAGCTTCGATTATGTATATAATACAGAAAAGTAAATATATTATGTTTAAATAATAATTTTATTTACAATGATTCATTAATTAAACCGTAATTAAAACATCTATTTCTTACCTTAAATAAATATATTTATACTTATTTAAAAAATATTAATATACTGAAACGGTACTATATTCGCTTAACATATAATGTAAAATATTTCTCATTGATCCATTTTTCTAAATCTGAATAACTCGAAATGTATGTTTAAATTGCTTAACATAAAATTTAATGCTTCCACTTAGATTTTTTCATTTAATAAATTCGTCATTCCTTCGTGTTCCAACACATTTTAATATAGTAAAACTACGGAAAAAACACTCGAAACCCAAAAATCCAAAAGAATTCTTTATCACCTTCTCCAAAATATTACTGGTGAAAAGTCCCAAAGTTTCTCGAGTCGGTTTTGGTGGATAATATTGCAAATTCTATGAGGTTCGTCTCAAACAATGTTCATTACAATATTAAACTACATTAAAATCTTTATAAAAAATAACTTATTTATCAATTAGTTAAAATAACTGGTTAGAATAGAATAAAATAAAATAGAAAATAATTTTATTCTGGGACAAAGTCCCTTTAGACATCAAAAAAAGTACAAAATTAAAATATTACATCTGGCCTGAATAAAAGTAAACACAAAACATAAAAATAAAGAGAAATAAGTAACGAAAACATTAATTAATCGTATTATATACAAAACACTTGAAACTATACCAAGACTCATACAGTGGTAAAACATAAATATACCATTTAAGAAAAAAAAATACATTAATTTCTTCTTAAAAATAAACTGTGTTTCTTTAAAAAAAAAAAAAAAAGA
Organism: Nezara viridula; assembly: GCA_928085145.1. NCBI lineage: Eukaryota > Metazoa > Arthropoda > Insecta > Hemiptera > Pentatomidae > Nezara > Nezara viridula. Next base: position 1,701,208 of record OV725081.1, read on the forward strand.
AAAGCCGAATCTGATAGTAAAAATTGTCTGAGTATTTAAATGATGAATTATATGTAAATACATCATTAGGAATAATAATTGCATCATAAAAGGTTAGCGGGTATCTGACTGTTGTAGGAACAGGAATTGGAATAGGAGGGTTTTAAATGTAGATATAATTGCTGAGATATTTAAAAGATTATATTTATTGAATTTCCAGCTTAAGCAAAAACTGAGCCAAACTATGAAATTGGTATTAGTCCTAATAGATAACAGTTTGAAATTTTGTAAACTTTTGATCGTTGGAATTATAATTAACGTGATAATAAAGGGATGTGTTTCTTTTTTTTTTTTAAAGACAAAAGTCTTTGTTTCCTTCCTTAATTAAGGAAAGGAGATCTCTCATCCACCTCCTTTTCAGTTATCTCCTGATGAATATGACAGATCATGTTAATAATAAGTCTGTTGTCTCTATGTAGCTTGTTTTTATGTCGGGATTAAAGATTACCAATTGGTTATTCGATATAAGAGTACGAGTTGGTTAGTTGGTTAGTCGATATAAAACTAAATTAAAAAAACGTCTAATAGTATTGAGCTACATAAGGAGAATCATATAACTTCTTCAAATGATAATTCCAATTACTGTGGTAATTATAAAAGTTTCGATTAATCAATAAAAACTGCTTGCTGATCTTCGGTAGTGAGGAAGCAAAAGGAAACGGCTTTTTTTTAAGAGAAAGCAGTAAATGTTTAAAACTCTATAACTCTGCAACTAACCTTCTGATTTCGATGATTTTTTTTTTATTTTGTCAGCAATTCAGAAATCTTTCATATATGGGCATTGTGCATAAATTGTGTACTTTTTTAGTTATCGGTAAATAGAATATTGAATTCATCGTAACATTTTTCAGCTTGTTTTCGGTAAAGTATGTTATACACATAAATTAAAACACAGTTATACACGCTACAGTTTCTAGAGACACATTTTTTGCGGCTTTGAACAGAAAAACATTTACATTTTTATTTTTTTTACATATATAAAACTATCGTAAGACAGAAGAAATATGCCAGAAACCTTCGCAGGAGTATACGGAACAACTTCCCAAAGCTTCATGGTGATCGGATGAATGGTTTAGTAATGCACTAAGGACAGACAGACATACATTCATTTTTATATATATAGATTTACCTGCTCAGTTTTTACTTTCCTACCTATGTTAGGTAAGGAAAGTATTGCGATCTAGTCAAATATCCGATTTGCGGTTTTCGACGGATCTATACGTTTCAGAGCCCCCTGAGTCCGAAAGGGTGTCAGAAAGGGGTGAATGAAAAAAAAAAAGATGACTACGTGAAAGTAAGAAAATCTGATGCCCTCATCACACAATCTCACTATTTCCTCTACTTTTAATAGAAGTTATTGTTTGACAATACTAAGCTATGGCAAAAAGTTTTTGATCAGCAATATTAGAGGGTATTGAAATTCTTACACTTATCTACCTTAAGCCGGTTTACATTGCTTTAGTTTATCAAATAAATCGTACTCAAGTCTTTTCTTTGATATATTTTCAGGAAAATAAATCTAATTCAATTTTTTTTGTTCCTTGATTGACATATGTAACGATGTAAAATATTTCTATAAGGTAGGAAATTCGTATGAGTGGATACAACAGATTTTTTATTATTGTATTGCCTAAGTTTGATTTCTGGTATGTCATAATTTTTAAACATGTGCTTGATTCTGTTTGAAAGTTCAGGCATGTATGTCGTTTTGTTAGTTTGATAAATGTTGTCTTGTTTTCGTGTGTTATTTTTTTTTTTCGATTGGGTAATAAATTGTTGTGTTGGTTTCTTTCTTGTAATTTTTTCTTTTGGTGTTTTGTGTGTTACTTGTTTTTGGTTTTGTCATTATTTTGTTTAAATGTTGTATTTTTTAAGCGACTGTACCATCATTTGTTGATTAGTTTAGCATGGTATAAATTCTCAATTAGTATTTTATAAATTTCTGGAAGTTGTCATTGCCGAAAATAAATAATATTATTCAGCTTCCCGGGATAAATAAGAATTTTTGTTTACTTAAATCACTGTCGACTGAGTTGAGGAAAGGTATTTGGGTTTTAAAATCCGTTGACAAAGTAGAGTTTAAGTAAAGTTAGAGGAGGAAAGAGTTAGGGCTGTGTAAACTGGGAGTACTTGTTGAAAAGTTCGGCCTGGAGGGTGGAGTGGAGCTGCCCCTTCCCAGCGGGAGGTAGGCAATGCCACGCAACCCGCATCGTCTTCCCTTTCAAACTCCATTCAAAACTTTCAAGTTAATATTTCAGGCTCCAATATCTACGATATATATATATATATATATATATATATATATATATATATATATATATATTATATATATATATATATATATATATATATATGATACGGTGATAGATATAGATTTTTTTTCAGGCTCATAGGGACGATGTATTTTGATGAATGTGATATCAAACGACAGGAATTTCATGGAAAAGTGGCGAATTTCAATTTCTGAACATAAAACCTTACTACAATTACTAAAAAAAAAAAAAAATCAATGAAAATGGAATCTGAGTCACATGGACTTGATAATAGAATGGCCCGGAATGTACCCAATTAGCCAAATTTTATATTGCATTTTTTAAAAATAATTGATGATAAATGGAGTTTCTAAAATACATCGGTTGGTTAAAAAGATCTGGGTGAACGAGAAATTACCTGAAGAATGGAAAGAATCTATTCTTATTCCGATTCACAAAAAGGGTCCGAGGACGGATTGTAATAACTATCGAGGAATTTCACTCCTTCCGGTATGTTATAAAATATTCACTTTAATCTTAACCAGTCGAATTACGGAATACGCCGAGGAAATTATCGGAGACTACCAATGCGGATTTAGACGGAATCGTTCGACTATTGATCAAATATTTTCTTTACGGCAAATATTAGAGAAAAAATTGGAGTATAACGGTATTGTTCACCAGCTGTATATAGATTTTAAAAAGGCTTACGATTCTGTTGACCGCCAAAAACTGTATAATATTCTAATCGAGCAGGGGATTCCAAAAAAACTAGTAAATCTAGTCAGGATGTGCTTGACGGAGACACTCAATAAAGTTAGAATCGGTAATAATTTGTCCGAAAAATTTGAGGTTCGTTCGGGCTTAAAACAGGGGGATTCTCTTTCGCCTGTCCTGTTCAATTTGGCATTAGAACATGCCATTAGGGAGGTAATGCGAACCGAGAAAGGGTTGGATCTGGGAGGGACAACATCCGTGCTGGGCTATGCTGATGATCTGGTACTGTTAAGCGAAGACGTTGAAACTATAAAACTAAATACGACAACGTTAATGAAAGCCGGGAAAGAACTAGGACTCGAAATAAACGTGGATAAAACAAAATATATGGTTAGCTGCAAAAATGGCAATACTACTGGTGATATCGATATAGATGGTAATATGTTTGAACAGGTAGATAAATTTAGGTATCTAGGTTCTACGATAACTAGAAAAAACGAAATTGAAGAAGAGATTAAGGTTAGACTGAAGGCGGGGAATGCTTGTTATTTTTCTGTGACAAAACTACTTAGTTCGCGCCTCTTGTCCCGAAACTTAAAAATTAGAATCTATAAAACAATTATCTTACCTACAGTTCTTTATGGATGCGAAACTTGGCCGCTTACATTAAGGGATGAGCAGCGTCTTAAGGTTTTTGAAAATAAAGTATTGCGTAGAATATTCGGACCGAAAAAGGATGAGTTAACCGGAGAGTTCAGACGGTTACACAACGCCGAATTGCGTGAGATGTATCCGGGTAATATAATTGATGTAATTTCATCGCGGCGAATCAAATGGGCTTGTAAAGTTGTTGGGCTTAGTAACGAGAGAATTCCTAAAAGGTTAATATTTGCTGTGCCGAATGGTAAGCGTCCGAGGGGTAGACCGAAGCGAAGATGGGAAGATTGCATTAAAGCCGATCTGAAGGAACTGGGTTTGGACGGCGAACGGTGGAGGGAGGTGTGTAACAAGCAATTGGTGGTGTCGGCATCGAACCTTCGGGTTCGCTAAGCCTTATTATTATTATTATTAATTGATGATAAATGTATACAATTGCATATTTTGATTATTTCAAATAAAAAGTAATTATAAACCAAAATAAAGTATTGAATATCAAACTCTATATTATAATAGTTGGTTGATTTTCAGTCAAAAAATAACAAAAAGGGCCCAGTGGTGGATAGGTTAGACTGAAAATGGAATCCGATTCACGTGGGAATACTTAATAATGAGAATGACCCGGATTATTATGAAATTGCATATTTTGTTTGTCTTCAGTTATTAAATTGGTGATCAATCATCAATACGAATCAGCCTACCTAATTAGCCAAATTTTATATTGCATATTTTGAATATTTGAAATAAAAAATAATAATGAATTCATATTTAACATTGGAGATCAAACTGTACAGTGTTTCAGGGTTAGGTGGACAAATTGCAAAAATGAACTAAGGACCTTTAAAACAAGAAAAAAATTTTCTCTGAAGGTATGCCCGCAAACGGTTTGTTTAGGAGATATTCACACCTAAACATTTTCGTTGTTCTGAATTATTTACGTTATACAAAATAATTATAATGATACTTTATTAATTAGTGCAAGTCAATGGCCTTAATTCCTTACGATGAAGGATAATTGAATCTTGTGAAACAATAACACATATCCAGTGCCGTTCTGCCACTGCTGCTGTTGAAGAAAGATGTCGAGCCTGTCTTAATGCTCAAGGAAATCACTTTGAACAACATTTAATATGAATGTTAATGTTTACGTTTAATTAATAAAGTAGTAGGAACAAATAAATAAGTTTTATTTACTTAATATAATGTAAATAATTCATAACAATTAAAATATTTAGGTATGAATATCTGCTAAACAAAGCGTTTGCGGACATAACTTCAGAGGATTTTTTAACGCTGAAACACCTTGTATATAAAATAACAAAATAACGCTACATTTAGGATGAACGCACCAGTTATGGACAGGGGGCCAGTTATGAACAGATTGGACTTTAAATGTAAATAATAACCTTCCTTGTTTATTTAAAGGTTCCAGTTTTTTATAGATTGAAGCAAAATGCCCTCTGTTGACAACTGTATGAACCAAGTTGCCACAAGAAAATTTTAAAATGCCTATCACTGTTGTTTCTATAGTGCTCTTGAGATCAGTGTGTTTCATACCTTCCTACTAAAAGTTTTTCTAAGGGTGATTTAAACATTTATGTTATCTTTGTAGTTTAATAAAAATGAAGGATTTTTCTGAGGTTTATTACTGGTACCGACCCCTGTCCATTACTGGAACAATGGAATTTCGGGGTGTCCATCACTAGTGCGCCAGTGTTTTTTTTTTTTTTTAATGGAGATTATATCTGCATAAGTATAATTTTTTTAAATTTTAAAGTGTTAAATAGAAAAAGGTAGACCTACAGATTCTAAATGTCTACCGGAGAAGTTTATAAGTATAATTATTACGGCCAAAAAAGACAAAAAATTCCTTAGATATATCCATCACTGGTACGCTTACCGTAATTATTGACATCTTAGAATATAGATTTTTTTCATTTTCTATGTTTTTATCTCCCTTCTCCTCCCTTCTAATCAACTTCTAAACATTAAAATCAGTTTCGATTTCTTAATTTTTTTACAAGCAGTCATATTTTTTATAATTTTAAATGGATCATTTTCTTCAAAATTGAAATATTGGATCGACCCTTACGATTCCAAAGATGAAACCGTTTTTAAAACTCATTGAAAGGTTTATTCATATATAATATTACATATTATTCCTTAATTGATTATGTTTCACATTATGTTTTCAATGGTGTAGCATATTCTAAATTTAATATTATTGGTGTGTTAGTGAAAAGTAAATTATTTCATATTTTCTGTTGCAGTTTAATTGTCTAATCCATATGGTTTTAAAAGGACATAAGTTTATTATTAGTTAGTATGTAAACAAGTTGTTAGTTGAGTTAATAAATGTTCTAATTCATTTATTAACTCATCTAACAACTTGTTTACATACTAACTAATAATAAACTTATGTTCTTTTAAAACCATATGGTTTAGACAATTAAACTGCAACAGAAAATATGAACTAATTTACTTTTTACTAAAACACCAAAAATATTATAATTAGTAAATTGGTTGACTGTCGTGGATAATGAAGAGAAGAATAGTTGGGGCGGTCAGTCAAAAAGGAAGGCAAAAATAAATGGTAATATTTATTTTTACATATGCCGACGTTTCGACTTGAAGTTCAGGCCTTCATCATTCTATTCAGCCTTCATCATTCTAATCAGCCTTCATCATTCTTCATTGTTATCTGGTTATTTTCTTAGCCCTGATGAAGGCCTGAACTTCAGGTCGAAACGTCGGCATATGTAAAAATAAATATTACCATTTATTTTTGCCTTCCTTTTTGACTGACCACCCCTACTATTCTTCTCTTCATTCACCAAAAATATTAAATTTAGAATATGCTACAAATGGCTGCAATTGTTCAATCATATTTTTCAAAAAGGCCCTTATTATTACATTTTAAGCCTGAATTGATCATTCCTGAGATTGTTATATCAGTAATATTAAACAATTGTGAAACCAACTTAAAAACAGTATTAAATTTTCTTCTAGCCCAATAAAAAAAATATAGAAATACTTACAATTTGTTTTTTTCGCAAGGAGTTCCTCGAATCCAAGGAACATCAGTAAATGAAACACGATCGTTGATAACCCTAAGGATTTACACCTTTCAATCCAATTAAACAAACAATTTTGAAAAATTGTATAATTCCAATCTTATATCGTTTCAAAAGTTGACGAATCGAGAAATTATTTCGTTACCTTCCTCAATGATTTTTATTAGCCGAAATGTAATTACTTTAATTATATTTACTAAATTCTTCGGTTGTCTCATCCCTCGAATATTTTATTTTCTAAAACCTCAAAACGTTGCTTATCAGCTTCATAAATTACCAGAATATAAATAACAGACTATAAATATGAAATTATGAAATCCGTTTTCCTTTATGGTAGCCGCTCGAACATTATAAAATATCTGTAAAGGGAAAAGTGCCAGCGGGCACGAAATAATAAAATGCGTTCGAGATCGGAATTGTCGACATTGCACGCTTTAATTCGGTAAATTGTTCTCTTCCGTTGTCACGAGGGGGTTATCAATGGAAATCGAATACTTTTACCTTTTCGGAACATTTTGTCTTTGCTGCTAATAAATTACGGCAGTGCGTGGGGATTTCGTGATGTCCGGTTGTTTAATTGTAGCCGTGTCATTCCGGGTATGATTTGTCTCTTTAATGCACCTGCGGAATCTTCCCATTGTTTCGCCATATAAATTAATTAATTATGTTAGTGATGATGAAGAAATTGTTAATGAAAACTTGGTTGGGAATTGCAATAAATGCACGTAGGAGAGACTGGATACGGTTCATTGAATCGTTCTCAATTTCGTTAGTATAACAATTGATAAAATATAGATGTTTATAATAAAGACCAGTCAGTGGTACTTTTTATCAAATGATTAACATCCGGCTGAAACTTCATGAGTAGCTTCATCTCATCGTAACCTACAAATATTTTATTTACGAAAATTCTCGGAAATTTGGGGTTTTCAATCTGGAGATCGGCAAAATTTGTCTATTTGATTCGGTACTAAAATCTCGTAAATAGCCATTTGCTTTCCTCTTAGCTCGTAAAATAATTTTATCATATTGTCGAGAAAAAATGTGATCTCCAAAAATATTGGGTCATTTGGTCTATATAATCTCGTTATTTTGACATTTTGGAGTTGCAGGTCACGCCAAACGCCTCAATATTTTTTATGGTCTCGATTTTGTGCTCAAATCATCTTAGCGTAAGTATATTGGAGAAAATTAGAGAAAAAAATGAAAATGTCAACCGACCCACTTTTAGCTGTGACACTTTTAAAAATTTAATAGTTTATAACTAAAAAGGCCTACACATTTGTGTATGAATCAACTTTCGGGCTTCTTCGAACATTTTTTGGGTATATAAAAGGAAAAAAAAAAAATTGTTTCACAACCTTTCCCAAAAAATATGCCACAACCTTGCCCAACGCACTCTTTCACAAAAATGCAGTTGCCACGACAACATAAAATTATCCACGTACGTTAATCATTTGTAATTAACAACTAAGGTTTAACTAGGAAAAACATTCATTAATTTATCTGTACATATATAACAACATTTATTCAGAAATAAAATAAAAACTAAGAAATATAATAAAAATAATATCTCTTCTAGCGTTAATGTCACGCGATTCGTTAGCAATACCGTTAAATACCTTCAGATCGGCACAACATCCTTTTCTTTTCTATAAAGCTATCGGCTATTCCTTATAGTTTCGCTAATATGACCACTGTCTCCACCTTACCCAGTTTCTCCTTTATATAAATAAATTAAATTTATATAATATAAAATAAGGTTGTGTGTGTTTTATTATTTCTTCACAACATTTATATTTATTTCAATCAACATTATCAATCTGATTATGGAATACATGCAACAAGCATGATTTAATAAAATGGCTTGAAAATGGCTTATTAGCCGAAACGTAGCCGATGTGGATTGAAAGAAATTTGGTGAAAAAGTAATAACAGCCTTATTGTATATTATTATGAATACCTCACCTAAAGCAAATAAGCACATATAAATTATATTCATTTTCTTGTCCACACGTCAAAATCAAAACGCAGTTCTTAAACAAGCCATTAAAAATTACTCAACTAATTTTTTTTTCAAATCAAAGTTGAAAATCAGACAAAATCTAAATTCATACACTTATCAAATTCACATACGCCTCACAAATATGTTCATTTTCTTGCCCACACGTAAAAATCAAAACGCAGCCCTTAAACAAGCCATTAAAAATAACTCAACTAATTTTTTTTTTCAAATCAAAGTTGAAAATCAGACAAAAACTAAATTCATACACTTTTAAAATTCACATACGTCTCACAAATATACGGTCCTACGAAAACTACAATCAATTCAACCCAAATTTTTAGGACTGATAACAACAGTACCCTGGTACGCGATCAACAAAACTTTACATATCGACTTACGACAACTAAATGTCGACCGATACATACTTTACTCCCAATGTTATTTTAAACGACACGGACACAATAGACTTGGACACAACATGACAATTGACATGGTGCCATAATCAGAAGGTGACTGAAAAGGAGCTGGAAGAAAGATCTCCTTTCATGAATTAAGGAAGTAGACCAAGACCAGGAAGAGGTGCTGCTGGGTACTATTTTTCCTCGTGCCTAAAATACCAATTTTCTTAAACAATAACAACTCATCTGCTTATTGTTGAGCTTATGAAAGGTTTGGTTGAAGATAGGAAGAAAAGAAGTATTTATTTTTCTTTTGTTCATTATTCCTAGAATTGGTGTCTTGAGGTTTTATTTGTTTTATAAATTAGGCCATTATTCACCAACATTTTATTTATTAGCTATTTTATTAAGACGTTTCGACCATCACTAGGGCCATTTTCATCCAGTCCCTCCAGAAATGACGTAGGGGAAACTCTTAAATATTAGGACAAATTAATTTTCCCTGAAAAATTAATACGACACTTAATAATGGATATTTAAGGGAAGACTCAATAAGACTTGAAAATTACTCTAGTGATGGTCGAAACGTCGTTATATAATAGCTAATAAATAAATGTTGGTGAATAATAGCCTAATTTATATAACAAATAAAAGTATTTATTTTCGGCAGAAGTTTTCATCCTTCATGAAGGCTTAGCAAAGACCAGATAACTAATAAATAATGAGAAAATAATAAACAGTAATAATAATATGTAAATCAAATTCTATAGTAAAAAATGTTTTTTATATTATCATATAACGACCCTATATCAACGATTTTACACAAATTTACATGGACATAATAACAGACTTATAAGAGACATGGCCACAGCTGACATACCTCAGAACATGAGCAGGAGACTAAAAAGGCGTTGGATGAGGGATCTCCTTCCTTAGACAACCTAAGTAATTGGAACAAGTTAGGGAAGAGGTACTGCTGAGTACTTTCCTTCTCCATGCCTGTCATGTCATTATATCATTATCGCCATCACATTTGCTGATTGTCAACTTATTGTTGACAGGCGCAAATACATATTTTATAGACAAAAAAACAAAAATATTTTAGATATTATTTTAATTTTTTAAATAATAATTTACTTATATTTTTTCTATACACTCAATACGCAATTAGGGAATGCTTTAATAATTTTTATTTGTATTGGAATATAAAGAATTTTTATTTTCGTCCATTTTTTTAAGTCGCCTATTTTAATTTTACATCCGATATCAAGTCATGTTGATCTTTCTGATATAATTTTAGCCAATATCGGTGTGATATTCATGGAATTATAATCAAAGAAAAAAAAATGGCCTGTAAAAAATTAAAGACAAATTGTATAAATGAGATTATATCTATTGTGCCATAACCAGGTTTATCCGATAACAAAGGAAAGGAGGTGGAAGCATTGAAAATGAAAACGGCAAATTTATCGCGGGTCTGTTCTGAATAGATTACGGCCGGGGGAGGAAATTTACGATTCTTCTCGTAATTTAATAGCGGCATTGTATTTTAACCCCTTCCTATTATTATTTTTTAAATATTTTTTAAGATGATAACAGTAGAAATCTCGGTATTATAGAATGGATATTATTGAGTGTGGCAGAAAATTCAAGCACTCTAGACAAAGTCGCAGACTACGGGGAGGGATGAGGGGGAGGGAGGTGGGACGATTGCTCTCCGTAAAAATGTTGAGGGGACGAAAATATCGTTTCGCCCTCCCCCCCCAATAGTTTGAATTAATAAAAAAATTAAAATAGATAACAAATAAGATACATGAATGAATATATAATAATGAAATATGTAAACTAAAATCATTTATAAATTCGACTAGATGGCTAGCCTATAAATAGATAGCTAACTATTTTATGACGATCTAAATATCTCTATCATTAAAATTTTCATTTATATTCATGTATAATAAATTAGGAAAAAATAAATTTAATAAGTATACATTTATTTTTGTAGGTACTTTTACATAACTAATTAGACTATATGTTTTCATTGTATTTTGTTTTAAGGTTGTGCAAACTAAGAAATCAAAAATATTTTCAGTTTTTTATCATTACTCATTTTAGCTGGAAAATTTATAAAAATGTTATATTATGAAGTATATAAATTTATTTTTAAATATTTTCTTTGCTGGTTTTACAATAATTATGCGGAATTTTTGCACATATATTTTCTTTCTTTTTTTAATAAAGAATAGTGAGTTACGTTTTTAAAACTTTTGGAATATTTCTTCATTCAGTCTGTCTCGTGGTGTTTGTAGAATTTTATGCAATGGTCTATTGGTCACGTAGAAATGACACTGAGTGATATAGCGGGGGAATTTAGATTGGAAGATTTCGATACTGGGTAAGAGTTTTTTTTTGTACAAGCCCAACACTTCAAAGACATACTTCCATTTGGGTCTAAGTAGTATGTTTTTTTATAATAATAATAACTTTTTTACAAAATGATAGCATCATTTATTAAACCAATTTTATAAATCATATTTTTTTCGGATAAAACTAAAGAGGTTGAGGTTGTTGTGAAGAGGAGGGAGAAAATAGACTAAGGAAGAGTAAAAGGAACAGTCCAGGAGGATGAAAGAGTATTGGAGTGGAATTTGTATAGAAGAAGAAATGATAATAGCGTGTTCATTTCTGGCCGATTCGTGTAAAAAAAAAAACAATTTTATTTTTAAAAATTGTACGGTATTGTATTATTACCAGAAATACGATATTGTTTGTTCTCAATTAATCTTTTATAGCCTATGAAAATATTTTCGGGAATAAAATGCTCTTTTTTCATATTAAGTAAAAGTAATTTTGAACTGAAGACTTAATTCATTCTTTTTTTTAGATCGTTAGGCCACTACGCGTCGTGGGCAGATCTTGATGGGACAACATCTGACATTCCTCAAGATTTAGCTAAGATCCGGGGCAGACGGTTTCGGAACTTTTATCGTGACAAGAAACAATTAAAGCAGAATGTTTGTGCTACCTCTAGCAAAATAATATTAAAAGCTTCCGTCACGCGAACCATATATTACGTGTTAGTCCGAATATAAAGAACGCCTCCACATTTCTCCATTACGTCTTTTCTTGACCGTTTCGCTGAAAACTGTTAATTGGAGGCAATTTTTGGCGTAGTCACAGTGGTTTTAATGGAGCTGCAACATGAGATATTAACCAATTATGCAACAAATGAACAAGTGAATGTATTACTCAGCTCTGAAATAATATACTACAGAATTATGTTAACTGTCTGTGCCTGCTCGCTTGAGCGATTACAACTACTGTGACAGTGGCAGCAGCTGTCACAACTACTTCAACTGTGTAAACTGTACGAGGTGGTACGTGAACATCTTATTCCGCTGGTTGATGATGTTGGTACAAATTTTTCTAACTTACAGATCGGTATTACTAGGATTTAAAAAAAAAAAGAAATGTTGAAATTGTCATTAATAGCTCGAGACGATGGAATGATGATGAACATTTTCCTTGCTTACAACATGCAGGTCCGAATTTTAATTTTTGAGATATTTTAATCAATATGAAAAAACACTTCATTTAATCGACTCCAGCCAACTTTAACCGAGTGTTACACGTAGGAGATCTGATGGTTTGCAATTTTAACAAAACAACAAGAAATCACTTTTGTAGTATAGTTGGAAATTATTACTGCCAACACTCAAAGTAAAGTTTCAAGGTAAAGTTTTATTTTCCTGGCACACCTTAAAACAGAAAAAATATATTAACTACAGCCATCGGCTTATTTCGAGAGATAACCTTGTAAAATAATTTATGAAGTCTACAGTGATCACATCTATTGGTTGAAAACTACCGTAGTTAAACAAAAATTTTAAGGCAATTCAGAAAATTGTTTTTGTTTTTTTAATTTTGTGCTCTTTTTCTGATAAGCTTCTTCCATTTATTTGACTAGAAATAATTTTTTTGAGGAACTGGGTTATTGTGATTTACAAGTTGGCCAGTGCGAATAATTCAAAGAAAATTTTGTTTAGTGGAGGAATAACAAAACAATATGGAAATAAGTAGTTCCTATGTATTATCTGAGAGGGAAATCAATTGTTTTTCGTTGGTCAATCACAATATTCCATTAAACATAATAGACCAAAATATTTGTACAAATTGCTTCGCTAGGATCTATTTGCTGACTGGAAAGGTAACATTCAAAATAAAGCCTCGATCATGGGATTTTCTAAATTATTAAAAAATATAAAATGTACAAATAAAAAAATGCCTTTAAGAAATAATAAAGTATATACCAGCCAGGAAAAAAAGTATAGTAGAAATTATTAAGTATGCCAAAACTAATGGACTGTGTCTTTATTAATAATTGTCTGATTTTTACAATATCTTTTTTGTTTTGTAGGTAATTTAGTAATATTGAATATTTAATAGTTGACCGTTGCATTATAAAGGAAGGAAATGGTTCGGGTGGTGTCTAAATATTATGTAACTTCCACAATTCTCTATTTGTTGGTATCTTGTCCGTTCTAGCCCTGAAGAAGACCTGCAAAGTCGGGTCGAAACGTTGGCTTTTAATAAAATAGCTTTACCACATTTTAGTAATCTTTCTAAGTTATTTTCTTCAAGAAAACAATGTGTCATTTTTGAGTTATTGACTAATAAAGTTTCTTTTCCTTTATAACTTGTTTTCCTTGGAATATTTTTCTTTTCCAACCTGAATGTGAAGAAAATCTTTAAAATGAGTGGTAAATCATTGGATTTAAAGAAGAATTGACGAAGTTATGGCGTTGTGAAAAAAAAATACACCATTTAGGAATAATATATAAGATTACTCGTTATCTTTTAGATAAATGCCTAGGTGATAAAAGCACGTGTTTACATGGTGCACTTAAACCCTTGCCCGCCGTTCAGGAAGGAGGATCAATAGAGATTCCCCTTAGGCCAAGAGGGTGACAATAATTCAGTTAACTGTCTCGAAGAGAGTTAATTGCTTATCACCAGTTCCCTCTTCCCTTCCATTTTTTTTTTCAATTTTGTAAATGGAGTTTTATCTCTTTATAACGATATAAGTATGGAATCAAATGTAGGCTTGAAAATTTAAGACTGGTTTAAACTTCTTTCCATTCTACCCTTGAGACGATTCAAGGTCTCCAAGAATGTATAGATAGTACTAACGCGTAGGAAACGAGCAGTGATTTATTTTTTTACTTTCACTTACCTAGATATGTAATATATAGTATGGGGAAGTATTGCGATCGTGAAAATTTTCGAATCTGAGTTTTCAACGGATATACACGTTTCGAGATTCCGTGAGTCCAAATAACCAAGTCCCACTAAATGGTCTATGTGTATGTATGTGAACACACATGTACCTTGCTAAAAAAACCCAAAAGTCGTACGAAACTGAAATTGCGTATTTGAGGTTTTTATTAGCCTGGGATGCTACAGCAACATTGTTGTCAAAATTGAAAAATGGGAAGTGGCACTTTATATCGTCGATTTAACACATTTTTACGATTTTCTCTAAAACGACTAACGATTTTGATTAAACTCTATATCAGTGTATTATTAAGCAGTTTTTAATATAATGTAGGTTTTATTCTTATTGATGTTCTCTACCAGAACTTAAAAGGCTAATTTTCAATATCAGCTTCCTCTAAAGTATCTTCCATTTGTTTTATTTGAAACAATTAGCCATTTCACATTAATCTTTGTTATAAAATATAGTTAAATATAAAATATGAAAGAATTTGATAATTAACTGGAGAAGAAATAGGAATTACTAACGGATAATAGTTTTTAATTTTGATTTATAATCTAGCAGTTATTTGAGATTGATCGTTGAAAAGACTAAAACTATTCTCATTGGTTCCAAGCAACTTATTAATTCTAGTTTCCTCTCCATTTTTCCACACTTCGATTATGACTTCAAGAAGAATTAAAGATAACAAAAGAAAAGGATTTCATAGCTGAAAGGAATCACAAATTTTACGATTCAGTAAAAAAATATAACAAATCCTTTATTCAATCAACCGAAAATTAAATTTTAGTTTGAAAGTTCAAGAAAAAAAAGAGATAAGCCCCGCCAGCTAATAATTAATTAGAAATCAATGAAATTTGCAACAAAAAAAAAAGAAAAAAAAATATAGACCTCTTTAAGGACTGCCCATTCTCCCCTCCCCCCCCCCCAGGTCGATGGCCCATGGACCTTTCACCTCCTCTCTTCAAGATATTTTATTGCTCTCCTCTTCTTAAAAACATTATAAATTAAAGTGATGTAAGTCATATAAAATTATACTTGCTAAGGTTTGTTTCATACCTTTGTCTCCTTGTTTGAAACTTCATAATTCCGTCGAAATGTGCCCCCTTGAAAAATTGTGATGGCGCAACTTGCGCCATGAAACCTGCTTAAAATGTAAATATTCAGAAAAATGAGAATTTCAAGATTTTGAAACATTCAAAAAAGTAAATAAGGGACTATGAAAAAAAAAACACATTTCTATTGAAAACTCAGATTCGAAATTCCTGAGGCTATATCTGTCATATAAAGGAAAACGTAACGCTTGTTAAGTTTGAAAGTATAATGAATGTTTCTGGAGAAGAAGAGAGCTCGTTGATAAAAATTGATAAGGGCGATGAAGAAGGGAGCAACCCAGAGTCCTCATTGGACCGCTTCGCATAAAAGCTGATTGTTTCTCATTCCAGCCGCTAGCTGGAGCTCCAACTTCCTGCCCTATCTTGTTCAATATCCCAGTTTCCAGTTTGCATCTCTTTAAGGCCTCGTATCCGGCGCACTTTTTCCAATTTATTCCAACCATCTTATGGGCCATCTTGGCTGAATATTAATTTTCGTATGGAATTAGAAATTTGGTTAAACATTACTTTGAAATGGACAAAACCGCTATGGAACTGTTATAATAATTTTATAACACTTTTCTGGCTATGTAACAGATCGAAATATAGTTTAAATTCTTAGTTTACCCCTATACCAGACTGAAACGACTAGAAACCGCCCGGTCTTTTTTGACTACTGCAACACTTACTAGACAAACGCTCTAAGCTTTCAATCAATTACAAACGACTCATATATATGACAATAATAAGACCTATTTAGACTTACAGAATTGAGCATTGGGGCTCCACTAAACCATCGATTTCCTCTCGTATCCAATCCTTACAATCCAAAATCCTTCGTAAAATCCTCAACGCTCCATAAAATCATCCATAAAGACCAAATGTCCGATTTGGCCCAAACCAGATACCTGTCCTTTCATAGCAAACTGCAGAACCATTCGAATCCTCTCGTTTCAAACCTTGCTTCCTCCTCGATCCCTGATAACCCTCCGAGAAGTCTGAAAAGAAGATGGCCTCGGGACCTTCTAATATAGAACCTTAATTTGAGTTCTACCAATCGGTAGTTTCTCTTCATGTTGTCCTGTCATGTTACCAATTTCACATTTACTTGTTGTATTTTCCATGTAAATCTTATAAAAAAAAAAAAAAAAATTACAACTTTACAAGCTTCAGTCCGAAAGCCCCTTCTCCCCGTAGATCCACCCGTGACAATGAGGCCAAAGCCGAAAATATTTAGAATGCAAGAAGATATTTTCCACCAATTATTAAAATAAGAATTCGATGACCGAAATTCTAATACGTGTATGAAATATTATTTATATTAGCCAATAAAATTTAAATAAATAAACATCTAATAAGGACATATGATTTTTTTTATTATGTGCAACCAACCCCTGAAGTTTGGCCCATTCCTCTTTAATCACTATGTATTTGAAAATATCTATTTTCACTCCAAGTGTAGAGTAGTAAGTGAAAGTTGTGTGAGGCACTCTTCGCACCAATTTCTTTATTATTTCTTCGCACCTTTACTGGGTAAGGAAATTATTGCTATCGGGTCAAATTACCGATATACTGTTTCAGACGGATCTATACGTTTTAGAGCCCCCTTTGTCCGAAAAACACATTTTCAGCCATTGGTATGTTTGTCTGTGCCAAAATTATCTCGTGAACTAGTGATTTTGTTGCTCCTTTTTTCATTTTGTAGGGTTTTGACTACTGATGCCTGTGACACAAATTAGGTGCTCTCGTGACTATAGCGCTAAAACGGCTCAAACGATTTTGGTGAAATTTTCCTATAATTTTGTAATTAGTGTCCTTTCAACTTTTGTACATTTACTAAATTCTCGAGAAAATACAGGAAAAAAATTTATTAAAAAAATACAAATGTTTTTGGGGCTATCACACTAAGTACTTATTCTACGGTAAACATTTATATGAAAACTTTTGTAAGATAACGAAATTCGTTACAAAACAATATAAAAAAATCGTTCATTTCGCACAATTTGTAACGAAGAATGAGAGAAAAAAAAAATTAAGTGAAAGTAAGAAAATCGGTTGCCCGCATAACACAAGTTTTCTCTCGACTTTTAACAGAAATTATTATTTGTCAAAATTGGGCTTAGGTAAAAAAGTTTTTGATTAACAATATTAGAGTCTATTGAATTTTTTAGACTGACCTTCCACAAGCCGGTTAACATTGCTTTAGTTTATCTAAGATATCGCACTTAAATATTTTTTTTTGATAAATTGTCAGGAAAATAAATGTAGCTCAATTTTTTTTTTGTTTCTTGATGGACATATGTAAAGATATGAAATATTTCTATGATAGGTAGGAAAGTCGTGTGAGTGGACACAACAGATTTTTTATTTTTTTTTTTACGCCGATCTTTCATAAGCCGGTTAACATTGATTTAGTTTATCTAAGAAATCGTACTTAAATCTTTTCTTTGATCAATTTTCAGGAAAATAAATATAATTTTAAGATTTTTTTATTGATTTCAATTTTATTGTTGCTAAATTAGTTCTGATTATGATTATTGTTGTTGTTGCAGATCTACACGGACTGGGGGAACCATTACCTGGAGAAAGCCCGTTCCAAAAGGCTCATCTCCGACCTCCAGGCCGACCTCGTCGACGGAGTCCTCTTAGCTGACCTCATCGAAGCCGTCAGTGAGTACATCATCATCATCATCATTATTATGTATCTGTATTACATGTATTACACTAATATAATGTATCTGCGCTAGTTATTAGTTAAGTGTTTTCCATAGTTTGTGAAATGTCTAAACGCATCTTAATATCTGAGTTTTATTTATTTATTGAGTATTACAACAATCTGTCACAATAGTAGGATAACATTCACACTATATGTACAAAAAATATAAAATAAATTGAAGCAAAATAACAATAAATAAAAATCAAAAAGTATATACAATAAACGTTTCGACTCAACTTTGCTGGTCTTCTTCAGGGAGGTGTTTTCAGCTACAAGTTTCAATTAGAACTTGACAGTTCTAAATAAATAAAATAAAACAATCTAAAAATAAGAAAATTAAAACTAAGCAAAAAACAGATGGATACCTATATATAATGAGGCGAGGGAACTCCAGGAGGACACTGCGCTACTCTCTCAACCGCATCACTGGTTGCTTTTTATTAAAAATAATTCGGGCAATGAGCAGGTTTCTTTACTTCATTCTTAAATATCAGGATTGGAAACATTTACTTGTTCAGTTATAAATATGGATAAATTATTATAATTTTTTTTAATTTGTTTATTGAGAAATAATACATTTTGCCACACTTGCACTGAGTACTGAGGCTGAGTGTGGCACATTCATACCATATATACAATACCATAAAAAAAAAAATAAAAAAAAATATATACATCTATATAATAAAGGCAAAAACTATAATAAACCAAGGAAATGTAACTTAGAGTTAAAATAAAATTATTATAATAGAGATCTCGAAAAAAAAAAAAAATCTGCCAAGTGATGCCAGTATAGCTTCCTCGCCATTACCATTGGTTCCACACTTACCTATGTCTCAAGGCTTACTGATACTACTTTTAATAATTCTCACTTTTCTTTTAGCGTGGGGCCAAATCGAAATAGCCGTTTCTGAAATATCGACATTTCTAAGAAAATACATTTCCGCATGAGCAACCGCAATTACTGTATGGAATTTAATGAAACTTCATGAAAATCGAATGAACTGTATTCGGTAATATGTCCGTCAAATTGATTAGACTACAGACAGACACAGAACCAAATTTGATCCTTGATGCCTGAAACCACTAGCGGATCCAGGATTTAATTTTAGGGGCCCAAAAGCTTTTTTTAAATAAAAATAACGATAATTACTTCGGTAAAAAAATAAAGAAACTAACTACCTATATGAAATAGTGTTTAAGTGATTCCTAAAGCCCTTTTAAATGTAATTACACGAACAATAATACTTTGAAAGATAATGTTTTTATATTTTTTTTCAATAAAACATGGGTTTTGGGGGAGTGCATCAGCCCGAAAGCTCTCCCCCCCCTTCTCCGTAGATCCGTCCGTGCCTGAAACGTATCTCTTTTTCTGAGCACAAATGTTTTTTTAACCTCCCGCACGAATAAAAAGTTTCCTCACCTTTTGTAGATAGTGCGGAAGCAAAACAGGTCCGTTATAAGTTCTTGATGATAAATATTCGAAAAATCATTATTGAGGAAAACAAGCACAATTTTTTTTAAAGCTCTTTTTCACTACTGTGGTTGTCTTTGACCTAAATATCCTTTAATATATTTTTCCATTCTTCTCTATCTAAAGCTTCTTCTTCTCTGATGCCATGACCCGCCAGGATTTCTTCCAACGCTTCCTTCCATTTTACCCTTGTTCTTCCCTTTTTCCTTTTCCCCTCTACTTCCAGCTCCATGGAAATCTTTCAGGCGTCATTCTTTTACATGTCCAAACCAACATAACCTTTTCTTTTCAATATTTGCTATAATTTTTTTTCCACCTCCATTATTTAAGAAATTTTTCATTTTTGCTTCTCTCTCTTCTGGATTTTCTTGCTGCCTTTCTCGAAAAGTCCATCTCTACTGATAAAATTTTTTTTCAGGGTCTTGAATTGATGACCCATGTCTCTGAGGCATATGTCGTAATTGGCTCGAATCTAGAAAATAGAAATAGAAAATAAACTTTATTCTGGGACGATGTCTCTTCAGAATAACAATAATGAAGAGTTACAAAAGAAAAAATACATATCTGGCCAAAAACTAGCCTAATAAAGATTCAAACAATACATACAACATTTTAAATAATAGTATGTAAACATACCGACCTAAGACAACCAACCATTGACCAGCACATACGTACTCTCTACTCCCGATTTCATTCTAAACTACACGGACATCACAATGGACTTATCAATGACATGGCCACAGCTGAAATGCTCATCAGGAGGTGACTGAAAAGGAGCTGGATGAGAGATCTCCTTTCCTGATTTTAGGACGTAAACAGGCCAGGGAAGAGGTGCTGCTGGGTTCCATTCTTCGTCATGCCTATCATGCCATTTTCTACATGAGCACCAATCTGCTGATTGTCACTACCATGACAGGTGCGGATGAAAAATTGAAGGAAAAAAAAAAGTATGTAAACAATTAAAAAATAAAATAAAATCTTCTCAACTATACTTATAATTGTACTATAAAACACAACAAAAAGAAAGGAATAAAAAAAAAAAAGCATTACATGTACAGAAAGAAAAAGCAAAACCAACAGAAAAGAAAAATATCAAAAGTACGTAAATAAAAAGTATTGACTTATTAATTTAAAACCCAAACAGCTTAAACATACAAAATATATACATAAATATAGCCTTGTATATTAGTCTCTTTGTACTCAGCTGTATATTCGACCTCCAAAGGATACTGTTGAGTTTGGATATTTGAGTATTGAGAAAGCTGTGACCTTTCTTCCTTCACCAATTCTTCTATCGATATCAGTTTACAGTCAATACACGCGAATAGAGTTTATAGTAATGATTGTCATTTACGGGGTCAGGATTTAATTTTGGAGGGGGCTTCAGCCCTAAAGATTTTATGTATATTATGATAATTACTTTGGAAGAAAAAGAAAGAAACTAACTACCTATACGAATAGGTGTTTAATTGATTTTTAAGGTCCAATTAAAAGTACGAACAATAATACTTTTTAAATATTGTTTTCATAAAATATGGTTATATTTTACCATATTAGTTATATTTTGGGAAGGGGAAGGCTTCAGCCCGAAATCTCTCTTCCTAACTCCCGGTAGATCGGCCTGTGGTGATTGCTGATAAATTAAAAATGGTTTATTTATTCAACATTTTATGCAATTAGCACCTGCGCTGAAGCGCATCTAGCAAATTTGATGTTTTACCCATTAAAAAAAAATAAGATAAACAATCCACCTTTAGTATTAAATCATCGAAAAAGAAGTGTGTGGTAGTGGTTTGAAAACTAAATAAAAACCTAAAGGACTTATTTTTCATCTTGTTATTATATTTTTTTAAATTTCTTTATTGAGTATTATAACAATCTGTTGGACATTGGTTATAGTGAGGTAGGATGACATTCACACCTGTTATTATATTAAAAATGAAGATTATCTTAAAATATTTTCGTATAATTTACTCCTAATGTGTTGGATAATTCGGCTGAATAACAAGAACAAGTAGAGTTATTTATCTTGCTATGATTGGACAGGACACTCCTTCCTGGAGGGGGGGGGGAGATGGGATCGCGATGGGAATCCTTTCGAATCCTTTGGAGGTGATCTATGTTCTGGTTTGGTAAATAGCGAGGAAGTCCAGAGGGAAATTAATGATACTTTCCTGGTTTGTTTTGTTGATCCTCCCCACCACCAGTTTCTATTATCATTTGATCACTTTTATTTTTGTTAGTAATGTTTAAATCTCTCACAGACACATTCACATTTATTTACTTATTTATCGCGATGTAGGCTATCTGAGGATCAGGCGCATATAATTTCTTTGCTTGATTTTTCACACACCTTCCTCATCTCTACTCCCTGATCCTCTGTCCACCTCCTTCCTTCTACCGCAAGAACCTTGTTTCCATCTATTATTTTTCTAAAGTTCTCTCTGTCTTGATAGTCTTCTCCTCTGGTTTCTAGTCTCTTCATTTCTTCTTTAATCTGCTCATAGTATCCTTTAATGTTCTTGAAGTTTCATCACTTTGTCAAAGATCCTCAATCTATCCTTTCCCATCCTCCACATGTGATCGTAAAACAGCAACTTTCTTTTCTTTGTTGTTATCTTTAGATCTTCAATATCTTTGTACTGCCCTTTACTCTTGTTTGGCCCTTTATTCTGTTCTTCCATTTTTCTTGGTCCATGGATACACCTAAGTATGTTTCTCTTTTTGCTATTGAAGCACACTGTTTCCGCTTTATACAATACAAACGATTATATTTCCGTCTCATAATATCTTATTTTAGCCTTTCTGGAGAGGTTATTCGTATATTTATGTTTTTTTTGTCAAACATCTCATTATGCTGAGTTTTATTTCTCTACTTACTGTCGCCTGTCCGTCTTCTCTATTAGTTCAACAATTTCCTCAGACACTTACAAAAAAATAAAAAAATATATTTGTTTGAAAATGTAGTTATATTTGAAAAATATTGATTATATATACGATATTTATAATCGTAGAATGGATCTTATATAACAAAATGTATAATTATCAATTTTAATTTTACGGTATTCTTTGACTGATAAAATTTTTGAGTTATTAAATATGGTATCCAATAGGAATCGAGGCTTTATTAGCTAAATTACGATGGGTGACCTCCTATTGGCTCTCTGTGCTCCAGCAAGCAATTTACGTCTAAAAGAAGTCTAAATGAGGCGTTCAAAAAGCCACATGGTCTACAGCGCCAATCTAAAAAGAAAACATATCAATCATATTGTTTATTGGAAACATATTCATTTATATTTATCTACAAATCAATATTTTTATTCTTACTTAATTTATTTTAATGATAAGTTCTGATTAATATGCTCCTTAGAGTGTGAATGTGCTCTCTGAACACTATTATAAATATCCTTAATTGTGACAGAATGTATTAATTCTGAATAAATTAATCTAAAAAAAAAGAAAAAGATTATTTTTATGCTTATTACAATTTTTCGCATTATTTTATGATGCCAGACAATTTTCATCTTTTTGTTCATTGTAATTATTTTAAGGGAATTAAGTGTCCCAGAATAAAATTTATTTTTCTTTATTTCATCAGTTTGTATAAAGCTTTGCAACGCTTTTTTGACGGAACGGCGTGATCTCGTGAGTATTTTGAACCAACTTGAGCTAAAAATACTGAGCCGATATTAAATAAAATGTGTTTAAACAATTTGCTACTATTTACCGATTTTTTTAAGCAAACGGATGGATTCATTTTCAAGGTTGATATGATGATTCAATTCGTTATTATATTTAAGAGTATTATGTTATTATACAGCTACAGTTGTGTAGTTATTGTGACGGATAAGTTTCCTGTTTAGTTGGTAACCGTTCCCAGTAACAGTTACTACGAGCTGACAGGGAGATATTTAGTTGGTAACCGTTCCCAGTAACAGTTACTACGAGCTGACAGGGAGATATTTCTCGGAGGATGCCCCAGGTGCGATAAATTCAAGCTGGAGCCCCCCTACCTCCCTCTCTCTTCCTGTAATTGGGATCGTTAATTAAATTGACAGAGCATCTTCTTGCTATATTATGTAGTCTGTTCTGGTACCAAGTTGCTACTGGTCTTAGGTTCGCTTATCCACTGTATATAGATTCACCATGAATAAAGATGTCTGCCGAGTTAATCAGTATAGTCGCCGCTTTTTACTGGGAGGGTAAGGGGGATTTCGCTTCTTCCTCACCATAATTTTAGATTTCAATTTGTTCCTAAATTTTCGAAAAATTAATATAAAAAAAGATTGCTTGACATACTAACGGATTTTATCAGTTTAGCTTTCACAGATTTCATTCAACTGCACATCAATTACACAGAGTTACTGACTACATTTGTGGAGCACTAGAGTAAAAGCAATATGCATCAGCCGTGTTTATGGATGTTGCCCAGGCATTTGATGAAGTCTGTCACTAGGGACTTCTCTTTAAACTCTTTTTTTTTTTATTATTATTATTTCTTACTGATATTTACAACTACATTATAAAAATACGTCTAGTAAATTTTAACATATGGATATAATGACGTTAAAACACTTGCTGAGTAACTACCCGATGGTAGCATTCTAATGATTTGTCTACATTTGAAGATCACGGGGCCATCTTCTTTTCAGACGCCTCGGAGGGTTATCCGGAATTGAAGAGGAAAAAAGGTTAGAAACGAGAGGGTTGGGATGATTCTGAAGTTTATTATGGAGGGATAGGTATCTGGGTTGGACCAGATCTGAAACATAAGAAATATTAAGGTCATTATGGATGGTTTTATTTGTAACAAAGTAGGGAGCATTGAGGATTTTACGAAGGATTTTGGATTGTAAGGATTGGATACGAGAGAAATTTGGTGGTTTAGTAGAGCCCCATAGCTCAACTCCGTAAGTCCAAACAGGCCTTATTATAGTCATGTATATGAGTTTTGTAATTTATTGGATGTTTAGAGCGTTTGTCTAGTAAGTGCTGGAGTAATCGGAAACATCTAGCGGTTTCTTGTCGTTTCAGTTCGGGATGAGAATCTTTGAACTCAAAACTATACTACCTCATACATGCAGTCTCATTCTTTACCCTTTTCGATAGATTTTTCTCTGTTCGACATGACTTCGAACTGAATGAAGAAACTTTCACCGGTGTCGGCAGGAGTGCCTCAAAAATCAATATTGGCTCTTTTACTTTACATTATCTATAATCATGACATTCCTGCCACCTTCGAAACATTGACTGCTACTTTCGCTGACGATGCAACAATTTTAACAAAACATCACGACCCCAGACTAGCCTCACGTAAATTTACAAAATTACTTGTTCCAATTACGAAATATTCACTTTAGAAAATTAGATTAAATCATGACAAATCACAACATATAACATTAAGGCTTCGACGAGACACATGCCCACCAGTTCATATCGGCGACAATCAAATCCCTCAGACGGACATTATACGTTATCTCGGGCTAATATTCGACAGAAGAATGATCTGGAGCCCACATGTTAAAATGAAAACAAAACTGAAAATCAGACAAAAACTAAACACATTCGCTTACCTACTTAAACCCATATGGACTTACGCCTCACAAATTTACGATTCTGCAAAAAAGACACACTTTCAAAAAGTACAATAATTTTAATTCAAAATTTTAAGATTAATAACATCAGTAAACAACAAAACCTTACATACCGACTGACGACAACCAACTATCGACCAACACATACGTACTCTCTACTTCCGATTTCATCTTAAACTACACGGACATCACAACGGACTTATCAACGAAATTTAAGGCCTTATAGGACTTATAAAGGGTACATTTGGAAGTACATATGTAACAAATGAAAGAAACTGTTTTTGCTGTTGTTGATCTACAGTAGCAAGGTACCGCCAGTCTGCAGTTTTACCGAGAACGATGAATATTTCATTGCCTGCTATCGACCATCTTTCTTTGAACCATTTGGTACCTCAATAACATAATAATTACAATAGGACCATTCATATCTGTCAGATTAAGTACAATATAATAATATACGTATTACATAATAATAATAATATGCATACTACAAATTTATTGTTGGTGTGGGTTATATTTGGATCCCTAAAAAATCAAGCTTTTATGTATCAATTTCCTATGTTTTTAGTGTCAGACATAGTTATAGTCCGTGGTACAGACCCCTTTTTATCAAATTATTAACATCTGTCTGTAACTTCCTAAATAGCATCATCTCATAATTTAAATGCTTAAATGGCTAATTTCCAAAATTTATTTCTTTAAAGTATCTTCAATTTTGTTATGTGAAAGAATTAAGCATTTCAAATTGAACTGAGATATAAAAAAAAGCCAAATTAAAAAAAAATACCCACAATAATATATAAATAAATATAGTGGCAAATAGATATAGTGGTCTTCTTTGTTAGTGGCATTCTTGTAGGACTAAAAAAATTCGTGACACTTAATTATTTATTATATTGAAATATATAATTGAGATATACAGTGGTAAAAGGAAATAATAAATTGGACGGCCATGAAAAACATGCAGTGATTAATTGTTTTAAATAATGTTTCGAACCGTCTATTATTGTTATTTTCTCTTTCATTTGCCTGAAAATAGTTATTTCTGCTAGGAAGATTGGTAATTGAAAGATATTTGATGCACGCACCGCACCAGATTTTCATTCATTGGTCCTAAAATAATAATAATGTTCTCGTTTTATAGAATACTAAAACATAAACACAAACAATAAAAGAGATAGAGAGAAAGGCCCTAAAGTGCTGTGAGATATGTGCTATGTGGATCTGATATAGCCTGCGTGAGCAACCTCTACAGCCTATGACGTAAAATCAATTTAACTAAAAACATGAAATGAATTTGTTTTGAATACAAACTCTCCCTTAGGCCTATATACACCGCTGGATCCTTAAAACACTCTTTTATATAATACTACAACATTATTAAATAATATAATATATATATATATATATATATTATTATTATTTTCCTTCTTTGGTAACCCCAAAGAGAGTTTATTAAATAAGTATTACATGTCTCATGCCTATTGTAACTAGGCACACTACATGTACATAATAATAAATGTACATGTTACATTTTACAATTCAGAATATATGTAGATATTTACAGTTTCAATTTTATTTGCTCCGTTTTTTTAAGACAAGGAGTACAATAAATTCTCAATGTTCATTAAATGAAGACACACTTTTTGATTTTAATTTTTTAAAAAAAGGGTCTTATCTAATAAATATAATTATTTTCGAGATATATCTAGATGAAAACATAATTTGACATTTTTTAAAACAAAGAATTATCAAGATTAAGAAAAAAATATTTGTTTTCAAATATAGTACATTATCAGTATATTAAAATGTACTATATTTCCAAGTAGCATTCCGATATTTATTTCCACATAATATCATTTTCTACGCCCACATCCCTCGGCCAAGATAAAGAATTTAACAAATCGCATGGAGTCCATGTCATAGACCATACAATGAATTTATAATTAGTAATTGGTTGACTGTCGTGGATAATGAAGAGATGAATAGTTGGGGTGGTCAGTCAAAAAGGAAGGCAAAAAATAAATGATAATATTTATTTTTTACATATGCCGACGTTTCGACCTGAAGTTCAGGCCTTCATCAGGGCTAAGAAAATAACCAGATAACAAGGTATGAGAAACATAAGTAGTGATGGTAAAAAAAATAACAAAAATAAAAAAATTAGAAAAATAATCTATATTTATCTAGTTCTTAGTCATTATTCTAACAATTTCATTTTACTTTATATTTATTTATTTTATTTTTCTAATTTTTTTATTTTTGTTATTTATTTTTACCATCACTACTTATGTTTCTCATATCTTGTTATCTGGTTATTTTCTTAGCCCTGATGGAGGCCTGAACTTCAGGTCGAAACGTCGGCATATGTAAAAAATAAATATTATCATTTATTTTTGCCTTCCTTTTTGACTGACCATCACAACTATTCTTCTCTTCATCATACAATGAATTTAATTTAAATATTATGAAGAACGAGACTAAATCATTGTAAACAATTTTTTTTACTTTCACTTACGTATATATGTAAAAATTATCAGAATAAAAAAAAATCAATATAAAAATAAAATACAGCATACCACAATATAAATATAAATAAAATAAAATAAAACGTAATAAAAAAAACTGAAAATAAAAGAAACAAAACTAATAAGAAAAATAAAAAGCACAGCAAACAAAGCAAAGCTTTTTTAAAATTCAAATTGTCTTCCTACATGCATCCACTAATTGGTCAAAGTCTATTTTTTTAATAAAATCTAAGAAATTTTTTTTTTTAATTTTGTCCTCAGTCTCTGTTCTGTTTCTGGCCAAGTTCCTCGTTTTAACATAACGTTTTGTATCAGTCTTGCTCGAATATTGTATAATTTTCTGCAGTAGAATGTTAACTGTTGAAAATTGTTTATCTGTCCATCGTGTGGAATCTTGTCGTCGTGTAGTATGTTAAAGCTAGTTAGATATTGATTATTTTGCCCGTGTTCAGTAAGGATTTGTGTCATTTTATAGTCGTTATTGTGTAAGCGTTTATAGTTGTGGTGTGTGATTAGAGGAATAAATTTGTGAAGGCTTGTTGATTTTAATGAAGCTGCCCTGTCTTGGTTCTATTTGACCATTTTATCCTCTATTTGAAGCATAATAAGAAATTCAAATCAGAATTTTCATTCCACTACATCAAACCTTTAAATACTAATATATATAGGTAATCGCTCTGTTATTATATTTTCAAATAGACCGTAATATTCGTAATTGCACGGCACTAATTTAGAATATGTTCACTAACACAAAATAAATTAAAAAGTTCATATTAACATATATCTCAAACTCATTTGTTAAACTGATATCAAGTGTTAAAGATTTTTTATTAATTTACTACATTAAGACAGACTGTACAAAGTTTAACGTGTTTAATACTAAATAACAGGTTTTAATCACCTGATAAACAAATGAACGATAAGCAATGACAGTAGTTGCTCATCTGTTTGTCTAGTTCTGTGTGTTTTAGTGAGAGTGAATACTGTGTTAAATTTATGATTATCATGGGAGACACCATAAATTTATTCACTTTTGCAGAACAAACAGACATGCTTTTAACTTATATCGAGGTACATAGGAACGGTGCTGCTGCTGTTCGAAGATATCGTGAAAAATTTCCTAATCGAAGAATACCAAATCGTAAAACGTTTGAGGCCATTGAAAGATGCCTGTCCTTCCGAGATATTCCGCAAGCCATTAGGCAAAGGCTGTGGTTTATGCATGACGGTGCTCCAGCTCACTTTTCTAAGTGTCACTGATTATTTAAATAAAACGTATCGAGACGGTTGATCTAATTTAACGCGATTAGAATATTATGTGTGGGGCTGGATGAAATATATGGTTTATTCTTCTTCAGTTGGGACGCAATAAGAACTAAGAAATCGGATGGTGGAAGCCGCAGTAACTATCAAGCACCATCCTGATGCTATACGAAGAGCCAGAGGAGCATGGATTCGTCCTGCTGAATGCTGCGTTCAACAAAACGGAGGCCCCTTCGAACAGTTACTCTAAATGTTGTAATAATAATAAATAAATAGTAATAATAAATAATAATTATAAATAATAAATGAGAAGGAGTTAGTCGGGGGTGCGGTCAAATAAATACTAAATTAAAATATAGTAATTATTTTATTTTAATTTTGCCGACGTTTCGACCCACTTTGCAGGTCGTCTTCAGGGCTACAAAAGATACAAAACATGTTGAGAATAACAATTAAATATAAGTAGATATAAAATAAGAAGAAGTTGTCAGATACAGAAATAAAAGATAATATCAGAGATATCTTGGGTGAAAATGTAGTTAAATATTAAGTATTATATATGTAGAAGATACAAATAAATGGAAAATAAGTAGGAATAAAAATAAAAATAAAGGAGAATATAGCATGTAATTTAAAAGTAAACAGATTGCGATAAAAGATAAGGAATAAGTGTATAACAAACTAATAGAGATTACATTAGACTGTGGGTTAACAGATAAAGAAAATGAATGTTAACGAATAAATAGATTGAAAGTTGAATAAGTAATGTTACAGTAAAGTTAAAATAAGAATAAGATAACATAATAATAAGATATCAGTGGATAACCGCACCCTCGACTAACTCCTCATATTATATCAACGGTCAACTATCTCTACATCATAAATAATAAATCTTTAACCTTTGATATTTGTTTAATAAATGAGTTTGAGATATATGTTAATATGAACTTTTTGTTTATTTTGGGAACACATACCTAAAATAGTGCCGTGCAATATATATATATATATATATATATATATATATATATATATTATTTGTTATGCAATAATTATGTTATTTGTCATTCGTAATATTAATACGTATAAACTTGGCACACTTTATTTTCGGGGAGGGAGGGGAAGGAGATTAGAGGAGAGAGAGGATCTATCGCCTATGATTATGACCAGTTTAAAAAAAACTATATGTAAAAATATTAAAATTGTGAAGTCACTTAAAGTTTAAGGAATTTTCTCATTATGTGAAATAGCAACGACTACAGGGATTTAATTAATTTGAAATTAATTAAATAAACTTGTAAGAACCATTTTATTTCACTTTATTTTATATATATATATATATATATATATATATATATATATATATATATTATTTGTTATGCAATAATTATGTTATTTGTCATTCGTAATATTAATACGTATAAACTTGGCACACTTTATTTTCGGGGAGGGAGGGGAAGGAGATTAGAGGAGAGAGAGGATCTATCGCCTATGATTATGACCAGTTTAAAAAAAACTATATGTAAAAATATTAAAATTGTGAAGTCACTTAAAGTTTAAGGAATTTTCTCATTATGTGAAATAGCAACGACTACAGGGATTTAATTAATTTGAAATTAATTAAATAAACTTGTAAGAACCATTTTATTTCACTTTATTTTATATATATATATATATATATATATATATATATATATTATATATATATATATATATATATATATATATATATATTATTTGTTATGCAATAATTATGTTATTTGTCATTCGTAATATTAATACGTATAAACTTGGCACACTTTATTTTCGGGGAGGGAGGGGAAGGAGATTAGAGGAGAGAGAGGATCTATCGCCTATGATTATGACCAGTTTAAAAAAAACTATATGTAAAAATATTAAAATTGTGAAGTCACTTAAAGTTTAAGGAATTTTCTCATTATGTGAAATAGCAACGAGGACAGGGATTTAATTAATTTGAAATTAATTAAATATACTTGTAAGAACCATTTTATTTCACTTTATTTTATATATATATTCAGGAAAGGCAAAAGAAATGTGAGGAGATTAAGAATCGAAGCCGACCTCTTATAGCGAGGGTTGTTGCTCGTTGAGTCGAGTCCTAAGCAAACATCCTGAGTATGTCTATCTTGTAGCCCCTTGCGTCTCAGTATTTTTCTCTACACCAAATCCATACTATATCGAACCTAATGAACATCTTTTACATCAAGTGTTTTTATTGGTTTTTTCTAACAAATTTAAATATGTTTAATTTGAAATTAATTGAATATACTTACAAGGACCATTTTATTTCCCAGTAACTACATTCGCAAACGAAATAAGTAAACTGATTTCCTTTACTTCCAATCAAAAAATGTTTCAACTAAAATTTGGACTTATCGTCCATTATCCTGGTAATCTTAAATCTTTCGTAATGTTTAATATTTTTTTATTTACTGATATTTACGTAAATAGGAGTCATGTAATGGGGGAAAGTGTATATTAACCGAAATTTTCTATTCAAAGTAGTAAGTCATGGCATGCGCACAATGTACTAGATTTTTATTTATATATTCATGAAAATACTTAGTCAAGATAATAAATTTACAATACTTACATTTGAGCTGTTCATTAAAACAAGAAGACAGTGTTAGATATCAATGTTTTTATTTTAATTTTATTTATTTAATTTTTATTAATTTTGATATAAAAAATTCTTACAGATAAGGGTCTATCTCTGTTTTACAAATACTTATTACCCTTAAAGTAATAAATTTTTTCCATATTTATACTACATTATAAATATCAAAACAATCTTAAGGATATCTTACAATTCATATTTAGTAAAAAAATCAGATATTTAAAACAATATCCATTATCATCAATAATTTTTTTTGCTTATAAAAAAATATTTCTGCCTATAAACTTTTTGTTAATAATCAACAAATGTGCTGGAAATACAAGATCTAAATAACATGTGAGGCATGCGGAAGGATAGTACTCAGCAGTACCTCTTGTCTGAAATGTTTCAATTCCTTAGCTTGTCTAAGGAAGGAGATCTCTCATTCAACGCCTTTTTAGTCTCCTCCTCATATTCTGGAATATCTCAGCTGTGGCCATGTCTCTTATTAGTCTGTTGTTATATCAGCTTAAATTAGTATAAAATCGTTGCTAATGGGTCGTTATATGTTGGTCAAATGTTGAAAGGTGTCAGTATGTAGAAATTTGTAACATACTCTTTATAACATTTGAAATATACTGGCATCAACAAATACTGGAATATCTGACCTTTGTTCGAAAAAGATTCAAATGTTCTCGGTAGACTGAGCTATGCAATGTTTTCTTATCAGTCTCCTGGAAATTTCGTTTATGTTTATGAAATATGCTGTCATGATATTGGCTATAATTATGGTTGAGTGGTTTTCATGAATTAATTCTCCTTCCAGGTTGGGTATCGATTTGTTTTTAAGTTATTTACACGGAACTGATCTGCAAAAGTGATATCGCAAACAGGGAAATTAACGTGGAACAGAGAAGTTGTCCAGAATATGAAATGCCTGGACTCCAGCGAACTGGAGGGGGATGGCAAGCGGCCAGAAGCCGTCATTAAATCTAGCTCCGTAAATTAGGATCTTCCAGCTCCAAAAATATATATTTTTTTTTTGCATTCTGCTTTTAGTTTGATTTATTTGATCCTCAGGTTGGCAGACAACGCTTCGGAAGTCATAAATCCAAAATTCCGAAAACGATTATTAGTAATTAATTAATAGAGTTTTTTTGAGTAAAGAATGACGTCCGAATATTTAACATAAACACGTAGACGTCATTGTGAATTTTTGTTTTGAAAGCATGTCTTAGCTATTCTTGGAAACAATAAAATTCGTTTGTGGCTGAAACATTTTATTTATGAAAGAGACAAAAAAATAAAATAAATAAATGTCTCGTTTTAGTAATTTTGAAGTTGAAATATATTTCATCCAAGTATTTAGTATCGTTTAAATATTTTTATGAATGGATCCTATAGAAATGCATAGTGGAAAGACTGTTGTTTTTATATATTTGTATTTTGTCATACTTATATATGGACGTGTAATTAAATAAATTTTCTAAAAAAAACAAAAACAACGCATTCTTTCAATATAGTTTTGAACGAACTCCGCACAGTGGTGTTGAAGTAGCTTTGTATTGTGTTCAGTGATTTGTAAGGAAGTACTGTTTTAAGGCCAAGGTTCGTGCAGAGAGAAGTTCAGACCGAGATCATGCTCAACTATTAGATTTTCCTCCTCAACTAATTGTTTAATTTAGAATACCCAATAGAAGCTGACTATGCCCCAGGAGATTCTCCTAATCCCAGGATCGATCTACGGCTGATGTAATAGAATAAATAATTAAATGCCTCAACTGGATTGGAACCCAGAACGTTGAGCGTAGGAAGTCAGTCGCTTACTCACTGAACTATCTCGCTCCTCTGAAGGAAATCTAAATAAATATGTTTCCCATGGAATATTTTTCTCGACATCCTCAAATATTAAATTGAATACTAAAATCCAAACGAATTCTCTTATAAACTATTCCTCAAAAATATTATGTAAAGATTTTACATAGTTATTATATAATATATTTAATGTTATCAGTACTTTATTTTGATATGGATCTAGAAGTTAAAAAAAAAAACTTATAGCTTATGAGCTAGACTGACTCCCTTCTCGTCGGTTTTGACCAGAAACTACAATGAGATTCTTAAAACCAGTTGAACATTAGGCACACTTCATGTACCTCTTTTTATTAAAAATAATTTTACAATTTGTAAACAATTATTAGGAAGCGTAATAATTCAGTAAGTAAGTCTCGGGTTCTAATATGTCTGGTGTAAATTAATTTTTCATTAGCCATGGATCCACCAAGAGGTTAGAAGATGCTCCTGGGGCACACTCAGCCCCTTTAAAGTGGGTACTCTTAACTAAATAATTAATTAAGAGAAAAAAATCTGATGGTTGATGTTGATCACGGCCCGATCTCCTCCCTGAACAACCGTCGGCCATGAAACAGTTCTTTCTAATAAAATACTAAACCCAAAACCCTTCATGGGTACAGTTGTTCTTTTTTTGTAACAATTATTAAATAAATAGTGTAGGCCCGATCGAAAAATTCGCACAGCATATTGTTTTTAAATGCCAAATTAATATGAAAATAAAATAATGCAACGTATCAAAAGATAAAGAAATCAATTGTTACTTTATCGATAAATATAATCGACAAAGGAAACAAACATTAATTTAAAACTTCATTAATGTTTGGAACCAACATGTTTACAAATTTCAATAAACTGTATCTTTGCTAAACATTGTCATCGATTTCGATGATTTTTTTTCCTTTTGTAGGGAATTTAGTAATCTTTTATATAATCTTGGGCGAGGGAAAAGTATGTAATATTTTAGTTATTCGAAAATAAAGTTTCTTTTCTTTCATAACTTGTTTGCCTGAATTTTCGTGGTGATAGGATTATTTTGTCCGCCTAAAGGAGAAGGAAGCCTTCGAAATTGGTGGTTCAATCGTGAGATTTGGTGAAGAATTAACGATGATATGGCTTGCCGATCAAAAACACCATCGATAAATAATATAAACTCCTCCTCTCTCGATCATAGAGACCTCATGTCGACGAAATGAGACATGTATTCAATGACAGTACTACAATTAATGTAAGGCTGTGTGGATGCGAACCTTATGCCTTGCGTTATCTTGAAAATAGTACGTTTTGGGGCTTAAAACGTGAGATTCGATAGTTTCAGATCTTGCTGTACGCATCAAAATCATCAAGATCCAATTTGTCCCGTATCGATCTACAGACCTACCACCGTTCCAGTATCGAAGCCTAGTAAAAGGTTTGTATCGACTTTAATTATTTTATAAAGAAAAATAAAAGCTGAGAGTACGATTCGCTAACTCCCCGTAAAATTGAGAATCCAAAGGTAATGGGACATGGTATTTGAGCATGACAGGAGCTTATATTTGGTATAAAACCGATTTCGAGCCTTACTGTAATAATATATGTGTGGATATTTATTCTTGGCTGTGTAATTTAATAATAACAACGCCTACACTTATACAGATAATTCTCCGATGACATGATTGCACAATGATGAAGAGGATGTGTGCTTGCTCATACCTCAGGAATTTCCGCCTGCGATAGGACATGCTTTCTACTCAGTACCAGTAGGGCAGGTACAGTGAGGAGGTCAAGATCTATTACCTAGGACCGCTACTTTAATTCCAACAGACCGGATTTTTTTTTATTATATTTATATTTTTTATTATATTATACATACTAATATATGAAACTACAAAACTTTAGGACCATAACTAAAGCTCCATAAGTACATCATAGATATTATTTTACACAAAGATCTAAACCTTTAACAGTTAACGACCACAAACAGACACACTACAAAAAAATTCACTATAACTTACATGGACATACTAACACACTGATACGTCGATTAACATGCAAAAAAACACGCTTTAAAGGCTCAAAAGAAGTTGGACGAGGGATTTCCTCACCTAAGTCAAGTGAAGAAGGGATGCCGCTGGGCACTCCTTTCCCTCACGCCGATCAAGCCACTGTTACTATTTTTTACCGACGCCAGACTAGCTAATTGTCAGTACTTCCAACAGGTGTGGATAATAAAATAAAGTTAAAAAAACAATATTTAAAAAAATATTAATTTATTCTGTATTAAAATGCAAAGTTTATAATGGAAGCGGGAATAGAGAACACGAATTTCTTGATCGATAATTGGTTGTTATAATTCGGTGTGTAGAGTTTTTTGTTATTTACTTTCCAGAGAGCATCTGATAATTATGGGGGAGGGGAAGAGATTGTTTACGGTTTTGAAAATTTTCATCTAATTGTCCATAATTTTGTTAGTATACCAATTGGCAGGAATAAAAATTGTATTTTATAGTAAAATGTACATTTGACTACTTATAAATACTAAAACTTTGTCCTTAAATACGTTGGTTGACTCATAGAAACATAAATAAAAAAATGTTAAGGTGTGTGCTTTAGACCACACTGTATAATCGAAAACATCAACAAGGCGAGATAAATAATATGAAATATAAATTGTAAATAATAGCTCATTACAAAGAATATGAAATGCTGAACATGTCCCTAGCTTACTCTATTATTGTTCTCTCATTTCTATATTAATCACATAAAAATTATTTCTTCAGTTTCGTATATTTTTATCTTTTTTGTTGTATCCTAATGGGCTTTGTTTTAAAATTTATTAAATCAGTTTTCTTCATTAGGAAACAATCAAAGTTTCGAAATTTATCATCCGAAATTATTTTGTGAACACAAAGCCATTTATACCTTATAAATCATTAATATAAATAAATTTATCTTCAAATACGAAATATAAGAAGTGAAGTATTAAAAAGAAAGATAAATATGCGAAAGCACTCCTCGGAATCCATCTGCATTCATTACCTCCCAGGACGCCATTGTGTTTTCTTTGAATATTTCATCATCATCATCATTTTTCTTCATGTAAATACCGAATCCGATTCTTTTAAAATTCATATCCCTGGTAAGGAGGAGATCTTCAAATTATTACGTTGCTGAACGTGATATCGGGGTCTCTAAACAGCCCAAGACTATGGATAAAGCTTTATATATTTTTTATAATCTTAAAATTATTTCGCTCAAATATTATTATTTTAAATTTTATGAATGTTCTTGAGCGTGGACTTAATTATTAAGTTGGAGGGAGGGTTCATTGCTGACGTTTTAAGTAATACAAGAAACAAAACAATCTGCAGCTCCCTTTGAATCTACTTGTGAATTGATCTGGACTGGGCTACTTTTGTGGCATAAAATATGTATTTGTTTATTCACACTCACACACACACACACGCACACACACAAAAAAACACACACACTTGGTTTGAGAGCTTCCTGCTAGTGCTTTTCTGTTAGTGTTGCCCAAAATTGGTCTTGGTCTTGCACTGTGCAAGACCAAGACCAGGAGTGGTAAAAAAAAAGTCGATTTTTAAAATAAAATTTAAGTCAAAATAGTTACTAACACTTGACAATCTTAGTTAATATATGTTAATAATTGGTATAACCAATATACTTTTGCATTTAACTCCACTAATTCTTCATTCGGCCTTAGTTAGGTTTCTATTATATAAAAAATTACAGTAATATCTCTATAATAATAAGCTAATAAGTAATTGCGAGAATCTTGCATAAGACCAAGACCATGAACGAGACTGAGTTTGCTAGAACAAGACGAGTCTTGGTCTCATATTTGCATAACACTACTTTCTTTCCTTAAGGCTTAAGCAGCGTGCAACGGCCATATTTTGTAATTAGAAAACGATGTCGATACATAGATGTCTCACATAGATGCACAGGATGTTAAGTAATATTGCGGTCAATTGTATACTTTTTTTATCAGGTCCATGCTTTCATGATACACGATATATAGAGAACATAATCATATAAGATTTCCATAATTTTACAGGATACGGAGTATTATACATTATACAAATACCTTTTTATCAAATTATTAACATCTCTCTAAAACTTCATAAATGACTTCGTCTAACTTAAAAATTTTCAATTTGGGGATCGTTAAACTTTATCTCTTTAGCGAGGGACAAAAAACTCATCAACACTCATTTCGTTATTGCTTTAATTGTAATCGTAATAGATCCTCCATTTCTATTGTCTGGGATATTCTTGTGTAAGTCATTTTTTTTTGTGTGTGTGCAATATCCACAAAGCATCTTGTTTTTTTATAACTTCAGACTCAATATAATTTTTATTATAATTGTTTGTTTCAGCAAATCAAAAAGTGCCCGATGTCCAGAGGAAACCGAAAACGGCGGCGCAAATGGTGAGTGTTTTTTACCTTATTATATGTTTACTTTAAAAAATATTTTAGATTATAATTCAATGGTTTTGATAAGATGCAGTGGGGGACGTATGTTTATTATTATAGTATGTTGTTTTGTACATATAAATTAAGGCGTTTTAAACAAATATATAAAATAAAATCTTTCATGTCATGTCAGAAACTATGGGACCCTTTATTCTGGTTGAACCCATGTTGATTCTAACCGCGAACTGACGGTAGGAAAATATCTTCTTAGAGTTTCTCCTTTCGTGTTCTCGCGAAGGATTTTATTCCATTTTCTGGATTCTTCACTGATCCTCGTTCGGAGATTCTCTGGTAGATTGTGGTAGATAGATCACCTGACGGCTAATCTTGTATTCTTGCAAGAGAAGTTCGAGATGTACCCCTCCTCACTAGTGAATCCAGGATTTAATTTTAAAGTGAGGAGGGGGCTACAGCCTGAAAGCTTTTTTTAATATATATAAAGATAATTTCTTTGGGGAAAAAGAAATATACTAACTAACAATATGAAATAGTGTTTAATTGTTTAAGTTCTATTAAATGTAATTACACGAACAATATTATTTGAAGAGATAATTTTTTAATATTTTTTTCCATAAAACAAGGTTACATTTTATCATTTGGAGGGGGGGGGGGCTTTAGCCCGAAATTCACCCCCGTGGATTTCCGTACCCCCCTTGTAGGAAGCCAAATACTCTGATGACTCGCTGCTATCCGTTAGATCGTCATTTTGGTCATAAAGTAAGAAATTTGGTCCCGCGTCTGTCTGTCGGTCGAATTTGAAATTTTCAGGTTGATTCCTTATCAATGTCTACTAATTCCATACACTACTTCCGCTTTCGTTTTCGCAAAAGTATTATGAAACGCCTAAATACTGAAATTTCTTTTCTGATTTGGCTCAAAGTGGAATGGTATTTGGGGAATAATGTGTATCTGTTTCGATCCGTAAATTATTTAAACCTTCCCATTTTTTCTATAATTATTATTGTAGCAATAAACGTTTGATACCTTATTAATTAAACTTCAACGTTCCGAGAACACGAAAAGGAATGTGTATTGCTGCATATTACATAGTGTAGGTTGGTGAAATGCTGAATTTTTATGTTAAGGCGTTATTATTTTTTTAACTGTATATTTTATTTAGTTTATATCAAATCAAAACACGGTAGTTTTTCTCTTCGGAAAATTTCATCTACCAACCAGATCCCTCAACAAATATGTACAGTATCTTGGACAGAAAACTCACCAAATTAAAGGAATAAGAACTTTAATACAGTAGATCTCCACTCTACTTAAAACCAAACGACTAATCTACACCACTATACTAAGAACCATCAGGAAACATGAAACAGAACTTTGAGGTTCCGCAAAACATGTCCACAGAAATGAAATTTTAGTTTTTGAGATACTTAATTCAAGTGCAAAAACACTTCAAAAATTCACGACAGTCAACCATTTACCAATTACAAAAATTCACTGGTGTACTTAAAGTAAAAAAAATCCGAAAAATAACTATCGACATGAACATACCACATCGACATACAACCACTTAAATCCTACATACGTAAGAAATACACATTTCATTCTTCGATTCTTAATCATACAAAGCCATTCGTCCTCTCTCTTTTATTCTCTCCGACTAGCCTGAACGAGAACTAAAAATACACTGGCCCAGAAAGCTCCTACGCTCAATAAAAATATCAATAACAACTAAAAAAAAAAAAAAAAAATAAAAGAAAACACATTTGCCTGCGTTGCGACGTATTTGCTAATATATTGAAAAATAAATAAATATTTTTGTTTAATTATTTTTTAATTCAATTGAAACTTCAAAAGCGAAATAAAACTAGCCATACCATCAGAGCGTGGCCCAATAACAATTTGTTGATTGTTCCATCGAGATCTAATTAGGAGGGAAACAATGAAGAGAAACAAGCCATCAAGTTTCTGTTTGCCGGAGGGGGGGGGGAGCGCCTGGACTAAATTGTTGAATTTTTGATGACGAGGGTTGTGGTTCGCCATTGAATTAACTCCTTGCATCTTTAAATAACCTCTCTCATTAATGGAAAAAATGCTTCTTTAATCGATACAGTTACTCCAACAGTTGTGATTATAAAACAGGGTCTATACAAAGGGTTGAGAGCTATTTGAAACTTAAATAAATTGTTTTTGAAAATGTGGTGCCTTCATTAATTTTCAATTTCCTGAATCAAATCCTGCACCACCGTAACCCCTGAAGGATCTTGGGTTCAGTACCTTGTAAGGAAATAGTATTTCTTGTGTGAGGGGGTGATTTGATCGAGATCACACTCAACCACCAGGTTTTCCCCCTTAATTAAATAATTAATTCAATAAGGGTATCCACTATATATGGGCTGGATGTGCCCCAGAAGGGTTTCCCAACCTCAGGAGATTTGAACCTGGGGCCTTTAGTATTTGAAGCAGTCTCATAATTTTCTCATTTCAAATTTTAACTAAATATGTACCTTTTTTATTTTCAAGCAAGTACCATTGATCGATTGCATTATCCATTCAGGGGCCTACGGGTGCTCAATATTTTGAATTTTAACTTATTGAATCAAATATTTAATTCATTTCCGAATAGTGCTAGGCTAGGATACGCCACGTATTTAAAAATGAGTATGATGCGAAATTGATCCTTCGTTATTTTGGTTATAATAATAGCTTCGATATTATCTATAAGCTCTCATCTAAAGGCAAAAACAAAATCTGGTGTGTCCACTCACACGACTTTCCTACCTATTTCAGGAAAGTTTACATCTTTAAAAAGAGTTTGTTTTGCCACAGACAGACCAACGGCTAAAAATGTGTTTTTCAGACTCAAGGTGCTCTAAAACGTATAGATCCGCCGAAAACCGCACATCGGAAATTTGACCCAATCTTAATACTTTTCTTACCTAATATAGGTAGGAAAATAAAATCTAAAATAACAGAAATGAGAATAATAATTTTATTCGAATTATATGAGAGAATAAATAAAAAATCAATTGAAACAGCCGGTCGTTAACCCGGTATTTCAAAGCAATCGGTTAACAAATTTCGGATGTAAGCTGTATTGAACGAACGAACATTTATGTAGATTATATTATAAATTCGAGATAATATAGATTTCGTTATTAAGATTGGATAAACAATATTATACCGAGCCACCAGGGGACTGGAAAAAGATTCGGGCTTCAGTTCCTGGACAAAGTTGAGACTCCAACTAACTTCTCCAATAAGAAGGACGTCCCCCCTGGAACATGGAGGTGGCGAGGACATTTAGAAGTTTCCAAGCGGGACCATATTACCATGGAGGCCTTCCTCAATTAACTTGCACCAGTTAAACTGCAGTTGGAAAAGTACGCTCGGAGCGTTAGGCAACAACTGAATTTCAACTTAATGGTTGGAAGTTTATCTTGTGTGTGTGTGTTAATATATAAAGAGAGATATATTATTATATATACATATTATATGTATTAAACATTTTTTTAAAACTTATTTGTTGAAAAATATTAAAATCTCTCTCAAGGAAATTTATAATTGTGTTCAGAGAAAACATTCACACTCTATGTACAATAAACAAACTAAATTATACATAAAAATAATATTTATACAATAAATAAGAATAAAGTAACCTAAAAATAAATAAATAAAAAGAACACACACATAGATAAATATATGCGTAAACAGGCACATAAGTAGAGAAAGAGCTGGGTAGCCGAACTTGTGGGTAAGACCCTAACTTCCTAAATCTTAAAATTTACCAAATTTATTATTTACTTAGAATCTTGTTAAATAATAGAGCTTCTAAAACTCAACACCTATTTCGTCCGAGATTTAACATTGATGGATAGAAATTTATGCTGAGCTTAAGACGACCAAATATAGGTGAATATTAACACTCCTGGAAGGCTACAAAACATATAAAAAGAGAGAAAATATCTACTGACCTATTTTTAATTTTTGAAACAATATATATATATAAAGTTAATGGTATATAATAAGTCAAGTAAATTGAAAAATAACATCAATCCCAAAAGCCGGTGGAATCTTTGAGCTGTCAGCGATTCAATCGATAAATAAAATAACGCACTGTCTCCTATCGGTTGGTTTAATAATGATCTAATGGATTTAGTGGTGGGATGTTTAGTAGCAATCTATTTAATTTAAACAGTTTCTTTCATTAAACAGATACAGCAAGTATTATCTTTCATTAGGAAGGGTCAGGTTCTTATAATCAGCGCTGGATTGA
Source organism: Nezara viridula (assembly GCA_928085145.1). Classification (NCBI taxonomy): domain Eukaryota; kingdom Metazoa; phylum Arthropoda; class Insecta; order Hemiptera; family Pentatomidae; genus Nezara; species Nezara viridula. The sequence goes on from OV725081.1 coordinate 1,743,467, forward strand.
TAGCATTCAATAAAATTCTAAACTGAGGGAAACGATGCCACCGATGAGCTCAGCGATGAGTTTAAGAACTTACCGTAACGCAGTACAGGTTTAGTAGGTTGAGACAGAAGTGGAGACGGGAAAAGAGCGAAACACTGAATCTGTTTAATTAGACAGTTTTTCGAAACAGACACAGTCCTGTGAAATAGATACAGCTCTATTTTTATTTTAAACTGTTTTGATAGCTGTTTCAATGAAACATCGGCCATAGCACTGTTGCAACTCATAAATAGCTATGCAGTTTCAGTTTAATGAAAAGTTTTATCGACTTATTTTCTTATCTCATTACTATTTTCTCATTAATTTTAAATCTAGTTAAATTTTCATCTATAATTTTACTTATTATCTTTAAAATATGTTATGAAACGGGATTAATTTAACGATTAAATCGATAATTACTTTGGAGATAAAAATTATATTCATATATTTTAAAATAGTGGATAGGTTAACAGAAAACAAGTTTTTTTTTTTTACTTTTCAAGTTTTGAAACACTTGTATCTGTTCTTTTGAAACTGGTATTTGATAGTAGCAGAAACTGTTTCAACTGCTACTCATGATAAACAGTTTCGCACATTACTAGATGGATATCCAATGCCACCGCTAAGCTCAGCACTGAGTTTAGAAGCTCTCTCTTATATTAATTAAAAATCACTGTATCAGATCAAATATTAATAATTAATACAAATATCTTTCGTAAAAATTTGCTATTTAATGTGAAATATAATAATAATAAAAAGTTAATATATATATATATATATATATATATATATATATATATATATATATATATATATATATATATATATTTCTAGCAGTTGAAACTAACAAGACATGGCGATGATAGAAAAATTTAATCAGAAAGTGTCTCTAATTTGAAATATTGAAGCGATACTTGGAAATAAGGAAAGGAAGCTTTGAGTTAAGGTTACATCCTCATCGCTACTAACTCAATTAGATATAATTTGTTTACAGTTTGCAATATGGCTGTTTGCAGGATCAGTCAATGTGAATCCTTCTGTCTGTGTGGTTCTATCTTCTCCGGTTTTGTTGTTTTGTGTCTTGTGACTGGTCTGAATTTTTTTTTTAATCGTAAGTCTATATTTTCTCGTTTTTTTGGATAGATAATCATTTTGAATATGTGCATCTATTTAATTTATACAGACTCCAGAATCTTAGACGATGTAGTGAGAGATTATCAAAAAAAAATTTAATGTTGGAAAAATACTTGACTTGAGATAATAAAGTTGGAAAGTGGGATTGAGATTTGGAATCACATTAAAACACTAAAAAAAAAAAAAAACAGGTATGTGCTTTAGACCATACAATATCAGTGAAAACATCAACAAAACGAGTTTAATAATACGGAATAAATTATAATTAATAACTCATTACAAAGAAGATGAAATGCTGAATATTTCTCTCGCTTACAGTATGCAGGTCCGATTTTTAGTATCTGAAATATTTTAATCCATATGTTCAACTAACCTTATCATTTGATTTTCAATACTATTTTTTTTCTGTTCGCCTCCCTAACACGCCATCGCGTTAAGTTAAAATTTTTAATTATAGCCTATTACATAGAGGATGAAATTCTGAACAATTTCCTCGCTTACAGTATGCAGGCCCGATTTATAGTTTCTGAGATATTTTAATCCATGTGTAAAAATATTTTAATTAGTCGATCCTGCCTGACTTTACCAAGCGTTAATGCCAAACGAATTCTGACATATCAGTCAAATTCACTCTTCTCAAAAAAGTGTAAAACGCGCCTAAAGAAGTTATAACTTAAAAAATATGAATTTTCTTAAATTTATCAATATTTAAAAAAAAATCATATTCTGTAAAAAATAATAATTTATTAATGAAATAAAAGGTTGAATTATCGAAGTTAAAATCCAGCTACAATGTAAAATATCAATTACTTATACCTGAAATCGCGTGGTATTATTTTATTTTATTTTTCGTAATTATTCACAATTCTTAAAAACATTAATTATATATTATTCTCCACTTAATTCTCGTAACTATGCTACTTGAAATGTCATATTGCTGTTGTATGCTTAATGTTGTTTTGTTAGTAAAACTACATAAGATCTTAACCTATTAGCTCAAGTCTTATTTAAAAAAAAAAAATATGATTATTTATCTTTTAAAACTAATTGGTCAGCAAGGAAATAAGTTTTATTTTAGGTATGAAACACGTTTAACTGAACCTGAATATAATTAAGTCTTTTTTGATTGAAACTGTTTTATTTTGTTTTCAATTTATTTTGTTTTGGTTACTGTTTTAAATCATTTTCAATAAAAACGATTGTTTCAAAGTGGTTTTAACTGTTACTGATTGGATTATTTATTTTGTTCTTTCTGACGTGTTTAGATAACTAAAAAAAATTAACATTTTTCAAATATCTGATACATTTCAGAATTTAAGAAAATATATTTAATTACTCCATAATTTTTGTTGTTGTTTACCTTTTATTGTTTATATTAATTTTAAATAAATACTTTCTGAGTTAGATTTATTTGTTAGTGTTGAAGAACATGTACCTATTTATTTCTTTATTTGAAAATGAGGTTATAAGGATAGTTATTAATATGTAGAGTGAATAAGAAATCATATTTTTTTTCGGAAAATGATTACTTTCCATAATGACTAAATAAGGCAAAATAAACTTTTTAAAGGATTTAGTATATCACAACTATAAGTAACTGAAATAAATCCAAATATGAAATTATTTTTAAAAAAGTATGTTAATATTACAAAAATGTATTTATCCTACAGTACGATACATACTAAGAAAAAAATGTATATATTTACTAGTTGTTATAAAATTATTTTATTAAAATAGATACAATACAACAATTTATTCTTCATAAAGTAACATAAGTTAAATATAATATATAAATATAAATAATAACATAGTTAAATAGTTGTTAAACAAATCTAAACTTTATTATTAAAAATCTATACGTTATGGAACTCCATACAATAGTTTTAAATCTGGTATAAGTACAAACGGCAACACTGTTTAAGGATATGGCGGTAACTCTCGGCCAATGAGATTGCAGTTTACATTCTAAAGTCAAACCATTGCCACCAATTCCAATATGTCTCTGTATCAGTCTGGTGCGTTTGTCTGTCTCGGTTTATTTTATTTTAAGCTCATGAAAAGTGTAGTGAATGTGGTTATGTCTATTTATTTAAATTTATTGAGTGTTTAATTATTACATTATTTAGAATCGTTTCGAAATCCTTCTATTTCAAAGCGGATAGTGTACTTCAAGAAAGAAGACTAGAACTTGTGCTGTGAGTTAGGACTTTTAAATTTGCATGCTAATTAATTTTTATTTGTTCATAAAAATCTTTTTTCAATATTTCATATAACAATTTCTACAGCATTAGATCAACTGATTTTAAAACTTAAGTTTTTATGTAAAATTATTCCTTAGAAATATCACTCAAGAAACAGATATTTTACGAATTGTTAACTTATGTCAATTTTACCAATTGTTAACTTATGTCGGATTGGATTTGGACGGCGATCGGTGGAGGGAGGTGTGTAATAAGCGACTGGTGGTGTCGGCATCGAACCTTCGGGTTCGCTAAGCCTTTTATTATTATTATATTAACTTATGTCATCGAATCTTGTTAAAAGTTTTGTCATATTTTTAGATTCATAAATAAAAGAAAGGGTTAATTTTTTTTTTTAATAAGGTAATATATTTTTATAATTGGTAATTGGCTGACTGTCGTGGATAATGAAGAGAAGAATAGTTGGGGTGTTCAGTCATAAAGGAATATATTTTTATATATATTATCTTCGTAATATATTTTTATTAGAAAGATAGTGGGTGCAAATTGAATCACTTATTTGCAAAGTAAACCGTAATCGATTTTTTGGAATTTGAGGTAAGTTTCGATTTTCATATAAAAACACCTAATGAATCCTACCCTACGGTACATTTGTTTTTCAAAAATCATTAAATATTATTAAAAACATTTATTTTCGAAAACGAGTTTTTTTTTGTTTTTGTTTCAAGAAGTGTAATGAAATCCATATTTCTTATTTATTAGTAAAGCAAATAATTCACCAGAACCTTTTTAACTGTTTTTTTTTTTCAAATGAAAATTAAAACTACCTTAATTTTATCGTACCATTATTGTAAACTAAAAGTTAATTTTTTATAGTTCAATTTTTACCATCGTACCTTCATTTTTTTTTCTATTAAGCCTAAGGCAGATACTTATTTTCGAGGTATATAAGTAAGAATTTGGTTACAGTATTTATTCTCCCAAAAAAAAAACATTTCCACTCGACTACATCATGACGTTTCGGGAACCACTTTTATATCCCATCTTCTGACTAAAATTTATAATATTATAGCTATTAACTATAAATATTAGCTAATACTAAAATTTATAATATTATAGCTATTAGATTGCATTAAAGCTGATCTGAAGGGACTGGGTTTGGACGGCGAACGGTGGAGGGAGGTGTGTAATAAGCGATTGGTGGTGTCGGCATCGAACCTTCGGGTTCGCTAAGCCTTTTTATTATTATTTTTATTATTATAGCTATTAGCAATTTTATACCATCAATACAGCATTTATTTATATAACTTTAAACAACAATAATTTAATTTTTTTGCCAATCTTAACAGGATCCTCATCCTATATCATCTTATTCTCTATAAGATTCTGTCATATTATTTATTACATACTATTTATCATGACATTAATAAGAATGGCATAACATTTTTGATAACTATTAATAATTTATACTTTCAACTCTTTATGGAATTCCTTTTCTTCTATTTTGACCCTGGATTTTTTTCTATAGAACTGGAGATCTTCATTGTGGCCCATTTTATAAATTCTACATTAATCCTAAGGGAGATATTTATTTTAGGGAGGTATAAAAGTGGATCATGACGTTTAGGGTATGTTTTTGGGAGAATAAATACTGTAACAAAAATTCTTACCTATATACTTCATTTTTTCTCTCCGAAACGGACCTCAACAAAGAATATTTTAACAAGTTTAATTATTTCCAATAGAAACCCTATTAAAATTAACATTAAAATAAACAGCGATTTTTAGAGATATTCACTGCCAATAAGAAATTTCTATTTTTTTTTTTTAAATGTTATTTTTGATATTAAAATTGCAATATGAAATATATTTTTTTGCGTTTTTCCGGAAAAATTTTCTCTGATGATTTCGGTTTACTTTGTATATAATCTACTCATATGATGCCCCTCAACAGAATCTTAATAGTTAATGATTAATTTAATTACTTTAGTTTTATTTAAAATTGTAACTTAAAAATATAACATACAACACACTCAGAAAACAAATAATTTATCATTTGTTAACTTATGTCAGTGTTCTTAATTAGATTTGGAGGAAATAAATTTAAAATAATATATTTATATTAAAAATTTATGATATGTCAAATTCTGTTTTTATTAATACTAATTGTGTTCTATTTGTCGAAAGTCAAATATGTATTATGTAAACGGTAAATATTTAGTTGAAACAAATAAAGAAATATAATGAGTTGCAAATTTGATTTTTAATTTAGTTCTTTTAATAATTTGAAAGCTATTAAATCTATTGCAGCGTTGCCAGATCTCATATTCCTGCGTTGCCGCTTATTGCTACAGTAATAAATCCCAGTACATACTCCTTTAAAATTCATATCTTGCTTATTGAAAATTCGTACAACTATTGTATACTCATTTTTCTGTTTTTCAAATAAAATTAGATCAGAGATTTGCTTATTAGCTCCTCATAAATATATATATATATATATATATATATATATATATATATATATATATATATATATATATATATATATATATTTTTTTTTTTTTTTTCTTTTTTTTTTCTTGATAAATAAAAAGATGAATTCTAACACTTTTGTATATGTTGTATAAAATTATTTCACAATAAAATGTTTTTTTAAAGTATTTCGTTAGTCATATATTTCAAAATATTTGCTTTTGGTATTTTCAAAGTATTGAAAAGTAATTTAATTATTATAAATTTTATAATGTATGTCTAAAATAATGCTGCTTTAGCTAACTTAAGAAATTCACAATGTAAGTTCCAACCTTTGAAAAATATACATATGTAAATTAGTTACGATTATTGTATTATTATTTTTTATATTGCTTTAAAATTATAATTTAAAAATCATCAAATACAATATTAACAATTTTTAAATAATGATATTTCTTATACGGTTAATAAAGATTAAAAAAAAGAATATTTATACTAAAACTTTTGTTCCATACTTTGTAATTAATATAAATCTTTTTATTTAAACATCTATTTTATCTTTCATAAAATATCCGTAAAAATGTCACGCATATGTTTTATTTTCACTTTTTTTAATATTAAAACTTTTCTTGTTCAACAAGATTGACTTGAACCATCAAACCTAATTGTATTCAGAATTTTCCCCAATTTCTAACATAATATTGTCATAATAAGGGGGCGGAGTACCTCAGAGAGTTAGACACTGTGCTGGTAAGCTGTAGGTCCCAGATTCGTACTCGACTGGGAAAGATAATTATTTATTCTGTGTCATCAGCCGTGTAGGGTTAGACACTGTTCTGGTATTTTACCTTGTGGTGCAAAATCAGCCTCTATAAAATGGGCATTGTTAATAAGAGGTAAAACCTGACGGTTGAGCGTGATCCAGGCCCGATCACCTCCCTGCACTACCATTGGCCTTAAAACAGTACTTCTTTACATAGTACTGAAGCAAAGACCCTTCATGGGTAGTAATGGGAAAGATTTTTTTTCATCATAAGAAATTATAACAATAATAATTTCTAACAGTTTCGGGCTGAATCTCCTCTCTTCCCCTCTCCCCAATTTCAATTATTCATTAGTCCAAATTCGTTAATGTAAATGATCTAAGCTAAATCACAACATATTCTATTTTTTTTTTAAATATAATGTATTTACTATATGTATATATATTATATATACATATAAAGCTAAAAAACGTAAGTGCCAAGAAAAAATATAAGAAATTTATATCTATATTATTGTTCTTGAAATTACTATATTTAAATTTTTTTCTTCAAAGCACACTCAAAGATTTACTAATATCGGTATTTTTTTAAATATTTATTCCCCAGAGCGATTTTATTGGTTTATTATCTTCAATAATAAACCACCCCTCTAAATTTGAGGTTTATATTTCAGGATGTTACAGATATTTTTCATAGGTTCTATTGCTAAGGTTATATCATTTGTTTTTTTTTTTTTTTTTTTGAATTTGTGTTTTAATAACAAGTGCTATTTTTTTTTAGCGAATTACTTATAAAGAAAAGAAAAAAATCGAAGACAATAATAGGAATCATATTTTATTTATTTTTCTTGGTGTTACCAGGAAGGTAATGTTACTTTAGATGTATAATAATTTGGAAACAATATACTATTGTGTAATATTTCTAGCGATTTTTTTTTGCTGCTCTTTCTCTGCCTGTCTGGGGCTATTTTTTTTTTTTTTTAATTACCTGCATCTTTGTGAATTTTATCTATACATTTGCTTCAGAATAATTACCGTCATTAATAATTAGAAATAATAAGATGAGAAGGAGTTGGTAGGGGGGGGGGGTGCGATGAAATATTTTAATATATGTTATTTATTTGACCGCACCCCCGGCCAATTCTTTCTCATATTATAACTACGGTAAACCATCTGTACACCATTAGAAATAATAATGTTAATAACAAAAAAATAAGCTCCACCAAAATGAAATTCTATTAGCAATAAATTTGCTTAGCACACTTTAATGAAAAGGTCTTCTCATTTTTTAAAATTTATTATTCATTATAATTCATTATTATTCATTTAATGCCGTAGTCACTAGCGGGTTCAGAATTTAATTTTTTTGAGGGGAGAGAAGCTTCAACCCGAAAGCTTTTGTTTTCGTTTATATAACGATCATTTATTAAAAAAAAAAAAAGTAACTAGCTACCTATATGACATGTTGTTAAGTGATTCTTGAAGTTCTTTTAAATGTAATTACACGAACAGGTTACCAGGAAGGTAATATTACTTTAAATATATAATTGTTTGAAAATAATCAACAAAGTGATTTTTTGCGATTTATTTGTCTATTAGCCTATTAGCATTAGAGACCATGTGGATCTTTTGCCGCCTTAAAAAGTCTGTTCCATCTCTGCCTATTTTGGGCTATTTCTTTCCATTTATCTGTACGCAGCTCTATTGCTCTTCGTTGATTTGATTTATCCATTTGCTTTAGAGTAATTACTGTTATTAATAATTATATGAGAAGCAGTTGGTCGGGGGTGGGGGGGTGGAGTGAAATATTTTAATATATAGTATTCATTTGACCGACCAACTCTTTCTCATATTATAACCACGGTCAACCAGAAGAAAAAATAATATTAATAAAAATAAAATTAAACTCTAGATCCGGCCACTTTACACTATTTCACTAGCATATACGAGTGCTGTCATTTCTGCAATTGCCGTACTATCATCGTGGAAACGAGGGCCCTCTGGCCTTCCAGAAAGGAAGAAGACATCGCGAGGGTATGAGGCGGCTGGAAGCGACGCATAGCGATCAGCCTGGACACACCCCCGGAATACAAGATGCACGCACATAGCATGTAGCACGTAGCACGTAGTAGTATGTAGACCAGGATGGGGGGAGGTGGGAACCCGCAAATGATGCTACGTGCACGGACTCCCCGCGGCCACTCTCATCCTCAGGATATTCTTCCAGGATTAATCCTCAGCGATCGGTGCTATATCCTTCTCCCGCCGCAAAGTATCCTTCCACTCTGTATCCTTACAGCTGTTATATCCCCCCCAATGTCTGTCCGCATTTGCATAACGGCCGCTCCTCTGTGTTATTTAATTAAGGTGAGTCCATCTCCTTTCTCAGGGGATAACCATCGGCTCTAAGGGCTGTAAGGGATTAGGGCTTCAGCATTCAATAAGGGCTTTGTATAAAAAATGTATATATCAAGATATTCCTTTAGTTTATAAAATTATTATTTATTTTTAAAACTTTAGTCGGTATTATTGATGTTTAGTTTTATATATGTGAGTGTATATACATTATGGCTATACATACATTGGGTGTCTCAGGAGGATGATTGTAGACAAAATTTCTAACAGAAAAGTTCATTTGATGCATTGGCTGATTTCGAGCGAAAAGGGAGTTAAAATAAATTTTGTCTCTTCTTTAAGATTTTATTTATTTATTTATTCTTGTAGCAACGGTCCTATAAGAACCCGAGCCTCTCTTATGATCCTTCACTACTCTCCATCTTCGAATTCCCATTCTTTCTCACTCTTAAGTAATGTTGCACAAAATCGGTCTTGGTCTTGCGAAGTGTAAGGTCACCTAACTGTTGCAAAACCAAGACCAGGACTGGTAAAAAAAATCGATTATTTTAATAAAAATTAAGGCAATATAGTTACTAATACTCGACAATTTTAGTTATTGTATGTTAATAATTGGTATAACCAATATACTTTTGCATTTAAATCCTCCAATTTTTCATTCGGGCTTAGTTAGGTTTCTCCTATCTAAAAAAATACAGTCATATAGTAATAAGCTAATAAGTAACTGTGAGAATCTTGCGCAAGACCAAGACCTTGACTAAGACTGAGTTAGCAAGACCATGACTGGTTTCGGTCTCGTATTTTGGCAAGACTACTCTTAAGAGATATTTAGGGAAGTGGTTTGTTGTCTTATGTTTTGGCTGTTCACCATAAATCGATTTCGTATGTCCAGAGTGTTTTAATGAGGACTTTGTAAAGAGTTAATTAATCACCGATAATTTAGAAAGTCTGTCAAGTAGCCTAGACAGAAGTCCGTACCGCTGTTCAAGTTCTTTTCTTTTTTTTTTGTATGGTCAATTGTTAGTTCAAGTAGAGACCCAAATACCGCACTGTATTTGAATTCTGTATCGCGATGTTGTTAAAAAATACTTGAGGACAAGAGTCATTTCTTAGTGTAAATTAAACGAATTGGCTCTTGGACTCGTTCATCCTCTACCTTTTAGCCCAACAAGCTATGTCGTCTAGGTTCTTGAAGAAGCTTTAGCTGCATCTTTGTTAAATGTTAATCTCATCGGCAATGTAGCCAAAAATATTAAAAATTAATTCGTGAAACCGTTGTTAAATGTTATAACCGTACTTATATTTTGATATTTAAAAAAGAAAAAAAAATTAAGCTCCCCAAAAAATAAAGTTCTGCCATGGAACGCTGTGGAACTAACTCTCATACTGGCTTTATGAAGCTGTTTCTATTTGTGCCTCAACTATAGAGTGAAGCCAGTCTCCTATTATTATCCCTGGTTAAGACTCGCTCACAAAGTGACCTACATTCTGTTGTTTCCGGAATATTACCCACTTCCAGTAACCGAGCATCGTACGTTTTCCTGCTAGAAGACGCAATATTACTTTAGTTTTCATAATGGTATACAGATAGTTCACAGTGATTATAATATGAAAAGAGACATTGTACCTAGTTTTTTGCATCATATTGACTTACACTCTAATATATTGTTGAAGAGAGGGACCCAGATTTTCCGAATAAATAGTAAATTTTTAATTTTTATTTTACTGACTTTTGAAGCCTACACAAGTGTGCATATATCATAATAGTATTTCATTGGTTACACTGACGTTTCGACTCATAGGTTTGTAGGTCGAAAATATTGGTTGCAAAAGATAAATTGGTAAAAAGGCAAACAAAAAATTAAATTATTACTAGATGTTAAACAAATACTAGTTTTCTGATAAAGAAATTTAAGAACTTATAAGATTAATTTCTTTGAGGGTGAAATTATAACCTTCGAGATGTTTAAATTTTGCGTAACCTCCCCGATCGTTACACAGTTCCACTAATCCAATGAAGGGTCAGGTATCCACTGATCCAACTCCACTGTGATGACATAACCTTCTAGAAAATTACCTCTGTATCACCCTACCACGCTTCTTAGTAATAAGTATTATATATATATAAAAATTATGATGGGTGATCTAATTAGATTCCGAATAATTCAAAAAGTGTACATTTTTTGGTTGGATATTGTGATAAGACGTCTCAAAGGTATTTAAATTTCCTACAAATCGAACCAACTTTCACCGAAATCAGAGCACTATTAGTGAATATATCGCAATTTTAAAATATTTTTGGTTTATTGTTTTCTATTTTCTATTTCTATAGTTTTCTCACAAATAGTAACAGCTTTATGAAGCTAGTATCAGAGTTAAAAACTAATTATATGTAAATTATATTTCCGAATAAATCAAAAAAGTATAAAAAAAATATTTATTTGTATAATAAGATGTTTCAAAGATATTTAAATTTCCCAAAAAATGAAGAAAGTTTAATCGAAATCCAAGGACCATTTGGAAAGATATCGCGATTTTAAAATAGTTCTAGTTTATTATTTTAAATAATGAATCATTGTAACTGAACAAAACATTCGAAAACTCATTCCCCTCTTAAAATATGAGGTTTCACGTTTCAGGAAACGTAGAATTCGAAAAACGAATAAACAATTTTTGATTCGTTCGTTGTCCGCGCATCTTTTCCGGAACTAATGGGCTGTTTTTTTTTTCAAATTTGCATTTTTCGATCCAGTACCGCTTTATTGCATACGGTTGAAATCGTTGACCTGCTGACTGTAAACTCTCCTTATGATGGTGAAGATAGTGTATATACTTTTGCTCTTGTTATTTCTTCTAATTTTGTTCTTGATTGCTTTTTTTTTTTTTTTTATATATCTCTGGTAATATTTGCCCCTCCTAAAAAACATGTTGACCAACCCCCGAAGAACTCAGGCCTGCGAACACAGTTGTGCACTAAGGTCATCCTTGCTGCCAAGAGGGGGGGGGGAGATTTCCCGCTGTGTCCGATAAAACACAGCTGGGAAGAAAGCTTTTATCTCAATGCGATCTTAGCCGTTTTGGCTCTGTATCGCGTAGTCTTTTACGTATCTTTTTCTGTCTCTATAGAAATAGAGAAAACAACAAAGCATTAGACGCTTTAGAGCTGTGTTCCTTTACCAAGTTTGTTTACATAAGATAAAGATATTTGTTTACATAACGTATGTGAATAACATTAAGTCGCAGTGCACTCTCCCCAAAAAAAATTGTCTTTATTTTAATTAGTTAGTAGTTAGTTTCGGACTCACGTTATTATCCCATCTTCAGACGACAAAGAAGAAGCATTTTTGTTAATTTTATTTATATATTTTTATAACTTATGATATCAATAACAGATTTGCGAATCTCACCCATATCTCATCCTTCTATCATATATTTAAAAAAAAAAAAAAAGAATTGCCATAATTTTTATTTTTATAACCTAGCCTGTACCACTAACAATCCATGAAGGGTTATGGGTTCAGACAATACTATTACAAGGCTCACAGCCGGATTTACGGGGGGAGGGGCTTTCGGGTTGAAGCCCCCCAAAATGGTAAAAAATTATGTCTTAAATTATTATTGCTCGTTTAATTACATTTAATATGACTTTAAGAATCACTTAAACACCATTTCATGTAGGTAGTTAGAATCTTTCGGATTTTCCAAAGAAATTATCGTCATATATATGAAAAAAAAGCTTCCGGGCTGAAGCCCCTTCCCCGCCAAAAAAAAAATTAAATCCTGGATCCACTAGTGACAAGACCAACGGTTATGCAGGGATGTGAAGGGCCAATATCACGCTCAACCGCCAGGTTTTCCTTCTTAATTAATTATTTAATTAAGAGTACCCACTTTGTAGATGCTGGGTTTGCCGCAGGAGGGTCTCCCTACCCCAGGGTCGATCCACGGCTGATGAACAATTACTAGTCGTCGGATTCGAACCTGGGCCCTTGAGTTCTGGAAGTCAGTGCTTACCCACTGAGATACCCCGCTACCCTTTTACTTTTATAAATCATCATAAAAATGCAATAATTTTTTGTGTTATATTCTTGTATGTAAGTAGTATCGATTCTGTAATGAATTTATTAACCTTGATTATATTGTGGACTCCTCTAGTGAGAGCATAGTCAGGCACTGAACCAAGGATCAAACTCCAAAAAGTTTTATATATTTAATTTGTTAATGGCTTCCTATTTAACTGCATCTGTTTTATAATTTATTATTTACTCTCAAACTACATTACTCTCTTTTTTTTTAAATCTTCAAAACTAAAACTAAAACAGAAACTGAATACATAAACATACTTACTTAAGCCCATTTAGATCTAATCATCACAAATATACGGGCATCGCTAAAAAGACCCACCTACAAAAAATTCAAACATTCCAATAAAAATTATTGCGACTCATAACAAAAGCACCTTGGTACGTGACTAACAAAACTCTACATACTGACCTCCACTTTCCAACAGTTGACCAACATATAACGATCCTTTATCAACGATTTTACACTAATTTAAATGGACATAATAACAGACTAATAAGAGACATGGCCACAGCTGAGGTAGAGACTAAAAAGGCGTTGGATGAGAGATCTCCTTCCTTAATCAACCGAAGTGATTGGAACAAGTCAGGGAAGAGGTACTGCTAAGTACTTTCCTTCCCCATACCTGTCATGTCATTATTTCATGTATCGCCATCATATTTGCTGATTGTCAACTTATTGTTGACAGGCGCAAATACATTGTTTATAGACAAAAACAAATTATTTTATTAATATGTTTAGTGATGAATATATATTATATTATTTTTCTGTTTGCACTATTTGATCCTTTATGTAATATTTGAGGTTGTGTTAAGTCGAATGTATGCCCATTTACAATACTGGGGTGATTATGATACGATTCCGAAACGTCATAAAAATAAAGACAATTTTTTTGGGAGAGTAAACAGATACTTAACTTTATTCTTATACCTCTTATTGTATATTTTATTTTAATGTAGGGCGATTTGCTCTGTTTCTCTTATCGGAAGAAAGGACATCAGTAGCTAAGTGCTTTAGTAATTTAGTAAATGTAGGGAGTTGGATCGCAGTGAGTGCCGAAGGAGCGGTTCACGAAAGCTATTACGAAAATTTTCCACTGGGCTGCCATCGGCCATTGTCTGCCCTGTTATGAGATTTAATAACGCTTCGACAACAATTACGATTTAATCGATTCGAAAACGATTGCGGATTGTGTAGCCGGCGTACGCAGATGCGTTGGCTGTAACGCATGAATCAACAGGCCCCGCTGGGATTTATGTTGTGTCGCTTTCGATAATTGGTGACCTCCCCCCCCCCCCTTGCTATGCTCGGCATCCCCTCCCCCCCCTCAGGTGTGCATTCCCCACGTAATTATTTAAAGCATCGCCCGATAGGTGGCTCTGGGTGGCCATAATTCGTTTTACCCTTCACCCTTATCAAGTAGAAAAATGCAACTAATGAACACATACCTTTTAGGGGTTTTCCATCCCTCCAGTTTAATTATTTGAAAATATCTCGTTCTTTATGAATAAATCTATATATTTTCTCAAAATTAAATTACATAATTATCTTAATTATATATACAATAAATAATTGTGCTTAAAACTTGCGTAGACCAATTTTGAGTAAAATACAGTTTTGGTAGGTTCTGATTTAATTCTTTGTACAAAAAATGGAATTTAGCACCTTTAGCTTTGTTTGTAATACCAATATCCATCCCACTATTTTTTCAAATCTCTAATTAACCTATCAATAAATAAATTACTGTTTTTTGAGCTTAATTCATTAACAACTGCATTTAGTCTGTGTCCCCAAGAGATTAGCTTCTGTGCCCATGATAATTTTTTGTTAATCATACCATTGGCCAAAATTTTTGGTAGTCGCGATAATGGCATTTTTATAATTTTGCTAATATAGTTCAAGTGTAAAAATAGTGTATGGCAGAATAAAGTTTTAATTGTGTTTCCTAATAAAAGATGTAATCCCGACAGTTCTTTGGTAGTAAGAATAGTTTTATGCAAAAAAATTTGTTAAAAGTTAGCCCCATTATTCTGAGCCATAACAAACCATAGCTCTTGCCACCGATTTAAAAACTCGTCCATGCTCCTTTCTATGTAACCAAGAAAACCCTACAACATGACCTCAACATCCCATTTGTCCTAGATCTTATCCCAGAAAAATTCTCCAAATTTCGCCAGAACCTTACGCACCAACCATATCCTCTTGCACAATCCCTATCAAGCACCTCCCATCCCTATAATCCTCCAAGAAGGTTGGAACGGCAGTGGCCTCACGACCTTTTGTAGATTGTGTATATATTGGAATTCTGGCAATAGGCAGATTCTCCACTCAAGACATGAGTGTATGTGGCTAAAGTGCTCTCTCTCAATCTCCACTGGCTTTAGTACCAGTGACGCGGTTGAGAGAGTAGCGCAGGGTTCTCCTCGAGTTCTCTCGCCTGATTGTATATAGGTATGCATGTTTTTTTTTGCTTAGTTTTAATTTTCTTATTTTTTAGGTTATTTTATCTTATTATCTATTGTATATACTTTTAATTATTACTTTGTTTCTATTTATTTTATTTTTTTTGTACATATTGTGTGAATGTCATCCTACCTCACTATAACCAATGTCCAAGAGACAGATTGTTGTAATACTCAATAACAAAAAAAAACAACTGTCAAATTTGGCATTGATGGATATATTCTGGTTCCTTATAAGGCGGTTCCAAATAGTATTAACTCCAAATTTTGCTACCGATATTTTTTCATTAAAATGTTTATTTGATGATAATTGAGGGGTTAAGCTCGTTCTTTATTTCATTCCCTACAAAATAACGTCAAAATATAATGATTTTTAGCCATTTAACTTTTGTAAGTTTTTTTTTTTTTTAAAAAAGGGATGTTTCGGAGTGGTGGTGAGAAAAAAAACTTAGAATACTGAAAACAATATTTTGTTACCTCGTGATCTCTAAATGTATACATATTATTAGAGTGCTACCAGTGGCTAGTTTATCAACAAGTGTTTTCATGTCATTATATTCCTCTGTACGCATTTACTTGATGTGTTTTTTACTTATACAGTTGTATCATAAACAGATAATAATAAACAAAATATTTTATTTAAAGAAACGTTTCTACCCAACTATGCAGGTCGTCATCAGGGCTAGAACGGACAACATACAAAGGCAATGGAAAACTGTAGGAGTTAGATAAAATTAAAAAATAGATCTAGATGAAAAAATGATAAAATTTTAAAAGGAGTAAATAAAAGTTATTTCGCCTTGTTCATTTTATTGTTATCACTTCTATCCTCTGATCTAAATCACACACCACATTTATTTATTTTTTGATTCTCACGATAAAAATATTTGCGTGAAATGGTATAAAAATGATTTGTCGGATAAAGGAAATGGGTATTGGATTATTCCGAACGATAAGTTAGCAGGATATGAAAAAAAGCAATAACTTGCGGAAAGGAATTTCCCAATCCTGGCCCAAACCGCGGGAGAGCATTAGCCGGACCGCAAGGGGAGCGATGATTGGTCAGGATGGAGGAGTCGATGCCAATCTGAAAAGGATCCAATCCTGGAGAAGGCATCCTCCAGCTGATTTAGTGGTTTGGTGTCTCTGGAATATAGCTCCCACCTCCAGTTCGCTGCCCTTGCGTTGTCTCTCTCTTGTAGTTGTGGCTATCGTACAATGAAACATCTCTACACACATGGGTAAAACTAATTTGTCCTTTACAAAGGGATGTCAACTATAGAGGTGTCTTTCCATATTAAAATAATAATGCGTAAGGTACAAAATAATTTCATTAATTTTGTATTTTTTTTTTTATGCGGAAATACTTTCAATTTTAAATAATTTAAATAAAAGATTAAAAAAAATCTGTATTTTGTTTCGAAAATTTGTCTGGCTTATTTTGAGTTATTTTATACTTTACACACTGCTAATATACCACTTGTATTATTTTATATTTATTTATTAATTGAGTATTACAACAATTTGTCACTTGGACATTAGTGAAATAAGATAACAATTCACATTATATGTACAAACAAGTATAAAATAAATTGAAGAAAAAAACAATACATAATAATAAAAAAGTATATACAATAATTTATTTTATTTTATTTTTTTTAATTTATATAATATTTACAACTGTATAAAAAAAATACATCTAGTAAATTCGAACATAGATATAATGACATGAAACACATGTTGAGAAAGTGCCCATTGGTAGCACTCTAATAATATATCTATATTAGGAGATCACGTGGCCATCTTCTTTTCAGACGCCTCGGAGGGTTGTCAGGATTTGTATAGGAAGCAAGGGTAGAAACAAGAGGGTTGGGATGATTATGAAGTTTATTATGGAAGGATATGTATCTGGATTGGGCCAGATCTGAAACAAAACGAACATTAAGGTCATTATGGATGATTTTATTAGTGACAAAGTAGGGAGTATTGAGTATTTTCCGAAGGATTTTGGATTGTAAGGATTGGATACGAGAGGAATTCGATGGTTTAGTGGAGCCCCATAGCTCAATTCCGTAAGTTCAAATAGGCCTTCTTATAGTCATGTAAATGAGTCTTTTGTAATTAATTGGAAGGTTAGAGCGTTTGTCTAGTAAGTGTTGAAGTAGTCGGAAACGTCGAGCTGTTTCTTGTCATTTCATGAGGATTCCAAGTTAGACGTTTGTCCAGGTGGAGTCCTAGGTAAATATATATAAAAAAAAAATCAAATAACTTAGAAATAAGAAAATTAAAACTATGCAAAAAAACATATGGATACCTATATACAATCAGGGGAGGGAACTCCAGGAGAACTCTGCGCTACTCTCTTAAACGCATCACTGGTACTAAAGGCAGAGGAGATTGATCGAGAGCACTTTAGCCACATACACTCATGTCTTGAGTGGAGAATATGGCCATTGCCAGAAATTTAATTAAAACGTACTACACTTTGAAGTTATCAATAAATAACATAAATAGTAGAGTGTGCCCCAGGACGATCTTGTGATCTCAGGATCGATGCAAGGCAGATGAAATATAATAAATAATTATATAACTCAGGACCTCGAGTATGGGAAGTCATTGCTTTGCCACTCAATGCCTAGCCAGATAATTTATATAAATGGAGTTGATAAGTTAAAAATCATATTCGGTAAAAATCAGGCAGCTGAAATAGTTCCAATTATCAAATAATTATAAAATCTGAAATTGTCAACGATATACATACAATAACTATAAATACATTTTTTTTTTTTTTTAAATATTAATATTTCCACACCCAGACATCCTTAATCCAACCCACCTTGAGTTTATTGAAGCAGAATTGGATACCCCACTCCAATTGACTCCTCCACCTAAAGCATTTCATCCTTCAGAAATATCCAATATCATTAATAGATTACCTTCTCGCAAAGCTCCTGGCCATGACCTAATCACCTCCCAGATCCTAAAATGTCTTCCTAAAAAAGCCATATTGTTCCTAACCTATATATTTAATGCTGTACTCCGCACCACATATTTTCCTGACTCTTGGAAACTATCCATTGTCAAAATGATACCTAAACCCACAAAGCCGCCAGAACACCCATCCTCTTACCGTCCTATCTCCCTTTTACCCATTATGGGCAAAATCCTGGAAAAACTCATTTTAAAACGCCTGTATCCCATCCTAGACTCTAAACACATTATCCCAGATCACCAATTTGGATTCCGCACATCCCACTCCACTATTCAGCAATGCCATCGTGTGGTAGATGTAGTCTCCTCTGCATTGGAGCGCGGAATGTACTGCACGGGAGTCTTTCTCGACGTTGAACAAGCGTTTGATAGAGTCTGGCATCCGGGACTGATGTACAAACTCCGCGAATTCCTACCACCTACATACTTCCTCATTATACGTTCCTACCTTACTGACAGATACTTCAAAGTCAATCATAACAATGCTTATTCATCTCTTTTTACTCAGTCTGCCGGTGTTCCTCAAGGTAGTATCCTAGGTCCTATCCTTTACACAGTTTATACAGCTGACATCCCAACCCAATCCAACACTGTCATCACCACCTATGCCGATGACACGTGTATCCTATCAGTTAATAACGATCCTTTAATTGCATCCCAAACTCTTCAATCACATATCACAAGCCTTGAAGAATGGTGTAAAAATTGGAGAATAAAAATAAATTCCAACAAATCCCATCAAATCACTTTTACCCTCCGTCGTAAACCTATGACCTCTTGTCCTACAGTATCCTTCAATAATACTCCACTTATTCCTGTTGAGCAAATCCGCTACTTAGGACTCCACCTTGACAAACGACTCACTTGGAACCCCCATACCAGACTGAAACGACTAGAAACCGCCCGACGTTTTCGACTACTGCAGCACTTACTAGACAAACGATCTAAGCTTTCAATCAATTATAAACGACTCGTATATATGACAATAATAAGACCTATTTGGACTTACGGAATTGAGCTTTGGGGCTCCACTAAACCATCGAATTCCTCTCGTATCCAATCCTTACAATCCAAAATCCTTCGTAAAATCCTCAACGCTCCTTACTTTGTCACAAATAAAATCATCCATAAAGACCTTAATGTTCCATATGTTTCCGATCTGGCCCAATCCAGATACCTTTCCTTCCATAACAAACTGCAGAATCATCCGAATCCTCTCGTTTCAAACCTTGCTTCATCCTCGATCCCTGATAATCCTCCGAGGAGTCTGAAAAGAAGATGGCCTCGGGATCTTCTAATATAGAACTTTAATTTGAGTTCTACCAATGGGTAGTTTCTCTTCATGTTGTACATGCCATGTTACAAATTTCTCATTTACTTATTGTATTCTCTATGTAATACAGTTGTAAATTCCATTGAAATAAAAAAAAAAAAAAAAAAATATATATATTAATATTAAACTATATTTTAAAATTAAATTAAAATAAAAGATTACCACTATGCCTTTTAAAACAACCAAGAAAAATTATAATATAATATAATAATTCTTATCATAATCTCGAACTTCATTTTTAGATTATATCCCGCAAGATTCCCTGTAGGCTGTACTAAACACTGTACCACACCTTACCGTTCTTGAGGAAGCAATATGTGTATATATATTCTGTTTTTTATTATAGATAAAATTCACTTGTCTAATCATAACCATAAACATTTCGCAATTGAGAAACAGAAAAAACGTTCTGAGAAATATATACCCGCCAACAAAGAAACACGTCTCTAACAATGGATACATTGAAAGCGATCCACAATAGACAGATGATTGTGTCAGGCTCTTATTGCTGAGTGACTATTTCTCCAACATTTCGTAAGGTGGCTCTATCTACTAGTCATAGCACTCAACTAATATGACTTTCACATTATCCAATATATAACATTCTTGCACAATGGTGTGTAGCTAATTTAGTCCTTGAAAGTTTCGGTGAATTTTCACTGAATCATAGGATAAAGGTCAAAGTTTCATAAAAAAAATATGTTAGCTCGAGGATCCAAATTCTCTTGAATTGATTTCAAAATATTAAGTTTTTTTAATTTATGAAATTTACAACTGTAATAAAATAAAATTCAACCAATCAGTAAATGTGACTAAAGAAATATGATGCATGATAATACTTATGCATGATCGGTAGCACTTTAATAAAAGTTTTACTTAAGGAGGTCACGAGGCCATTTTCTTTTTAAGGTTAGAAATAAACAGTTCAGATAGTTCAAGTTTATGAAAAGATAGAGATCTGAATTGGGTTTAATCGGGAACATTAAGGTCGCTATGGATCATTTTATTTGTTACAAAGTAACTAGCATTGAGGATTTTACGAAGGATTTTGGATTATAAGAATTTTGATGGTTTAGTGGAGCCACAAAGCTCAACTCCGTAAGTCCAAATAGGCCTTATTATAGTCATGTGTATGAGTCTTTTGTAATTAATTGGATGCTCAGAGCGATTGCATAGTAAGTGCTTCAGTAGTCGGAAATGGTGAGTATTTTCTTGTCGCCTAACAAGACTAAAAAGTCTTGTATGAGGATTGCAAGTGAGACAAAATATTAAGTTAACTTTTATTTATAAAAATACCTAGAAAAGATCAAATACTATAGAAATTATTTTAGATTTTGATGGTTAAGATTTACCGGATTTTTCCTTGTATATTCTCTCTTTATAGGTAACTAGTATAGGTAGTAATAGTTACAAGTATATATAGTGTTACTAGTAGGTACTTGTTAAAATATCATAAAAAGGATAACTGACACCAAGAGGGTATCGTTACTCCAAAAATACAATATGAGAAGGAGGGGGTGCGGTGAAATAAATACTAAATTATAAAAATAGTATTATGTAAATAGATTAAATTAAATTAAATTACTTATTAAAACCTGTTAGACTGACTCAGGAATGGTTTCTCTATATAATTGAAAGTAATTTTACTCACTATGGTATATAATACCCCATTTTACAGAATGTGTATTTATACTATAATTAACTAATTCAAAAATTAGTATTAATTTTTTTTGCATCAGAGACAATGTAGATCTTTTGCTGCCTTAACAAGCCTGTTCCATCTTTGCCTGTCTTGGGATATTTCTTTTCAATTATCTCCATACATCATTGTTGATTCGATGTATATAAATCTGGTATTTGGTCTTCTAATTGGTCTCTTGACTACAATTGAAGCATTCCTTGTTGTTTAGAGGTTTCCTGATAAGTGGCTCCGATCTACACCACGCCCCGTTAATCTTAAACTCCTCGCCTTCATATCTTGTGATATTGACTGACCAGATTCTAAAAACATTCCTTTATTGGTCCTCCTTGTTCTTGTGTAATTACCCTTCTCATAACGATCACCCTTTTCTCTAAAATCTTAAAATACTTTTTTCTTAAGTGCTGTGTGTGTCTAATGTCGAAATCTCCCGGCCGTATGCTTATGTATGTACAGATATATTCACCTATTTTACACCTGTTAGAATTATAAATTTTATTTGATGTATGAAAATAAAAAATAAAAATAAATAAATGAAATACAAATGCACCAACTACAAAATACCCAGCTTTACTTGAAAATTACTGAGTAACTATTTTTAAAATTCCTTTCTATACACCAATATTTTCTTTTATGTAGCAGATTTCATCTAATTTAGTCCGAGAAAGTTTTGGTGAATTTTCAGTGAATCAAAGGTCAAAATTTTATGGAAAAATACATTCATCTGAATTCTCTGGAATAGATTTTAAAATATTAAGTTTTTTTGATTATTCATGAAATTTAAAACTGCAATAAAATAAAATTCAACCAATCAGTAAATATGTCTTAAAAAATATGATGACACGAATAGATTTGTCGAGCAATTATCCATCGGTAGTACTCCAATAAAAGTTCTACATTAGGATGTAATGAAGCCATTTTATTAATCAACTAAGGTCGTTATGGATGATTTTATTAGTGACATATTAAGGAGCATTGAGGATTTTACGAAGGATGGGATACGAGAGGAATTTGATGTTTTAGTAGAGCCCCATAGCTCAACTCCATAGTCCGTATAGACCTTATTATAGTCATGTATATGATTCTTTCGGGCATTCCTGAGTGTCCATTTTTAAAATTCCTTTCTATACGCAAACATTTTCTTTTGTAGGAGATTTTATAACCCTACGCTATGTTATTAATATTAACCATTGGTTTTTGGTTACAATATTCAAACGGGTTTTCCATCAGATTTTAATATCAATAAACTCCTTTGAAAGCTGGACTGGCTTAGTAATTCCATTCGACTAATTGAAGTAGCATTGAACAGAGAACAATAGCGGGCGGATATGAATTCGGTTCCAATTTTGACCCGGCGAGCGTTGAACATAGGCGCTTTACACGCTCGAACTGTTCGCAGCTGTAATAGAAAAAACAAATCCTGCAATTTACATCTGACAGTTTGATTACACGAGGAATATGAGCTCTTTGTCCTACAGTATAAAATATTTCTTAGAAATTTTAGGCATATTATATGTATTATTTAAATTTTAACATAATTATTACATGTTTGAAGCAAGATATTAACTTTACAATTTAAATAGCCCTTACAGGATATCCGTTCTTATGTATAAATGAAAAATTATATGTTATCCAATAATACTTTACAAAAATGGGATCACGTAACGGGAATTGGTATGTTATATAGAGGGTAGGCACAATAAATTAATGGATAAAATTGTTGACGGCTTATGAAATTACGATATTTTTTTTAACATTTTGATTTGTTTTAAAGTTTTTCTTTAAGGTACACTTCATAGGTTGGTTGAAATTTGAGTTTTGTAATAAAAAAACGTTACGTGTTCACTATAAGGTTTTCCGATGAGTTGTTCGTCTATAACGTAGATTTCGATGCAAATACTGCTGTAGTTACGAATAAAACAGTATCTTACCATTGAGGAGAGGGTAGGATGAAGGACCATTAAAAAAATAATAATCAAAATTCTATTTATTTATTGAATATTAACATTCTGTCGCTTGGACATTAACTATAGCGAGATATGATCACCTTCACACTATATGTACAATATAAAAAAATATAAAATAAACAGAAACAAATAACAATAAATAATAATCAAGAAGTATATACAATAAATAAATTAAAATAACTTAAAAATAACTTAAAATCATTTTTTGCACAAAATGTAATAAGAATATCACGTAGAAATGAATTAAGTGCAAATTAGAGGTTAATGAGCTTTATTGTTCCAGGTTCAGACCATATGATCTGTCTTTCTATCATATAATTTTTTATATTTATTTCTGTTTTTTTAAAGACTTGTGGATTATATTGTGGAATCCTCTAGGGTCAGTGTATAACTAGTCTCTCCCTAGGGAAGACCACAATATAACTAAGGGATAATTTATAAAAATAAAAATTATAATTTTTTTTTGTTTAATTAGATGATAGAAGGATGAGATGCGGTCTGAAGATGGGATAATATAGTGATCCCGAAACTTCAAGAAATTTTTTTTTTGGAGAGTAAAACGTTATTTAAATTTATTCAAATACCTTATATAAATAAACATCTCCCTTAGGACTTATGAACGAATTTTAGGATATGTTACTATATGTTTATGTTTGGATATAAATGATAATTTAAACAATCATTAAAGTAGCCTTTAGTCGATTTTTCTTATTTTATTAATTGATTTTAGTTTACGTATTTTATTCATTCCTTTAGGTTATTTACTATTAATTTTAATTTTTTTTAAACTTCAAATTATTGGGGAGAGGGCGAGAATATCGTTTGGAATTGAGTTCTTGTCTCGACTTCCAAACGATAGACCTGAGGATTACCCACATGGTCGAAACGTCGGCTAACTTAATACAAATATCTTGACTGAAATACCTTGACAATTTTATTTCATCCTTGTAAGTGATCATTCGCCTACTTGTCCATCTTTGAAAAAATAGTTATATATATATATATATATATATATATATATATATATATATATATATATATATATATATATATATATATATACATAATAACTGATATTGATAAATGTTTGGTTATCATAAATATAAGAAACTTATTACTCCAAAAAAAAAATTATTTACCAGGTAAATATATTCATAGATAAAAAAAAAAATATATTCATATTTACGGGTTAATAATAATATGTTTGGTATGGGATATACCATATAGGAAAGATGTAATTGTACTCAGTTGATCGATAATATTCAAAATAGATCGATATAATACAGCTCGTTCCCTGACTGGTTGGGTGATGCAGGGGACTCATAACTCTTGCTGACAAGGAAATATCCAGACTGGGAGGCAGGCAGGCAAGGAGGGCTGACGGACAGGGACAAAGCAATCACAGGAAGAGGGGTAAATGGAGGGGGGAGGGGAAACGTAATTGGAAGCAGCTCGCAGCTACCGGAACTAGAGATAAAAAATTAGTTAACTTCCAGCTATCCATGTTGAGGAACAGGGTTCGGCATTTCATTGGAGCATCTAATTAATTTAGGAAAGAGAAGTTGGTTGGAGCGTTTAGTCAAAGAAAGAGCGAAGTAAAAATAAATATGAATATAAAAAAAAAATTAAAATATATATAATCTTCTTATATATTATTTCTCTAATATATGTCCCTTTTCCGGGTCTCGACATGAGTTATCGATAGAAAGGGAATGTCACCTAGAATGCTCAAATCGCAATTTTGATTCTTAATTTTGTACCGGGACTTAAAAAGTTAATGTAAAAGTAGGAGGTTCCAAAACCGATGATGCCGTCTCAACGAATCGATAAGTTACAAATATATTCATAATTTGCAAATATCTCGAAAAGTATGCAATTGTACCTATATAAATTACCGATTTCGGTAACTCGATTTTAACGAAATTGTAGCTGTAACATCCCAGGTGTACACTCACCTTGAATAAGTTCTTCTTTTGTTTTTGGGCTGGAGTGTTCACTTACATACACATGTACCTCTTTGGAATTTGTATTCGAGAAAACATGTATTTTCGTTGAAAACTCGGATTTGAAACTTTCATTAAAGCTTTTATTTTATTTTTTCATGGGGTAGAGAAAGTAATGATTTAATTGAAATGAATTTTTAATTTTATTTAACATTTAAGATAGAATGTCGGACCCTTAATTAAATAATTGATTAAGGGGGAAAACCTGGCGGTTGAGCGTGATCTCGGTCAAATCACCTCCTTGCACAACCGTGGACCTAAAAACAATACTTTTCCTAAATAGTACTGAACCCCAGACCCTTTATGGGTTGTAGTGGTACAGGTTTAAGATAGAATGTACGTGCATTTGTACCCAAGAACATCGAGAGAAGAAGATCAAATAAACCTACAAATATATGAAGATAAAACCAAATACACGGTAGTGAGCTGTAACAATAATACACGGTGTTAAAAAAAAAAAAATTAATTAATAAAAAATTAATTTAAAAAAATAATAAATTAAAAAAAATTGTTGACAATTAAATTATTTTATTAATATTTGTTCGTTAATGCAATCAACATAATATAATAAAAACGTTATTATAGCACTATAACAAAGCCATTTATGAGTACTGAGTGGTGTAGAGGTCTGTAGGCACCTACGCCAGTAGCGCTTTTCTGCCGCTTAAGTGCATTTTCAACGGAACTACTTCAAATATTTTAAAAAGTAATCAGTGTTTTAGAAAGAGAAATGTATTCTCCAGAAGTTTTATTTCACCACGTTTTGCATTATTATTGGCCGTTTAATTACAAACGACGCTTGATTTCAACTTGAAAATTTTTTTGTTAAAAAAATCGACTTGGCCGATGTTTTTTATTGCCTAAGCCAATTAGTTTTTAATATTTTTTCATGTTTTATTATTCTCTGACTATCCAGCGTTAATAAAAGGCCAACTATGATGAAATTAAGCCAAATGCTGATTCTCAGTAACAAAAAAACTAATTAAAGTCAAAGTCGTCAATCCGCCATGTTTGGACGCCATTTTGGGGCAGTTCGTTCACTTTTTTTTGTGGGAACATTGGCTTTTTTTTTAATAATTTGTCACAAGGAACACAACGATATGCAATTTATAGGGATGTGGGGGGGGGGGGAGAGAGGGGGTGCACGGTAAGGGGGTCTGGCCCACGGACTATAACGCCCTAGTTTCAATTACGAGTCATGACATTGTTTAAGTTGCTCTTCAATCTTTTCCTTCTAATTTTCTTTCAGTTTTTTTTTGTTTCTATGCTTTTCTTCCAGTTTTCTAGGCTGGAAATAAATAAATTATAGTAGGTATACATTTATTGGATTATATAGCAGGTAGGAATTTTTTCTTACTCGTTTTTGGTATAGTTTTCTTGAATGAATTTGCTAAATAATTATCAAAACCTCAGGTTACTGCGGCTAATTCATCAATAAAAAGGATTTCAAAGAACATTTTGATTACTGTAAGACTTGGCGTTCGTTGGGGAGAGGTCCTTTCTGATGGAAAAACGAATTTCCAGGATCCGTTGAATGATTATGGAATTGACGTTGAGTGCTTAAAGAAGTTTTCACTTTAAAAGGTGTAGGTTACGATAATATGAAACACTTCAGCAAGTTTTAAACATATGTTAATAATTTGATAAGGTTTACGGTATTTATTTAATTATTTATTATTAATTAATTATATAATTAATAATTATTAAGATATTTAATAAGGTAGGTAGTAAGGAAACAAAAACAAAAATAAAATATGAATATTGCTGAAACATCGATGTATCAAAAATATTTTCCAAAATACTCTCCATAAGTCCATTATTAGAATTTATCCCAGTCTAAACTTAGATACAGGATTTCGATCATAATTTTTTAACATGGTAGCCATAACTTTCTTTGGATATAAAATCGCCCATTTGTTTAGAAAGTAGACGAACTGAGAGAGCAATATTTACAAATTAAGAAGAATTCGTACTAAAGACAACAAACAGCCCTCCCCTCCCACAAACCGGCCCCCCCTCTCACAAAGCCAGGAATAGCTGAGGCTAATAAAAAGTGTAGTTTACACCGAGCGGGCCATTATCAACAGGCAATACACTACAAAGTAGAGTCCGCGTAAAAATCCTTTTCGATGGAGGGGGCACTGCCCTCCAAAACATTCGCTTCTATTTATATAGCTACTCAGTTAGGAAATATAATGAAACTCAGAGGAACGTGTATATTTAATTTATTTTTTTTAAGTTAAAACTTCTTTGGGCCCCTTATGCATATTTCTGTGGAGAGTGAATTAGATTGATTCGTGAGATTTTAACGCTCGGGTAAAGTCGGCTATAGTCGACTAATTGAAATATTTTTACATATGGTTTAAAATACCTCACACATTAAAATCGGGCCTGTATACTGTAAGCGAGGAAATTGTACAGCATTTCATCCTCTCTGAAATAGGCTATAATTCAAAATTGTATTTTAACGCGACGCCGTGTTAGGGAGGCGAAAAGGAAAATATAGCTTCGAAAACCAAATTTTAACGAGGTTAGTTAAATATATGGATTAATATATTTCAGAAACTAAAAATCGGACCTGTATACTGCAAGGGAGGAAATATTCAGCGTTTTGTCTTCTTTGTAATGAGCAATAATACAAAACTGTATCTTTACCCAATACTGTGTTCGAGAATGGGAGGGGGAAAAAGATAGTGTCCAAAACCAAATGATATCGAGTTTATACTAATATTATTACAACATCGAAATTTTATTTTGACATTATTAAAAATATACAAAAAATAAGAAGAGAAATAATATAAATGATAATAATGGCAGAAATTCATAGGCATAATAGAAAATATATAATAATATAACTTTACATAATCTTCCAATTGGAGATTTTCACATAAAAATTATACAGTCGTTGGATACAACATAAACTATTAAATTTCACTAATTTTTTTTATTTATTTATTTTTTTATTTCTTTATTAAGTATTATAACAATCTGTCTCTTGGACATTGGTTATAGTGAGGTAGGATGACATTCACACTATATGTACAAAAAAAATAAAATAAATAGAACAAAATAATAATTAAAAGTATATACAATAGACAATAAAATAAAATAACCTAAAAAATAAGAAAATTAAAACTAAGAAAAAAAAAAACACATGCATACCTATATACAACGTTTTTAAATCAGAAATATGATTTTTAAAAATAAAATAAAATAAAATAAAATAAAATAAAATAAAATAAAATAACCTAAAAAATAAGAAAATTAAAACTAAGAAAAAAAAAAACACATGCATACCTATATACAACGTTTTTAAATCAGAAATATGATTTTTTTTGTAATTTTTCTGATATATTTTGAGTTTGGAGTAGTAGGTAGAAAATATTGTTGTCAACTATTAGCAACGGAACATCTCTATTTCCGAAATTCATTCGAAAATTTTGGATTCCAAAAAAAATAAATATATATACATATTTATCGCGTGCACAATCTAAGCGATTTCAGAAATATAATATTTTTGCTTAAATAATGAATACATACGTATTATTATTTAATTTAAATTATGTATAAAAGGCGATTTTTATTTTTTGGTCAATATATTTTTTTTATCACGTTTCAATCATTATAATAAAATAAAATAACCTAAAAAATAAGAAAATTAAAACTAAGAAAAAACAAACACGTGGATACCTATATACAATGAGGCGAGGGAACTCCAGGAGAACCCTGCGCTACTCTCCCAACCGCGTCACTGGTACTAAAGCCAGCGGAGATTGGTCGAGAGCACTTTAGCCACATACATCACTAATTTAAATAAGTAAATTATAAATCATTAAGGACATTTTTAGATTGACATTGCTTTGATGTCTATATTTTATGCAATATTACTTTGTTATTAATTTTAAAACTTTCTTATTAAACTAATTAACGCTTACTACAATACACCTATTGATTAATAAAGTTACATACAAGTGGCGCACCACTTAGTTCTATCATCAGTAATATCAATGAGGAAACTGAAAAATTCGGCTAAACATCTCGATACCGCACTCAATAACCAAAACTCAATAGTAGCAATGATGTAAAATACTCAATGGAAATGGAACAAATGCTTGAATGAATAAATAAAATAGACAATAGCTGAATATTGTTTGGTCTGTTTTGATGTGGAAAATTTATTTAGCAATATAGAATAGAATAGAATAGAAAATTAAACTTTATTCTGGGACTAAGTCCCTTTAGAATACTAATTTTTTAGGAATCCCCTGCTCGATTAGAATATTATACAGTTTCTGGCGGTCAATAGAATCGTAAGCCTTTTTAAAATCTATATACAGCTGGTGAACAATACCGTTATACTCCAATTATTTCTCTAATATTTGCCGTAAAGAAAATATTTGATCAATAGTCGAACGATTCCGTCTAAATCCGCATTGGTAGTCTCCGATGAGTTAATACAAAGTAAAATACAAATCTGGCCAAAAACTAACTTCTAAAAATTTTAATATTATATACATTATTTAAAAAGTATTTAACCAGTAAAACATAAAAAAATAAAATATATATACAAATGAACATAAAATCTTCTCAAAATTACTTAATTGTGATGAAAAAAAAAAAAAAAGAAGAAGAGAAATTACATATTTATATATACATAACACAATTTATAAACAATAGGCTATCTAATTGAAAAATAACTTAATACAAAATGAAATAATATCTACAGTGGTTTATATAATAATATGCAGACACTAAGATAAAATAAAGTCTTACGATACTTGTGGTGTAACGAAAAAAAAAAAAAAAAATAACTAAAAGGAACTATTTATACGTACATTCTCATATTGGCACACATAAAGACAAAGATATAAAATATGAACATATATACCAGAAAAAAAAAGCACCACCTGAGAAGAAGAGAAAAATAAATAAATAGTAAAAATAATAGTCAAATTAAGTGACAAAGATCATTGCTGTTTTATGTTAAAACTTAAACAGTGTAAAACTTATTATTATAAGTTTATAATTATTTAAAGGGGAATCCCCTTTATATTTAAAGGGGAAAGATGTAATCAAAATAATTGAAAATTAATGGGATAGAATAGAACCGCATAACCAAATTAAAGGCCCTTAAGGAAGATTTGGATTAAAATATCTAAGAAGCTAAAAATCGGACCTGCATACTGTAAGCGAGGGAAATGTTCAGCATTTCATCCTCTTTATAATGAGCTATCATTTATAATTTATATTTCATATTATTGTCACATTTACCTGTTGTATTTTTAATGTAATACAGTTGTAAATTTCAATAAAATTATAAATAAAAAAAAAAAAAAAATATTTCATATTATTAATCTCGCCTTTTTGCTGTTTTCACCATTGGTCTAAAGCACACAACTTAGTTTTTTTTTTTTAATTAACTTTTATAATCCTTTTGAAATAGTTATAATATGGTATTTTGATGAATGAACGGAAATTTCATGGAGAAGTGACGAACCTCATCTACGAACTTTAACTCACTGCAAAAACTTTACTAAAAGTCATTGAAAAAGTTAGGAGGTTTCAAAAGTCGACGATATTTTTAAAAGTGAAAACCTCTTTAAGCGCGTTTTGTACCTTTTTTATAAATAACGAAATTGATTGATCCGTCAGATTTTCGTGTTAATGCTTGGGCAAAAACGGCTAGAGTCGACTAACTGAAACATATTTACTGTGGTTTAAAATATCTCAGAAACTAAAAATCGAGCCTAAATATTATTAAATTATTAAAAGAAGAAAATTAAAAATCAAACTTGGAACTCATTATATTTCTTTCATTGTTTCAACTAAATATTTACGATTTCCATAAAGAATAAAATAAGATAGCATATATATATTATTATAGCTTTATTTCCAATATATAATTATCCGAGAAAAAAAACCGTTTGAAATTTAAAAATTATAGAAAAATTAATGTTTAATTTTAAAATTAAACTAATAATTAAATTAATATACAGACATATAATAAGCTAAGAACTGATATAAATTTAAAAAATAAATAAAAAATTGAGCACACAATAGTGGTAGGAGTTTTGAAGAAGGAAGACAGGAGTATGTACTGGGATTTATTACAGTAGCAATAAGCGGCAACGCAGGAATATGAGATCTGGCAACGCTGGAATAGATTTAATAGCTTCCAAATTATTAAAAGAACGAAATTAAAAATCAAACTTGAGAATCATTATATTTCTTTATCTGTTTCAACTAAATATTTGCGGTTTCCATAAAGAATAAAATAAGATCGCATTAATGTATATTTTATTTCTAATATATATATATTTAGTTTTAAAAAAATTAAAAAAAATCAAGCATATTCTTAGGTTCGAATTGAGTTATAATTGTTGGATTTTTTGGAATCGATAACCGTTGGAATCGAAATGGTGTTTTTTTTTTTATTCCTTTTTATATTAAGTTTTTATCGAATATTCGCGATTACTTATTAAACAAAGAAATTAAAATTAATAGTAAATAAGCTACAGGAATGGATAAAATACTTAAACTAAAATCGATTAACAAAATAAGAAAAGTCGACTATCTGACTAGTCCTAAACGACCTAAATGTTACTATTATTTAAATTTTCATGTATATTTAAAGATAAAAATATAGCAATATATCCTACAATTTTATGATTCATTAACCTTTTAACCTTCTAAATTATTAAAAGAAAAAAATTAAAAATCAAACTCCAAGTCATTATTTCAATTTCAAAACACCTTCATTGTTTCAAATAAATAAATTCCATTTAAATAAAGAATAAAATAAGATCGCATCAATATATGTTTTATTTCATATATATATATATATATATATATATATATATATATATATATATATATATATATATATATATATATATGTATATCTAATCCAATATACACATATCTATATACTGGTGTAAAAGATAATGGAAGATGATGAAAAACGCATACAACTTTAGCAAATTAAGTGAGTGGTAAATGATATGGTTAAAGAATCGTATATATTATTTCTGAAACGTGTTTTTTTCTTTGTACGCCATAACTTCGTCAATTCTTCATCATATCCAATGGTTGACCACTCATTTTGATGATATTCTCCTTCACATGCGAAAAATAGTCCTATTTCCCCGAAATTTCTGGGGAAAAAGTTATGAAGGAAAAGGAACTTTATTTGCGAAAAAGAAATCTTATTTGCGAATAACTCAAAAAATATTTTTGTACCCATGATAATTAGAAAGATTACAAAATTACTTACAAAACAAAAACAAAAAAAAGATCGTAAAAATCGGACAATTATTAACAAAGATACAGTCCATTAGTTTTGGTATACTTATAATAATATCTTCCGATTTAAAGCTATTGCATTTAGGAATAGAATAGTCTACTACACATTTTTTCCTGGCTGATATATTAACTTTATCATTTCTTAAAGATATTTAGTTGTTCTTACATTCTATTTTTTTTTTTTATAATTTTATGATTTAATTGACTATATTACAGTCAGCGTTTAAAAATATCTCCTATTATATTTAATGGAATATCATAATCGACCAAGAAAAAAAAATATTAATTCCTTCCTTACATAACACATAGGAACTACTTATTTCCACATTTTTTTTGCTATTTCTTCACTAAACAATTCTGTGGATTTTTCGCACGGACCAACTAGTTGTTTTAAATGAAGATTTTGTACCATTTACAATATATCGTCGTTTTATTGTAAAAAGTCAGTTAGGTCTATTTTAATGGGACTTTTGTCCGCTTTTAAAATAGAAGAAACCGCTTTTGTGAATTCCGACTTTATTTATTAACAAAAAAGCATAGTAAATGCACTTAAATGATGCAAATCCATTTATATATCAAATACAGTTACAAGAAGCGCATAATTTTTTTATTTCACAAATTTCAATTTGGTTTCATTAATTGATATCAACGATATACTCCCACTTTCCTGAATGTGAAAATACATCCTTTCATTTCTACTCAGAGTAGTGTGGTAAGTGAAAGTTGTACGCGCTCCGCACCTCACCTTTCGTATCGCTTGGTTTGATAAAGAAACTCTAACAAAATAGAACTGACGAGAAAGATGTGAAGTAGTGAGATGTCTCGACAACTGCTTCCCATCACGTACCCTTCAATTCAGGAGCACCGGGCAAAAACGGCTGCGATGAACGAAGGAGAAAAAATTTCATTAAACGTCGTTTCTCAACGGAAAACGTGCCGGGTGAAAACGTTGCTTGCAAGGGAAACTTATCTTAACCTTTCTGCTATATATTTTTCCAAATATTAGAGGATATTTAAGTATATATATATTAAAATAAATTATAAAAATGTGCTAAATTAATTTAATTATATAATATCAGTCATAATATATTATATTTGAATAAATAACATCAGTCAAAGAAGGAACTAAATAAAAACAGATAAATTATATCTTACTAGCTGACCAGTGGGACTACTCAGCAAAAACCTAATATTTGTATCTGATTTTAATACATTAAGGTCTCAGCACAACTACCATTCAATGATGTTTGATACCCAAAGATTTAATGGATATATTTAGTAAGACATCAGTTATAGATATGATTTGCAAACTGCCATGGTTTAACCAATGCGTTTCCTTAAACTTATAATTTAAATACTATCTTTATCTTCATTAGATTATTATAAATTAACAAAAAGCTTCTAAACATTGCTTTAAACATCTGATGACGATAAAAGAAAAAAAGGCTAGAATTTTCAGAGAGGAATAGTTAGTGCAATCGGGATGTATTTTTGAAATGATAAACTTCGATAATAAAGATCTAAAAGGAAAAGCTAAATTAATTGAAACACATTGACAAACATTGAAGTGTTTTAAGGAAGAAACATTTATATAAATAAAAATAATAATTTAATTATTTAAAATGTGTTTTGAAATTAAAAAAAAAAATACTAATTGAAGCATTACATACCGTACCCCGGAAAAAAGGGGCCAATTCCCAAAATCATAGTTCCCATATGGAATAGAATATTTGCAGTGCAACATATACTAAATGTTCAGGACGCTATAACTCTACCCGACATTGTCCTTCCTATTTCAATGATTTTTTTTTTCTAGGTTAAGTATATGTATATGTATGTGTAGGACACCATATACATGTCCCATAAGTAGAGGGAAATTTTTAAGAGCCTGATAAAAGACATCAAGAGCTACAAAGAAATTCATTTAAACAATTGCCTAATTTCCAGCTCAGAAAAGTAGGAAATTTTTAAGTTATGTGTTATTTTGGACTATTCACATTTTTTTTTTTTTTTGAATAGGAAGCGATAACTAAAAAAATACTAAATTTACTTTAAATGAAAATATAGTTTGCTATTGTTATAACAATTTAAAGTGGGCTTTTGAGCGATTAAACTATGTTGTAATTTTTTTTTAAAAGAATTATAAACTATTCGTGATTTTTTTAAATTATTCTCCAACTATACTACACTTACCTCACTCCAAAAAAATGTTGGTTTAAAAACCTTTAAATCCATATAAATTTAAGTTGAGATTTAGAAGAGAAAAACTTGAAGTTCACCTCAAGTTGTGTAAAAAAAAAAGATTTTATAACTTGTAACCTTAAATTACCTGTGCAAAAAACAATACAATAAATTGTTGCAAACATTTCTAAAAAAAAAAAATGTTTAAAATTATCATTTTTCTATTATTTATCATCTAAAGTTTTAATGAAAAGGTCTTTTTTAGTAAGATCTTAATTATAGGAATTGGTCTTTACTGCATTTGTTTCCTAACTTTAATTTACAAAGACATAAATGAGTACCTGATAAACATAAAAAATTTAAAGAGTATTTTTTAGTTCTTTGTTAATTTATATTTCTTCTTCGCAACGTTGGCTACAGGTCAATTTAAAAAAGGCTGATACAATTTATACGTTTGGGTGTACCTTTATGTCATTCTTCAGCATCTTTTGAAACACTTTATTGAGAAATATTACAATTTGTCACAGTTAACGACACTTATAATAGAGTTCAGAGTGTACATTCATACCGTATATACAAAAATATAAATAAATAAAGTAATAACAAAAGAATAAGAAAAAAGAACAAAAGAGAAAAGAAAAAAAAAAATATATATATATATATACACATAAGTAAGTAAAAATAGAAATAAAAGTAAAATAAACATCTTATATAAAACATACCTATATACATTATTTACAATTAGCCAGGTGATCTCCGAACCAATCCTGTCCCCTCCACATGTGGAGGGAAAATTGAGGCTTAGGAGATCCCTACGCTTCTCCCTCAGCCACTTCACTGCTATTTTAAACCAGCGGAGGATGAGTAAGAGCGCAACAGCCACAGGCACTCATGACTTGAGTGGAGAATCTGGCCATTCTTCAGCATCTAAAATTTAATAAAAACTATCAAAATAAATAACACACTATACTTCTAGTTGAATTGGTAATGTAATATTTAATGAGGTTAAATATAGAGGTTCCATCGGTTCCAAAAGCGCTGAATTCCATCGATGATTTCAATAATGGTCTAATGAATTTCTGATACCACATCGCTTAGCTTAGTAAAAATGATAACCACTCACTTAATGATACGGTTTTACCTAAATGATAATGATTGAAACGTCATAAAAAAAATATATTGACCAAAAAATAAAAATCGCCTTTTATACATAATTTAAATTAAATAATAATATGTATTTATTCATTATTAAAACAAAAATATTATATTTCTGAAATCGGTTAGATTGTGCACGCGATAAATATGTATATATATTTATGAAGAGAAGAATAGTTGGGGTGTTCAGTCAAAAAGGAAGGCAAAAATAAATTATAATATTTATTTTTTACATAAAAAAAAGAATAAAAAATAATAATAACCCCTTTTTTGATTATGCCTACTTCATCATTCCACACTTTTAGTATTTATCTCTCAGTTCTTAATCATTATTCTAACAATTTCATTTTACTTTATATTTATCTATTTTATTTTTCTAATAATTTTTTTTTTGTTATCTTTTTTATTTTTTTGTACATATAGTGTGAATGTCATCCTACCTCACTATAACCAATGTCCAAGAGACAGATTGTTATAATACTCAATAAAGAAATTAAAAAAAAAAAAACGTATTACTCAAGAATGATTGTTATTGTTAATTGAAAAAAAATTATTCAAATATAATAATCAGGATATGATTTTTATTAGTTATAATTAAAGATACAAATCGTTCTTAATAAAATTCATGAAAAAAGATTTAAATAATTTTAACCAGATTTGATTCTTATATCGATTTGTTTAATTATCGATTTCACACTCTACTTAGTAAGATATCTATATTATTGAGAGACTGGCTATAAAGCTCAAGTTGGCATTGGTAAAACTCCGGCTTTATTCCGGACTGACCCAGATCCGAGAGCGGCTATTAAACCAGACAACTTTTTATAGAAGCTGCCTCCTCTCTTCCTATCTTCTTTCTCCGCTGGATAGTTCTCTCCAGTATTCCGTGACTGGAATTGTCGCAGATACTGCCATAGGCCTTAAATCAGCGTTATCATTTTTGAAGGTTTGAACGTGAATCACGAAGTGTATGCTATTCCTAGGAGGGGATAAACCTCCATCATTCCCTGTACCGTTTTGGACTTCAATAATGTATCAATTATATTTTAGCAAAGAAAAAGTATGGATTAAAACTTTTTGGTTTTTGGTAGATTGGCAGCGGATCCAATATTTAATTTTAGGGGGTGGAGACTTCAGTCCGAAATATATTTATATATATAATTATATATAATATATGTATATATATATATATATATATATATAATTATTTTCATGCCATTAGGGAGGTAATGCGAACCGAGAAAGGGTTGGATCTGGGCGGGACAACATCCGTGCTGGGCTATGCTGATGATCTGGTACTGTTAAGCGAAGACGTTGAAACTATAAAACTAAATACGACAACGTTAATGAAAGCCGGTAAAGAACTAGGACTCGAAATAAACGTGGATATAACAAAATATATGGTTAGCTGCAAAAATGGCGATACTACTGGTGATATCGATATAGATGGTAATATGTTTGAACAGGTAGATGAATTTAGGTATCTAGGTTCTACGATAACTAGAAAAAACGAAATTGAAGAAGAGATTAAGGTTAGACTGAAGGCAGGGAATGCTTGTTATTTTTCTGTGACAAAACTACTTAGTTCGCGCCTCTTGTCCCGTAACTTAAAAATTAGAATCTATAAAACAATTATCTTGCCTACAGTTCTTTATGGATGCGAAACTTGGCCGCTTACATTAAGGGATGAGCAGCGTCTTAAGGTTTTTGAAAATAAAGTATTGCGTAGAATATTCGGACCGAAGAAGGATGAGTTAACCGGAGAGTTCAGACGGTTACACAACGCCGAATTGCGTGAGCTGTATCCGGGTAATATAATTGAGGTAATTTCATCGCGGCGAATCAAATGGGCTTGTAAAGTTGTTGGGCTTAGTAACGAGAGAATTCCTAAAAGGTTAATATTTGCTGTGCCGAATGGTAAGCGTCCGAGGGTAGACCGAAGCGAAGGTGGGAAGATTGCATTAAAGCTGATCTGAAGGGACTGGATTTGGACGGCGAACGGTGGAGGGAGGTGTGTAACAAGCGATTGGTGGTGTCGGCATCGAACCTTCGGGTTCGCTAAGCCTTATTATTATTATATAATTATTTTGGAAAAAAAAAGAAAATATATGAAATGGTGTATTAGTCATTCTTGAAGTCCTATTAAATGCAATTACAACTAGTAATAATGCTTTTAGAGACAATTTTTTAATAAGACATGGTTATATTACTATTTTAAAGGGAGGTCTTCAGCCTGAAAGCTCCCTCCTCCTCCCTTCCCCCCCCCGTTAATTCACCTGTGGAACCGCCTAACCTTATTCCCGCCGCTATGATAATAAAGGTTCTCTACCTAGTTACATGATCTTTTAATTTCTTAGCTCCTTTCCTCGTAAGGTATTGGTTCATGAAATGTTGTATTTTGTTTTGTTTTTTTATTTTAAAAACCCAAAATACTTGGTATTAAAACAAAATAAAATAAAAAAACTTTTGTCCCAGGTCTCCTGTAAAGGTTAAGCGACCCTTACACGATCATTCGTGAATGAACGTCACAAGAATGACAAAGATTGCTCGGGATCGCTTTGATCATGAAGACCCTTACACGTTCAATCATTACTGATCATTACTTATCATTGCTGATACCAATTTAGCTCGGTTGTAAACAAAGAAACAGCATAGATATGCTTATTTGGATATTGTCATTTATAATATTGGGCATCAAGAGAAAAATGGAGATATAATAATTACTTCCTAGTGCCTAAAAAAAGAACCTAAGTTAGAAAAATATAAGTCAAATACAAAAATTTAGGAAAAGTATTGCGAAAATAATCAATTTGTTAAGAAAAATGGAAAATTAATGACAAATAAACAGAACAGTTTTTTTTCTGTAAGTAAATTGTGAAGTTTTCACTTTTTTTCAATTTATTGCCTACTTGACTATTTAAAGAAAAAATATTTGAAAATGGTAAATAAAAATATAAACCAGGGATATAAACAACTATTTAACTATTTACTTTTAATGAAAATCAGGAATTTATAATGGTTGTGAGGGCTTGGTAAACTAGCCTATACAGTAATATGGTTAGTCTCCCCACTATTTTTACCTCAGTCCCCTCTCCACTTCTCGTGAATGAACATGTTCGAAAATCCGCCAGACACCTCCATCAGTACTTCAATCAGTACCTTACACGATCATTCAGAACGTCAATAGTGCCTCGGAATGGAATTCCGAATGACCGTGTAAGGTCCGCATTAAAGGTGGCTCATTCAAAAAATCTTGCGAACGATATATCCGAAATAACCCTCCCGTACTCCCGTTTCGCGGAGTCCATCCGGACATCGTGGGAGTGTGTAGCTGTAGCATTACAATAGCCATCTATATAGCGCATACCGTGCGCATCCAGTATAGCATGCGCTGCGCAGAGCTGTGGGACCCGGCCTGACCCTGATTTGGGACCGCTATGAAGATTGGCTGCTTCCAGGCCACGGCTCCTCTGGAGTCGCTCCAGGCCATGGAAGCTCCCATCTTCCGGGTCGGTCTTTAGGCAGACCGCTTTGATCTTAGGTGTAAGCCGAACAGCAACTTGAAATAAATTTACCCACTAATAGACACTTAATGAGAATTTTTAAACATTAATGTGAACCTTAATTCTGATGGCAAAACTTCTCTAGTGGATTTAATTGAAAATAAATTTAGTCTTTTATCGAAATATTTGCGCTAGAGAGGCGGGTTGTTTCATTTTCATATAAAAATTGGAAAATTCGGACACTTGGAATTTTCAAAGATCCAGCAATAGAAACTGTTTTGTACTAGTAGAAAGGCTCTGTTTTATAGGAAAAAAAGATAGCAATATGCAAAATGAAATTATAACGTTTAAAAAATATATCCTATATATTATTTCTAAAAGATGTTTTTTTTTGTCGGTACGCCATAACGTCGTCAATTCTTCATCAAATCCAATGATTGATTTTGAAGATATTCTTCTCCTTCACATGCGAAAAATAGTCTCATCCCCTGAAATTTCTGGAAAAAAATGTATGAATGAAAAGAAAATTATTTGTAAATAACTCAAAACGTATACATTTTTTTCTTGAACATTTTCTATTTTGTACTCATGATCATTTGAGAGATTACTAAATTACCTACAAAAAAAAAAAAAAAAAAAAAAAAAAAAATCGGACAATAATTAACAAAGATACAGTCCATTAGTTTTGGTATACTTAATAATGTCTTCCTGTTTAAAGATATTGCATTTAGGAGTAGAATAGTCTACGACATTTTTTTTCCTGACTTTTACATTAACTTTATTATTTCTTAACGAAATTTGGTTGTTCTTACATTTTTTTTTTTTAATAATTTAGAATATCCTATGATCCTATGGATTAAAAGTCGTATAAACTAATGGAGAGTGGCGAAAAATTATAAATAATAATTTGTGAAAACTAATATTATTTAACGGGAATCATATGTTTTCAAGAAAAATAATTGAAATTCACTAACTAAATATATTATATTTTTATGTTTGAAAGAAAATGATTTAAAATCCACTTAATCAAGACAAAGGCATTGTTTAAAAAACTATTTCATAATACTTGATATCGATATTACGTGGCAGGTAATGAAAATCTCGTAATTTCATTTTAGTAAACGGATGCAATTAGTATAAATGGAGAACCGAGGTTTTTATTGTCTACCATTGATAAAATTATTAGGGTTTTTGTTATTTTAGTGGTCTTAATGTATTTGTGAGCTGTATGCTTTAAGCTATAAATCCGTTAAAAATGCACTTCAAAAATATTATAATTGCTAACATTGCCAGTAAATAATTTCTATTCAAATTAGCGATGTAAATTGAAAATTGTGTGCACCAGATTTTTATTCAACAGATTTAATTTGAGATTTTTAGGCATTTTTTGGGATATAAAAAATCTTGGAAAGAGATAGAAAGCTAAGTTTGTTCTTTTTTAGACGCTGATCCATTTCTGACCGTTCATCATCCATTTCGGTTGTTATGGGATCCAAATATTTGAATTTCTCCACTCTTGTGAACGGGTTTCTTTCTACCCAGATCTTGTAGTTTAGTTGGATTTTCGGCTTACGATCGTGGATTTGGTTTTGACATCATTGACTTACAAGCTAATTTGTTCTGCTTCCAAGAACTAATTATCATCTGCAATATAAACCAACTTTCTATATAAAACAGCTAAAGTTTTTCTTTTAATAATGTTCAGGTAATTTACCTTAAAAAAATACAACTTAAATAAATTGGCATAATTTAAGCTTATCCAATGAAACAGATCCCGAGATACTGCAATTCGAATTTTTTTTTTTTAATTGCGTTATAATTTGATAATATTATTGGATAAAATACAGATCTTACGCGATAAATTGTTAAGAGTTATTTTTTTCGTGAGTGTAATTATCGGAATTAAGAGCTGTTAATGGCGACTCGCTTAGGGCTGGCAGTTAGCCTGATGTGGGAGGGATTAGCACTTCCCATCTCTCTTATTAAGTGATCCTTATTACTACCTCTAATCTCCCTCAATCACCTTTAATTTTTTATTTTGGTGATTTAGTAGAACATTAAGGCA
Source organism: Nezara viridula (assembly GCA_928085145.1). Lineage (NCBI taxonomy): Eukaryota > Metazoa > Arthropoda > Insecta > Hemiptera > Pentatomidae > Nezara > Nezara viridula. Next base: position 1,785,157 of record OV725081.1, read on the forward strand.
GCCTTCATCATTAATATTTCCTGAGGTGATAATTAAATAAAAATAACCAAAAACAAAATAAAAATGTATAAAGCGAAAAAAAAATCTATGTTCTCTTATGTTAATCTTATTTTGTTATAAATGAAAAAATCCAAACTATAAAGCCACAATTCTGCAACAGAAGAGAACCTTATTTGCGAATAACTCAAAAATTATGTTTTTTTCTGGATAGTACCTATGATTATTAGAAAGATTACTAAATTATCTAATAAAAACCAACAAAAAAAATCGGACAATTATTTACAAAGATATAGTCTATTAATTTTGGAATAACTAATAATTTCTTTATCTTTAAAAATACTTCATTTACTATTCTACTACACTTCTTACATTCGTGCCTAACTAGGTAAGGAAAATATTGCAATCGGGCCAAATTTCCGATATGCGGTTTTTATATCTATATAAATAATATATATGCGTTTCTGAGTCCGAAAAACACATTTTTAGCCATTGGTCTGTCTGTGCCAAGCTTTTCTCGGGAACTACTTATCCAATTTAGTTGCTTATTTTTTTATTTTGTAGGTTTTTGACTACTGATGCCTGTGACAGAAATTGAATGTTCCATTGGCAATAGCCAATAAATGAAAAACATGTTTGTTTATAGACTGTAGCGCAAAAATGGCTCTAACGATTTTGATGAAACTTTCCTATAATGTTCTAATCATTGTCCTTTCAATTTTCGTATATGGAATAAATTCTCGAGAAAATGCAGGAAAAAAAGGTTATAAAGAAAAGAAAAATGTTTTGGGACCTAACTCACTAAGTATATACTCTATAGTAAAATTTATAAGAAACTTTTTTTATTTTCAAGGTAATTAAATTACCAATAAATAAAAAAAAAAATCATCGGAATCAAACCAGTATGAGCGATGATACAGCTTATTATATTTTATATTTTAATTTAGTATTTTGCTACCTATTATAGGTAAGGAAAGTATTGCAATGTGCGGTTTTTGGCGGATCTATACGTTTCTGAGCCTCCTGAGTTCGAAAAACACATTTAAAAGTAATGAAATTCCCTACAAAGCCATATAAAAATCGTTCATTTTGTACAACTATTAACGAAGTTACAGCTATTCAATTTCCAATGTAAGATTACGGGTTCATATTTTGGTAGAAAGGGGTGAATGTGAGGGGTGAAATCTGTTGCCTGCATCACACAAGCTTCACTATTTTTTCTACTTTTAACAGAAACAGCAATATTGGAGGGTATTGAAATTTTTACACTGATCTACCTTAAACCTGTTTATATTGCTTTATTTTATCGATTAAATCTTACTCAAATCTTTTTTTTGATCAATTTTCAGAAAAATAAATTAAATTCAATTTATTTTTGTTTCTTGATGGACATATGTAAATATATAAAAACTTCTGAAATAGATAGGAAAGTCGTGTGAGTGGACACACCAGATTTTTTTCTTTGCTGACATATTAACTTTATTATTTCTTAAAGGCATTTGTTTGTTCTTACATTTTATATTTTTTAATAATTTAGAAAATCTCATAATTCAGGCTTTTTTTTTTGTATTATTACCTTTATTATCTTTCCAGTCAACGTGTAAAAATAGGCCCTAGTGAAGCGATTTGTACAGATATGTTGGACTATTATGTTAAATGGAACTTTGTAATCGAACAAGGAAAATCAATCAATTCCTCCCCAGATAATATTTGGGATCTACTTATTTCCATATTGCTATTCATTCAAATTTTTTTTGAATTATTCCCATGGGCCAACTAGTCATTACTTAAATTCTATTTAACTAAATGAAGAATATTTTCCTGCTTAAAATAATTCAAACAAAAATCATTCTGTTATGCATTAGGTAAAGGAATGATTTCCATTAAAGAGGAAATGATTCTAAAACTGAAGGCAGATCTAATAATATTGGTTTCCATTTCAATATCCGCTGTCCGCCACATCCCTAATTAAGTTATGGACCGTTTATCTTCTACAGTTTTGCTCACTCAGTTCTTTCTCTTTTAATATTATCTAGTTGGCTACCGGTCTTTGTGCGGTTCACTTCGATCTCGGTCCGCTATTATTTAAATTTGTGTCAAGTGTTAATTGTAGTTAAAAAGATATAATACGTGTTATACTGTGCTTAGTTTGTAAGCTTAATTGAAATGTGTATAAATCATTCATATTTAATGGATACAAAAAATCAGGTATTTAGTAAACAATAAATCTTTTTTTAATATATATTTTGAGTTTCCTATATATATATATTTAAAATGCAATATTAATTCATTTTACAAATTATCTCTTGATTAACTAATTTTTTTTTATAATGATGTAGAGATGGTTGAACGTTGATATAATATGAGGAGTTAGTCGAGAGTGCGGTCAAATAAATAAAAAAATTAAAATATATAAATTATTTTAATTTTTGCCGACGTTTCGTCCCACTTTGCAGGTCTTCTTCAGGGCTACAAAAGATACAAACATGTTGAAAAAAATAAAAATAAAATAAAAAATAAATATAAGTATACATAAAATACGAAAAAGTTGTCAGATACAGAAATAAAAGATAGAGAAAATAAATACATGATAAGAAAATAGATAAAAGAAAATAAATACATGAATGTTAACGAATAAATGAATGTTAACGAATAAATAGATTGAAAATTGAATAACTATTGTTACAGTAAAGTTAAAATATGGATAAGATAACATAATAATAAGATATCAGTGGATAACAAGCAAGTGGAGGTTACCTTTAATTGTAAATAAACAGATAACGGGACTAAAGGTTAAGAAGTGAAGAAATTGAAAGATTAATAGGGTAACATTAGTGTAATATCGTTAGCATAGATTATTAAGTATAAATAACTCTATGAGAAAACAATAATTTAAGAAGAATACTTTAAAATGTAAGAATAAATGTAAAAACAAGGTTATGATGATAAAGAAACTGAAAACAGGTTGTACTATATATAGATGACAATTGACATTTAGTTTTATATATGACGACGTTTCGACCTGAAGTTCAGGCCATCATCAGGGCTAAGAAAAGAACCAGATAACAAGGTATGAGAAATATAAAAATTACAGTAAAATGAAGTTAGAATAATGACAATAGTAAGAATAAGAGACAAATAATAATAATAGATACAAAGTATGGAATTATATAAGAAAATTTCCATTTCCATTTCTTATATAACTTCATATTTTTCTGTTTTACATTTTATTCTAAGATTCCCTTTACAATACTTATGTCACCTTTTTTGACTATGTCTACTTCATCACTCCACACTTTGTACCGGTTATTATTATTTGTCTCTTAGTTCTTACTATTGTCATTATTCTAACAACTTCATTTGACTGTAATTTTTATATTTCTCATACCTTGTTATCTGGTTCTTTTCTTAGCTCTGATGATGGCCTGAACTTCAGGTAGAGACGTCGGCTAATGTCAAAATAAATATTATCATTTATTTTTGCCTTCTTTTTTGACTGACCACCCCAACTATTCTTCTCTTCATTATCCACGACAGTCAACCATTCACCAATTTTAAATTACTTTTGTTTATTTAAATATTTAGCATACATATATGAATGTTACAAGATCAACTTTATGTTTATTAAAATAAAAAGAATAAATGAAAATTGTATTTTATCATAGTACTAGGCATTTCATCAATTCTTAAAGAGGTAATTTTATTATAAAAATAAATTTAATAATTTATTATAAACATATGATCGATTGAAAAAGTAAATAACTTTAAAAATTCAATCTAGATTAAAATTGAAATAACTCGATATTGATCGACTTCTAGACGAAAATATTGAAAGCAAGAAGTACTGGAAAACAAAAAGAACAGCTTTAAAAAGTTGATCCGGAAAGATATACCCCCTCTTCAAAAAAAGAAGGTTAGTAATTTTTTATCAGGTTAGTAAGAAAAGAACTAACCAATTGGTATAAAAAAGTTCATCCCTCAAATAGCAAGTCACATTTAGACTTGCAGTATGACAAAAACTCAAAAACCTAAAGTTGTAACTAATAGAAAACGGACTCCTGCCTTCATAAACCTTTCTAAGCAGGACAAAACTGAAGCGTCTACTCGTAGTAGAGGGACTAACCAGAAATCTAACGTATCGTCTATCACAAAAACAACAAATGTTATCCCATCCAACGAATTACTTAAACAAACAAATGCTACTTCAACCAAAGAAATCGCACCTCAACCCGTTCCTATGTCGTCTAACACTCAGGACAAATTGTCAACCAAGAATATTCCTAAACCCCCCTCTATAAATTTAAAATCAGTTAAAAACTTCAAAGAATTATGTCAAAATTTATCAACAGAAGTCGGACCTCGCGGGTTTTATTGTCTTTCTAACACAAATGAGACAAAAATATTTCCATCTACTCCAGATGATTATCGAAAAATAATAAAACTATTAAAAGCACAAAATGCAACATTTTACACATATCAATTACAGAATGAAAAACCATTTCGTGTTGTCATTCGAAATCTTCATCACACTACAGAAATTGAAGATATCAAATTCGAACTCGAAGAACTAGGATACAGAGTAAAAAATATTAGTAACGCAAAACATCCCAAAACAAAAGTACCGCTACCGATATTTTTTATAGATTTGGAACAAAGTCCAACTAATCAAGAAATTTTTAATCTAGAATTTTTATTATATACTAGAATAAAAGTAGAGGAACCATACTTAAGAAAGGAACCACCACAGTGTCAAAGATGTCAAACCTATGGCCATACAAAAGGGTACTGTAGTCTTCCCGCCAAATGTGTTAAGTGCGCTGGACCACACCTTACAGCAAACTGTACAAAAACTAGAGAAACGCCCGCCACTTGTGCTAACTGCGAAGGTGCTCACCCAGCCAATTACAAAGGATGCGCTACATTCAAAAAACTAATATATCTAAAAAACAAACCATTTGTCAACCATATAACCTCTGGATCAGGATTAGAGATAGATCCCCTCCCTTCACAGACTCCAAATATAATGGATCCTTCAACAGCTAAATTAATATCAATAGAAACAAATGAAGAACACGTTAAATCAGTTCAAAAATTAGAAGAGAAAGATCTAACACCGCAGAGTAGTGATAAACCGTCTACCGTGGCAGGGGTCTCCTGTGCTAAGGTAACAGGGAGATATCCTTCTACAGCTTCTATCCAACCTTCTACTTCAACTTTTGATATTTCTTCAGCTATAAAATCTTCTATGGAACCTCTTCTAACTGAACTTAAATCCCTTTTATCCCCTATTTTAGAACTTCTAACTAAACTAGTTTCTACTTTCATTTCTAATCCTTCCAATGACTAATTCGAAATCACCTTCTCTAAAAATACTCCTATGGAACTCCAATGGTCTGCTCCAACGAAAAAATGAACTGGAAATTTGTTTAAAAGAACATGACATAAACATAGCTCTGATTACTGAAACTCATTTAACAGACAAACAAACATTTAAGCTACAAGATTACGAAACTTACAGAACTGACCATCCAGACCACACAGCACATGGAGGAACTGCAATTATTGTGGACAAGTCCTTAAATCACCATATTCTTCCTGCTGCTTCTACGAATTCCCTACAATACACCAATATTTCTCTAAACTCCTCAAAATTCCAACTCACGATTGCCTCAGTCTATATAGCTCCCAATAAAGTTATATCCACGAATGAATTAAAGGCTATTTTCTCGACAATGGGAAAATCATTCATTGTAGGAGGAGATTTTAACGCAAAAAACACAAGGTGGGGATCTAGAGTGTCCAATACTCGTGGAAAAAGACTACAAAAATGTATTGAAGATTTGAAATTTTCTGTAATTTCGCCATCTCAACCTACTTACTGGCCTACTTCACTATCAAAGTCTCCCGATCTTCTTGATTTCTTTGTCACAAGCTCCTTACCACATGCACATTCCAACGTTTCCTCTCTCCTTGACCTTTCATCTGATCATAGCCCAATTTTACTTGAACTTTCGAACAACCCTTTCGTTAAACCCAAACCCCCGACATTAATTAACGGTTACATAAACTGGGACGACTTTAAACATTTTTTAAACAACAAAATTACGTTAAACACTTTAATTAGTACAGCTGACGACCTCGACAATGCAGTCAACGACCTAACAAAAAGTATACAAGAGGCTATTTGGCATTCAACGAGACCACCAAAGACATACACTAAACCTGCTTCTTACCTACCTCAGCCAATACATAATCTTATAAAAGAAAAACGTAGGATTAGAGCCCTATGGCAAAGAACTAGATATCCATCGTACAAAACAGAACTCAACAAACTAACTAGAAAACTTCACGAAAAACTATTAAAATTTAAAAATGACAGCTATAAAGACTACATAGACACAATAAACAATAGAAATGGATCAATATGGACAACAACAAGACGTATACTAAAGAAAAAAGACCTTCAATACCCTCTCCGACGTACAGACAACACTTGGGCAATAACAAGCGAAGAAAAAGCCAATGAATTCGCTAAATATCTTGCACAAGTATTTGGGACAAACAGAATACAGGACAATAATTTTACTGACGCAATAGAAGAAGAACTGACAACACCACTACCCTTATCACTACCCCCACCGGCATTTCATCCGAAAGAAATTTACAAAGAAATCAACAGACTACCAAACAAAAAAGCTCCTGGCTATGATCTAATCACTCCCTTCATTCTTCGACACCTACCTCGAAAAGCTGTTTTGTTTCTTACACATATCTATAACTCCATTTTACGCACTACCTATTTTCCTCTCCTTTGGAAACTCTCCACAATCAAAATGATTGCCAAACCTTCAAAACCTACCACTTCTCCTTCATCCTATCGTCCTATAGCACTTCTTCCAATAATGGGCAAACTATTTGAAAAACTATTACTAAACCGACTGAAGCCTATTCTAGAATATAGTGAAGTGATACCAAATCACCAGTTTGGCTTTCGCTGTTATCACTCTACTGTGCAACAGTGCCATCGGATAGTAGATGCTATCTCTATGACTTTTGAAAAAAAGGAATATTGCTCTGCCGTCTTTCTCGACATAGAGAAAGCATTTGATAGTGTCTGGCACAAGGGCCTATTATGGAAACTAAAACCGCACTTACCTTCCACTTATTTTTTAATTCTTCAATCCTACTTTCTTAATAGATTTTTCTGTATTTCCGTAGACTCTTCTGTATCTTCCTTCTTTCCCCAACACAAAGGCGTACCACAAGGTAGCGTCTTGAGCCCAATCCTCTATTCTATATACACTTCTGACATCCCTGAGCACCCTAATACCACCATTTATTGCTTCGCTGACGACACTGCTATTCTATCTTCACACAAAAATCCTACTATCGCATCAATTGCCCTACAAAACCATCTTCATTCTCTTGAAAAGTGGTTTGAAAACTGGAGAATCAAAATTAATAGTACAAAATCCACCCACATTAGTTTCTCTCTTAGGAAAGCCTCATGTCCACCCATAACGATTGCCAATAATCCAGTGCCTTCAAAGAACTATGTACGGTACCTTGGACTCTACTTAGACAAAAGGCTTACTTGGAACATACATACGAAATTAAAAAGACAAGAACTTACTAGACGATATAGCCAACTTTCACATCTTCTGGACTACAGATCTTCACTTAACTTACGAAACAAGCGACTTATCTACAACACCTTACTGAGACCAATATGGACATATGGAGCAGAACTTTGGGGTTCAGCAAAACAAACACACATAAACAAAATACAAACAGCACAATCAAAAATTATACGAAAAATTGTTAACGCACCTTGGTACATTTCAAACACTACTATACATAACGACTTAAACATCCCAACAGTAAAATCCTACATCCACGACAAATACACTACATTTCATTCTTCAACCCAAAATCACTCCAATCCTCTGGTTCTTTCTATCTCCTGCTCCCTGTTACCTGAGCAACGAAGATTAAGAAGAAAATGGCCAAGAGACCTACTACATCAATAAAAAAAAAAAAAAAAAAAATCAAGCAATCACACCACGACAATAAAAATACAACAAATTTGCTAGATGCGCAGCTGCGCAGGTGCAAATTGCATAAAATAAAATAAATAAATAAATAATAAATAAATAAAATTTAAGAAAAACATAAATGTCAACATATTTCAAATAACATGGTTAATTCCTATATATTATTTCTTAAAGATGTTTTTTTTGTCGGTACGCCTTAACTTCTTCAATTCTTCATCAAATCCAATGATTGACCACTCATTTTGAAGATATTCTTCTCCTTCACATGCAAAACATATTTCCATCGATATTACTGAATAAAAAATTATGTAGGAAAAGAAACTTTATTTGCGAATAACTCAAAAAGTATGCATTTTTTATTATTGCACCTATGATAATAAGAAAGGTTGCTAAATTACCTACAAAACAAAAAAAAAAATCATAAAAATCGGACAATTATTAACAAAGATACAGTCCATTAGTTTTGGTATACATAATAATGTCTTCCTCTTTAAAGATATTGTAATTAGGAGTAGAATATTGTATTACACTTTTTTTCCTTACTGATATATTAACTTTTTTATTTCTTAAAGACATTCGGTTGTTCTTACATTTTATTTTTTTTTAGTAATTTAGAAAATCTCATGATCGGGGCCTTATTTTGTATTTATTATTGTTATTATGTTTCCAGTCAGCGTTTAAAAATAGGCCTTAGCAAAATAATTTGTACAAATATTTTTGTCTATTATGTCAAATGGAATATTGTAATCGACCAAGGAAAATATATTAATTCCATCCTTACTTAATCCATAGGATCTACCAATTTCCATATTGTTTTGCTATTTCTCTACTAAATAAAATTTTCTATTAATTATTCGCACGGGCCAACTTGTCTTATTTATTTAGAGATATATAAAACATCGATCATTATATCTAGCTTAGGTATTGAAATATATTTTGATATCTCATTTTATTTCCTATATATTAATTAAACAAAAAAAATAATTTGAGCAGTAATTCGTGTTACCCTGTTGTATTCATTAATAATCAGAATAAAAATAATAATTTTTAATATTATATCTGTGGGATAGAACAAGATGGCTGTTGCTGTTGGGTATGGAAAACTGGATATTACCGGATTTTTCAATCACTGTTTTGGACTTGGCGGTTACAACGCTGCTCTCAGCCAATCAGATGCCAGTATTATCTGTAGTCAAATCAGCTCCCCTTACACAACTGTTTCTCTATTTCGAATTATATTCACTCTGGTGCGGTACGGATATTATCGAGTTTAAAGTTTATTTCTAATTTGTAAAAAGTGTTATAAATGTGAAAATAGTGATTTATTTAAGTTCCTTCAGTCATTTTTTATTGTTTTCTTTATTTTCGTTTCGAAATATGCTTAATAATGAAAAAAGCTGATAGTGAACTAGTTAACTCAAGAAAAAAAAGGCCATATTAGAATTTCCAACTGTGAGTAATAAATTTCAAGTAATCTGTAAATTACAATTAATCTGTTCTTTTAATTTGTTCATGAAAATGTGCAGTTTCCATGAAAAAACGGAATTTATTCAACCATTTCCTAAAACACAATATATGCTAAGTATTTAAATATTACTAAGTATGTAAAGTTTGACCCTTACTTATCTACTTTTTAGATTCTTGCCATTATAAATAATTTAAAATAAATTAATATAGATGGTTTGTGTACAAAGTCTTATTTTTAATCTCATTCAGGACCTTAATATCGTTTTAATTAAGGAATATAACATAGGAATATGGAGAACTAATTTTTTTTTATTGATATATTTTATAATCTGCGAATTTTTTAATGGATTTCTACTTATTTTCTATTAATAATTCTTTTAATGTATTTTTTTAAATGAAACCCCTTTCAAATATAATATTTTATGTATATTCAGTACTTTATGTATATATTTTTTCTTTAAATTTTCGAATTTTAGCAATTGAATCTCGCGAATTTTAAATATTTCAATTAAAAATGACATAAGTTTGACTCTATCTTTTGATATTACTAGCAATGATTGTAGCGAAATTAAGAGACCGCCAATTTGACAGTGGAAAAATCCTTTGAACTTTGTTTCTTGCTTTTCAAAGCCTACTGTATTTTAAAATTGTTCTTGAAAAATTATGATTTGTGGCTTTTATTTTTATTAATAAAATTAATTCGATATAAATATTTTATTAACTAAAGGACCTAGACCTTTATAATAAAAATGTGTGAGAAAAATCATGTAAAATTTAGTATAATTTCTTAATGTTTAACAATATTTCATTGTAAAACTTACATATATGTATGTCACACGTACAAATTACTTCCTAATGCATTGATTCTCAACTTTTTTTTAACAGCTGGTACATTTATATGTTATCTCTTGAATTATTATTATTAGTTTTGAATTTTATATCAATAAAACTGGGGCTTGTGAATAATTTTACATTTTTCCGTTTTACTATAAAAAAATAAATGATAGGCACTATTTCCTATATATATATATATATATTGATATTAGAGATGTTTACTGACTTAACAGAACCGAAAACTGGAGGTTTCCAGTTTCTTGTATTTCTGTTGAAAAATGGGATTAGCAATTTTTCATGATCGCAATACCTTTTCTTACAATATATTTCATAAATGGGTTCATAAATTACTTATTCTGATTATGTATAAAATTTAGGTATCCTATAGGTTAGCTATTCTTGCCCTGATCCACCTTCTGCGTTGTTAACCCGATGAGCCGGATTTGAACCTACAGCTCTTGATCTTACGTGCTTTCATATGACCTTATGAAAAACTCGTTACTTTTTATTATTTCACGAAGATAGGGTTAGCAAATGCTGACCGAGTTGTGGTTACTGTTGTGAGGCTTGTGGTTTAGATATCGTAAATGTTATGGGATGGAATTGTAATAAATTGCCATAATGATGGTACTTAACCTGTATTTTATCAAATATGGTTAACACAACCATTCAATATCCCGTTATCTTCTCTTGGATTTGATATGTTTTCCTTTTTGAGATAATAATCATTCTTTCATCATAATAATCATTGATTATAATAAATACAGTAGGGTGTTTTTTTATTTATGATATTTACAACTGTATTACAAATAAAAATACATTCAGTAAATGTGAACAAAAGAATATAGTAACATGAAACCACTTGTTGAGAAACTACCCACTGGTAGCACTCTAAAAACATTTTTACAAAATTAGATCTCGAGGCCATCTTCTTTTCAGACGCCTCGGCGGGTAGTAGGGTAAAGGCACCAGTAGTAGACACATGAAACTTTAACTTAAAAAAACTCATACCAGACTGAAACGACAACAATCCGCTCGACGATTCCGACTACTTCAGCACTTACTAGACAAACGATCTAAAAACTTCCAATTAATTACAAAACACTCATATACATGACTATAATAAGCTCTATTTGGGCTTATTGGACTTATGGGGCTCCACTAAACCATCGAATTCATCTCGTATCTAATCCTTACAATCCAAAATCCTCCGTGAAATCCTCAATGTTCCCTACTTTGTTACAAATAAAATCATCCATAATGACCTTAATGTTCGTTTTGTTTCAGATCTGGCCCAATTCAGATACCTATCCTTCCATAATAAACTTCAGAACCATCCGAATCCTCTCGTTTCTAACCTTGCTTCCTCTTCAATTCCTGATAACCCTCCGAGGCGTCTGAAAAGAAGATGGCCCCGTGATATCCTAATGTAGTCATATCATTAGAGTGCTACCATTGAGTAGTTACTCAGCAAGTGTATTCATGTCATTATATCCATATGTTCAAATTTACCAGATGTATTTATTTAATAAAGTTATAAATATCATTAAGAAACAATAAAAAAAAAACTAAAAAAAATAAGATTTGGGACCATCAGAATGATTCGAATTTGGTGCCATTTTAAACTTTAGCTTATACTCTGTAGCCACTAGAATGCGGTAGCAAACCAAGTGAGCAGTGGAAAGGTTAGGGCAGCTGATATCTTGAGTTGGATTTTCATCAATTATTCTTTTATTGTTTCAAGATTTTTCACAATTGTTTTCTCTAAATGATAGTGTATATAATGAACTCACTATATAGTGTGTTTTATATGTTGGTTTTATTTGATTGAGCACAAAAACAAACTGTCTACTACTGGAATACTGATCATTTTTTCCAGTAGTAGACAGAAGTATCTACTACTAAAAAACTCAACTTTTTTGTAATTATGACTGAATATCATTCATAGTTCTATTCTAAGCATAGGAGTGTTCGAATTTTCCCCCAGGAAACGTCTTATTCCTTTTAACCTACAAATGTAATTTAATTGGAAAAAAATTAAATTATTGGTTTTTTTTGCATTATTAAAGTTTAGTCACGCCAAACGACTCAATATTTTTTGAAGACTACTTTTTTTTCTCGAGTATATGCTGAAATTATCTTACGATTGAAGTGAAAAGCAAATGGTTATTTACAAGCTTTTAGTACCTAATTAAATAAACAAAATTTGCCAACCTTCAGATTGAAAACTCCCAAATTCCGAGAATTTTTGTTAATAAAATATTTGTAGGTTACGATGAGATGAAACTATATACGAAGTTTCAGGTAGATGTTAATAATTTGATAAAAAGGGGTCTGTACCACGGTCTATACTTGATTAAGTATCGTAGTACTCCCGTAGATCGAGACCCTTGGCAATGACCCCCGGTAGTACTCCTCAAGATCGGGAGAGGCCAAGGAAGAAGAAGGTCTTAGGAGTGGGAGGCTGGGAAGTGGGGAATCCATCCCGAACCACGTGGGTTCAGTAACGTCCCGCCGGTCGTGGCTTCATCGTTCGCTCCCGCGTCACGAACTTTAACGAACTATCACGAACGAATTTTTTGTCATTTTTTTAAAATTAAAATTTATTTTTATTTTCCTCATAATAAAAGTGTTTAGCTTATGCCTGCTGGTCATCCTACTGAAATGATATATATTTATTTGAGTAAGTCTTTCAAATCTTTTATTTCCCCCCTGATTTTTATTCAGTGTTTTTTTTTTCTCTTTATTATTTACAATAATTATTTTTTAGATATAGTTTTATTTATTCGATATTTTAGTTTGATTTTAACTTGATCGATTAGTGATATACAAAATTTATCTCTAATATATGTTAGTACTTTTTCAAGTCTCTGATACTTTAATGTATGATTTATTACTGTTGATAAAAGTTAACATATATAGAATATATCTATCGCCAATTATATAAGGTTAATTATTTTGTGTCCATTAATTTAATAACATATCACTTGCTATAGAAGAATTTAAAACTAAATTTTGATAAAAAGAATTAGTAATTTTTATTTCTTAAATCTTTATTTATACATAATTTCTCAAAATTCTTTTTTTTTTTTAAATTATTTTTTAATTTAAAATTATGGAGACATGTCATTATAAATTTATGATATACTGTTAGTAGTATGCTAACAATTTTGAAAAATAAATAATATATAAAGTCAAATAAGATAATAAAACGTGAAGAAATGCTAATGAATTTTAATTTTTGTGTTTAATAATATCTAATTTTATTTTATTGAATCTGTATTAAACTTTTCTAAATAAACTAATATTTAAGCGAATATTCTTCTGATTTATTAAGTAAAAAAAAAATTACTGTTAAAATAGAAATGTATTTTGTTTGTTTCCTTTGAGTTAATGTTGTTTTGACCCAGAATGTAGGTCATAACTTTGCTCTTGAAAAAAAGTTTTAAAAATATGTTAGTTGCTGATAGTTTCAAATAATTTTGTTTTTAATATAACCAAAAACACCTCTAAATAGATAAATATGTATAGTTACTTATTTTAAAAAATAATCAATCCAATAATAAATTTTATTTGAATATATTTTATAAATTTTTTTTACTGGTCAATTTAAAAATGAGTGATTGTTAATTTAAATTAGATTTAAAGTAACTACTAGTTGTGAAAAATTTAAATTTATTATCTGTTGAGTGAAAATGTTTTATGGATGAATTGTTTCGTGTTACCTTGGAATTAATCTGAAGGTTAAGGTTGAAATGCACTTTTTCATATTTTAAAAAAATACACTAAATTTATATATTAATAATAAACAATTTTATTTTTATTTATTCTTTTTTTTTTTAAATTTAATTTATATAAAAAATGTTAAGTTGAGAAATGGTATTTTTTTGATTAGGTTGATTTTCCAAGACTTTTCAATTCCAACTATACCACACCGAAAAAAAAAATGCTCGTTGTGGAATTAAAAATTTTCGTGGAATAAGATGTATTTAATTCATATAATACTGTGACATCTTCAACTTGATTAAATATTTAACTTTTTTTTTTATTTATACATTATTTTTTATACTACTAAAAAAATTTCCTACTTTTTACATTGCATGAATATTTTAATATTTTTCCGGTGTTTTCGGGGTATGATCCATATATATAGAATTGTCTTCAACAATCAATATATTCATAATATTTCCCCCCCCCCCACAACGATTTTATTTTACAAATTACAATATATACACATACGGAGTGTTATTACTGACCAAATTATGCAGGATAATTCTAAACAAAATTTCCAACAAAAAAGTTCATTTGATGTATGAGCCGATACTGAACGGGAAATCCATTTTGTGTTGTTTTTTTTAAGTGGTCATTGTGTATGAAGGAATTATTCAAAAATAGTTCAAGTTATTGAATGCTAAGTACTCCATCGTAAAGTAGACAATTTTGGTTTTGAGAAAACAGTGATTAAATTTACTAAGTTCAATGATAAAAGGGACTTTAAGGAGATCTAATATGGGAGCTGTACTGCTGCAATTATAGTACCCATATCCCAGCGAAATATCTTTCCCGATTCATGAAATAATTCGGCATGATGGATGATAGATTTTGCGTTATCAGACCTCCTCTAAGTCTCTTTTATCATTGACCTTGGTTAATTAATCACTGTTTTCTCAAATAAAAGATTGTCTACTTTACGATGGCGTACTTAGAATTTAATTATCTTGAACAGTTTTTAAGCTATTCCTTCTTATATTAAAAAAAAAAAAAAAAAAAAAAAAAAACGTGACCACCTTAATAAAACCAGAAAATTCAATCTTCATATGATACATATAGGTCTGTTTCTATAGACGTTTGATGCATTAATAATTTTTTTTTTTAAATTTCTTATTCATAAAAAATAGAAATCAGACAGTAAAAACTTATGTAGACATATCAATAGCGAACATAAATATGCAAACATGAACATACACGATATAATACAATATCCGTGGTACAGACCCCTTCATATCGAATTATTAACATTCGCCTGACACTTCATTACATCGTAACCTACAAATATTTTATTAACAAAAATTCTCGGCATTGGGGCGTTTTCAATCTGGAGGGGGGCAAACTGTGTCTATTTAATTAGGTACTAAAAAATCGTAAATATCCATTAGCTTTCTACTTGGTTCCTAAGATAATTTGATCACAAAATTGAGAAAAAAAGGTGGTATTCAAAAATATTGAGCCGTATTGGCATGACCTACACCCTCTAAATTTTCAAAATACCGAGGTTACATAGGACAAACGGCCCTACAAAATGTTTTTGTAGGCCACCTTTTTTATCGTTCAAATTATCTAACAATCCAAGTAGAATGCAAATGGGTATTTACGAGTTTTTAGTACCTAATTAAACAGGGTTTGTCCCTCTCCAGATTGAAAACGCCCCAATTCCAAGAGTTTTCATAAATAAAATAGTTGTAGGTTAGGATGAGATGAAACTATTTAAGAAGTTTCAGGCGGATGTTAATAATTCCTATAAAAAGGACTCTGTACCACGGACTATAATAATAAACAATAATATAAATGAAATATGAAAACAATAAATTTTAATATAGTTGTTTGAGACTTGAATTCTATTTCTAAATACATTTATAAATAAATGCATTTGATCCGTAAGCTTTTCTTTAATTTTATTTTAGCCAACGTTTCAGCTGTTAGGGTCTTTTTTAAGGAGAAAAAAATGGGTCTTATTTTAAAAGTAAAATAATTTTGGTTAATTAGCCTATGTCACGTTTTTAAAAAATAAGATACGTTAGTGTGCTGTGAAAATTGAACCTAAAAAAATTCATACCGAATAACTTTCCGATTGACACAGGACACATGACCCCGAAATTAATGAACCTATTCAACTGGCAGTGGGTTAGTTAACGCATGCTTCTTCTAAAACAGAACTGCCCTTGCTAGGTCAGGGGTAGTGTAATGGAGATCTACCTTTCTTCTTCGGTTATTGTCCATGTATTTATTATATTTATCATATTATTATTTTAATGAATATTTGAATGTGAAACATCCTTAAGAATAAATCATTTTTAAAAATTAATGATTGTTTTAAAATTTGCCTCTTCAAGTATAAGTAGCAATCAGTGTATTTCTCTCTTTAAGTTTAAGTATTCCGACATAGAGTTCAAACTCATTAATCCGAACTTCGGTAGTCCGAAAAGTCCAGTAATCCGAACCCGAAAAAGGATGGATGGAAAGCATCATTCAGAAGCACAATCTTTTTTTACGGATACATCGATATTTAAAAAAATAAATGAATTAAAAGTATCTAAGGAAAGGCTGAATAACACTCAAAAAAAAATTATTTTAAAAGACAATATCTGAAAAATACTCGGTTAATTATTCTTTAGCTCTTTAAAGTAACTCTTTTAAATAATAAATGTTATTTTTAAAAAGGAAGGAGATGGTCCGGGGTGGCGGTCATAAATAGGCTAAATAGTGGTAAAACTATTTTTTTGAAAGCCGACATTTCGACCCGACTTTGCAGGTCTTCTTCAGGGCTAGAACGGACAAGATACAAAAAGCAAAAAGATAAAGTTCTAGCTCAGAAGATGTCCGTTCTAGCCCCGAAGAAGACCTGCTAAGTCCTTTGCCACCCCGGACCATCTCCTTCCTTTATAATGCAACGGCCAACTATTAAATATCCAATATGATATTTTTACAGTTTTTTTTTTTTAATTTATTTAATTTTGATTAACGTATATCATTTCGATTTCCTTTTCTTTTAATATTGAAACTATTTAATTTATTTTTTCTATATCTTGTTTTCGATTTCTAGTCCTAGAAATAAGTTTGTATTTTCATTATTAACAAATGTTTATAAATCGATCCTTTTTTTAAATGAGTAATATCTAAATATTATAACTCGTTGATATCTTTTTCCTTCATCGATTCTTCTCCATTGCAATCGATAAAATCAGCTGGCTTTAATGATCTAATTTTTAAAAGTCGAGTTTTTTGTTTATTTTCTCGAAGGGTAAGGAGGCAAGGTTGTCGTGGCGGCGAAGATAGCCAAATCTGGAATATATCCTTTTACGACAGCAGCTTCTTGTCGCTTCGTCCTATTTTAAGGCTCCATATATTTCTTACCCGTTAGTGACCTTTTTTTTTGAAAATAAAATTATTTTGAACCAAGTTAAGATACACCCACACACACTAACACACCTCAATGTCATCAGTCTAATCAAAACATATTACTTATTTTCCAAAATCCATTGCCTGGTCAGAGGTACATACTGCCGTATTAGATACTGTATTATAATATTTATATTACAAGAGAGAGAATCACTTTATTATCATAAAATGGTGCTGCCCAATTACATTGAGTTGCTAAGCATACCTATTAATTATTACAGACAATTTTTTATAAATAATATAAGTAAAATAAAATAACTTGAATTTTATTTATTTTTACTTTGTAGTTTCACTGACTGAAAACCCCAACCAACTTTTTTTCAAAATATAATATATAACATGCTATATAGAGTTTGAAAAGATAAATACAAAATAATTATTATTAATGAAGACTGACCTACAACTTTAATCCTCTCACAGAAATCCTTAAACGCATAAGACACCTCTTTAGCCCTCCACGACGATTAAGTAGGCAGTGACCAAGAAATCTACTGAGCTGATTTATATCCTGTGATGGGACGCTGTGAAGCCGTTAACTAAATTTGCTGGTTGCAAAGCATTTAGCCCAGTCAATGAATGCCCGAAAAGTGGGTATAGAAAGAAATGGTGCTGTCACAGTTTTTATTACTTTGGGATATCGTTTGCACTAATAAGAAGGTAAGCATAGTAAAAGTCCCCACACCTAGGTGGTGAGCCAGATGTGGGGGACCCTAAAATGTCACTTTTTTGCGGGTTTTTGCTTATATCAGAAAAACTATACATCGCATCGAACAAGACGTTCTATACAAAATTAAAGCTGATAAAATTTTGAATATGATTGATTATGTACCTTTTTTTTCGCTACCTCACTTAGTTTCCGAGATGTTAGTCATCAACTATCGCTAATGTGGAAAAAAAATCTATATCACTTTTTTTACTGTATTTGACTAGATCTTGATTGCTTCGTTTCCAGATTAATTCATGAGGAAACTAGAATTTAATAATTAAATTTCCTTCAAGAATATATACTATTTTACTAGTTTATCTCCAACGGTTCAAAAGTTATAACTTTATCAGTTATAACTTTTATATGTCGATTGCGAGAAATCGAATAATTTTCGACAGAAAAAAATAATTTTTATATTCGTTTAAAATATTTAAAAATATTAAAATATTTTTATATTGTAAATAGAGTGTGAGTGTGCTTTCTCTGAACACTATTATAAATGTCCTTGATGTGACAGAATGTAATATTTCTAAATAAACAAATATATAGAAATATATTCGTTATTGTAGGTATATTTACAGAGAGATTTAGATGTATAGAGTTAGAGCAATATAATAATAACGAATGTTATAAAAATTATTTTTGTTTGCAAATTCTCGGAATTTACATATAAAAGTTATGATTGGTCTAAGTTTTTAACCATTGGAGGTAAACTAGTAAAATAATATACACTCTGAAAGAAAATTTAAACTATTAAAAACTGATAAGCTTACTGATAACTTATTTAATGGAATAAAATTTAAATATTACATAATATAAAACACTTTAAGAAATAAATTTAATTGTTTTGGGGGGAGGGAGATATTACGTCATTGTCTGGGAGCGTCAAATGCGTCTTAGTCTAGTACTGTATATATATTAAAGTTACAGTTAAAAAAACAAAACAAAAGAACGTCGAAAATTTAAAACTAGTATGTAGAACAAACTACGTTTTCTTTATGTTATCGCTCTACCACATAATGAAAGGAAGTGCTTGAAGAAAATGTTTTCAACCTTGGTTCACGAAATGAATCAACAGGATATTTAAGTATAATTTGCAACAAATAGAAGGAAAAAAAATGATATCATAGAGCTAGTTAATCCCCTCCCCCCTCCGCTTCCTTTCTTATCTAACCTCGAATGATACTCCTAGCAAGAAACATTTCTAGAAATCGATTAAACTAATTAGGTATCTAGTTTTCCATAGAGGTAGAAACTGGAATGATCTTTGAACTTCATCTCCATGCAGCAATCTAAAATCAATTCTGCCTTTTTACATTAAGACATTTTTTCTCCATAGATGGTACGATGTAGTTATTGTCTTAATGATGATTAATTTTATTGGTTTTATTATTATGATGTTTTATTAATTTATTAAATCAAATATATTTAGTTTTATTTATTTATATATGAAGGAAAAATATTGCGACCGTAAAAAGTTTAGAATCACAGTTTTCATGTGAAAAACATGTTTCAAGATCACCCTTAGTCGAAACAACAATCATCATATCTGGCGCGGCAACCCATCGCTGGGCCTCTGCCTCTAAAAGCCATCGACAGTCGGTAAGGTCCTGATATATATATAATAATAATAATAATAAGGCTTAGCGAACCCGAAGGTTCGATGCCGACACCACTAATCGCTTATTACACACCTCCCTCCACCGTTCGCCGTCCAAACCCAGTCCCTTCAGATCTGCTTTAATGCAATCTTCCCACCTTCGCTTCGGTCTACCCCTCGGACGCTTACCATTCGGCACAGCAAATATTAACCTTTTAGGAATTCTCTCGTTACTAAGCCCAACAACTTTACAAGCCCATTTGATTCGCCGCGATGAAATTACCTCAATTATATTACCCGGATACAGCTCACGCAATTCGGCGTTGTGTAACCGTCTGAACTCTCCGGTTAACTCATCCTTCTTCGGTCCGAATATTCTACGCAATACTTTATTTTCAAAAACCTTAAGGCGCTGCTCATCCCTTAATGTAAGCGGCCAAGTTTCGCATCCATAAAGAACTGTAGGCAAGATAATTGTTTTATAGATTCTAATTTTTAAGTTCCGGGACAAGAGGCGCGAACTAAGTAGTTTTGTCACAGAAAAATAGCAAGCATTCCCCGCCTTCAGTCTAACCTTAATCTCTTCTTCAATTTCGTTTTTTCTAGTTATCGTAGAACCTAGATACCTATATATATATATATATATATATATATATATATATATATATATATATATATATATAAAACTGTCCAGTTTTTATATCCCGAATTTTATTCTAGGCGGTGAGTGCGATTGAGTGCGAAAAACCCAAACCGCGGTTTCTCTTCTTCTTGTCCGGGATATTCTACTGACTAGGAAACCCAAATTTCAGAACCTGGTAGATTTAGGCTGGAGGGGGGCGGATGCCCCAAAGTTGCTATACTCTATATCTCGATCATGGATCATTGTAGAGACTCAAATTCGGGATCAAATTGTTTATAATTTAATTATTAGATATTTTTGTTATTACATATTTTCCGATATTAATTAAGCGGAATGAGAAAATCGAGAACGGAGTTCCAAAGGGTGTCCTCCAAGTTTGTGCCCTTATTTTATATGATAGAGGAGAATATTTGAATAGAAATTTCCATAATGTCCCGTATCAATTTCAAATTTAACAAGGTTGCACAAATTTGCAGAGCGCACATATGCGCAAGTTATTGACTTGTTTTTCCAAATTAGAATCCCTATTTTTTCATATTCAGGGCATATATCACTGTTCAAATAAATTGATATGGAATTAATAATTTTTTTTTTAAACTTCATTTCTTTACCCACACCTGTCATAAGCAATGGCAATTATGTCTGCTGTCGGTAAGTGTACAGGTAGTGGCTTGATCGGCGTGATGGAGAGGAGTACCCAGCGGCATCCCTTCCTGTCTTGATTTTAGCATATTTTTAAGCGAGGAAATCCCTCATCCACCTCCTTCTGAGCCTCCTAAGTGTGTATTCGGGCGTGTTAAATGTAGCCATACTTTGTATAAGTGTGTTAGTATGTCCGTGTAAGTTATTGTGAAATCACTTGTAGTGTGTTTTTTGTAATTTAATGTTTGTGACGTACCATTAATATTAATTAGGACTTTTTTTATTAAGAAATATTACAATCTGTCTCAATTAGGGACGTTTAAATAGTGTTCAGAGAGCACATTCACATCTTATTGTCAATTAATAAAAATATATTAAACAGCAAAATAAAACAACTAAAACTGAATGGACACAAACTTAAAAAAAAAACCAAACTAATCAAAATAACAATTTAAATACACACATACTTTTACGCAATAGTTGGCAATGTGGAGCAAAATCCCACCTAGCTAATTTAAAGTTGTTAAAAATCAGTTAAGCCCTGGATCACATCAAACCGCCCTAATCCTAGAGAAGAAGTCGCCGTGACCAGGTTGAGAATAGGATACACGAACCTAACTCATGTACATCTTATCACTAAGCAGCCACCACCAAATTGTCAGCATTGCAATAGTCCTCTCACAATCACTCATATTTTCCAAGACTGCACTTATTATACTTCAAGCCTAAATCGATTGTCTCTAAAACTGGATATATCAGCAGTATTAAGCAACAACGAATCAAACATAAAAACAGTAATATAATTTCTTAAAATCCAAAGGCTATTAAATAAAATATAAACATAAATATAATTTTTATTTTATTGTTCTTTTTAACGAATAAAAATAAAAGCTTCTAACATCAAACGTATTCAATCCTTTCAATCTAAAGTCCTTCGAACAATAGTTGATGCTCCGTTCTATGTAAATAACAAAATCCTACACCATGACCTTAATATCCCATTTGTCCTAGACCTTATTCCAGAAAAATTCTCCAAATTTCACCAAAACCTTACCTATCATCCAAATCCCCTTGCACAATCTCTATCCAGCACCACCCATCCTTACAATCCTCCTCGAAGGTTGAAGCGGCAGTGGCCCAGAGACCTTTTGTAAATAAGCATCTATTGGAGTTTTGGCAATGGCCAGATCCTCCACTCAAGCCCGAGTGTGTATGATTAGGTTAGTTCTTTTGTTTATATACATTTATTTTATTTTATTGTATTTATTTTTATTTTATTTTATTGTATTTATTATTATTAAGTTTCTGTATTATTATTATTTTTTTTATTGTAAATAGAGTGTGAGTGTGCTTTCTCTGATCACTATTATAAATGTCCTTGATGTGACAGAATGTAATATTTCTAAATAAACAAATAATAATAAAAAAAAAAAAAATTGTTCTTTTATATATATATATATATATATATATATATACTTATTTTAATATATTTCATTGTTTATATGTTTTTAAATATCTTTTTCATTTAGTACTCTATCTATTATTACTTTTTGATTATTCATTCTTTTTTTCTATTTCTCCTCTAAAGAGTTTACAAACATAACCGACTCACAGGAGTTGATGACCTTAGGGTTTTACGCCTTAAAGCCTAAATAAACAAGCAAACTTTTACGCAATATTTACAAAATTCATTTATTCAGGAAAATTCCGATTCAAGCCTTTCCCCACACTCGTGAGAGGACTGGCAGTACTCTAGGAGATCCCAGCGCCTCTCACTCAGCCAAAATTATTTTTTAAAATAATTATTTAATGATTTTCGCGATTGGTTGTAATAGCTTACGAACTTCTTAACTTGATGAAAAATGCAAACAAGGGCCTCCGCATTATGATGTCGCTTGAAAGAACATTAAAACTTCCTAATTGTCTTCATTACTCTTGTTTTTTTTTTTTTCCTTTTAATGATCTCGAGGATAATAAGTTCTGTTGAACTTGTCTTTTTCCTTTTTTTCTTTCCTTTCCTCCTCCCTATCCTTAGGGAATAGGGGCCCCTATAAACATCCTGGGAGTTTGGTTCTCCGAAAATATTCTCGTAAGAATGTGCAATAGATTATTCAATGGAAGCTATCCAATATCGTTTTATTCTTAGTATCCATAAATGATGATTTGGCCATTATAAATAATTTTTATTTTTAACATTTTTTATTCTTAGAGATGGTTATATAGTTGATTGTTTATTAAATTTACCGACGTTTCGACTCAAACATGTGGGTATCAATCAGGGCAATAGTTCAAACACCTTCAAAGAACATTAGCCGAAAATGGTTTTTTGATACCTCTCTTTTTTTTCCTCTGCCCTTCCTTGTCTTTTCGTCTTTACGGAATGTTTCCCGAGCCAAGGGAGAGGGCGAGGAATTAATGCCAGAGTTAAAAACTCCCCTCTTCTCAACAGCAGCGGTACACGAATTTTATTATGTTATCTTTAGTTTACCAAATTGCCACGCAACGTGTGTTTTACACAAGCGCTACCAGTTTAAGACCTGTCTTTCAACTACTGTATATAGTTTATTTGTTCATTTTTGTTCTCTTTTATATATTAGACCAATTTAAAAAAAAAATCTTTTGTATACGTATAAGACCTTTTTTTCAAATAATCATGACATCAGTTGAATGATTATCCACCATTTCTCTCACAATCACCAGATTTACTGTAAATACTTTGACAATAATATTACAACGGACATCTTCATGGATTAATGGAGCGTTTTATGAAATGACCTTGTTCATTAATTAAAAAAAAAATATGTTTATTGAAATTCAGAACTGTATTACATGAAAAATACAACAAGTAAATATGAAATTAGTAACAGGACATATAAACATGAAGAGACCATTCTAATTATATTTCTATATTAGAAGGAATCGAGGCCATCTTCTGTTCAGACGCCTCGAGTGTTATCAGGAATAGAATAAGAAGCAAGTTTTGAAACAAGAGGATTCGAATGGTTATGAAGTTTATTATGGAAATATAGCTATCTGGATTGGGCCAAATCGGATGCATATGGAACATTAAGGTCATTATGGATGATTTTATTCGTGACAAAGTAAGCAGAGTTGAGGATTTTACGAAGGATTTTGGATTGTAAGGATTGGATACGAGAGGAATTTGATGGTTTAGTGGAGCCCCAAAGCTCAACTCCGTAAGTCCAAATAGGTCTTATTATAGTAATATTTATGAGTCTTTTGTAAATAGTTGGAAGTTTAGAGGGTTTGTGTAATAAGTACTGGAGTAGTCGAAAACTTCGGGCGGTTTCTAGTCGTTTTAGTCTGGTATGAGGATTCCGAGTGAGTCATTTGTCCAGGTGGATTCATAGATATCTGATTTGTTCAACAGGGATAAGTCTTCATTAAATAAAAATATATATACTATTTTAGTTTCCGCCACGTGAATTATACTATCTTTATAGTTTAAAGAGTTATTGTTTTCATCACGTTCCTACTTTTAATTACATCGTCCTTCAGAAATGGAGTTATTTTATTTTGCGCTGAGGCACGAAACTATATATGTTTTTATTATGAGTTAGTTATTATTGCTATCATTCTGCTTATATAACATGTCAACGTGAAAAGCAACATTAGAGATCTTTTATTCCGACTGTGCTCAAATTATTTTACAATTCAAGTGGAAAGGAAATGGGTATTTACTAATTTTGAGTGCCTAATTAAATAGACAAAGTTTGCCGATCTCTAGATTGGAAACGTCTCAATTACCAGAGTTTTCTTAAATATTTTTAGGTTACGATGAGATTAAGATGTTTACGAAGTTTCAGGCAGTTGTTAATAATTTGATAAAAAGGGGTATGTAACACGGAGTAGTATTGTAGGTATTTTGAAAAAAAAATTCAAAAAATTAAATTCATAAAAAATTAAATAAAAAATTCAAATAATTAATTGTTGGTGGAATTTTGTCGAATAAGTGTGAATGACCACGGTAATTTGATGTGAACTAAATATTACCCTTGTAAACATGACTTCTAATTGGGTAATATTGGGTTGGTTCATGTATCAATTATTGTGGACTATATGGAATTTAGATCACTGAAATTAAATATTTGTGATACAACAAATGATTATATTGAATATAATGGATACAAAAAATTAAAAAATAAAATCTGTGCTCTTGATATTTTGGAAAATAATAGAAATATTGCTAATGTAAGAGAAAAAAAAATTAATTTCGTAGTTTAGCATTGCAGGGTTCAAAGTGAAGTAATTTTGCTTCAGTCGAAAAATTGTATTATGTTGAATGTGGACTCACTTGGTGTTAAAAAAAATTGTTGATTTCTGGGTCTCCTCTTCTCCATACTTCCTCCATCAGTCTGTTTCACTTGGATTTAGAAAATCATGTTTCTTCAATAAGTTCTACTAAAAAAAAAAAAAGGAGGTGCTTACTTTACTGTGCAGGAAAATTTGAATTCAAAATGGTTTTGAAGTCCAGAATTATATAGAAATGTTTTCTGCATTTTTTTTGGGAGTATTTCAGAGGTGGATAAATAATAATAATAATAAGGCTTAGCGAACCCGAAGGTTCGATGCCGACACCACCAATCGCTTGTTATACACCTCCCTCCACCGTTCGCCGTCCAAACCCAGTCCCTTCAGATCGGCTTAAATGCAATCTTCCCACCTTCGCTTCGGTCTACCCCTCGGACGCTTACCATTCGGCACCGCAAATATTAACCTTTTAGGAATTCTCTCGTTACTAAGCCCAACAACTTTACAAGCCCATTTGATTCGCCGCGATGAAATTACCTCAATTATATTACCCGGATACAGCTCACGCAATTCGGCGTTGTGTAACCGTCTGAACTCTCCGGTTAACTCATCCTTCTTCGGTCCGAATATTCTACGCAATACTTTATTTTCAAAAACCTTAAGACGCTGCTCATCCCTTAATGTAAGCGGCCAAGTTTCACATCCATAAAGAACTGTAGGCAAGATAATTGTTTTATAGATTCTAATTTTTAAATTCCGGAACAAGAGGCGCGAACTAAGTAGTTTTGTCACAGAAAAATAACAAGCATTTCCCGCCTAACCTTAATCTCTTCTTCAATTTCGTTTTTTCTAGTTATTGTTGAACCTAGATACCTAAATTTATCTACCTGTTCAAACACATTACCATCTATATCGATATCACCAGTAATATCGCCATTTTTGCAGCTAACCATATATTTTGTTTTATCCACGTTTATTTCGAGTCCTAGTTCTTTCCCGGCTTTCATTAACGTTGTCGTATTTAGTTTTATAGTTTCAACGTCTTCGCTTTCAGAGGTGGATACCTGAACAAATTGAAAAACTTACCTTGAGGCTCTTCTATGTTGAAATAAATTGTTATAATGTTATATTTTTAAACATAAAAGCGAACAATAAATTATTCATTCCTCGTCTTTCTTGTTATTATTCAAAACAGTTTTACTATTGTTCCGAGTAAACAGTTGCGAAAGATGGCAAAATTATCTCCTATTCGGGCCAAGATTCGCCTGTACTAGTTTTCCTCTGGATTACTTTTACCTGTCGCTGCTGTTTACATCGGATTATAGTAATTATAATATATAATAATATTAATATTAAAAATAATAACAGTAATTATCCTTTTGATAAATTGCAACATTTATTTATTATCTTCCTTTTTAAGTTTTTAAGCTGATCAAAAATATCTTACAATGTCTATTTATTATTTTCACTTACCAGTGTAATAAATATATAGTAATGGAAAGTATTGACAAATCTTGAATCCTTTTTTCAACGGAAATACGTGTTAAAATGTTCATCGAGTCAAAATAACCTACTTTCGAATTTGTATATTTGTGGACGGTCTCGCTTAAAAACGAAAAACCTTATGTTACGCAAATCTGTTATTAACGGATGGACTTACAATATATTCAAAATTGGCACCTATTTGATTAAAGTCCTCTAGTCGATATAAATTAAATTATATTTGATATTATTAAAATTGGTATTAACCTAATTAAAATAGTCTAATTGTCTTAATTTTTCTCCTTCTAAATACCCTCAATTTCGTTTGATAGAAATGATTAGAAGTCTTTCATTGTTCTTCTGCACCCCTTTCAGTCTTCGGCTATTTCTTTCCAGTTACCTACACGAATCTCTATTGCATCTTTGTTGATTCTATCTATCTATCTGATTTTTAGTTTTCCTGGTCTCTTTCCTTGTATTGAGGTTTTCATAACTATGTAAAACATGCCATTAGAGATGTGATACATACCGAAAAAGGTTTGAACCTGGGTGGAACAATATCCGTGCTTGTGTAAGCTGATAATTTGCAACTGTTGAGCGAAAAATAAAATGGAAACAATAAAACTAAATACAACAACGTTGATAGAAGCTGGTGAAGAACTAGGGCTCGAATTAAACATGGATAAGACAAAATATATGGTTAGCTGCAAAAACAGCGACAATTTCGATAGAAGGGAATGTGTTTGAACTAGTACAGGTTGTTAGGTATCTCATCCATAAACACTATATAATAGAGAACTAAGACTGTTTGATTATTTCCCATTGAGCCTTACGATGCCCTTATATGTCAATTGTATAGCTACGATAAGGTCTCCTGGGATGTTATTTTTCAGTACATTCCTTATCTCTTCCCTTGGCACTAAATAAAATGCTAATTTTAAATCTAAAACAGCCAAAATTAGAGTGCTACCAATGGGTAGTTTCTCAATAAGCGTGTTTCATGTGATAATATTCCTATGTACACATTTACTTGATGTATTCATACTAATACAGTTGTAAATATCATAATAAAAGTTTAAAAAAAACAGCCAAATAAATATTTTTGTGTTAAATATTAGGTATTCATAACTATAGGCTTCGTGATAGATTACTCCTAGCTAAAACCATCTTTGTATCCTTGCCCTCATATCATGGGGTGTTGATTGACCTATTTCTGTAAGCAGTTCTTTATTGGTCCTTCTCCTCCATTAATTTTTTGATACCTGATAGTTCCAATTTATTGTGTGGACGATTTTCCTCTCAAATCATTCCAGTTCTTCTTTCTAAGGTGCTGGAGTCCAGCTCTCACAGCCATTTATCACAGTACTTAATTTACCATAGCATTGTACATCCTTAATTTTTATTTCTTGAAAGTTTAAGGAATTTTAATTCTTTTGAAAGAGAGAAGAAAGCTCTGTTTTAGCTTGTTATACGCTGACCTGTTTCCGACCGTTGTTAATTGATGAGAGATTATTGTGTAGCCAAGATATAGGAAATTGTTTATTTAGACTATTGTATTATATGTGCACATTGTATCATTCGCAGGCACTGTTGTACGTATTATTAATAATTATTATATTCATTGGTTATTAGGCTCATGTATACACATAGACCCAGTACCTAATGAAGCTATTAATTATAAATTGTAATATTTATGGTCGACCAAACTTCTGTATTTTATTATATATGTGTATGAAACAGTGCCTGTGTAATATCAGACAATATTACTGAAGGCTGTGGTAGAAAATGCATTGGGGATGTTTTATATTCTACGCGGGAGAACGATTTGTGAAAATGACGCATTACTGATCGACCATTTGCGTCGGGACGACTTCCTCTACATTAAAATATCGATTGAGTCATTAGGATCCACTATACAGGAAATCATATTCATCGTATTATTACTTTTAAAACTATTGTGATTATAAATTGTTTTTAAACTTAGCCGCTCGAAAATTCCTCTTTAGATAGTTTTAATAATGGCAATATTTACTTTGAAATGAAGTAAATTTCGTCTAATTTACTCTGAAGTAATTGATAATTACTTAAAGTTTTTAGTTATTGATTTCTATTCTTGCATGATGCATAAAAAAAGGCAAATCAAATTTCTTACCATTCTGCTGGAAATCGGACCGGGCCATTGTTTATATAAACGTTTGTAGTTATTGAAGTCTGCCTTCATCTCTATAAACATTCCCTTCTACTTTACGAGACATACTGTATGTATATATATATAATCTTGCTCTTGCAAAAGTGATATTTTGATTATTAATGATTTTTGCTATAGTTAAAATATCTGTTATTATTTACAATTGTGGGCAAATGGTTGACTGTCGTGAATAATGAAGAGAAGAATAGTTGGGGTGATCAGTCAAATAAGAAGGCAAAAATAAATGATAATATTTATTTTGACATTTGCAGACGTTTCGATTTGAAGTTCAGGCCTTCATCAGGGCTAAGAAAAGAACCACATAATAATAATTAGTCATGTTTCTCATACCTTGTTATCTGATTCTTTTCTTAGCCCTGATGAAGGCCTGAACTTCAGGTCGAAACGTCGGCAAATGTCAAAATAAATATTATCATTTATTTTCACCTTCTTATTTGACTGATCACCCCAACTATTCTTCTCTTCATTATTAACAAATTAATTTTAATTATTCAATATTATATTTGTTCGTTTCACAATAATTATGTCCAAGTTTTACACATTATAAAACTCCAGGTATTTTTTTTTTTTTTTTTGCCCACCGTGTGATTGTCTCTGATCAAAATCGAAAGTTTGCACCTATTGGGGTCAGCTAATAATTGTCTATATATTTATTTAATTTAATGCCTGTATTGTGTAATTTACGAAGATGTCCTTGATCCGATGGGTCCTGGAGGCAGAGAGGAGACGCAGAGGAAGGACTAAGGACCTCCTGGAAGAAGGTTGGCAATAGCCGGAGAGGATAATGGCGATAAGGCGACCTTGAAGCCGGTTGGCCTAGATAGGGGCAACTTCCTAACGGCATCTCCTCCGGTCGATACTCCTGCCGGGGGGGTACTTCGGCCTCCTCCACCTTCCAACAGTATAAGGTTATCTTAGGCCGATGAGTCGATTTTTAAATAAATCTAATCGAAGTTATTACGATTATCCCTCCAGTTTAATAGCTAACCAATAATACACAGCTATCCCTCAACTTATACTAATCGATTATTGTACTCCCTCAAAAATTATTTGTTTGGTCCAGAACAGTCTTGGTTTGCTGTTAACTCACTAAGCATATAGAAACCATATCTGGATATTTTTTTTTTTTTTATTATGTAGGGTATTCATATTAAAAACATCAAAATGTTTCTTTTTATATTATTCCAAGAGGTCAGGGTATCATAAAGCTGTTCAACTCAACTTACCTTTTTTTGAAATATTCAGGGAAGTTATTCGCCTGTTTTAAATATGATGGGTGAACAATAGTCACTTTTCAAAATTTTTATTGGCAACGTTTCAACCAAAGCTTGTGGTTCATCATCAGGACATGTTCAAGCCTTGGGCACTTTCAGTGCTGGTAGCACGCCATGACCCACAAGCTTGCGTTGAAAGGCTGTCAACAATAAAAATGTTGTAATAATTGGTAATTGGTTGACTGTCGTGGATAATGAAGAGAAGAATAGTTGGAGTGGTCAGTCAAAAAGGAAGGCAAAAATACATGATAATATTTATTTTTACATATGCCGACGTTTCCACCTGAAGTTCAGGCCTTCATCAGGGCTAAGAAAATAACCAGATAACAAGGTATGAGAAACATAAGTAATGATGGTAAAAAAAAATAATAATAATAATTAAATAAAAAAAATAAAATATAAAATAAATAAATATAAAGTAAAATGAAATTGTTCGAATAATGACTAAGAACTAAGAGATAAATAATAATAACCGTTACAAAGTGTGGAATGATGAAGTAGGCCTAATCAAAAAGGGTGACATAAGTGTTACAATGGGAATGTCTTAATTTTACTATTTATTTTCATTTCTTATATAACTTCATATTTCTTTTTTATGTTTTACATTTTAATCTAAGATTCCCATTGTAACGGTTATTATTATTTATCTCATAGTTCTTAGTCATTATTCTAACAATTTCATTTTACTTTATATTTATTTATTTTATATTTTTTATTATTTTTTTTTTACCATCACTACTTATGTTTCTCATACCTTGTTATCTGGTAATTTTCTTAGCCCTGATGAAGGCCTGAACTTCAGGTCGAAACGTCGGCATATGTAAAAATAAACATTATCATTTATTTTTGCCTTCCTTTTTGACTGACCACCCCAACTATTCTTCTCTTCAATAAGAATGTTGGATTGAAGAGGAGATTGATTGAGGTGTTCATTCAAAAAAATGTAAAATTAAATAAATTATATTTTTTTTGCCAACGTTTATAATTAAAAAAATATCAACACATAAATACACCTTTTTTTGACTCAACATCCCAGCCAATCTTCTCTTCAATCATTTACTACAGTTAAACATCAATCCACAATTATAAGGTTATTAAAATATTAAATATTAAAATGACTGCATCCTGACTATTCATCACCCACTTACCTTTTTCAATAAATATTCAGTTTATAAAAGACCACAGGTGGATCTACAGGGGTGCTTTCGGGCTGAAGCCCCCTCCCAAAATATTTTAAATATATCCATGAAATATTTTTGTTCGTTAATTATATTTAATAGCACTTCAAGAGTCATTAAAACACCATTTCTTATTGGAAGTTAGTATTTTTCTTTTTTCTTCCAAAGTAATCATCTATACACACACAGATAAAAAAAGCTTTCGGGTTGAAGCCCCCTCCCCCAAAATTAATTCCGGGATCCGCTAGTGTAATCTTTATATGCAATACACTAAAATTTCGCAGTATAGATCACTTTCACGGCTCTCATGAGCGATGTATTTTGATGAATGAGCTATCGAACTAAAGGAATTTTCATAGAGAAGTAATGAATTATAAAGAAGATTATGAAAAAAGTAAGGTAAAGATTATATTTAGCGTAGATACCTTTTTTTTACATGACCGGGTTCATTTCCAACCTTGATAAAAATATAAAACCTACATAATTATTTTCAATGAGCTAGCTGTGTATTAATGTTGGAGATATATTATTTAGTTAGTGGAGGTAGCTAAGAAACAAGAGGAGTACTACAGTAGACAACCAGAGCGCGGTAATGTGCCAACATCCGGCAGCTCTCTTCACAGCTAATTTCCTAACTCGTCGGACCGTCCACTTCCCTCTTTGTCTTATTCCAGAGGCTGTAATTTCCGCTCTTTGTGTGTCTTCTGTCTCTGCCATCTTGATAATATTTAGGTTTTTCATATTATAATAATTTGTATTTCTTCTCCACAAGAGAAAACAAAAACAAATACTGCGTGGTACAGACCCCTGTTTATCAAATTTTATTAACTTCCTGCTGAAACTTCGTAAATAGCTTCATCTCGTCATAACCTACAAATATTTTATTTACGAAAATTCTCGGAATCGGGGCGTTTTCAATTTGGGCTCGGAAAACTTAGTCTATTTAATTATGCACTAAAAACTCGTAAGTACTCATTTGCTTTCCTTACCACTTGAATCTTGAGATAACTTGACCACTAAGTCGAGAAAGAAGGAAGCCTACAAAAATATTAAACCGCCGTGTCCTACACCACAAAATTGTGAAAATAACGAGGTTATATAGGTCAAACGGCTCAATATTTTTGAAGGCCACCTTTTATATCGATTCTGTGATCAAATTACCTTACGATCCAAGAGCAAAAGAAATGGATATTTACGAGTTTTTAGTACTTAATTAAATAGATAAAGTTTGCCGATCTCAAGTTTGAAAACACCCCAATTTCGAGAATTTGCGTAAATAAAATACTTGTAGATTACGATGAGATGAACCTATTTCTTTATCGAAATCGGTAGATGCGGAGAAAACACAACAAATACAAATTAAGTACGTTCAAATTCAATATCCTGTAACATTATCAAAACCTTTAAAAAATACTTTTTTAGGAATCAGGATGCTCCGAAACGTTAATATCCGCCGGAAATTTGGACCGATCTTAATGCTTTCCTTAACTTCCTTTCCTTAAGCTAGGAAACAGACAATCACATGTAATTTATAGAGTTTTTATTTGCATTTTTGGGGAGAATTTATACTCCTCTTCGGAAATTATAATCTAATAAAAAGTATAAAAATAAATCCTACAATATAGTTATATTAAATTAATTATTAAAATTTACTTGCTATTTAAAAAAAATATATGACTGTTAGAATGGACAAGTTCCTGAACTCACCACTGAGCTTATCTTGTTTCAGTCCGTTCCTAAATTCATCGATGGATTCATAAATAGAGTTCCAGAGCGTTTCTTTATTGATGAATTGAATTACGGATGGATAAGTGGCTGAATATAGCTTTATTAGAACTTCAGTTTTATTCATGGCACCCAGCATATCGTTCACAATTTCAGCTTAAATTGCTGTATTTAATCGATTATTGGATTCCTTCGATGGATCGATGGGTTAGCCCTAGGTGTAGGAATTTGCCTAAGATTATATATACAAAGACAACTCTTGTATACAAATAACTAAATGTAAAAACTTGTTTCAGAAATTAAAAAAAAAATACGATTACAGTTAATTAAGTTGGGAAATGTTTGTCAACTGATAGGCATTTAGTTGTGGCAGTAGCTGTCATGTCCACCACACTACTGTCAGCTATTACGCTTTAATATCAACATGTGTGATTATTTATATTATTTCAAGAATCCAATAAGCCGTTCCTAAATTCAGCATAAATTGTTGCCCATCGGTGCTGTATTCAATCGATGGAATCGATTCTTTTGATAAAATTAGCGCTGGGTTTAGAAAATTGCCGAATCATCAGCTGTTCCTTTAGTTCTAAAGCGTTCTGTCAGCTGTTTTAAATCCGCCATTTTTACAAATAATATCTGTTGTAAACGAAACTTGAAAATATAAATAGTTTTAATGAAAACATAGTTTGGTATTTCCATCGGTGAAGATATTAGAAGAGACCGGAGCCAGCTAAATGCAGCTCTGACCTCATGCAATTGGTTAATCCTCGCAATTGTTGTCCTTCCTACTTCTCTCTTTCTTTCTCTCTCTCTCTCTCTCTCTCTCTCTCTCTCTCTCTCTCTCTCTCTCTTTCTCTCTCTCTCTCTCTCTCTCTCTCTCTCTCACACACACACACACACACACACACACACACTGTACTATATATCTTTTATTTTTATTAAGTATATTATGGTCTATTTTTATTTATTTTATTGTTTTTTCTAAATCGAATAGTGTTAATAGTTTTTCATTAGCATGTCATGCCTAAACGGTTCTAAATATTTTAGCCGAATTTGTCAATAAGATATTTTCATTTGTATCACTTTTACTAAAATAATTATGGAAATCAATCAATCTATATTTGTTTCAAGGGAAGAACCCTATACAAATGGAGTCTTATCACAAAATAACAAAACATTATCATCCTTATGGAAGTACGAATTCCTTTTAATACTACATAGCAGATATTACAACACTCTTAAGCATAAATTAAAAATGATATTCGGTCAAAGATAAAGGTCAGACAGTTAAAATAGTTCCAATTATCGAATTAATATAAAATATAAAATTGTCAGAAATATACTTTTTTTTTAAATATTAATATTAAACTATGTTTTAAATACTTAGAGAACAAACAATAAAAATACTCGGCCAGATTACATGCCGATATACAATATGGATTTTTTGCCATATTATGCGGAGGACAATATTCCAGATTACCCTACCAATTCTCTATAATTTAATATATTTGAGATTAAAAAAATACAATTTTCTCATATCTTCTGCAGTGGTTGGCTTATATATTTATATCTCATCAATATTTTCCATACTCTGGTAAATTCTTAACCTTAAGAGATCTCTTACTTCCAGGAGTTCGACTTTGTTTTAGAACAAATGTTTATTTCGCAACCTACTGTCGAGTTTGACTTTGAGATCGCCGTCTTAACTGCTTGCGAAAACAAACTAGACCTACAAAAGTGAACACTTAAATAATTGTATTTACTGACTGTATCAATCAGTTCTCCATCCAAATATATAATATTATATAAAAATAATAGTTTAGTTTTATAGAAATAATAATGGAAATGGAAATAGAAACAGTCATGTTACCTCTTTTACTTATTGGATGTTCAATCGATACATCACCGCGTTTTCTCGTCAATATTTATCGAGTTTCATAAAATTATTACTTCTTGTCAAGTTAGAGGTACGAATGTTCATGTCACTACGTTTATTTGTTTTACGTTGATCAGTTAACAAATCATAAATCAGTGAAAAATTTCTATTTCATAAAAACTACTTAAAAACATTGGAGTTTTATATTTATTTATTTATTTAATGAATAATTGAAAACAATAGAGATAAAGAGAGAGAAGTGAGAGAAAGGGAAACTAAATGTTAAAAAAAAAAAAAAAAGCATAAACTATGAAAGGAAAGAAAAAGGAAAAAAAATAAATAAATGGAAAAAAAAATGTATATATATATATATATATATATATATATCTTTAGTATAAAATATATCTATTTTACTAATATTAAATAATACTTCTGTATATTTATATATAAGTTCATATATTGTCCTAAGGATAGAAGAGTATGCTGTGTATATAGCAACCCAATATAATTGGGCAGCAATCCTTTATATTTTATATTTTATGAAAATAAAGTGTTTCTCTCCAACATATTTTCATTTGTATCCTTTTAACTAAAATATGAAAGTTAAAACAATATTTTGTGAGAGACTGTCCTGAGCGAACAGATGACAGCTCTACAGTTCATCAATCTCTCTAAAATATTAGCCAGCTGTTTCAGTCTTCTGTCTCGTTCTAATGGCTCAAAGCGATCGCGCTTATAAAACATTTTCTTTGTTTGTCTTTTATTTCTTTACATAAATACTTTTTTCCTATCTTAAATATTTTTTTGAGTGAATACTTATTTAGATCAGATTTGCAGTTTTTTTGTGAAGAGTAAATTAGATTAAGCAGTCAGTTCTCTGTTCGCTATAGCTCGGGTAAAGTCGGCTGGAGTCGACTAATTAAAAATTGTTTGATTATGGATTAAAATATTTCTAAACCAAAAATCGTACCTGCATATTATTGTTGTTGATCACTTCATCTTCTCTGTAATCAGCTATTATTAAAAATTTTATCTTAACAAGCAGAAAAATTTAACAATGTTTCTCAGTTAAGTTTTCACTAATGTCAGGATAAAATTTGTAATTATGACCTGTATCAAAAACTGTCATCTTCAAAAAATATTAAAATTTTGACGTTATATGAAGTAAAGGAATTTTCACGAGAAAGGAATGGTAACGAGGAAAGGGTACCACCAATCAACGGTAGTCATAATATTGAGGGGGAAAAATAAATAAAATGCGATGGAGTGAAAGAAACTGGGAAGAGAAAAAAACAAACGAACAATTAATGGTGATGCTATTTTTAGAATACCGATTTAAATCGGTAAAGAAATATTCGAGGGTATTGCAGATAGCAATCTGGTAAATAAAATGAAATTTAATACATAAGTGTGGGTTTATAATTGTAGTAAATAATGAAGAGAAGGATGATTGGAGTGATCAGTCAAAATAAAAATTTAATATGAAAAGAAGTTGATGGGGAGGGGGGGTGCGGTCAAATAAATACTAAATTATAGAAATAATATTGTTTAATTATTATACCGACGTTT
This sequence comes from Nezara viridula, assembly GCA_928085145.1. Lineage (NCBI taxonomy): Eukaryota > Metazoa > Arthropoda > Insecta > Hemiptera > Pentatomidae > Nezara > Nezara viridula. The sequence goes on from OV725081.1 coordinate 1,821,861, forward strand.
TGCAAGTCTTCATCAGGGCTACAAAAGATACAAAATATAAAAGGTTCATGGTGAAAATAAAGTAAATGAACTATATCTCTGATATCATCTTATTATTTCTTTATCAGACAACTTTTTCTTATTTAATATCTACTTATTATTCATTTATTTTATTTTCACCGTGTACCTTATGTACCATGTATTTATTTGACCTCACCCCCCGGTCAACTCCGTCTCATATTATATCACGGTCAACCACCTCTACATTATTAAAAATTTAATATGGGTGATAAATATTCAGGACGCAGTCTTTTTTAATTTTTGCCAACGTTTCAACCCAAACATGTGGGTCATCTTCAGAGCTGAAAATGTTTTTTAAAATTACAATCAGAGATATAATAGTATAGGACTGCTAATTATGAATAATAAACTATAGTGATTGATGGCACATGAATCTTAACTTATATTGTAATACACATATTAAAATTAAATATTAAAATAGTTATACAAACTAAAACTAAAAAATAAAAAAAAGATATAAAAAAATAATGTATATAACCCATTTATACAAATTTGTAATATTTTCTCTTACTAACCGTGGTTTGAGCACTGAGGGTGTTCAAGTACTGACACATGTTTGTTGGGTAAGTAAAAAGGTCAGGGGTAGAGGATTCCCCCAGAACATTTTCAGCCCTGAAGATGATCTACATATTTGGGTCAAAACGTTAGCAAAAATAAAAAATTTTAAAAAAGACTGCGTCCTGAATATTTAACACCCATGATATATAGAACAGTCAACCAACTTCCTTTTAAAAATTTAATACATTTTTTACTGGGTGATGCAATTCCTATGACCATGGCAGTATATACAGAAAAGATAATATAACCAGAAGAAAAATGACAACTAAATAATAATAAAAAGTATATAAAATATATAACAATAGAATAACTTAAAGATAAATCAATTTAAGAATAAAATAAATACATATCTATATACAGCATGCCTATTCTCTAAATCAGTCTTAGTTTATTTTATTCAACCAGTTAAATTATTTGGTTTTGTTTTTTTTTATTCAAATTTTGGGCCTGGCCTCTCCCCCACTCTCTTCCCTGAATCCGCGCCTGTGCATTTCACTGTAAAACGTATACACAATATTACAAAGACATGATACTTGATATCTATGATAATAGCGGTACTTCATGGTGTCATTAACAGTTAGAAAGATCTAAGGATTACGTTGCCGTGTCGTGTAAGGAGGATAACAGCTGAGATTGTATTGCCGGGCGAGGCGGGAGACGATTTACGGTGGAAGTCCTCTGACAGCAATTAGTGCTACCTGAGCCCTGTCCTTATCGTAAATACTATTCAAGCCACCGTAACTGTCATCTTACTATGTCTCTCAAATGTCCTCATTAGTCTGTAGGGTTTTCTTTTCAAAATTATTATTTTATTTTATTTTCATTTATTTAATTGTGTGTTATATTTATTTCTGAGCACTCATAGTTTCGGAATCCTTTGATCCAAACAAAACGTTTTGTGGACAACAGACTTCTAATCTATGAATTTTTATTTATATGAATAGAATGGATCTGACTTTAGTAAGTTATATTAATAAAAATACAAATTTTCTCGATTTTCTGTTTCGCAATTTTCTTTTATTTTATATATTTCGGTGTTTGGCCATCATCAGGATATTAGAAAAAAAAATGCCCATTTATATATTTATACGTTCTGCTTGATCAAATAATCTTTTATATAATCTCTACTTATCTTTTAATTTTTTTTAAAATATAATTTACTATAATAACCTGTTATTACTATTATCACAATGTATTTCTTATTGAAGAACAATTTAAACTTTGTTATCGTCAATTTTCCATATCAAATAGAAAATGGTCACTTTATTTAAAAGACAAACTATATTTAAATCATATATATAAAATTTATTCAAAATAATTAAAAACATATAAATAATAAATTAAAGGATTCAAAACACGCATTCACTTTAAATAAATTTAAAGAATTAAGACCTGTTATCTTATAACCTATTCAAATATAAATGATTAAATTACATTAAAACTTTGTTTTCTTTTATTTATCTTACTGTTTTATTCGTAATAACATTTCAATTCAATGGTCTGTTTCTATTAATTTAATCCTTTTTAATTTTTTTTGATATATCATATATATAAATTGAGCATATAATTGTGGTAGGAGTTTTGAAGAAGAGAGATAGGAGTATGTACTGGGATTTATTACTGTAGCAATAAGCGGCAACGCAGGAATATGAGATCTGGCAACGCTGGGATCGCTTTAATAGCTTTCAAATTATTAAAAGAACAAAATTAAAAATCAAACTTGCAACTCATTATATTTCCATCACAGTTTAAACTAAATATTTAAGGTCTCTATAAATAATAAAATAAGATAGCATCAATATATGTTTTTGAATTTTTTGTTCGATTACAATGATTCATTATTGAAAATAATAAACCAATAAATATAGAAATTCGATATTGGTATTGTTCTTTAGATATTGTGATAATATCGAATTCTTTGTTTCGATTCGATATTAGGCGATATATTGTCACAACATTCGTAGCTGCGATACATGCTGTCATGGCAGTAACTGTCATTGTGGGACTGAAGCTTAACAAATTTAAAAAGATTTAATTGAACTTCAAATTGAGAACTATTTACTTTATTTTCACGAAGTATTTCAGACAGGATAAGCGTTGGATGAATGGTTTCAAACCGCAAGCTCCATTGTCTCGGAAGAGTGATGTAGAAAGGAAAGCGAAATCAGATAGTCGCAGATTTTAATTTTAAAAGGAAGATTCTGATTCGATTGGTCGCTTTTATACAGAAATATGTCTTTCATATCGATGTTTGAGCTATCTAAACATCTATATCCTGATAATTGATTTTTTTTTTATATCATAGAGACTTTTAGTTGTACATTAAAATGCTGGATAGCGATTCCTCGGACTGACAATAAAAAATAATATTTCAGTAATGATGATTACGTTAAAGGTTTATGGTGTGATCAGAAATAGAATTGTATTATAATTTTTATGTGTGCCAAATTTCGGTTTAAGTTTTAGGTTGAGCTATGGGGCTCCACCAAACCTTCTAATTCCTCTCCTATCCAATCCTTTCAATTAAAAATCCTTCGTAAAATCGTCAATGCTCCTTACTTTGTTAAAAATAAAATCATCCATAAAAGAAGATGGCCACGTGATCTCCTAATTTTTTTTTTTTGTCTCCTAATATAGACATAATATTACAGTGGGTAGTTTCTCAACATGTGTTTCATGTCATTATATCCATGTGCGAATTTACTAGATGTATTTTTTGTATACAGTTGTAAATATTATATAAATAAATAAAAAAATAAAAAACGTTTTAGGTCTTCAGCGAGGCTAAAAGATATACGACACTTGAAAATTAGAAAAGATAAGTAATAGTAGATCTTGAAGAAAATATTGCTCACGTCTTCTGGAATAATTAATTCTTATTCGTTTTCGGTTATTACGGTTATTTAGTTGGATTTTTTTTCGATTAAATATTATATTTTAAAATGAATATTGTTTGGATTTCTTATTTATATTTTTAATAGGTAATACTTCAAATGAAATATCATAAAATAAATAGTCATCAAATTGAATAAATTTCTCTTATTTATTTATTATGATAAAATCCAACATACAGGTGGATAGTTAACTTGCCTACGTTTCGCCAATTTAGGCATCATTAGGGCAGAAAAAATAAGATAAATGCAGAAAGAAAACAGAAACAAAAATACAAGATAATTGGTATTTTAAAATATTGTATACTCTATGGTTTACCGTGGTGTATTATTGAGTAAGAAGATGGTCCCGGGTGGCGGGCGTAAAAAGACTAAAATAGTATAAAAATATTTCATTTAAAGCCAACGTTTCGGCTCGACTTTGCAGGCCTTCTTCAAGGGATTTTATACAGTATGGAGATTCGGTTAAAACTACAATAAAGATTTTAAAATTTTTCTAAGGCATGTCTATTACTGGTACCGACCTCCCGTCCATATTACTAGAACAATTTAATTTAGTCGTGTTCATCACTAGTCCAAAATGTTGTTGTTTTTGAAATAGAGGGTATAGCTGCATAACTGAATATTTTTTTCAATTTTAAAGTGTTAAATAGAAAAAGAGTCATTAGAGATTCTAAATACCTAATGGAGAAGTTTATAACTAATAATTATGGCGGCATAAGCCAAAAAAGACAAACATTTCCTCAGCTATGTCCATTACTTGCGTGCTTCATTACTTTTGTCTGTTCCAAAGTAATGAAAGCGTTAATGTCGCGCGATGCGTTAACAATACTGTTAAATACCATTAAACAGCTTTATTTTCTAGAACTCTATCGGCTATTCCTTATAGTTTCGGTAATATGACCACTGTCACAATTGTCTCCAGTTTCCCTTGCCAGCTAGTAAGGTTCCGTGTTGCCAACCTCTGCTCGCTCGACCTGAACCGACTCCTCATCTAAGATGGCCCCCGACGCTAGTAGCTAATTATATCCCGTGTCAGAGCTCTAAGATGTGAGCTGAGGGAGAGGCAGCTGTTGATGCAGCCTTTGATCTCGGAGTCTATTTATCTCAACAGGGCTTTGGGTAGTAAATGGTTATCGCTGCCCACTCTCAGCCTCCACTCCCATTAGCTCTAGGCTCTCATACAGGAGGCTGTGCAACTGCTTCATTACCTATACAGGGTATTCTGTAAGTAGAGGGAAGCGTTTAAAGTACTGATAGCAGACCTTTAAGATCTACAAAAAAGTTTATATAAACAATTGTCCAGGTATCAGCAGAAAAGTAGGCAATTCAACATTTATGATTTTTTAAGTCAGTCAGGGTTTTTATATGTATATAAATCGAAAGCTACAAAAATATTTAATTTAAATAATTTTAAATACCTCCACAGTAAACTAGATGAAATTTAGTTCAAGTAAAGATATGTTAGTCATTGTTTGAGACCATTTAAAGAGGTGTTTTGAGCGATCGATTTTTAAATATTTGAAACAAAAAAATTAAAAATCAAACTTGGGTGTCATTATATTTCTTTCTATGTTTAAAGTAAATACTCAATAAAATTCCATAAAGAATAAAATAAGACAGCATATATATATATATATATATATATATATATATATATATATATATATATATATATATATATATATATATATATATGTATATATATATATATATATATGTATATATATATATATATATATATATATATATATATATATATATATATATATATACATATATCTCCAAAAATAAAAAAAGTTTAAATTTATAGAAATATATCATTTAATTTAATTATGTTGCTACGAAACGGTAATACAAATTTAAAAAAAACAAAGTTATAATATAATGTAATAATTTATATTTGAATAGGTTATAAGGTGGTAACAGGTTTTAATTCTTTAAATTTATTTAAAGTGAATGAGTGTTTGAATCCTTTAATTTATTATTTATATGTTTTTAATTATTTTAATCAAATTTTATATATGATTTAAATATAATTAGTCTTTTAAATAAAGTGACCATTGTCTATTTGAAATGCAAAATTGACGATAACATAGTTTAAATTGTTTTTCAAAAAGAAAGACATCGTGATAATATGAATAGCTGGTAATCATTGTAAATTTTATTTGTTTTTAAAATGAAAACGGAACACTTTCTTTAAACGTCAAAGTACAATATATATGAACCTGTACCACTACAGCCCATGAAGGATCTTGGGTTTAGTACTATTTAGGAAAAACACTGTTTCAAGGCCAACGGTTGTGCAGGGAGGTGATCGGGCCGGGATCACGCTCAACCGTTCTTCCCCTTAACAATTCGTCTTAAGTATAAGTACCCACTTTATAGAGGCTGGGTGTGCCCTAGGAAGGTTTCCTGACCTCAGAGGGATACAGCTGGTGAAAAATTACTTGTTATCAAGTCGGATTCTATCCCCTGACCTAGAGCTTAGTGGCTCGTTGCCTAACTCACTGCGCTATCTTCACGTACAAAATAGATAAAAGAAGAAATTCCTCGAGAAACCATAATCACCCGTTGAGAAGATGGAAGAGAGGAATACGTTAATACAGCTAGGCCCCTCGGTTGAGTTGATTGCCGAGCCACTGTTTTCATTCCATTTTCCTCCCCGCAGACTCTTACCCGCTTTGATGTTGATGATGTTTGGACCCTAAATTTGTTTATTCTTTTAATCGAAACAATATTACCACTGGGAATAATAACAGTTTTTTTATCAACTCTGTTGTTTAATTAAATTGCTTATTCTTTTTGTTAGAACGAGCCGACGTATTTACCAGAACATGGAAGTAATATCATGATATTCTAAATATTAATGAGGAGAATTGATAAGCAGGCCTCAAATGGGCACTTATAAACCGAAGCGACTGATTTCAGATATTATTTTTCTTTCCTCAGTTCAATTTTCTGCTGTCTTGAGGTCTTAGGTTTTTTATTTTAAATATACAATAAAATAAAAATTAATTCAAATATTTATTCTGTTGATTAATTAGTAAATATGATAGGTATTTAAATTTGAAAATTAATATCAATATTATAATTTTGTAAACTGAAAACGTGCAGTATCCAATGGCAACCATCTATAATTTCAAAGTATTTGTTCACCAACTTGAAATCTTAAAAATAAATTATCCCGTCTTGATTTATCAACTATATCAGTTTTGAAATCTTTTAGGTTTTATATGATTATTATTATAGCATTAGAGATAGTGTTGCCCAAGACTTGTCTCGGTCTTGCTCATGGTCTTGCTCTTGTTAGTAGCTACTTATTAGCTTAATACTATGGAGATATGTATTTTTTTAGACAGGAGAAACCTAACTAAGCCCGAATGAAAAATTAGAGCAATTAAATGCAAAAGTATATTGATTATACCAATTATTAACATTTAGTAACTAATATAGTCGAGTACTAGTAACTATTTTGCCTAATTTTTATTTTAAAAAATTGATTTTTTTACCAATCTGGTCTTGGTCTTGCAATGTGCAAGACTGATTTTGGGCAACACTAATTAGAGTATTGCGTTTTAAAATTGGAACTTTTAATTTCTCCATGAAATGTTGTTTCTTTGATACCTAATTCATCAAAATCTATTGCTCCTGATCATATTATATTTATTATAAAAATTATTTTTTTCTGAAAATTCTATGAAAATATAGAGTTGTAACTGATGTAACTTTTGATCTGTTAAAGATAAACCAGTAAAATAATATATATTCTTGAACAAAATTTAATTAATCAAAACTTTATTTCCCATGACTTAATCGTAAAACGAAGCAATCAAGAGTTAGCTAGTGAAATACAGTAAAAAACATGAGGTAAAAAAAATTAAGTTTTTACATTAGCGATAGTTGAAGACTGATATCTCGGAAATTAACCAAGATAACAAAAAAAATTATATTATCTTTTCCTAAGGTTTGTATATAATCAATCATATAGCACATTTTATCAGCTATCAGTTAATTTTGTATAAAACGTCTTTGTCGATGCGATAGATAGTTTTTCTTATATATAGTTCAGTCAATGAATGCTCGAAATTATGCTGTATGCGAGGAAACCGTTCATCATTTTATTCTATCTTTAATCGGATATTATTCAAAATAGTATCTTAACTATTAAATATTTTAGAGGGACGAAAATGGAAAAATAACTAAAGAAGGAAAAAAAAATGCTCTAGTTGCAAGCCATATTATCGTATTCCCTCGGCCTTATATAGTTCAAGAAGTAAACACATATAATTTTACGGTGGCTTGAACAATAGCTGTAGTGAGCAGAGGTAGCCTACACTCAGCACTAATTACTATCAGTGGCCTTCCACCGTAAATCGTCTCTCTACGTCTACCGGCAATACTCTGTCACAACTATTATTCTTCATGCTTCTTGAAATAATCATTATAATTCTTTTTAACGGTACGGCATAGGTGAATTCTTACCATCTTGATGAACAACAACAAAAAAAATATGTTGGGCGTATATTTTATGTATAAACATTAGTTAATACAAATTACATTGCGCCACAACTCCCATTATGTATGCGCCTATAAGGTAACTTGAAATGCTGATACCATTTTTACATCATAATATTACATACTTGTAAAGTCTCAACATATTAAGAGTAACAGATATTTTGTTTACACATGCTGACAGTAAACCTTGTGACAGTTGCAAAAATGAAATTTTTAAATCAAAAGAATAATTTCTTTATTTTTTTTTTAAATATTGGTTTACTTTTTACTTTAGTTCTTTTTTAGCTTGAAAAATTTCCAGTGATAATTAGGTAGGGTTTACGTTGGAAATTAACAAATCACATATGACATCTGTGAATTTAACCTTTTATGTATTTTACGAGGTAATTTCCCACTTAGTTTAAAAAAAAATTAATATTACAATTATTTTCTAAAATAAATTCATTATTCAACCTATAAAAAACGCCGTAAAGAAAACGTAAATATTGGAATATCTTATTAGACTTTTAAAAAATTGTACCATTCTATTTTTGTAATCTCAATGAAATTCGAAAAAAAATAAGATATATATATATATATATATATATATATATATATATATATATATATATAGAGAGAGAGAGAGAGAGAGAGAGAGAGGGAGAGAGAGAGAGATTCTGATTAATTCTGTTTCTATTAAAGAAGAAAGAAAAAGGAAATAAAAGAAAACTAAAATATTCATTTCCTGGCCAAATGTAGTTTTAATCTCAAACTCTGGATACATCTTATCCTTTAACTTCAATATTATCCAAAAAAAATTAAATACAAATATTTTTATTCCATGTTATTGCTTGAATTAAAAATTTTTTTTTTTTATTATTGAATGTTCAGGGTTAATAGGCGTATCAATTCAATACTCTAAAATTATAAATATTCTTAAACAATCATTAATTCCACAACAGTTTTTTAATTTACTTTCTTATAGATTATGGGAGCATGCAGCAAATATTTTATTAGTTCTAAACCTGAAGTGATTGTTTTTTACGACTTGAATCGAAATCGTTTTAAGTCATTTATTTTTAAGGATATTGTTAAAATTTGCGATATAAAATATCGTTTCTGATGAATCGATTTTACGAGATAATTACTATCATATCCCAGGCTTAAATCTACTTTCAATACGTAAGTTTTAGTTTTTCGTATGAATTTTCACGTACAGACCTTTTTGCGATATTTTTCAATTGGAGACCTCATCTAAGCATATGTTTTTTTATGGTTACGGAAAACAAAAATATCTTATTTTTAGATTTTGAAGATTATTTTTACATTTATTTATAATTATTTGAGTTAAATGTTTCCATGTTTCGAATTTTGATTAAATACTCTGCACCATGATAAAGTAACGAATTGAAGGCTGTTTAACATTGCATATTGGTTATCTTAACATGGTGCCGAAGAAATTATCATTTTTCCCTTTTATATATAATAATTACTCAAATATTGAATCCGTGACAAAATTTATTTTGCTATTCTAATGTTTCTAATAGTTTCTTAAAATATATGCATTTTTTATGCATACTTGTTATATCTTGCCTTAAATTAAATAAAAAATTGAGCATACAATAGTCGTATGAATTTTGAAGAAGAAAGACAGGAGTATGTACTGGGATTTATTACTGTAGCAATAAGCGGCAACACAGGAATATGAGATCTGGCAACGCTGGAATAGATTTAATAGCTTTCAAATTATTAAAAGAACAAAATTAAAAATCAAACTGGCAACTCATTATATTTCATTCACTGTTTCAACTAAATATTTACCGTTTACATAAAGAATAAAATAATATTGCATCGATATATATTTTATTTCTGATATATAGGATTTTCTTGTAAAAGAGAGAGACAGTTTTATTGGAGTGATGGTAAACATCAAAAACAAAAAAAAAGTTCTGATTAACAATTTGCCGATTTTCTATAGAAAAGTAGCAAATCCAAGTTTTGTGTTTTTTTAAGAGAGTCGTGTTTTTATTTGAATCGAAAGCAATAACTAAAGTTATTAGTTGAGAAGGAGTTAGCCGGGGGAGGGGAGGGGGGGTGCGGTCAGATAAATACTAAATTAAAATATAGTAATTTTAATTTTGCCGACGTTTCGATCCACTTTGCAGGTCGTCATCAGGGCTACAAAAGATACAAAACATGTTGAGAACAAAAATTAAATATAAGTAGATATAAAATAAGAAGAAGTAGTCAGATACACTGCAACAGATACACGACTAACTCCTTCTCATATTATATCAACGGTCAACCATCTCTACATCATTAAAGTTATTATTATGTAATTTAAGAAATTAACAATTACTTCATTGTGAACAAGATGAAATTTACTTTAAATTGAGTTTGTCACTGTTTTTCAGTTTTTTTAAGAATTATCATTTTGCAGCAGGAGTTGAAACTGTTATGGAACGCTTTTAAAATTTCCATTTTACCAGTTTCTTAAATCTTATACTTTTAAGGTAACAAAATAAGTTTAAGTTGAAAAGTAAAATTAAAATGATTTTAGTAAAATTATACCAGTGAATAAAAAATTTAAAATAAACATTCTAAAAAACTCTTTTGTAATCAATTTCTGTGTTTATTGTAAAAATTGATTGAAAATAAATATTCCAGTCATAGAAACTTATTACAAATAAAAGTTAAAATTTATGATAAATCACCTTATATAGGTTATCAATTTTTTTGTGAATTCTTATTAAATTTGATAAATATATAATTAATTTTTATACAGAAAATACCGTTTTAATCCCATAATTTTTCTTTTCTCTTTAATTTAGCGTTTTGGCTCTGAAAGTCATTTTAAAAAACATTCTAACAAACCAGAACAGTTATAAAACAATCCATTTAAAAATATTTTTATAATTTACTACTAAAAAATTGCTTTGCTTATTTTTTCACATCCACATATACTTTTGTCTTTTTTTCTCATAATTTTGTCAAAAACATCTTTCCCTATTTTCATTGGTTCCTCTCATATTTTACAGGCTGTAGCTTATATATGTATACACGTACCAATCAGATGCTGCTCAAATTAGCCTTAAAATTTTGGATCGAAATTATTGTAGGTTTCGTTAGTGCGTTTGCTGAACCGTAAATCTTGTGAAGCAGTTTGTGCAAATGGGTTTGAGCAAGCAAGTGTATATATTCTATTTCTGTCTGATTTTCAATTTTTATTTTGAAAAAAAAAGTGAGCATAGTATTTTCTTTCCTTTGTTTAAAATATTTCTATTTATTTTGAAGTGTGGGGCCCGTGTCATCCTTGTGTCGAATATTATTCCATGATAATGTTAAGTGTCTATCTGAAGAATTTGGTATTTACCACTAGCGGATCCAGAATTTAATTTTGGGGGGAGGCTTCATATATATAACGATAATTAATTTTAAAAAAATAAATAAATGGACTACCAATATGAAATGGTGTTTAAGTGATTCTTGAAGTCCTATTAATTGTAATTACACGAACAGTAATACTTTAAGGGATAGTTATTAATAATTTTTTCTATAAAACATGGTTATATTGTACCGTTTGGGGGGGGGGGAGGGAGGCTTCATCCCGAAAGCCCTCCCCCTCCCCGTAGATCCGCCTGTGATATTTGTCAATATAAACTGCATTGCACGTATCTCGTTGAAGTATGTGTTTTGTGATTTTTCATGATATAATTTAATCTAATTTTCAAAACTGAATACCAATTTTGTTAACTTAGTAAATTCAGTGAGGCTAGTCTGAGATTATGGTGTTTTGTTAAAGTTGGTACATCGTCGGTGTATGAATCAGTCAATCTTTCGGAGTTATGTTCCGTGCCCTGTTTTTGAGCCGCTATTCGATGATAAGTCGATGGGAGGATAACATAGAATAACAGTAGCCAGAGGAAGGTTTGCATAGATAAACTGTTAGGCTAATAGGCTTAGAGAACAATAGGCCGAATAGTCACGTTTGCCTCAGCTTTCTACAGCTCGACCGTTATCCGCCAGAGCCAGTACTTCCTGACCTAGGCCACGGTGTGGGAGGATAGCTAGGGGTATCGCAGGATCTGGTAAGGACCTTTCTGTTCTCTATAGTATCCTTAGAGGATGGCAGGATGGCAGCTGAACGGTCAGGACTATTGTCACAAAAGGAACTATTGTGCTTTTTTTTTTCTTTTTTTTTTTGACTTTAAGACTTGTAAAAGCAAGTCCTATTTTGCCAGTAAAATATTTTAATTGTCATAGTGAGATGAAATTACGGTTTTTACACGGAAATTACACTGAATTTATATTAATTATTTATAGCTAGATGATCACTGAAAGTAACTTATATGGAACTTGGATATTAGATATAATAATAATAATAATAATAATAATAATAATAATAAGGCTTAGCGAACCCGAAGGTTCGATGCCGACACCACCAATCGCTTGTTACACACCTCCCTCCACCGTTCGCCGTTCAAACCCAGTCCCTTCAGATCGGCTTTAATGCAATCTTCCCACCTTCGCTTCGGTCTTCCCCTCGGACGCTTACCATTCGGCACAGCAAATATTAACCTTTTAGGAATTCTCTCGTTACTAAGCCCAACAACTTTACAAGCCCATTTGATTCGCCGCGATGAAATTACCTCAATTATATTACCCGGATACATCTCACGCAATTCGGCGTTGTGTAACCGTCTGAACTCTCCGGTTAACTCATCCTTCTTCGGTCCGAATATTCTACGCAATACTTTATTTTCAAAAACCTTAAGACGCTGCTCATCCCTTAATGTAAGCGGCCAAGTTTCGCATCCATAAAGAACTGTAGGCAAGATAATTGTTTTATATTTTGTGGTTTTTGGTGAACTAAAGATATGCGAGTAGGGCGTTCAATCCTACGTCACACCCTCCAGCAAGTCTGGTGGGCCCATTAGATATTATATTATTAGATATTAGATATTATGAAAACTAGAAAGACTAAAAGTTAAAAACTGAGATGAATTAGACTTACAATCAACTGAGAATAAGCAGCGACTTTTATTATTTGTCTGCTTTTATTTCATTCATGAAGTTTATCAAGTCACGGGCGTTATTTTTGTTCATCGACAAAGTTAGCTCCATCATCCGTAGTTTGCGATCCTGAACTAATTCCTAAAATCTTCTTCGCTTCTCGAATCTTTTCCACTTGAAGGCAATATGTCTTGGATCCTCCAAGCATTGACATGTTGGACAGTGACCGCTCTTAGCTAGACCCATTAGATGTAGATATTTATTATTTCTAAAATGGTTTATCCTAAGCCTGGTCAGCTTTACTAAGCTGGAGCCATGGAACCATGGAACCAGTGCTATCTTCTGTCGAACTGCATGATGGTCCTTACCCTTCGAGGAACATTCCCAGTCTTATTAATCCTGCCAGTCTTTCATTATTTTCCCCCTCACTATTGTACATTTTTGATTAGTAGTTCAGATAATGCACGATTTGTGAACACGTACCTTAAGAAGGTGTGTAATAAGCCATCGATGGTGTCGGCATCGAACATTCGGGTTCGGTAAACCTTTTATTATTTATTTTAAAAATAAAAAAAACTCGTTATTTTGGTTATGGTTTCCAGCAAGACTATATCAAAGCAAGCTAACATAGAAGGAGAAAATATATTAAATAGGGATTTAGGAGGCCTTGAAATTTTATTATTCACATTTTACGAGGAGGATGTCAGGTTGTAATGTGACTATTCTCATCTTGAATTTAATGGCAGTCATTGATCCAACTATACGAAATTTCGTTTGACTTACTCAAGAATACTGAGGGAATATACTGAAGAGGAGAACAAATAAACACCAAAACGTTTATATGAGTTATAAAAAGAACCATAAAATTTTTAAAAAATAATCATAACAAAATTTTAAATGTAGGAAATATTGTGAATGAAAGATATAATTGTATTTAAAAAAATCTTTAGTATTCCTTCTCCGTAATATTTTTCGTACGACTGTATATTATATTACTTTCATTTATTGATATATGAAATATATAGTAAGGGACAGTATAGCGATCTTGAAAATGTTTGACTCCGAGTATTCAATGGAAATACGCGTTTAGTCCAAATAACCAAGTTTTGCAAAATGTTCTGTGTTCGTTCACTCACACACAGAACATTTTGTGAACCTTACTCATAAACAAAAAGCCGCAAGAACTGATATTACGTATTTATGGTTTTTATATGCCTGTGATGTGGTACATTATATAATGGATTTTACATATGTTTACAATTTTCTCGAAAACGGCTCTAACAATTTCGATTAAACTCGTTAGATCAATGTATCACAAAGTGATTTTTGGTTTAAGGTAGGTGTTATTCTCATTGTTATTCTCTAACAGGGCTTAATTACCGAATTTCCAAAATTTCTTCGTCTAAAGTAATTTTATTTATTTGAAGTAATTAACCATTTCACATAGTTAAACAGTTAAATACAAATTATGAACGTATTTGATTATTAACAAACGGAGAAATAAGGGTAGTCCTGGTTATTACTCACTTCTGTACACGACTATTTTATTGTTAGTTTAATTGATAAAATCAATTTTTTTTTTTCACATATTATAATAAAAGACTTTCATGCTAAATGTTGATCCCATATGTCTAATACTGTGAACTTTTTTTTTTTTATGAACATAAGAACAGATACCGTACACAACATTGGTCTTACCTTTGACAGAAGGATGACATGAGGCCCACATGTAAAAATGAACTACTTTACTCACTTTTTTCCAAATCTTCAAAATTAGAACTGAGACGGAAATTAAATACATACCTATACTTACTTAAACCAATATATACTTACTTTAACCAATGTGGAATTACTCCTCACAGATATACGTTGCAGCTAAAAAGATCTACTTACACAAACTTCAAACTTTCTAATAAAAAATATTACGACTTATAACTAAAACACCTTGGTACATGACTAACAAAACCTAATATACCGACTTCCTTCTGCCTACAGTTGACCAACGAATGAGAACTCTTTACAAACGATTTCACAATAATTTACACGGACATACTAACACACTAATCAGAGATATAGCTTCAACTGACATGCCATCAATACGAGGAGGAGACAGAAAAGGTGCTGGATGAGAGAGCTCCTTCCTCGACAAACCATGGGAATTGATTCAAGCCAGACAAGAGGTATTGCTGGGTGCAATCCTTCCCCATTTCTGGCATGTCAGTTTTTTTAATCAGTCCATCTGCTTATTGTTAACAGTCGTAGACAGGTGCAGATTGATATTATAAGATAAAAATGAAGTATTTTAAACAATTTGTTTTTCTTTTCTTCTTATTTTTATTTTTCGTCTAATTTTCTTAATCTATATAATTAGTTATAAATTTTATTTGTTTTTAGGGTGTTTTCCCCATACAAATAGAGTCTAGCTTGGCTATTGTAGAATAATATGGTTTTACAAGTTATATACATATCATTTAAATATAAATAAACTTAACAATATTTTCGTTTAGAATAGGTTTTACAAAACATGAAAAACAATAAAAATTAAAAACATAAAACGATTAATGCATAATAATAGTTAAATGAACCTGTTACTATGATAGAACAATAAAAAATAAAAATATTTTTAAATATAAACAAAATATTACTTTTATTATAAACTTAAATCAAACAATTAATAGAACATGGGCTATGATCAATATTTTGTGTATGCACTTTGTGTACTCCCATCATATAATAGTAAACTTTATTTAATTTATCTGTACAATGGATATTCAATATGGTTTTGATGTTGTAGTTATCAGAAGATCCTGAGATGAAGTTTAGAAGGAATTTTTGTCTATAGTCATTGTACGCTGGGCAGTGAAGGAGAATGTGATGTAGACAATTGTAGATAAATTGGCTGCATGATATACAAGTTTCTTGAGACTCGATCGAAAAAGTTGTGTTATTTGCATAGATTCTGATATGTTCTGGATTCGCAACTCTTAATTGACTAACACATCTCAATTTCTTTATATGGTCTTTCAATGTAAGGTACGCTTCGGGATCGGGAGCATTGTAACTGCATTCTGTATAAAGGGTAGTTAGTGGAGTTTGAAGTTCTTTGTATGCCGGCTGAGAAATAATAATTAAATTGTATATTCTTTAATAATGTATTTTGAATACGGCCATAATGTTTTGTATAGTAATTAATTATTTCAAGTTTGTCTTCTGCAGTATAATTATTATATCGTTTGTAGTTTTTACTCCCCTATATATGAAAACACGTTTTTCTATTCAAGATTAGGTGGTAATTGAAAGTTGAGTGATGCGCACTAGATTTTTAATTATCGAATTTACCCAAATTCGAAAACAATATTCCAAAACATTTTGGAGAAGAGAACAGATTGGAATGTCGTTGTAGGAATGACTGATTGGCCTTTTCTGGGACTCTAATTGAGACAAACATTTTTTCCCCTCTTTTTTAATCAGAAGAGTAGCAGAGCTCGGGAGATATATATATCTATATACAGCGGGCAATGCGTGCGGTGTATGATGACAAATGTTCGAGTCCCGCTGAGGCCAGACATAACTGAATTTTGCGCCCACTCTTCTGGCTTTATTTTAGGTCCTAATTGGAATTTTTTCCTCCCTCGTTGTGGTCTCTGTGTGTCAGGAAGGGGAAATTAGCATTCATAGGAGGCATTGCGATGTCCTCAGGATTGCTTTAGTTATGATTGAATTATAATATTGTTAATTAATAATTAAATAAAAACATTAACCAGATTTTAGGAAGTTTTAGGTCCTAGGTTTCTAACTTTTAAGGGCATAATAATCATTTTAAAAAAAATCTTGTATAATATGGCTTTCATCTCAGAATTTTCATTAAACAAGCTAATTAAATATCTGCTCAAATAATGCTATTAAATAATTAATTATTTAAATCTATTACAGAAGGAACTTAGTCGATTGTTCATCGGCGATAAATATTCCGAACTCAATCATTATAAAGTTTTTATTGGTGTCAATGTTTCAACCCAAACAACCAATCAACTTTTATCAAACCGTAGACACTGTTTAAAATATTATAGAATAATTTTTAGATGATTCCAGAACGACATTATATATTTTTGTTTTTCCGGGCTTATAAATATTTGTTAAAGTTTTTATTTAGTTTATAATTGAAAAAATGATTTTTCATATTTAGAAACCGTAAATATTTAGTTGAAACAGTGAAAGAAATAAAATGACTCTTAATTAATTAAGTCGAGACTTATTGGAAAAAAAAGATTCACCTCAAGTTGTGTTAAAAATGTATATAGTTTTTCACCTAAATGTACAAGTGTTTTGATCAAAAATATTACAATTAACTGTTGCAATTCAGATATTTTTCATGTATAGTGGTTAGAAAATGGTAATAGAAATATCTCTGTTATAGAAATTGATTGATATCTATAAGTGACAAACTTAGTGTTTCTAGTCCTAAATTTTACGTTGAAAATAATGAAACCTGCTAATTGCTGTAATTATTTTCAATATATTAACCGTATAAATATTAGGAATAGAATATTCATTTTGTAACATATAAATACGAATCAAATCCTGCAATAGAGATCTAAGTAAAAAGCACATTTCCATTATAATTTAAGATTATAAATATTCTGTAAACCATTATTTTAAAATTCGTTTTTATAAACTAAAATTTAAATTCCAATGTATATATATATATATATATATATATATATATATATATATATTTATTTATTTATTTAAAAACTATATATTAGAAATAAAATATACATTAATGCGATCTTATTTTATTCTTTATGGAAACCGTAAATGTTTAGTTGAAACAGTGAAATAAATATAATGAGTTGCAAGTTTGATTTTTAATTTTGTTCTTTTAATAATTTGGAAGCTATTAAAGCGATCCCAGCGTTGCCAGATCTCATATTCCTGCGTTGCCGCTTATTGCTACAGTAATAAATCCCAGTACATACTCCTATCTCTCTTCTTCAAAACTCCAACGACTATTGTATGCATATAATTTTTTATTTAATTTACATCAAAGCTTAGCTTATTAGCTCAAAAAGAAAAATAAGTTTAATTTAAAACACGATTTAACAAACATGCATATATTTTAAGAAACTATTAGATAATTTTCTAAAAATATTAGAAAAGCAAAATATCACTTTTTCACAGATTTAATTTTGCATTTTGCATATTTCTTCGTCGCCAAGTAATCAATATGCAACGTTAAACAGACTTCAATTAAACAATTCAACTAAATAATCATATAATTTTTTTGCACAGTTTGAAGTAAATCTGAAGTCTATTCCCTAATAAACCTCAACTTAATTATTATGGACTTAAAGCTTATTAAACGAGGAAGTTTTTTTAAAGTGTAGTGTCTGTAGTATAGATGGATGATGATAAAAAGAAAGTCGATTTATTATTTTATTAAAAACACAACTTGGCTTATTAAAAAACTTTCTTAAATGGTTTTAAGAATGACAAACTATATTTGAATTTTGTCTAGTTTACTGTGAAAAAATTTTTAATTACTTAAACTAAATATTTCTTTAGTTATTGCTTCTTTAAAAAAAAAAAAACCACAATACTTGAATGCCCTATTTTTCTGCTAAAAATTGACCAATTGTTTATAAGAAATTTTTTTGAGTTCTTGAGGTCTCCTATCGCTCTTATAAAAATAAATTATAAATATTTAATTTTATTTACGTATACATTTTTTTTTATCTATAAAAGATATATTTGCCTTTGTCAAGTTATTGTTGACAATCAGCAAATGTGATGGCGAAATATGAATTAATTACATGACAGGCATGGGGAAGGAAAGTACTCAGCAGTACCTCTATTTACTACAGTACCTCTAAATTAATTTTAATTTAAATGATTGATAACCACACACTATTAAAGTAAACATGGGCTAAATTACACTATTAATAATGTCTTTCTTCCTTCTCTCATTAAAAAAAAAAAAGAGTACACCATTGAAATGATTTTTAAAACAAAAACAGAAACATGTCCTTCAAGACGGCATCTCAATTAACATCAATTATGAGATTCATCTTTCAGCTCTAATCGTTTGTCATTTCTTTTCTTCTGACGACACAAGACATTACAATCATTACATACCAGATGAATCTTTTTGTGCCGTGGATGCACATCCAGGCTTCCTTAGCTTCGAGATGTGTTGATCCTTGCAGATCCTCCTTAGCACTCCCGTCCAGATCCTCCCTTTCCAAGAAGTACGTCCTGTGATAGCGTGTAGTGTCCTGTTCACACCGTGCTAGATCAGCTATGCAGCAGTGTACCGCAGTGCATGCGATGCCTTGCGGCCCGTTCTCGGTCCATACTAATTGCCTTATCGAGAAAGAATTATTTAAATTTTCCTAGTTAATCCTTTCATAGTGTACATAGGTATGTCTGTGTTTTTTTTTTTTAACTTCTCTTTAAGTTACACTCCGTGGGTATTCTCCCTTTACAAGAGCCACATCAATTGGTTCATAGCAAACAAAGTAAGGAAAAAAATTCAGATTCATCAGAAATATTTTTTATTTTGAATATGTCAGCTATGGAACATGCAATCATCGTTTCCTTTTTACTTATCTCTCTTTTTTTTTTTCAAATTTATATATTGAAGAATTTTTTTATTTTTTCTTTCACTTACCAAAATATACAATATATAATAAGGCGTAAAAAGTTATTGCGATCGTAAAAAGTTGCAATACGAGATTTCAAATAAATACACATTTGACGTGAATCACCGAATCTCGTAAGAAAGTGTTATAAAGTCGAGAAACGTATTTTAAAAATTGTGTATTAAATAAGGCCGCTAGTCCACTAGATTTTAACATGATCAGGAATGTTTTAAAGCTGTAGTACGTGGTACATACTTCTTTTTATCATTAAATTATTATCATCCATCTGAAATATCGTGAATAGCTTTATCTCATCGTAACCTACAATTATTTTATTTACGAAAATGCTCTGAATTAGGGCCTTTTTGTATCTGGATATGGGGAAACTTAGTCTATTTAATGAGGTACTTAAACTCGTAAGTACCTATTTGCTTTCCTCTTCAATCGTCAGATAATTTGAGCATAATATCAATAAAAAATGTGACTTTAATAAATTTTGAGCCGCATGGCTTGGCCTACAGCTCCAAAATGTCAAATGTGGTTTTGTAGGCCACATTTTTTCTCGATTTTGTGACCTAATTAGCTTACAATACAAGTGAAAAGCAAATGGGTAGTTACGAGTTTTTAATATCTAATTAAATAAACAAAGTTTGCCGATCTTCAGACTGTAAACGTCCTAATTTTCGATGATATGGAGCTATTTACGAAGTTTCAGGCGGATGTTAATAATTTGGTTAAAAGAGGTCTGTACCACGGACTATTATTTTATTCTTATTTATTGTGTATAAAGGCTTGAACGGAAAAAATGTATATATTTTTAAAAAGTTGCGGTACCACTGTCATTTTTATTTTCGTAGTTTTCAGGTATTTTGGAACTTTTTTTTTTTAATCTCTATGATACACATTTTAGTTTCTAATAAAGTTTTAGAATTTTTTTTTTCTGTTGAAATTTGTATATATTTCCTTGTTATAATATTTATGACAGGATTAGGTATAAAACCCTGAAATAAATTTGCTATTGAAAACCAATTTCGGATATGTTAGATAGCTTTTTTTGTTTTGTTTTTCAGTGCAAACTAACTGTTAAGTACATATTTACTTTTTTTATTTATTATAATTATAGTGAGGTAGGATAATATTCACACTATATGTACAAAAAAATATAAAATAAATAGAAGCAAAATGACAATAAATAATAATCAAAAAGTATATAGAATAAATAAAATAAAATAACCTAAAGACTTTTTTGCTTGCAATTATTGAAAAGTTCTTTTGATTTCTCTCCAAAATCAATATCTCCTGACATGAAGGCAAGGAGGTTAAGATGGGCGGGGCATGTAGCACGTAGCAATCCATCAGGACGCGTATACACGACAATAAATGCCAGAGTAGTAGGCAAGAGACCAGATGGTTAGATAGGATAAACAGAGATACGGCTGAGCTTCATGCAGCAAACTGGAAAGCAGTAGCCCAAGATAGGCAGAGGTGGAGAAGGCTGGTTCAGGCGGCCAAAGATCTACAAGGTCTGTAGAGCCAAACAAAAAAAAAAATTATATATATATATATAGTTTACTAATCTGTTATTATATTAGTCATACTTAATGCTGTGGATGTTTTTAATGTTATGTTTGAACGCAGTACCAGACTTAAGATCTAAATAAATAATACATTTATATTTATTTGTACAGGAATTTCCTTAGACAAATAAAATAAAATATTCTCTCTCTCTCTCTCTCTCTCTCTCTCTCTATATATATATATATATATATATATATATATATATATATATATATATATACTAATCTATAGTAGACACAGCGAGGTAGCTGTTTTGTATTCCAACGGAGTCGCTGTTGTACTGTAATCTGTTTTCTTTCCCTCGTCTTATCGGGCTCCCATCTTCTTGCTAATTCTCTCTCTTCATCTCTCCCTTTATCTCTTCCCACTATTTCCTCCGGTAGCTCTCCCCTTCCGGGCCCGTCCTGGCAAAAATAAAAGAGGCCAATTAATTACTCTAAAGGAGAAGAGTGGAGGAAGATAAACTCGGCCGAAGGGAATAAGGAGTCGGCAACAAACACATTAAAGTGTGATTAAAGGCGAGAGCAAGAGAGGCTCAATTGCCTTCGGTGGCTGAGAGCGAAAACAGAGAAGAAAAAACAATTCTACTGCATTTCGGTAATTTCATTATATAAAATCACCGAATAAAACAGACATGTTCTGTTTATAAGAAAAGTAATATATCTATTATTATTCATTAATCAATCCAACTAGGCTTATGAAGTGAGATGCGATATTACACGATTTACAAGAGACGACAGGGTCTTTTCTTTTTATTTGGCATTTAATTCTATACACAGGGCGGGGCACACTTCAGTGTAGTGACTTATCGGAGTAATATTTTTTTTTTATTATTTATTAAAGAAATTTAGAACTGTAATTAATAATAAATAGAACAAGTAAATATGTAGAAGAGAAACTACCTATTGGCAGCACTCCAATTATATTTCTATATTAGAAGGTCCCGAGGCCATCTTCTTTTCAGGGTTTAACGGTGGAAAACTATATTTTCATTTTAAGTAAATTTTGTGTAGTTTATTGTGAAAAAAAAAAATGTTAATTTCTTCAGTTATTGCTTCCTATACAACAAAAAGTATGAACAAATTAAAAAAAAATATTGCATTTGCTATTTTTCGGCTTAGAATTCTCCCATTTATATGAACGTTTTTGTATCTCTTGAGATCTGTTTTCACTCCTATAAAATTTCCCTACACTTCCCGAACAACCTCTGTGTAACAGTACAGGAAATTATAAAAGTACAGATTCCTTTCCGTCTCTGAGGGTGGATGGTTTTTGTGGTTTAGGTGACAACAATTTCAGAACTTATACTTACAATAAAAGCCGTTGAAAAAAATAATAGGTTTCAAAAGTCGACGGATTAAGACGTGATAAATAGTACTTCAAAAAATTTTTCGAGGTTATCATCGCTAATGGATCCAGGATACAATTTTTGGGGGGAGGGAGAGAGGCTTTAGCCCGAAATATATTTTTTTGTATGTATATATTAGATTAATTACTTCGAAAGAATGTAAGGAACAACTACCTATGTGAAATGGTGTGTGATTCTTTACATCCTATTAAATGTAATTAAACGAACAATACTTCTATGAATTATTGAAGGATATATAAATGAATTGTAAAAAAAAATATTTATAATGATTGCATTCTGATATTTATCACCCAGAATAATACTTTTAGAGGTTTTTTTTTTATTTTAATTTTATTATTTTAATGGGATTTACAACTGTATTACATAGAAAATAGAATAAGTAAAGGTTAAATTGGTAACATGACATGTACATGAAGAGAAACTACCCATTGGTAGAACTCAAATTAAAGTTTTATATTAGATGGTCCCGAGACCATCTTCTTTTCAGACGCCTCGGAGGGTTATCAGGAATAGAAGAGGAAGCAAGGTTGGAAACAACAAGGTTTCAGAAGGTTATTATGGAAGGAAATGTATCTGGATTGAGCTAAATTGGAAACATATGGTACATTAAGGTCATTATGGATGATTTTATTTGTGACAAAGTAAGGAGCATTGAGGATTTTACGAATGATTATGGACTGTAGGGATTGGATACGAGAGGAATTCGATGGTTTAGTGGAGCCCCATAGCTCAACTCCGTAAGTCCGAATAGGCCTTATTATAGTAATATATGTGAGTCTATTGTAAATAGTTGGAAGTTTCGAGCGTTTGTCTAGTAAGTGATGGAGCAGTCGGAAACGTCGAGCGGTTTCTAGTCGTTTCAATCTGGTATAGGGGTGGAGTAATATTTTAATTTAATATATGTTCAAAAATATCATCACCTATTTCAAAACATTCCATGACCCTTTCAATTTAGGGAATCGCCTCAAAGGAGACTTTGACTTCGATTTTTTACGATTTAAATAACTAGGACTATTAAAGGATTTATTGAACTGAGACTGAGGCTAACTGAAGTACGAATTGTTGTTTGTTTGTAATTAGCCAGTTAATTATAAATAAATGAAAATTGGATAAGAAAATACAAGTTTTTTTTCCATAAATATAACTCAGTTTCGAAGTTTGCCTCTTTCCTATTGACTCATCCATGTATATCTTATATTATTATTCCGTGGTACAGACCCTTTTTCATCCAATTATTAACATCTGCCTGAAACTTCGTGAATAACTTCATCTCATCGTAACCTACAACTATTTAATTTACGAAAACTCTCGGAATTTGGACGTTTTCGATGTGGAGGTCGGCAAACTTTGTTTATTTAATTAGGTACAAAAAACTCGTAAATACCCACGTGGTTTATGTGGCCTACAAAAATATTGGGCCGTTTGGCCTATATAACCTCGTTATTTTGACAATTTGGGGGTGTAGGTCACGCCAAACGGCTCAATGTTTTTGAAGGCCGCCCTTTTTTCTCGATTTTTTGCTCAAATTATCTTACGAATCAAGTAGAAAACAAATGGGTATTTAATGAGTTTTTTAGTACCCGATTAAATAGACAAATTTCGCAAATATAATAGTTGTAGGTTACGATAAGATGAGGCTATTTACGAAGTTTCAGGTGGATGTTAATAACTTGATAAAAAGGGGTCTGTACCATGGACCTTAATTTAAAGAAGAACTTAATGTATTTTTTACTTTTTTTTTCTATTCGTGTATATTTATAATGTTTTACCACATTGCATGTAGTTTTAGATGTTTTGTATATTGGTTTCTTTGTTTTGTATATAGCATGTTTAACTAATTATAATATAGGTTATTGTATATACAAAATAAAGTTATTTTCTATCTATCTATCTAAAATATAAACGGCTCTATCCTTCAAAGACACAAGCTTTTATGCCTTCAAGGATGAACCTTTATTTCTTCTAGTACTTTTATCGTTCCTCCTTACATTTCATTCTTCCATTGTCCTTCTGATATCATTCAACTTCTTCAGTACAAATCCTCAATTCACGCTCGTGAATTACTGTCTTGCCCTCTTTATAATACTATTACAGTTGACAAACGCCTCATTACCTTGTATAAGTTCTGATTACCTATCTCTCAGAATCTATGTTAATACCAATTACCTCGGAGAGGAGAAATAAGTTCGGCGATAAATCGAGACAAATGAGGGCGGAACATGTAGAGCTGTTACAAGCCCCCGCAAGGACCTAATCCCGCTCCTAAAGGAAGGGCCCTATACGATATGATTTAGGACCCAGCTCCGGGGCAGTTAGTAAATCCTCTTAGTAATAACTCTCTCCCTAAACTGCAGCTCACTCCCTTCCTTACCCTCTTCTATGTCTCTTCTTATTCTTCTTGAAGGTACCTTACATATTCCTTACATTCTACGGTAAGAATTAGGAAGTCAAAGATAAAGTGGAAATACTTTTCCTGCAGATTGTGAAGCAGTATGTACTTACATCTCGGGAAGAAAGAATACAAATTTCATTTACACACGATTACCAACATTTTTTACGGACGGTAAGTCGTTCAAGAGTATCGGGTAGTGACTATCTAAAATCGCTCCATGGGAACATTACATACATTATAAATACAAACGAAGTCTGCAAGTGGTGCGGCCAACTTATCAATAACGGTTCAAAGCACTTGATGCTGGAGTGTTTGTTTCTGGAGACAGATAGAAGGAAATACCTACATACACATATAGATGCTGCTACAGATGATTTATCTCTGAGTGTGTGTTGGATATAAAAAATCTTGACCAGTTGAACAATAATATATAGATAAATATATAGAGCAAATTCACACTCTATAATTACAAAACATAAAACAGAAAAATAATAATACTAAAGTATATAAACAAAAGAACTAAAATAATAACTTAAATACGAGCATACTTTTAAACAATATTTACAAAATACATTCACTCAGGACATCTCCAAGCCAATCCTTACCCCAAACTCGAGAACGGAAAGGTAGGACTCTAGGAGATCCCAGCGCCTCTCACTTAGCCGCATTATAGTGACATCTCTAGTAGAAAAATTTATATTATCTGTACATACAGTGAGTAAGTCGATTCCAGAGTAGATGATTGCAGTGTTGAAATATAGAACTGTGAATACAGGTATAAATTTTCTTACTATAAATTCCATTAAAATTAATAATAAAAAATGTTGAAATTGGAGTTAGGCATTCTGTCAACTAAAATGAATTTCCTGGACTGAAAATCAACTCTTTCATGTCTCTTAAATATGTTTTAATTTATTTTCTTATGATGTTAGTTAGTTGACGTTTATTATAGTGTTGTTGTTGTTGACTCATAGGGCTTTGAGCAACCTGTACCCCATTGTACAGTAAGATATTAACGCTAAGACAGATGTTGGCTGGAAGGATCTTTCTGTTTACTCCAGGCACACTTCTCCAAACAAACAGTAACCTCTGAAATAGCTCTTTGAGGTCGTTCACTTCTAACATCTTCAGCCCCCTGTGTCTTCTCAAATCCTAGTCATAAATAAACACTTCCAGTCCTAAACAAGAGAAGTTAACTAATGACTGTAGTCTGTGAGGATATTCGATCTATGGTTAAGTAACAGCCAACGCAATATCTTCATATCGAGAATAACCAAATCTTATTTTTTCAAATCTAAATTTCAATTATTCAATTCAAAGCACCTTGGTACGTGACTAACAAAACTCTACATACTGACGTCCACTTTCCAACAGTTGACCAACATATAACGATCCTTTATCAACGATTTTACAAAAATTTAAATGGACATAATAACAGACTAATAAGAGACATGGCCACAGCTGACATACCTCAGAACATGAGGAGGAGACTAAAAAGGCGTTGGATGAGATGGGATGTCCTTCCTTAGACAACCTAAGTAATTGGAACAAGTTAGGGAAGAGGTACTGCTGAGTACTTTCCTTCCCCATGCCTGTCATGTCATTATATCATGTATCGCCATCACATTTGGTGATTGTCAACAATAAGTTGACAGGCGCAAATATATTTTTGATAGACAAAAAAAAAATCAATTATAAAAGTTAATTTAATCTAATCCAACGTTCACGACGAGATTCCTGTCCATCAGTTTTTTTTCGGCCACAACCAAATTCCTGAAATGGATGTTGTTCTTGAACTTTCGAAGGAAGGATGACTTATGGCCCGCATGTCAAAATAAAAAGAAACACCTCAAACAAAGGACTGAAAATTACTGTACTTTTTTTTTTCTAAATTATCAAAACTGAAAATTATGCAGAAACTGAATACCAATATGCACGTACCTATTTTAACTCATATGGAATAGGATTCGAATGAAACAGTTAATTCTTACAATTTTTTTTTTTTTTTGGTTTATTTTTTTTATTCACACCTGTCAAAATGGTAATGACAACCAATGAATGTGAGATCGGTTGATAAATATAATGTCATGAAAGGCATGAGGAGGATCAGTGCCCAGCGGCACCTCACTCGGCGTGATATCTACATTAGGCGAGGAGGTCCCTCATCCAGCTCCTCTTCAGTCTCCTACAGACGTTACCTGGCATATTCGTAGTGGCCATGTCATTGATGAGTGTATTAGGATGTCCTTGTAAGTTGTCATGGAATCGTTTGTAATGAGTTCGTATGCGTTCGTTAACAGTCGGCATATGCAGGTCAGTATGTAAGGTTATGTTGCTAACGTACCAAGGTGCTTTTGTAATTGGTCTGAATGTTTTTGCTTGAAAGGTTTGAAGTTTGTTTAAGTGAGTCTTTTTAGCAATTCCAAATATTTGTGATGCGTAAGTCCAAATAGGTTTTAGTAAGTAATTGTATGTGTTCAGTTTCTGTCTAAGTTTTAATTTTGAATTTTTCGAAAGAAGTGAGTTCAGAATTCTTAATCTTTGATTTAGCGTTTTTCGTTTCTTGATTATAAGTGGGCCACACGTCATTTTTCTGTCAAATGTCAGACCAAGGTAGTAAACGGTGTCTGTCTGTGGAATCTGTGTATTGTCAATTAAAACTGGAGGGTATGTTTCATGTCGAAGCGTAAATGTGATGTGCTGTGATTTTTCTTGATTTAATTCTTACAATTAAAAGTAAAAATTAAACCTTTACTTATATATGTAAATGTATAAATGTTTTGTTTAATTTGTACTATTATTATTAGGTGTCATTTCAAAACATTTTCTTAAGTTTTATTTTTAAATCTCATTAATAAAGTTTTTATAAACCATTTACTTGAATAGGTTACACTCACAGTCAGCCACATTTTTTCAAATCCCTAGAGCCCCTATTACGTATCAATTTTAACTAAATTTGGAATCAAGCCAAAAGCCCTAAACATCAACAGCGAGTTGAATAGGTTGTAATGAAAAATTAAATAATTTACAATTTATAAAACCAGATAGTAACGTATGACGGAGTTATATAACGTTACTTAAAAAACATTTATGATTTTACTTTTCTAATAAAATCATTTCAACTAACTAATAAAATATTCCATTGTATAATGCTCTACAATGTTTACATTGAAATATTTTTAAAAATCACCAGAATTTATATGTTTTCCACTTAGAGTACTCGGCAACGTACATTATGAGCTTCTATTATAGTTAGTACATTATAATTTGTGCTATTGGTGAAATACGTAAAAGTTTAACAAATATTTTTTCATGACATTTATATTTGTATTAAAAATGTATAAACTTTTTTAAGCTAGAACTATTATTTAACAGTTTTGAAGAAAAAAAATTACTCTTAACCTCTTATTCATAAAAGTTTTTATTATATATTTATAAAAAGATTTAATTTATGAATTTATAAAGATTAAGCGAATAATATACACTTACAAAAACTACGGTATTTTTCATATCGTTCAATCCTACTGTTTATATTATTTTGATAAAATTTTCGGGGTTGTGTTTTGTTATCTAGATAGTTCAATATAATTTTATATCTAATTCCATCAGATTATTTTCTTTTAAACAGCTGTTCTATTTTTTAAAAAGCTCTTCCAATTTGGCCCAATTTTATTGGATAGTTGGGGATTAGATTAAAAACGTTGGATATTAATTTTGTCAACTTTACCTTGCATATAGATATTTTTTTCAACTTACCAATGAAGTATAACACTCAGCAGATGGTTTGGTTGTTAGATTTAAAGATGATTTAAAATTGTTCAAAATTGGAATGCTTTAGTAAGAGTAAAATTTATTGTTGAGAGAGAATCGCAGAGAATAACATTAGTAATCTTGACTATTTAAAAATTTATAGCCACAGTTTAGCAATGCTACGTGTTCCATTCTGCTTCCGTTCCGATAATAAATAATCGAAAAAGACATTAAGTATGAACTCTAGTCATTAAAAAAAAAATGGAAAATCGAGCTATTATTTTTTATTTTATGATACTATAACTCAGTCGAATTGAAATTACAGCAGAAATTGCGGAGGTGTCATTATGTTCGACATAATTGTCCGTAATTGAGAGGCAATAATTACAGATCTGGCAGATGAGGGAACTTTAATGGTCGTAAGGTCTCTCTATCAGCTCTATTAGAGTAGCATTAGAGTTCATCAATCGCCCATAAATCAACTCTAAATATAGTTAAATATATACACCGAACCTTATCTCCGCTACTTGCTTCTCTATAATTCCAAAAAAACAAATTAATGATTTCATAAATAACAACTATTAAATATAACTAACCTACATTATTTTGAGGTTTATAATTAAAATATAAATTATAATTATATAATATAAAAAATAAGAGGACTATGTAAAGGATCAATGTAAACATTCTGTGTGTCAAATAACGTTCCTGCCGATTTCAAATAAATCTTAGCTTTGTAAGCAATTCCATTATTATCATGTATATCGATAATTAAATGGAGCAGAAATATGTTATCCACACGTATGTAACATCCTGCTGTTGCAACACACCAGTATTGCTCATAGCATGATTTGGTGAAAATAAATAAAAATATCTATTTATATACATACACACACACACACACACATATATATATATATATATATATATATATATATATATATATATATATATATATATATATATATATTGCTATGTATTGTAAAGACCGTCGGTGGAATAATTAGTTTAAAGGTATAAACAAATAAACATCAGAAGTCATACTAACATCTGGCGGTTGGATACCTGAGGGAGGGTAACCCATTAGGACAACCTTTTGTAAGTGGTAATAAAAACCCTTAAGAACCACCGACAAAGACCGACAACTAAGTGTTTAAAAAGGGTCCCGAAAGACCTTTTCACACCTTCCACCAGAAATACCTAAGTCTGTACCTGCTGCTTTACCTTGGCCTGGGGGAGAGGGCGTGGTCATCCCTTAGGCTGAGAGTATTCAGCCAATCAGGAAAAAGGCTACCAAAAGAGAGGGGGATGAAAAAAGGTGGAAAATATAGAACTTGGACGAAGACACTTCTTCTGGGAACTTGGAGCTGAGAGGACTTCTTCTGGGGACTTCAAGCGGGGGAGTCGAGGGAGGAAGATGGAGACTGCCGGAGAGAGCAGATGGACGGACTAGACGCTGAAGGAGAGCAGAGACAGGGAATCCAGATATAACACCAAGAAACACTATGAAGGACCAGCTAAGTGGTAACAAGCATTTAGTTATACTAATGTAAATTTGTGTTGGCAACCATAGACCATTAATTAATATAATCAAATATCAAGCATTCTCCTCTAGTATGATTCTCAACTATTCATTATGTATATAGGTTTAGTTATTATTTTGTATATAGATGTTTTTGGTTTTATTTAAGCTTGTAAATATAGTAGTTAGTAAACCAACGCAGTACTTTTACATTCTACCTTGCATGCCACCAATTAGTAATAGAAACAAATAGTAAATTTATAAACATGATACCTTTAGAAAGGAAATCCAATAAAGAGTATATGGTTCAATCTAGGATACTACAGTAGGGGGTCTGTGGTATCTAACATTTAAATACATCATTAATATATTTTAAGTTGATCGGTTCCCTTCTGGGACCGATATAAATACATATAAATACAAATAAATGCGGTCCCTGGAACCCCTTACTCGCCGTAGAAACGCGAGGCCAGGAACATAGCAATATATATAGATATTGAGAAACTCGCTTGGACTCTGTCAAAAGAAGCAGAACAAATCTGACTACAAGTTAATGTAGATAAAATAAAATACATGATAGTTAGCCGAAACATCCACCCTAATAAGTGTT
The DNA here is from genome assembly GCA_928085145.1 of Nezara viridula. Classification (NCBI taxonomy): domain Eukaryota; kingdom Metazoa; phylum Arthropoda; class Insecta; order Hemiptera; family Pentatomidae; genus Nezara; species Nezara viridula. The sequence goes on from OV725081.1 coordinate 1,852,742, forward strand.
TTATCATAATTTTAAGTGTTTTGTATATAGATTATTTTTATTTATTTTTTGTATATAGCTTATTTAACTAATATTTTCTTTACTTTCTCTTCTTTATTATTGTTTTATTTTGGCCAGATGTAGTATTTTAATTATGTTCTGTTATGTTATTCTAAAGGGACTTTGTCCCAGAATAAAGATATTTTCTATTTCTATTTCAATATTTAATAACATGATCTGCGTGGACTCTATGGCATTCCCGAAAGTAGACAGATTGAAATACCTCGGCTCCACAATAACCTCAATAAATGATCAACTGACAGAGATAGAGCAGCGAATAACAAGTGCCAACAGATCTTTCTTCTCTCTTTCAAGGGTACTAAAATCCAGAAAGATCTCCAGAAGCCTCAAAATAAGGATGTACAACGCCGTGATTAATCCAGTTCTGCTGTACAGTTGTGAAACCTGGTCTCTAACCGGCACATTAGAAGCCAGAATTGAGAGATCCGAAAGAAAAGTTCTACGTAGGATAACAGGACCTATATGGGACCAGAACCTTGACACTTGGAGGAGAAGGAACAATAAAGAACTGCTGAAAGAAACGAGTCAGTCAATATCTCCTGACATGAAGGCAAGGAGGTTAAGATGGGCGGGGCATGTAGCACGTTAATAAATGTTACCCCCCTTCCCCTCTAACTATATTTACCTACCTTTTGCTATCTTAAAAAGGACAACTGGGAGATCCCCCCCCCCTCCCTCTGACCTTTTCACTTACATACCAAATATGTCAGTACTTGAACACCTCAGTGCTCAAACCACGGTTAATAAGAGAAAATATTACAAATTTGTATAAATGGATCATATATATATATTATTTTTTAATTTTTAGTTTGTATAACTATTTACATATTTCATTTTTAATATGTGAATTGCAATATTAGTTAAGGTTCAAGTGCCATCAATCACTATAGTTTATTATTTGCCATCATCGATCGTATAATATTATATCTCTGAATGTATTTTAAAAATTTTCAGCCCTGAAGATGACCCACATGTTTGGGTTGAAATGTTGGCATAAAAAAAAATAATAATTTTTTAAAAAAAGACTGCTTCCTGAATATTCATCACCAAAAAAAAAATATTGAGCTTGTCGATTAACTGCTAATTAGCAATTGTAATTACAAACTCTCTCTCTCTCTCTCTCTCTCTCTATATATATATATATATATATATATATATATATATATATGTTATAGACTGATTAACTATTACTAGTAATTCGACCTCCCCGGTGACACTCCTGGGAGAGGCTAAAGGTAAGTAGCTTTGGCGATGAGGAAGCTAAGCTGGTAGCTTCCAGAATTGATGTTACTGCCATCATCAATTGAAAATGAGCAGGGCCCCCCTCCGTTAAATTTTCAGGTAGCGGGCCCGATGTTGATCTTCAGCAGTTGCTGGGCTACGGCTCACTGAGTCCACCTTCGGTTGTTGACTTGTTGAGTTCCTGGATCGAATTTCGTCGATTATTATCTCTCTCTCTCCGTTATATACTTGGATCATATTAATTAATAATTATTAATTATAATATATTAAGTTGTCTCGGAAATTACCAGCTGTTTCGAGTGATTTATCCAGCTGTATTTTAAATCCCTGTTTCCAGGATTTAAAATCGATAATTATTTATTCCACAAATCAATGTAATAATTATTATATTTAATTTTTAGTTTAATGTTACCATTGTGATATTTGACGTGTATTGATTTGATTAAAAATAATTATCACTGACTTAGTGATACGGTATAATATAAATAATAATGGTTAAATTTTGATCAAAAAATGAAAATCACCTTTTACGCACAAATTAAATTAAATTTCTGTTGTTTACAGTTAATACCTACGTTATTTTCCTCTCCCTAGAAATTTATGTCTTGATATATAAATACTAGTTGATGTTTTGAATGATTCTCATGACATATTGGTCAGTGGTGAAATATGTAATAATAATGATAATAAAAGGCTTAGCGAACCCGAAGGTTCGATGCCGACACCACCAATCGCTTATTACACACCTCCCTCCACTGTTCGCCGTCCAAACCCAGACCCTTCAGATCGGCTTTAACGCTATCTTCCCATCTTCACTTCGGTCTATGCCTAAGGTGTTTACTAGTACCAGTACAGCACTTATTAACCTTTTTGGGATTCCTTCCTTACTAAGACCAACAATTTTGCACTCCAATTTTAGTCGCCGTAGTGTATTTGGAAATATGTAAATATAATTTTTTACTTTCACTTACGTATATATGTAATATATAGTAAGTGTAAGTATTGCGATCGAGAAAGTTTTTGACTGATCTGAGATCTGAGTTTTCGACGGATTTATACGTTTTGAGGTACCCTGAGTCGAAATGACCAAGTCCCGACAAATGGTCTGTGTGTCTGTGTGTTTGTATGTTAGCAGTCTAGCTCAAAAACGAAAAGTCCTACGAAACTGATATCACGTATTTAAAATAGGTATATGCCTTAGATGTGACGGCAACTTTTTCCTTAAAATCGGCTAACCGGAAGTGCCACTTTATATCAACGCTGAAACACATTTTCACAGTTTTCTTCACAGTTTCACAGTTCAGGCTCTAACGATGTTGATTAAACTCTGTGTATCATTGTATAATTAAGTGGTCTTTAATATAAATTAGGTCTTATCCCCATTGATGTCACTTTACAGGGCTTAAATGCTCAATGTTCATATACGTCTTCCTCTAAAGTACGTCTTCATATACGTCTTCCTTTAATATGGTTTATTTTAAAAAGATAATTATTTCGCATTATTCAGAGTTACGAAAAAATGCTAAATAAAGAATTTGATAAGTTAATAAAGGAGAAAAAAAATAAAAATGCAGACAAACGTAGCTATAGACTGTAGCGCCTAAACGAATGTACCGATTTCATTGAAACTTCGCTAAAGTCATTTTCTCGACACCCTTTTTTTTTTTTTTGTTCGATTTGAAAGGCTCAGTGTTTAAAATCAATAAACTAACATACGTGTGTGAAGTCCATTTGGTTATATCGTCGCTAATGTTAGTCGAATTTCATTGTATTTATATTATTTTATTTTTTAAGTTATTTAGGGAATTCTTTGAATTAGAACTTCTAACTTATCTAGATATATATGGCGACAATAAACATCTTTGAGAAAAATGTATAGATATAATAAAATTAATTTAATTTGAATTATAATTGGTGTCCTTGAATTTCAGCAATTTGTATCTATTTCAAATTTTTATAATATTATCTCTACGTATCTCAACGTGTTTTTTTTTTTTCGGCAAACTTATGAAGAAAATTCTCATTTCATTGTTACATAAACATTTCATCTTTCAGAGCTATCTAAAGTTTTTTTTTTCGAAGGACAGTCTAGGTAAAAAAACCAAAACAATCAATAGATGTAGAAAAAAATCACTCAAACCATTTCAAAACAAACGTGACAAGAACCTTTCGGTGTTTTATTATCGGATACAGAGCATTTTATTGTTGGGAACGTAGAGGAGGGGGACGGGACAAGAAGTTGTTGGGAAGATAAAGCGACACTATCTGGGGGGGGGAGTCATCATTACACAAGGCTACCTTCCTCCGGCGCCTCGACAGCTGTGTGGGAAGATTCTTTTTTCTTCTGCTGCTGCTAGTAAACTGGTACTTCCTTGTCATTGCCCTTCGTTTATACGGTGACAGTTGCTGTCGTGGTAGTGACATAATCATCTCAAGACGACGGCAGTGCTCTTGCTTACTCGCTGATAGTAAACCTTGTGTCAGTTTAATATAATTACCACCAAAACAGCTGGTCCTATGTTTCTTATAACTAACAAAGGAAAAAGGTAAGCTATGGACATGGAGTAACCGATTTCATTGAAAGTTGTAAAACTTGGTGATTCTAGGTCGAAAAATATTAGACCGCTGTCCGAGGAGTTCTCCCCAAACAATATTTTTCCTCTGTATGAATTTTTTGGTTATAATCTATTATCAATCGATTGATTTTCTTTTTGTCAACAATAAGCAAAGGCTGGTGCGTTGCGCACATAACACAACTTTCTCTTTTTACCAGAAATAAGTATTTTCAGACAATGTGAAGTAAAAGTATAATTTATACGAATTATTATTTAAAACAATTAATTTCCATATGTTGTTCATAGCCGTCTAATATATCAATCAATCAATCTTTATTTGTTTTAAGGGAAGAATCCTGTACAAATGGAGTCTATAGTTTGCAGGACGGAGACAGGAGAATATTGCATAGCTCATATTATAGCGAACATTTAAACCTTTTTCTTAAAAATTATCAGATCACCCAGTATTTGTTGATACCGACTAATTTCAAATATACGAAACTATTAATGCATATCCGTCTCTCGGGAAAATATATTATCAAGACTTCTGTTAATAATAAAATTGTAAAATTACTTCAAAACTTGAGTGCAAAATGTGCAACACTAAAGAAAAGGAAACACTTCATCATATATTATTTAAATTATTTATAGTAGTTTAAGGGTTAGAATTTATCAGAGTGTGGAAAATCTTTATACGATAGAAATATTTAAGCCAACCAGTTCAGAACATATGAGAAAATTATAATTTTTTATCTCAATTATATCAAATTATAGAGAATTGGTAGGGTAATCTTGAATATTGTCCTCCGCATAATATGGCAAAAATTCCATATTGTACATCGGCATGCAATCTGGCCGGGAATATTTCTTAGGTATAGGCGTAATCTTTTAATTTAATTTTAAAGCATAGTTTAATATTAATATTTTTAAAAAAAATGTGTATTTATTGTCTTTATTGTTATATGTGTATTTATTTATGTATATTGTTGACAATTTTAGATTTTATATTTATTTGATAATTGGAACTATTTTAACTGTCTGACCTATACTGAACATTTTTTTTTTAAATAGTCTTTATTGAGATATATTACAATCTGTCACATTCAAGAACAATAGTAATAATGATAAAAAGTAGCTCATTCAAACCGTACAATAAATAAAAATAATAAAGAGCTATATAATGTACCGAACATAGCCGTCTAATATACAGATATATATATTTTTTTTCGTTATTTATTTATTTAGATATATAATATTCTGTCTCGTGGAGAATAATTATAGTGATAAATAAACACATTCACACCAGGCTAATATATCATATTTATTTTGTTTAACATTAGCCATTTCCTTTTACAACTCTATGTTTCAATTATTTATTTGATTATAATAAATGATTAAGTGCCACGAAATATTTTTAGTCCGGCAAGAGCAGCATTGATAAAGAAGGCCACTATATTTATTTATGTTTCATTACCAAATTCTTTCATTTTATATTTAATTATTTTTTACATCACATTTAATTGTCAAATGGTTAGTAACATAAAATTTAAAAAATATATATATGGACTTTGGAGGAGGAAATATTGAAAATTAGCCTTGTTAGAGAACATCAATCAGTGTAAAAACTACATTTTATTTTAAATTGCTCAATTTTACACTGACATAATGAATTTAATCAAAACCGTTGGAGCCGTTTTCGAGAAAATCATAAAAATGTGTTTCATCGAATATATGAAGTGCCAATTCCGGTTAGCCGATTTTGACGAAAAAGTTGCTGTAACATCTCAGCTATATACAAACCTTAAATATGCTATTTCATTTTCATATGACTTTTCATATTTGAGCTAGATCTGCCCCAACACACAGACCATTTTGCGAGACTTGGTTATGTGGACTTAAAAGACTTCAAAACATTTATTTCCGTTGAAAACACAAATTCGAAAATGTTCGCGATCGCAATACTGTATTTCTTATATATGTAAGTGAAAGTAAAATAACAAACGAATCTAGAAAATTTATTTCAGTATCTAACATAATATAAACTAAATTAATTAAAATCTGCAAGTTAAATGAAATAAGTCATATGAATGTCCTTTATATCAAAGACGGATATCGATCATTTTCGGAAATCCGAGATAAACTCTATTTTGGTTTTATACGTTCAACTAAAGCTGTTTCTGATGATTTTATTTAAGGATGTTCAAGTTGAATCGTGAAAAAAATATATAGATTAGGTTTAAATTGAAGCTATGCGACAGTAAATTGGCTTATTCTAAACTTTTTTTTTTAAATTACAGACGTCCCTCTTTGATATTAAGCCACTCATATAGTTTAATTTCTCATTCGATAGTTGAGTAACGTAAAACCAATTTATGTAATCGATTGAAATATCAGAAATAATCGAAACAGATACTGCTTTCCTGTCTTTGTTTTTGATGGACGATGTTATATCGATGTATAACGATAGTAGCTCTAGCTTTTGAATTGCTTATGATAAGATAGTAAAATAATATATAATCTTTTAGAAAATTTAATGTCTGTTAACTTTCTTCCACAAGCTTGGTGAATACGTCTATTGTAATGACCTTTAATAACTATTTGTGCAGAAATATAATTATTTAAGTAATGTGATATGTATTGCACCAGATTTTATTCTTTGAGTCGCGACACCGTACTATAGAGATATTATTTTATTTTTATATTACTATACAACAATAGAATAATCACTTGGCATAGGTTTATGTTTATGTTTAGAAAAAATATATAGGTATTGAGATACTAGGTGCATTGGGCGTTAGCAGCGCTGTCTACGGAAGTCTCCTGAAGTAATATCATAACCTTTGTCCACTAAAGTTTTATCTAATTTGTATTTTATTATACTTGATATAAAAAAGACTGTAAAATAGAATAGACTCTGCTGTAAATTTCGTATACCATGGTATATGCCATGATGATGATGTATATACCATGATGATGATGTATATAACATGATGATGATGTATATAACATGGTATATACCATGCATATTGACTTACGATAAACAACTATTATGACCTGATTTTATAATAAACTACAAGGTCGCAAAAACAGACGCACTCAGGAGGCGGCTGAAAAGAAGCTGGATGATAGAGAGAGATTTCCTTTCCTCAATTAAAGAAATTAATAATTCCTCTTGCTTTCCGGAACTCCCGGAACCAAAATGAACTTCACATTTGCTGATTGCCATACTTATCTGTGACAGGTTGCAATAAATATATGGAAGGGAAAAAAAAGTTTTTTTTTCTTTTTATTCATATTTATTTTTAATTAAAATAAGCATAAAGGTAGAAAAAAGACATAGGTAATTATATTATAAATGGAAATATCAAAACTTAGCCATGAGTCTACAACACACAAGTGAACAGTTGTTAACTTGCCGACGTTTGGCTGATTCAGGCATCATGAGTGCCGAAAAACTAAGATCACATATATGCAGAAAATAAAAAAAATGATTATAAGGAGAAGAATAGTTGGGGTGGTCAGTCAAAAAGGAAGGCAAAAATAAATTATAATATTTATTTTTACATATGCCGAAGTTTCATTTCATTCCTTTTCTCTGTTCTTAACTCTTTATTATATTATACATTGTCTGTACATCTTGATAGACTTTACAATATCTTAATTTTACTATTTATTTTCATTTCTTATATAAATTCATATTTCTTTTTTTTTTACAATTTCTTCTAAGATTCCCATTGTAACAATTATGTCACCCTTTTTGATTACGCCTACTTCATCATTCCACACTTTGTAACGGTTATTATTATTTATCTCTTAGTTCTTAGTCATTATTCTAACAATTTCATTTTATTTATAATACAATAAAAACAATTTTTATTTTTTTATTTTATTTTTTACCATCACTACTTATGTTTCTCATACCTTGTTATCTGGTTATTTTCTTAGCCGTGATGAAGGCCTGAACTTCAGGTTGAAACGTCGGCATATGTAAAAAATAAATATTATCATTTATTTTTGCCTTCCTTTTTGTCTGACCACCCCAACTATTCTTCTCTTCATTATCCACGACAGTCAACCAATTACCAATTATTAAAAAAATGATTGCAGCAGACATCCCACGAAGCCATCTCAATTACAATTATAATTTATTTTTATAAAACGTATTTGTTTATTGAGAAATATTACATTGAAGGAATCTAGTAATAGTGATAGAGTAGTTCACTTCACTCTTTGTACAATAAATAAAAATAAAATAAAACAACAAAATAATAATGAGTTTTCGTGATGAAGCTTTCGATACTCATTTGACTGATATAAATTTTATTTTATTTTTTATTCAAATTTTGATATAAATAATTTGTTGAAATTAAAATTTAAAGATTGAATGGCTTATGATAATATAGTAAAATAATATATATTCTTATAGAAAATTTAAAATTAAACAACTTTCTTCTCCATGACTATACATAGAGCATTTACCACTAGCTTCATGAATAGTTGTAATATAATAACCTTTAATTACTTTAGCGACGATGATATATTTAAATAATAGATTATTATCTAATCCTTTTCGAGCAGAAATATCATTATTTAAGTAACTCCATACTAATTAATAGAAACTAAGCTAATCAAAATAACAACTTAAATAAAGCCATATTTTTATTTAATTTACTATTGGTTGTGTTCTTGCTTTTTAAATAATATTCGATTTCCTTTTTCTTTTTTTTTTTTTTTTCATTCACCCATCATAATTGCTACGTAGGTCCACTACCAAATTAATGTTTGTTTTATAAATTAATTTAGCGCCGCTAGACTCGAGAAGGTTCAGGTACCAGGACCTCATCGATACACTCTCAGTATTTATCTGGATATATAAAAGAATTGAGAGTCTTCCGCAGGTCCCTGTCATTTCTCACTCGATTATTCATTTCTTTCAACAATCGATTCTTCTTTTTTTTTCACTCCTCTCCCGCCCTTTAAAATGGTAAACGGTTGGAACCCTTTGGGAGAGTAATAGACAGAATAAATCAGAGACCGGGCGGAGGGAGTCAGTTTTGAATATTTAATAATGAGAGGCGATAAATGTTGAATAATGGCTTCCGATTTACCTCCTGTATCCTCCGCATCCTTTTCAGAACTATCGATTTCGATTTCGATTTCTGTAAACAGGTTTTCGTGAAGAAGCATTCGATACTCCCTAGACTGACATAAATTGTATTTTATTTTTTATTTAAATTTTGATATTAATATCATAATTGAAGAAAGCCAATTTTTATTATCATTAATATTTCTCTCTGCGACTGAACTTTCCTACCATATTGTTTACAGTGAAATCAAGGCCTATACGAAATTTTGACCAATGAACGTAAAAAGAAATGTTAATCAACATTAGTATGACTCCATATTCAAACTTCCGCAAACATTTTAAATTTACTTGCGCCTATACTCTGTATAATTCAATCAACTGCACAATCTTAACAGTTAATTAGGGATCGTTTTGTATTCATCTAAGACTAAGACTCATAATTATATAACTTTGATTATTCTTAGGGGACTGTAGTCCAAGAATGAAATCATTTTTTTATTTCATTTCAAAGCATTGGGTTGGCAAATAAGCCCTTTCGGTTTTTCAGGATGAAATAAAATTCAATGTTCTATAGACATGAAATTAATTTTAATCTGAAATATATTGACCATTATTTAATATGATTTTTATGTATGTCTGGAATTTATTGTTAAAAAACTGATCCAAGTGATTTTTGATCTCCTCTTCCTTTTAAAATTTCTTTCCATTCATGGAGTTCTACAGAGACTGGAATAAGTGGTAATCACTTGGAGCTAGGTCTGGTGAATAGGGAGGGGGGGGGGGCAAAAGGTCCCATCCAAGGTTCAATAATTTATTGCGAGTGACCAATGAGGTGTGGGGCCTAGCGTTGTCTAGGTGGAACACAACACCCTTCCGATCATTCAGAAATCTTCAGGATGTTCTCCAAATCCGATGTTACTATATCCGTAGGAAAGCTGAATTATTGCTCTTCAATGCCGTATGAATAGTTTTTTTGGTTTAACGCCAACATTATATAAATTAACAAAAACTCCGTATAGGTTTTTATTTTTATCTTCATTTGTAGTTTGTTTATGAAGGTCCTGTTGATGGCATTTTAGTTTATAACATTTTTGTGATTTTCGTTCAGTAAAAAAAAAATATATATATTAAAAATAAATTAATTATATTTACCGACATTTCGGCTCAAAGTTCAGGCCTTCATCAGGGCTTGACTCACTAGAGATTCCCACAAGACTATGTCTTGGCTGATGTCCTCAAGATGTCTTGCGGGAAAATTCTCGTCCAGCTCTGGTGTAATCCACAACTTTGGGCCGAAACTTCGGCAAATATAAAAATAAATATCAATTATTTATTTTTCATTTGTTTTTTGAAGTGGAAACTTCTTTAGACGCGTTTTGACTTGTGGAGAGTTAATTAGATTGATCTGTCAGTTTTTAACGCTCGGGTAAAGTCGGCTAATTGGAATGTTCTTACATATGGTTTAGAATATCTCAGAAACTAAAAATCGGGCCTGCATACTGTATCCGTGGGAATTGTTCAGCGTTTCATGCTCTCTGTAATATGCTATAATTCAAAATTAGGGAGGCGAAAAGGAAAAAAATAGTGTCAAAAACTAAATAATAACGAAGTTAGTTGAATATATGGATTAAAGTATTTCAGATACTAAAAATCTGACCTATATACTGTAAGAGAGGGAAATGTTCAGCATTTTGTCTACTTTGTAATGAGAGTATTATTGAAAAAGTATCTTAACCCAAAACCGTGTTACAGAGTAGGATAGGGAAAAAGATAATGTCCAAAACCAAATGATAATATATAGTACAAATGCTAATATTATTACAATACTGAAATTTTATTTTGAAAACATTATTAACAATATATAAAAAATAATGATAGAAATAATTCTTCTGTTCATTATTCCTAAAACTGGTGTCTTGAAGTTTTATTTGTTATATAAATTAAGCCATTATTCACCAGCATTTTATTTATTGCCTATTTCAGTCTCTTCAGAAATGACGTAGGAGAAACTCTTAAATAACGGGACAATTTAATTTTACAATGAACAAATTAATGAATATCTAATGGAGGACTCAATAAGACTTGAAAATGGCCCTAGTGATGGTCGAAACGTCGTAATAAAATATCTAATAAATAAAATGTTGGTGAATAATGGCCTAATTTATATAACAAATAAAAAAATAGAAATAATTTAACTGATAATAATTCTTAGGCATAATGGAAAATATATAATAATATAACATTAAATAACCATCCAACTAGAGATTTCCACATTAATATCATACAGTCGTTGGATACAACATAAACTATTAAATATCGGTAATTTAAATAAATAAATTATAAATCATTAAGGATATTTTTAAATTGACCTTGCTTTGATGTCTATATTTTATGTAATAGAACTTTGTTATTAACTTATTGACTACAATACACCTAGAATACGTGAATTAGTACAGTTACATAAAAATGGAGGACTCCACTTAGTCCTATCAGCAGTAATATCAATGGGGAAACAGAAAGATTTGGTTAAATATCTCAAGACTTGAACACCTCAACCAACTTCTCTTTAACCAATAACATCAACTTGAGCCTATGCGTTCTAGATCCTGAAAAGTATTTTTAGAATTTCATTTTCAGTTACAGGAGATGATTAAGATTCTAAAAATAAAATTCCTAAAAATTATAAACAAAGTAATCTCTTGGACTATGTTTGGCCTCCTTCCCTATCTGGCAGAAGATTTATGGTAAAGGCAGGGCAAATAGTAACTCTTAAAGGGAAGAGAAGTAGGGCGCGGAGAGACAGCCCAGCTGTCGGCTCTGTTAGGAAATTTTTGTAAGGGACTGTATCCTTTTGTTTGTTGTTCCCTCCAGCTCTTCGCTACTGTAAAAAGTCCTAGCTGTTGCTACTACAAATAGATTTTTTTTACGAGCACATTTTCTCGCCATATTTCGGAGAGTGATGGCCTATTTTAGACTGAGATTGTTTTCTGTACTAAAATATTGTAACTAAAAAACTTTAAAATAATCATTGGGCTGTAGTCTCTCGTTTATTTGTGTTCAATATTTTGTTTTGGCCGATTTGCTCTGCCTCTGTTAACAGAATCTTAGCGATATTACTTAATTATCCTTGATTGCTTCCAAGTATCCAAGGATTTTATTATTTTATCCGATCTACACTCCTCTATTTTCAAAAATATTAGTCTATAGTACAGACTAGTGTTGTCCAAATGCGAGACCGAGACGAGTCTTGGTCTTGCAAACTCAGTCTTGATCTAGGCAGGTTTTTTACACACAATAAATTTTTTTATTTTTTATTATTTTAATGGAATTTACAACTGTATTACATAGAGAATACAATAAGTAAATGAGAAATTTGTAACATGGCATGTACAACATGAAGAGAAACTACCCATTGGTAGAACTCAAATTAAAGTTCTATATTAGAAGATCCCGAGGCCATCTTCTTTTCAGACGCCTCGGAGGGTTATCAGGGATCGAGAAGGAAGCAAGGTTTGAAACGAGAGGATTCGGATGATTCTGCAGTTTGTTATGGAAGGAAAGGTATCTGGATTGGGCCAGATCGGAAACATATGGAACATTAAGGTCTTTATGGATGATTTTATTTGTGACAAAGTAAGGAGCGTTGAGGATTTTACGAAGGATTTTGGATTGTAAGGATTGGATACGAGAGGAATTCGATGGTTTAGTGGAGCCCCAAAGCTCAATTCCGTAAGTCCAAATAGGTCTTATTATTGTCATATATACGAGTCGTTTATAATTGATTGAAAGCTTAGATCGTTTGTCTAGTAAGTGCTGCAGTAGTCGAAAACGTCGGGCGGTTTCTAGTCGTTTCAGTCTGGTATGGGGTTCCAAGTGAGTCGTTTGTCAAGGTGGAGTCCTAAGTAGCTGATTTGCTCAACAGGAATAAGTGGAGTATTATTGAAGGATACTGTACGACAAGAGGTCATAGGTTTACGACGGAGGGTAAAAGTGATTTGATGGGATTTGTTGGAATTTATTTTTATTCTCCAATTTTTACACCATTCTTCAAGGCTTGTGATATGTGATTGAAGAGTTTGGGATGCAATTAAAGGATCGTTATTAACTGATAGGATACACGTGTCATCGGCATAGGTGGTGATGACAGTGTTGGATTGGGTTGGGATGTCAGCTGTATAAACTGTGTAAAGGATAGGACCTAGGATACTATCTTGAGGAACACCGGCAGACTGAGTAAAAAGAGATGAATAAGCATTGTTATGATTGACTTTGAAGTATCTGTCCACACAATAAAATAAAAATTAATTCAAATAATTATTCTGTTGATTAATTAGTAAATATGATAGGTATTTAAATTTAAAAATTAAAAGCAATATTTTAATTTTGAATACTGAAAACGTGCAATTAGTATCCAATGGCAACCATCCATAATTTCAAAGTCTTGAAATCTTAAAGAGAAATAATCCCGTCTTGATTTTTCAATTATATCAGCTTTGAAATCTTTCAGGTTTTATACGATTGTTATTGTAGCATTAGAGATAGTGTTGCCCAAATGGGAGACCGAGACGAGTCTTGGTCTTGCAAACTCAGTCTTGCTCTTGGTCTTTGTCTTGCACAAGACTCCCGCAACAGTCTTTCTGTTACCTATTAGCTTATTACTATAGAGATATTACGGTAATATTTTGGTTAGGAGAAACCTAACTAAGTCTGAATGAAAAATTCAGAATATTTAAATGTAAACGTATATTGGTTACACCGATTCTTTATAGTAACTAAAATTGTCAAGTATTAGTAACTATTTTGCCTCAAGTTTTATTCAAAAAATCGACTTTTTTTTACCAATCTTGGTCTTGGTCTTGCAACAGATTGGCGGTGTTGGTCAACACTAGTACAGACTCATTATTAACATCCGCCTGAAACTTCCTACATAGTTTCATCTCATCGTAACCTACAACTATTTCATTTACGAGAACTCTTGGAATTAAAGCGTATTCAATCTGGAGGGGGGCAAACTTTGTCTATTTAATTAGCTACTAAAAACTCGTAAATAACCATTTTCTTTCTACTTAGATCATAAGATAATTTGATCACAAAATAGATAAAAAAGGTGGTTTACAAAAATATTGGACTTTTTGTCCTATATAACTTCGCTATTTTGTAATTTTGGGGATGTAGGTCAAGCAAACGGCTCAATATTTTTTAAGCGAGGAGATCCTTCATCATGCTTCTTTTGAGCCTCCTAAAACTGTTTTTGGGCATATTAATCTTAGCCATACGTTCATAACTTATCATGAAATTTTTGTAGTGTCCTTATATGGTCTTTAACTGTTAGCATGTTTAGATCTTTATATAAAGTAATGTTTGTAAAATATCATGGAGCTTTAGTTATAATACTGAAAGTTGTTGACGGATAAATTTATATTCTTCGTGTTTGGATCTTTTTGGTTGTACTGTATATTTGTGAAACTTAGGTCGTTATAGGCTTAAGTAGATAAATGCAATATAATTATTATTATATATTTTGAATAGCCACGCCTTTGAACTTTCAACAATCCTAATTATTTTCATATGAAAATAATTCAAATTTGTATATGAGCTTGCAATTAAGTGTGCTCATTAAATAAAGGTTTCCAAAATCATGTTTTAGTGTAAATTCTATTTTTTTCTTTAAATTGATTCGAAATTTTCTTTCTTTTTTTTTAATATAAATTATGTAAGGTGAAATATTATTTTTTTTTTTTTTAAATACAAAGAAACGATTCCTTGAAGGGCAGACAGGTAAGAAGGGAAGAGGACGATGTATCGATTGGCAATAGTGCAAGAGGACGGACACCGATTGCATAACAACATCGATTTTATAATAACAACCCTCCTTGTACCCCTCCCACCTACCTGCCAGGCAATCTTATCTCCCGAGCTCCCTCCACCAGCTCCTTTTCACGGCCTGCTATCTCTTCGCCTTTACACTCTCTTACGTGGGGGATGCTTTGCCTTCAGCCCGTTAGCTTCCATTGTCCCGCTAGCATCAATGGAAACATATCTCCAAATTGTTGAACAGTATTATCCCATTCTGTAGGAAGCTTAATGTGCTTATTCTAAATATCTTCGACTTAATTAAAAATCTATAAAACAAAGTGTTACTTTTTCAAGTTTACTTTTGTATTTTTCAATAGTGAACCTTTGTAATCGGCTTAGGAAAAAAAAAACTGGTGCGGTGCGCGCAACACACAACTTTCACTTACCACTCTACTTTAGATAAAAATAGGTCTTCATCCCTTGATGTTTTAGGCTCAAAACATCAAGTTCATTAGTGTCCGTAACAAAGTAATACTACTATAGCTAGTCGGTTGCAACTGAAAATTAAAATCATAGATTGTACAACAAATTATTTGAAACAATTGATTTCTGTCTGTTTTTCTCGTGTAAACTTATGCGTTTTTGGTCACTATCCATTTCCTTTTACGGCTGTATATTTTAATTATTTCTTTAATTGTAATAGATTATTAAGTGCTACGAATTCTTTTTAGTCCGACAAGAGTGTCAGTAAGGAGATCATTTGTTCATTGTGAGTTTGTTTGTTTAGGCTTCAAGGCGTAAAATTCTAGGATCATCAACGTCTGTGAGTCGCTTATATTTGTTGACTCTTTAGAGGAGAGAAAAAAATTAATAATAGATAGAATAAATCGACGTTTACGCTCTTTGGAAAACATCAATAAGGATAAATCCTACCTTATATTAAAAAATACTGAATTATACATTAACATAAAATTGTTTGAGCCGTTTTTGAGAAAATCGTAAGAATGGGTTAAATCGATGATATAAAATAAAATGTCCACCAAGCCTGAGGATTCATTCGGGTTTTTTCGGCAGTTCTCGGCTCCTCGTTACCGCATTACTTAAAAGTCTACTTTTGCCACCTCAACAAGCCTGCTCCACCTCTGCCTGTCTTGGGCTATTCCTTTCCAGTTATCATCATTCAGCTCTGTTGCATCTTTGTTGATTCTATCTATTCATCTGCTTTTTTGTCTCCCAAGTGGTCTTTTGCCTTCTATTGAGGTATTCATTGTTATTTAGAGGCTTCCGGATGGATTGCTACGAGCTCCATGGCGCGCCCATCTTGACCTCCGTGCCTTCATATCATGGAATATTGATTGGCAAGTTTCTATATGCAATTCTTTATTGCTCT
Source organism: Nezara viridula (assembly GCA_928085145.1). Classification (NCBI taxonomy): domain Eukaryota; kingdom Metazoa; phylum Arthropoda; class Insecta; order Hemiptera; family Pentatomidae; genus Nezara; species Nezara viridula. The sequence goes on from OV725081.1 coordinate 1,868,871, forward strand.
TTCTTTTCCATGTGTTAGTATTCTAATCGCAAAACGCTCCGGTTATCATGCGGAAGATTTTCCCCTCAAATCTTTCAGTATAGCCATATATTAGATAGCGTTGTACACCTTTAATTTGAGATTTCTTAATATTTTTCGGGATTTCAATTTATTTGGAAGGGAGAATAAAACCGTATACGTTTGTGATAGGCTAATCCATTTCCAACCGTATGACCCTGTAATTCTTAAGTCGTTGAAAATATTATTTCTAAATCCTAAAAATATAACTATTCTACTGGCTTTAGCACCAGTGACGCGTTTGAGAGAGTAGCGCAGGGATCTCTTGGAGTCCTCCATTTTCCTTCTATAGTTGGAGGTAGAAGCCTGGGTTGGGGTTCCCTGCCTGATTGTATAAAGGTATAACTGTGTTTTTTAATGTACTTATCTTTAGGTTGTTTTATTTTTTTATTGTACAACATTTTTTATTATTATTTTTCTTTTGTTAATTTTATATTTTCTGTATATATATGGTGTGAATGTGTTCATATATCGCTATAATCTTTTGTCCACGTGACAGATTGTTATAATTCTAAATAAATAGATTAATATATATATATATATAACTGCCATGACAGAAAATGTCATCACGATAACTGTCACACAGTTCGCATCATTCCTAAGATAGATCCCCTTGGACTTCCCATACCCCCGCTAGATCGTGACGCTGCAGCTGCTGCCGAGAACACCCGAGTGCTCACTCTATTTACGACCCACTCCTCCCCCCCCCCCTCCCCCAGAGTTCTCTTACTGTTTGCTTCAAGCTAATGGGGTAAATATTTACTCCTCTTTTTTAGCTCTGTTTATCGCAGGCTGTATCTCTCCCGCGTCTCACTCTCTTCTGACTAGCCTCAAATTGTTCCATCCTGCATTATCATCTTATTAGGGCCGGAACTAGGGGGGGGGGAAGGGAAAAGGGAGGAATAGGCACTTGTGAATGGCAGAATTTAGGAGCGAGAGTTCTTCTATTATGAGTTCTTTCAACTTCTTGGTTATTGAGACCATGGCGATACAGGACCATTTTGTTACCAGATTTCTACCTGCAAAATTCCAAATATCTCTTTGCGAGTTATTAAACGATATTCTAAAAACAATGGCACCATTAAGTGCTCAAATTGTTCGTTTATTTATTTTGTTCTTTCGTTCCATGCTGCTTTTTTCCCCTCGAAACTATGACTGAAGTGGATTGGTGGTACCCTATTCTCGTTACTACTTCCCTTGAAAATTCCTTCACTTCATGAAACGTCACAATTTCAATATTTTTTTACGAGGATAGTTTTTTTTTTTTAGCTGGTTATAATTATAACTTAAACTGAACTGAGAAACATTTTTTTATGTTAATTTTTTTTTTTTTTTTAAATCCCCTTTCTACTTATTTTTGTCTTTAATCCTTGGATTGTCTTAATAATACTCCTTTTACTGCTTAAAAGCATTGTAAGGTTTATTTTTACATTTTTGTCGTTTCTAAGTATTTCGTTCTTCATCTGTAATATAAAGGTGATGGGGCTCACCTCAGGCTTGAGTTGACCTTATCCTCTAGAGCTTACAACTAAATTAACAAAACATCTATCTCATGTGATTTGTTGCCAACGTTTTGGAATTTAGGCTGGTAACAAATTGTTAAAAAGAGGGTTCGCCAATTGTTGGGATTTTTTGAAAAATGATTTTTTTCGTTTTGCCAGAATTCGTTTATAGTTAATAAATATAGTGTTGCTTGAATATCCAATATCTTCTTTCTCTGCAGCGTGGTTCCTCTCACAATTTTTCTAATTATTCCATTTTGGAAATATTGTTATTTTTTTCCAGTTGTTTTGCTGATATGTTGGAACAGAGGTGCACCATACAACAGAGCCGGCTGTATTATAATTGTATAGATCAGAAGCTTTAGGCGTAAGGTTTGTTGTCCGAATTAAGTTTTGGAGTCTGTTTGTCTTGGATCTTACTGTTTTAATTTGTTTGTCAAAATGTCCAGTAAATTTTAAATGTCTGTCGAATTGAACACCGAGATAAACATTGTTAAAGTTTTCTTGTAACCTAAATAAGAAACGAAAAACAAAACCATTCAATGGGATCGACGTTATCAACATATGAATCAAAAGAAATAGGTTACGCAAATTCTTTGTTTATGTACATAAATTTAAAATTGTTCGTATGAACCTTGGAGCAGTCGTCTTAATGTGGAAGTGGAGGTTTAATCGAACTACTTTTTTTTTTTTTTCACAATCCCTTGTCCACAGGTGCCTATATGGCCAAACAGCTGGGATACCCCCGCCAGATATAAACTCAGATAACAGCCCAAGCAGTACGACGTGTTATCAAGCTGAGATGGCCGCATTGACACGCTGGCTGACACAGCTCCGGGCTGACGCGACGTCGATGATTCAGCTGGGCGAACTATCTGGAAGGCTGTGTAATCCCAATTCTCGCTAACCGCCAACAGCTGAGCCTTGGCCGTTGCCATATTACTTTGTCATTGTTCGCTTTTTAGGAACAGTCCGAACCGACCATTGTTCACGATCTGGTTCCTAGAATATTTTCTAAAATAGGGAGAACGTATTGGCCCGCTTTTAGCAATTGTCATAACTCCGAGGAACATTTAAAATGTTCATAGATTTAGAAGTAGAGAGAATCACTTTATTATCATAAAAGGGTGCTGCCCAATTACATTGGGTTGCTTTAAACAGAGCATACTTATTAATCGCTACAGACAATTTTCCAAAACTAATATACAATTACATAGTATTAACAACATGTATGAGCATAATATACAATTTTTTTTTATCTATATACTTTTTTTATCATAATTTTTTTCCCTATATTTTTATTTATTTATTTTATTTTTACTATTTCTTTCATTCATTTATTAGCATTATACATCCCTTTCTGTTCCTTCTCTCACTCTATACATTTTTCTCGTTCCCTAGATTTTCTCCTCTCTTTTCCTAACCTAATTCATAACATGCATACAAATACATAAAGTGCAGTGGACGTGGTCAGTAAATAATGTAAAACAATTAAATAGATTTTTTATAATAATTTATAAAAAATATTTAATATAGATTAATGTTGTTATAAAAATATATATGGTAAAAACATTAAATATTAATTTTCCAGTTTATTTATTTACAGGCAATTTTACACCAATTTTTAATTTTGTCAATTTATTAATTAATCAAATTAATTAGTCAAAGTAATTTTGAGTAATAATGATGTTATAAAATAATTAAAGGTGGACATGACTAGAATAAAACATTTTATTATGAATAGGCGCATGCAATTCGCATAAGTGAAATGAGCAGGTACATGATGGGTATTTATGTTTATAAAAAATCTTTATATTTTGAACTATGTAAAGTTTAGATATGATTGTAAATTGAAAAATTTCTTTTGGATTTGAAAATGGCTCGACGAGCCGAAACGTCGTAATTGAAATGTTGTAGTCATTAAGTTGACAAAATTAAAAATTGGTGTAAAATTAGCAGGAAATAAATAAACTGGAAAATAGTATGCACCGAGGAAGAAGATAGAAATATTGAGAAAATTAAACATTAAGTAAGAAATATTTGTAGACTATACTACTATAAACTATAGTTTATTGCGGATGCAGGGAAAATATGGAATCATATTATTAAAAAATCTGGTACGCACATCTTCCAACTTTCATCTACTACTGTACTTTGAATTTTGAAGTAAATTTTTAAAGGAGCTATAACTTAAAGAACACGTTTTTGAAAGAAGTTAGTCGACTGTTGTAAATATACTTTGTGATAAATTGGTACTTTAACATCAAATTGTAAAACAAATGCTTGAAAGTATTCCTATTTGTCTCCTGCGGCCTCTACAAAGTGGGTACTCTACATTAAATAATTAATTAAGGGTAAAATTATGGTGGTTGAGCGTGATCTCGGTCAAATCACACAAACTTTGACCAAGAAACAGTATTTTCCCTAAATAGTACTGAACCCAAGACTCCTAATGGGTTGTAGTGGTACAGCTTTTTTTAAAGTAAAAATTTCTTTAGCCGCGTTTTCACTTTTTTGTGGAGAGTGATTTAGATTAAGCCGTCAGATTTCCGAAGTGTTAACGCTCGGGTAAAGTCTGCTAGAGTCGACTAATTGTAATATTATACATAAGGATTAAAATATCTTAATAACTAAAAATAGGACCTGCATACTGTATTCGAAGAAATTTTTCAGCATTTCATCCTCTTTGTAATAGGCTATAATTCAAAATTATATGTTAACGCATCGCTGTGTTAGGGAAAGAAAATAATGTCGAAAACTAAATGATAACCAGTTTTATTTAAGATATGGATTAAAATAAATCAGAAAGTAAAAATCGCACCTGCATACTGTAAGCGAGGGAAATGTTTAGCATTTCTTCATCCTTATAATGAGCTATTATTTATAATTTATATTTCATATTATTAATCTCGCCTTGTTGATTTTTCACTTCTATCGTCTGGTCTAAAGCACACACCTTATTTTTTTTTTTCTATTTGACAAGTAGAGTTACAGGAACGACTGTGCGTAACAGACATTAACATTATAATAGATTCGCTTCGACTTGTATTAGTTAAATGAGAGCGATGGCAAGGCGACGCGATCCCGAATCCACCTCGTAATCGCTAACAGCTGCCTTGATAACAGAGCACCCACTGCTAACTCAGCTATCTACTCCTAGCTCTCCTATACTCAGTCCTCTGCTACGTGATCCTCTTCCTCTCTCAGGTTGTTGACGTGGAGGATGGGCACGTACTGTGCTGTACTCATCATCTCTAGCAATATAGTTAGCTGTAGGATAGTGCTCCGGGCGGTGGGAGCGAAATATCGATGTCTGAGTTAGGAATTATCGATTATCGATAATATCTGATGTTTTTCTTAATTCACATTTTTTTTGTAGATTTAAATATTCATCGGTATCTGTTGATGAACTGTTAACAATTGGCAGTTGGTCGTACGAAAATGATATATCAATCATGGGTAGGAATGTTGCGATAACATCGATATATATATATTTCATGTGTTAGTAGATGAACCCACGATTAAATCCTCCTCAAATGATATATTTTTTTCATCGAAACAATCAAACATAATAAGTCATAATAAATGAAATAGAATTTTTTTTTCAATCAGTGGCCCATTTAGAGAAAATTACTTTTTCTTATATATACCTCATTGCAAGTATTAGTAATAAATGTGAATATATGAATTTCGACAGATCTTTCATTATCCGATCCTCATCCCTATGGAACTCCATCCCTCCCGACATCCGTCAACCAAAACCCTTCCTACCTTTAAAACCCGCCTGTTCAATCATTTCTCATCCATCTAGTCCGCATAGAATTGTAAATAGTTATCATTGTAAATATGTATATAAATTATAAGATCGTCTTTTACTTTGTTTACTATGTTTATTTTCAATTTTTCATTTTTTTTTATTATTAATTGATTTAAATTAGAAAGTAACTTATGATTTCTTTTATTACTTTTTTATTTTGACTATTCACTTATTCTTTATTTTTGTTTATGTATTTCTGAGGATCTTTAGTCCATATTTCTGCCTTTCTGTATAATTTTAAAGGGACTCGTTCCGGAATAAATAAAGTATTATTATTATTATATGCATTACTTGTGAGGGTTCCTGTACTGACGAGACCGTCAAATCTTTTCAAATTGCCGCCCTAAATAAAGCATTTAATTTCCTTCGCAGAGTGTTGGAGGTGACCCTATGGTCGGACTTACCGTTCCAAATCATTTGAATTTGAATGACAATGGCCTAATCGGGAACTAATTAGGGTTCGACGGCTTGCAAGGTTTTTGCGACCAGTCCATTGTCTCGCAGGTTATTGTATTTAAATTTGACGGATTTCCGTTCCAGCTAACAATTAGTACGTCCCAATGCAACGAGGAACAGGTTGAATTTAGCATTAATCTCAGAGTTTTATTTATTCGTTTTTCTCGGTGGGGTGAATGCACCATTTATGGACAGGGGGCCCAGTGATAGACAGGTAATAAGCTTCCTTGTTGATTTAAAGGTTCCAGTTTTTTCTATATTGAAGAACAATGCTCTCTATTATCAATTTTATGAACAAAGTTCCCAAAAGAAAATTTTAAAATGTCTATCATTGTTGTTTCTATAGTGCTCTTGAGATCAGTGTGTTTCATACCTTCCTACTAACAGTTTTGCTAAGAGTAAGTTGAACCTCTTATCTTATCTTTATAGTTATATCTTATCTTATCTTTATAGTTAAAGAAAGATTTTATAATTTTTCTGAGGTATGTCCATTACTGGTACCGATCCCCTGTCCACAACTAGAACAATTGAATTTCGAGGTGTCCATCACTAGTGCACAAAAGGTGTTTATTTTTCTAAAGGTGTTCATTATTGTTTTTTTAAATGGAGATTATATCTGCGTAACTGAATATTTTTTCATAATTGTTGGTTGATGGTTGACTGTAGTGAATAATAAAGAGGATGGTTGGGATGATTAGTCAAAATAAAAAAAAATAATGTTAAAATGAATATTTTTTCAATTTTAAAGTGTTAAATAGAAAAAGGAGACCCTAGAGATTCTAAATGTTCTACGAAGAATTTTATAACCTTAATAATTACGGCGGCATGAGCCAAAAAAGATTAACATTTTCTTAGCTACTGGTGCGCATATCCTAGTTGCTTAAATATTACGACAAAAATATTCCATTCTCAAGCAATTTGGGGAGCGTGGTAGTTCAGTGAGTGAGGTATTGACTTCCTAAGCTCAACAACTTGGGTTCGAGATCGGCTAGTGGCATTATATATTTTGTCGCTGGATCGACCCCGGGATCAGGAGACCCTCCTGGTGAACACCCAGCCTCTATAAATTATTAATTATTAAATAATTAATTGAGGGGGAAAACCTGGTGGTTGAACTTGATCAATCGTTCCCCTCTGCACAACCACTAACTAAGGAATAGTTCTTCCTTATGTAGTCATCATTTCAAGACCCTTCATGGGTTGTAGTGGCACAGGTTTTTTTATCTTCGTGCAATTTGATATATCATCTTTATTTAATGATTCCTCAGTGTCCTCCTTGTTGTGACCTATTGTAAATGTTTAATATTTATTTATTTGTGTTTGTGTGTGTGTAGTCCTTTCAATTAAATATAATTATGACTTTAACTGGTATACATATTTTGGATTATTATTTCCAATAATTAACCATTGTGATCGACCAAAAAATTCAAAAACCTAACCCCCTCTAAAAATTTGAAGTTTCACGTTTCAGGATACGTAGAATTCGAAAAACGAATACAAATCTTTTTGTCCCTCCGCCGCCCGCGCATTTTCTCTGAAACTATTGGACTGATTTTTTTCAAATTTGGATATAAAATCAGAGCTTACCCGAGGATGATCCTTCTTCATCGACATTACTATCCGCCTTTTACTTTCAAAATGGCGGCCGAAAAACCTGCGTTGCTGTAGCTCCTAAACGAATGTACAGATTTGAATGAAACTTCGCTAAAGTCATTTTCTCGACGCTCTTGAAATTTATCTATATAACATACTTCAACGAAAAGAAGCTGGAAAAAAAGTTACGAAGGATGGTAAAATTAAATTCTGAATAACTCGAAAAGTTTATACTTTTTCGTTGATATTGTGATAAGATATTTCAAAGGTATTTAAATTTCCAAAAAACAAAAAAAAACGTTAAAATTGGACAATTAGGAGCAAAGATATGGTCTCCGGTTTTTTTTTATGTGTTCTACTCCAAATGTTATATCCTTGGTTTGGTTTTTAAATTTTGAATGTGTTACTGAAGTAATGCTATTTTTTTTTAGCATATTACTAATGATTAAAACAAAATTTAGTCCAATAATTGGAATCACCTTTTGTTTATTTTTCTTTGTCACAATTAGGTAATGTTACTTTAGATGTATAATTGTTTGGAAATAATTAACCATTGTGGAATAATTTGCAGCGTTTTTTTTATTTTAATAGATTATATGGTACTTTGTTGGTTCTGACCCATAGACTCCAGATCTTTGATTGCTATGGATTCACAGTTAAAGGCATCCCGTTATATATTTTTCAATTATATGATGATCGTGCTTTATTACTATCAGTTATATGTCTTTGAAATGTTCTCCCATGTGTAAAACTGTTATTTATAAAGTATCAATTATTTTTTTATGGCTTTACCTTTTTCTTGTGAAAATTTCTTTAGGCGTGTATTGAACTTCTTTTTTTGTAGAATGGATTAGAGTGAGCCGTCAGTTTCCGATGTGTTACGCTCGGGTAAAGTCGGCTGCAGTCAAATTATTCATTATAGGATTATAGTATTTATAAACTACAAATCTGTCCTGCACAATGCTCAGTATTTCATGCTCTTTGTAATGAGCTGTAATTCAAAATTGTATCTTAACGTGACGCCGAGTTAGAAAAGCGAAACGGAAAAATAGTCTCAAAAATCAAATGATCACAAGTTTTATCGAAAACATGGATTAAAATTTCTACGGAAGCAAAAATGGGACCATATGTGGACAGGGGTTGGTGGCGTAGGCATCGAACCTTTCGTCGGGTTCCCTTATTTTTTTATGTAGGAAAAATCGCTTCATTTCTACTTCGATTAGATTATGATTATTATATTTCTTCACAAAATTGTGAAAGTTTTTATACATATACCACTACAAACCCGCCATGCACCATCCTTATCCACATTTATATTAGCTTTCGTTATTATATTCTCAGAGTTATGTATATACTTAACTTGTTACTAATATTATAGTTATTCTTTTTTGTAAGAGATCTTTTGTCCAGATTTATTGTTATTTTGTATGAGCAATATTGTTATTCTTAAGGGACCTTGATATATAAATGTATATTTACGAGTTGTTTTTTTCTTTATGTAATGCTATATATGGAAAATAAAAAGATATCTTATAGTTATATTATATAGAATATTTCAATATGTATTTATATATAATTATTTGGATTTAATGTTGCCACTTTTTGAAATTTCATGAAGTCACAATGGTCCCGTTTTAACTCTTTTTAATGAGAAATATTAAATTCTTTAAAACGTATATTTTGCCTTTTTAACGTTTATAGAATGTTATCCAATAGTTCCTTAAAATATATGCATTTTTATACATGCTTGTTATATCTTGCCCTAAATTAAACTTATTTTCCTATTTGATCCATTAAATTAAAAGTTGAAATGTCTTTATAAATATGCCTGGAGCTAATAAGCTAAGCTCTTATCTAATTTAAAAAAAAATAAATTAAAAATTGGTCATACAATAGTCGTAGTAGTTTTGAAGAAGGAAGACAGTAGTATGTACTGGGATTTATTGCTGTAGCAATAAGCGGCAACGCAGGAATATGAGATCTGGCAACGCTGGGATCGCTTTAATAGCTTCCAAATTATTAAAAGAACTAAATTAAAAATCAAACTTGAGAATCATTATATTTCATTCACTTTTTTAACTAAATATCTATGTTCTGTTCATTATTCCTTGATTTGGTGTCTTGAGGTTTTATTTTTTATATAAATTAGGCTACTTTATATTAAAAATAAAACCTTTTAATAGATAAATTAAATATATATGGTTTTCATAAAGAATAAGATATGATCTACGTTTTATTTATTTTAAATGCTTATACGCTGTTAAATGCTAGTTTATTAATTAAAAAAAAACACCATCCACGCAAATGAAATCCACCACGATGAACAGCAAATTATACTAGTTTAAGAACGACCTGCTGATTTTCAGTTTAAAAGAGAATTAAATATAGGTGAAAAGTAAACTGATATAAATTTGTAAATTAAATTGAGAAAAAACAACACGGAAGTCTTAATGAGATAGAACCTTTGAGCTAATCGAAGATTAAAAAATAAATCGTGAATTCCATCGATGAATTTAGAAATGGTATGACAGATTTCTAATGCAATTAGTGTGTTAAGGGCTTTGTTTAATAACTTACCCTTTTTATTTCTTAATAATTTATTTCTAGTTTTATATTTTATTTATAATTTTAGATTTAATTATTTCCAATAAATTAATTGTTTAAAAAATATTTGGCATGTATTCTCAGAGAACTTCCCTTACTTGCCTGCTTTAACTTACCTTGCATTACCTCAATTATCTTTTTTTTCGATTGTTGAAAATTTACTTTTCACTTATTTTAATGATATGTTAATTTTCTTTGAGGGTTAAATGTCTGGGAAGTATGCACTTTTCGAACAATTCCAAAAAAAACACCAAGTTTATGTGAGAAACTGCGCAAAATTTAACAATTCAAACGCAGAAAATCAACATTCATAATTCTGTAATAATATTTTGTTTAATTTGATAGATTTTTTTTTCAGTCTATTCTTTTCCAACTATATAGTCGCTGTCACAGAAATAGTATCAGCCAGTAAAAATTTAATTTTATTTAGCTGGTTGCTATCTGCAAGATCTCTGGACATTTCTTTGCCAGTTACCAACGATATTCTAAAAATAATTGCACCATTAAGCGGTTTAATTGTGCATTTATTTTTTTCTCCTTCCGGTTCCTTTCTTTCGCTCTATGTTGAAAGTTTTTTTTTTTTTTTTTTTTTTCAAAGCTATGACTATCGTTTATTGGTGGTCATGTAACGTCACAATTTTAATATTTTCTGACGACGATAGTTTCCTGAAACTGGTTCTAATTACAATTTAAACTAAACTGAGAAACATTGTTAAAGTTTTTTTGTAACATAATTAAGTAAAGAAAAACAACAAAATCATTCAATGGAATCAACATTATAATGAAAAGAAATAGGTGATGAGATTTCTATGGCCGCGGCTGTATATGCATATTTTAGGTATATCAATTAAATTTTGATTTTAATTCGTGTTTTATCGTGATATCGGCGATCTCTGGATCTCGCAAATTAGTCTTCTTAATAAAATAAATTGTTTTATTTTTATATAAGCATGTTTTCACGTTAGAGAGAATTTAGAATTAATGTAAAATATAGATTTAAAATAAATTTTAAAAATAATAAATAAATAAAAAAATGTAAAAGAAAAGCTAAGCCAACATTGCCGCGCGGGCTAGGTATATCCACTCGTGGTAAGGCGCTAACCTCGGCCAGCCCTAACGTGCTTAGTGTCACTCAATCTCTCTCTCTCTCTCTCTCTCTCTCTCGCTCTCTCTCTCTCTCTCACTCTCTCTCTCTCTCTCTCTCACACACACCCTTTCTCGAGACCCCTCTTTCTTTTCCCCTCTCCTTCGCCTCCTTTATCATGCCTGCTTAATCTAAACCTATTCAACACCTCTCCACATCACCGGAACAAGATCCTCTTATACCGGATATCCCTACAGGCTCAATTTCGTTTCCCTCCATTTCACCACGACACTATCTCTAGCAAGGATAATCCCTTTATTTATATTCAAACATAATATTTATATTTAGAATAAAAAAAATTTAATACTTAATTTTTTAAGAAACTATTGAATAATAATTTTAATCGAAGCCAACAAACTTGATAAATTACCACAAAGATATAAATATAAGAGCTACAAAAAAGTTTATATAAATAATGGGCCGATTTTAAACAGAAAGTGTCACGTTTTTTGTTGAATGGGAAGCTATAACTAAAGAAACATTGAATTTTAAAAATGTCTTCATTGCAGACTAGATAAAATTTACTTGAAACGAAAATAGAGTTCGTCATAGTTAAAACCATTTTAAGAGTAGTTTAGTACATCTAAGCTCAGCTAAGTTCAGTTTTTAAAAATATTATAAATTATTTTTTAATGACGAATATATTACATTATAAGTAATTTGATTAGATTATGTTTATTATATTTCTTCACACTATTGTGAAAGTTTATTTACATAATAATAAATAAATATATATATTTATTTATTTACGTGTTTGTTTTTAAAAATATTTCTACGTATGTAAAATAAAAAGTTAACAATTTATTGCCATATTTTGAATGATAATAATAATAAGCTAATTATTGACAAAAGCCTCTCCCTAAGGAGGAATTTTAACGGAGTTGGCTACAGCACAGCAAAATATTTTTAAATTATTACAATCTTTTTTTTTAAATGTTTAAAATAAAACAAAGCCGATTTTTTAAGATAACTATGTAAGGCCTAAGAAAAACTATACAAAACAAAAGCCATATAGTACACAGCCATATTATATATATATCTTGGAAGCAGTCGGTTAATAAAAAGACAAACAGAATGTGATAAAACAAAACAATAATAATAATAATAATAAGGCTTAGCGAACCCGAAGGTTCGATGCCGACACCACCAATCGCTTGTTACACACCTCCCTCCACCGTTCGCCGTCCAAATCCAGTCCCTTCAGATCGGCTTTAATGCAATCTTCCCATCTTCGCTTCGGTCTACCCCTCGGACGCTTACCATTCGGCACAGCAAATATTAACCTTTTAGGAATTCTCTCGTTACTAAGCCCAACAACTTTACAAGCCCATTTGATTCGCCGCGATGAAATTACATCAATTATATTACCCGGATACATCTCACGCAATTCGGCGTTGTGTAACCGTCTGAACTCTCCGGTTAACTCATCCTTTTTCGGTCCGAATATTCTACGCAATACTTTATTTTCAAAAACCTTAAGACGCTGCTCATCCCTTAATGTAAGCGGCCAAGTTTCGCATCCATAAAGAACTGTAGGTAAGATAATTGTTTTATAGATTCTAATTTTTAAGTTTCGGGACAAGAGGCGCGAACTAAGTAGTTTTGTCACAGAAAAATAACAAGCATTCCCCGCCTTCAGTCTAACCTTAATCTCTTCTTCAATTTCGTTTTTTCTAGTTATCGTAGAACCTAGATACCTAAATTTATCTACCTGTTCAAACATATTACCATCTATATCGATATCACCAGTAGTATTGCCATTTTTGCAGCTAACCATATATTTTGTTTTATCCACGTTTATTTCGAGTCCTAGTTCTTTCCCGGCTTTCATTAACGTTGTCGTATTTAGTTTTATAGTTTCAACGTCTTCGCTTAACAGTACCAGATCATCAGCATAGCCCAGCACGGATGTTGTCCCTCCCAGATCCAACCCTTTCTCGGTTCGCATTACCTCCCTAATGGCATATTCTAATGCCAAATTGAACAGGACAGGCGAAAGAGAATCCCCCTGTTTTAAGCCCGAACGAACCTCAAATTTTTCGGACAAATTATTACCGATTCTAACTTTATTGAGTGTCTCCGTCAAGCACATCCTGACTAGATTTGCAAGTTTTTTTGGAATCCCCTGCTCGATTAGAATATTATACAGTTTCTGGCGGTCAATAGAATCGTAAGCCTTTTTAAAATCTATATACAGCTGGTGAACAATACCGTTATACTCCAATTTTTTCTCTAATATTTGCCGTAAAGAAAATATTTGATCAATAGTCGAACGATTCCGTCTAAATCCGCATTGGTAGTCTCCGATAATTTCCTCGGCGTATTCCGTGATTCGACTGGTTAAGATTGAAGTGAATATTTTATAACATACCGGAAGGAGTGAAATTCCTCGATAGTTATTACAATCCGTCCTCGGACCCTTTTTGTGAATCGGAATAAGAATAGATTCTTTCCATTCTTCAGGTAATTTCTCGTTCACCCAGATCTTTTTAACCAACCGATGTATTTTAGAAACTCCAGCTTCCCCGCATGCCTTAATTAGTTCAGTAGGAATATTATCGATTCCCGCTGCTTTATATGATTTTAATTTTCCGATAGCTACTTCAACTTCCTCTTTACTTGGTCCTTCTATTAATGGTTCAGCACTCTGGTACTCAGAAGGAGGACACAGATCATAATTTCCCGTATTTAAAATATTGTCAAAGTGGTCCTTAAACTTATTCAATATGTCAGCCGGATCGGTCAGAATATTGTTATTATCATCCCTAATTCCAGACGTTACGGGCCCTACATATTTTCGTGATCTGTTTATACCTTTGTACATGTCTCTTACGTTATTTTCGATTCTGTTAGTTTCTATTTCAATTATTTTATTTTTAAGATACTCCCTTTTTTTATTTTTGAGCAATTTTGTCGTTTCGTTCTTTGAGATTCGGAAGTATTCCAGATTGTCTTCGCTAGGATTATTTAGAGCTTTTAATTTAGCGGCTTTTCTTTTTTCGCACATGTTTAAGCAATCTTCATCAAACCACGGTTTGTTATTCTTATTTTCCTTTTTTCCTAGACACGAGTTACCGCCGCTTTAATATTATCTCTGATCTCTATCCATAACTTGTCAATATCCTCGTGGTCCTCGTCAGGAAGCTCTAAAGCTTCAAACCTATTCTTAACTTCTAGCTCGAATTGGTTTCTAATTGATGGATTTTTTAATTTTTCCAAATTAAAATTCTCAAAATCGAAACGGTTTTCTTTTCTCTTTTTTATATTAAGTTTTTGTCGAAGTTTCGCGATTACTAATTCATGATCCGACCCACATTCTGCTCCGCGATAAGACCGTACATTAATTATACTGCTTTGCCAGCTGTGTTGTATCAAGACATGATCGATTTGATTTCGTGTTTGCGAATCCGGCGATGTCCAAGTATATTTATGAATATCCTTATGTTTAAACGTCGTACTTTTAATTATCAGGTTTTTCGAGATGGCAAAGTTTATCAGACGGATCCCATTATCATTACTATATTCGTGCAAACTTTCTTTACCAATCGTCGGAATATAAACTTCTTCCCTTCCTACCTTTGCGTTCGCGTCACCTACAATTATTTTCATGTAGTTTCGTGGTAGTTTATCATAAACCCATTCGAGTTTATCGTAAAATTCACTTTTGACTTCATCGTCACTGTCTTCGGTCGGACAATGTATGTTTATTAATGCGATTTTAAACCAACGTCCCTGAAATGTAGCTACCGAAATTCTATCACTAAAGAATTGTACGTCCCTCAAAGCGGATAGTAATCTACGCCTAATTAGAAACCCGGTACCTAAACAATGATTCTCGCTTCCTCCGTACCAAATAGTGTACTTCCCTTCCCTCATCGAGCCCTCCCCTGGCCAGCGAACCTCTTGCAGAGCCACGACATCCAAATTGTACCCATTTACCTCATTCGCGACCGATTTTAGCCCCCCTGCTGTGTTTAAACTCCTTACGTTCCACGTACCAATATTTAAATCCCTATATTTCAACTTGCGCCATGAATCCCCTAAAGCAGTCCCCACCCGGAGACCCGAACGGGGGACTAGTTTACCTCCGGATAATGAGCGTTTTACCTTAGGGAGATCCATGACTTTCTGTGGTGTTTGGTGAACTAAAGATATGTGAGTAGGGCGTTCAATCCTACGTCACACCCTCCAGCAAGTCTGGTGGGCCCCTACCTCCAGCAAGTCTGGAGGTCCCCTCCCTCCAGCAAGTCTGGAGGGCCCCTCTCATTGTTGGTCAGCGAGTCCATCGGACTTAGCCGGGAGGAACTTCCAAGAAATTTCCACCGACCATCCCCACATCCGCCACCCGTGGGACGCTCCCCATACGCGGTAATGGATAAAACAAAACAAAGCAACTAAATATTGTTTGTAACTTATTCCCATCTTTACCTATCAATCACAAGCCTCCAGTTTCCGCCTACATGTTGTATCATTTTATCCACCAGTTTCTTAAAATATATACATTTGTATACATGCTTGTTATATCTTGTCTTAAATTGATCTAATTTTCCTTTTTGATCCATTAACTTAAAAAAAAAGTTGAAATGTCTATATAAATTTACCTTGAGCTAATTAAGTAAAGCTTTAATATAATTTTTTTAAAAAATTACATACAACAGTTGTAGGAGTTTTGAATAAGGAAGACAGGAGTATGTACTGGGATTTATTACTGTAGCAATAAGCGGCAACGCAGGAATATGAGATCTGGCAACGCTGGAATCGCTTTAATAGCTTCCAAATTATTAAAAGAACAAAATTAAAAATCAAACTTGCTAATCATTATATGTCTTTCACTGTTTCAACTAAATATTTACGGTTTCCATAAAGAATAATTAAGATGGCATCAATATATGTTTTATTTATAAAATATACACACACACACACATATATATATATATATATATATATATATATATATATATATATATATAAGTTAAGGTATGGAGCTATATATATATACATATATATTTTTAATTTTTTTTTATACAGGGTGTCCCGTAACCTGATCGTTGATAATAAGTTACATGATTCATATGGTTGAATGATTTATATTAAAATAATAATATTTTTTATTTATGCAGTGTTTAAATATTTTAATGTTGGCAATGCCTTCCTCCTTTGGAGGATTGGTCTCATTCTGCTGTGTGATGCAAGAAGTGTGCAAGATGGGCGAATAAGTTTCTTCTTTTTTTATATATATATAAATATTGAGATTCGTTTTGTTGATGTTCAAATTGACTTGTTGATATTCGTTTTTAGTGGATTTTATGGATGGGCCTATGTCTAAAAGAATTTTCGTATCTATTTTTTTTTCAGATGAAAATGTACAATATATTTTAAAATCATATTTTATCCCTGAAGATACCTGAAGAGGCGAAAATTTGAATAAATTTATAACAAAATATTTTAATTATTGAGATAGAAAAAAAGAGCTTTTTTCTATAGATACTTATTAAAGCCTCTTTCCCAATATTATCTTTTATTAATATACCTAATTAAATCGAAATAATTATCGATGAAAGCTAAAAGGTGATCAAGCTAAGCTGAGTGTAAAATAAGCAGAAACAAGAAGTGGCGAGGAAGGGAAGCAAAAGTTAAACAAGTGGCCGCAGCCCAACCTCAGCCCTAGCCGCATGTTAGCCGCAGGGCCTCCCCCCCCCTCCCACTACCACCATCCAATTAAAATAACACAACTTCCGAGCCTGCCTAGGGCTACGGGGCAAATGGCTATTCACAATTAAACAAATAGCCGTAGGTTTCATATCATTGTTTTAGTATTCAATTTATTGTAAATAAGTATGAATGTGTTGTTATTTTTTATTTAATGTTGTCTCATGCTGGTTGGTTGGTTGTATAGTAAGGCGTAGTATCTGTTGTTCATCAACGCCGCTAATTAAAATTATATATTATTGTATCTTCTCGTTGTGAATAATAAAATTTAAAAAAAAAATGTACGTTAAGGTTAAAGTTATTTATGGTTATTATAGTTTAGTTGTTTAAAGCTAGGTTTAAAGTTAGCGCGTTAAAAAAATAATAATAATACAAGAGAGGGTAAAAGGAAAAAAAAAGAAAAGAAAAAAATATATAGTTTTTTTTTTTTATTATTACCAGATCGGCCTGGTGGGCCTTACATGGTTGTTGTAACAATTTGATGATTTTTAACAATTTGTTCTGGTGGGGTATAGTATTTGTAAAAGACGCCCCTAACTATTTATACATTATAATTATTGAATAATTACAATTAATAAAGAGAAAATTATTAATTGTTCATAACATGATGTCTTGGATCAGTCTGGGCTTCAGTCTTCGAGATGAGGTTGGGTTTCCTAAGTTGTAGGCCACTGCACCTTTAACTGCTGGTAGCTGCGTATGGAATTTCTTAAATCTTTTTTTGATGAATTCATCTATTGTTTCCAATTTTAGTTCTCGATATAGTTGAACGTTTCTTATGAACCAGGGAGCATCTACTGCAATTCTTAATACCTTGTTTTGAAAGTATTGTAGTTTTTTTCTTTTCGTAGCTGAAGCGGCTCCCCAGACTTCACATCCGTACATTAGCAAGGGTCTTAGTATGGTTTTGTGAATAAGAACAGTTGTCTCTGGTTTTAAACTAGATTTTCTATTTACTATGGGATATAACATTGCTAACCTTGCGTATGTTTGGGTCAGTTTATTATTTATATGGTAATTCCACGTAAGGCGGCGGAAATATATAGTTGGGGAGAGGTTCAGAGATTGTCTTAAGATTCCTTCTTCAGGGAGAATGTTTCCCAAAGCACATAATTTCCCAAAGTAGCCAATGTATTTGCTGGTATTCCTCTTTCGTTTAATTCTCTGATGTAAAATGCACAATTCTCGAAGATATGGACCACTGTTATTCTCTCTCGAAAATGGGCGGGTTTTCTTTCGAATTTAACTGAAGGCGCGTAACTTCCTTTCTGTATTTACTGGGACTGGAACTGCTCTATTGTCTCATGTATCTTTTATTCTGTTATAGTAAGTTTTCTTTCCTTTTCTATTCTTTTGTTATAATTTTCTATTGTTTTTCTTTTATTCTATATATGGTATGATTGTGTTTCATACATCCCAAATACTCAGTTAAATTATTCAATTATGAATATAATTTGATTAAAATTATTATACAGAAAATATAATTTAATTAGTCTATAGTTGATCGTATTATTGAGGAAGAAGCTGGTCTGGGGTGGCGCTCATAAAAAGAACTTAAAATAGTCAAGAGCTACTTTATTTTAAGCCGACGTTTCAACCCAACTATGTGGTTTTGCCTCGTAACTGCCATAGTGCTAGATCCTCATCATATTCCTGAAGAAGACTGGTATAGTTCGGTCAAAACGTCGCCTGAAAATAAAATAGCTTTTTACTATTTTAATGTTAAACTTCAGACTTCTACTATTATATACTCGCTTCTTTCAAGACGCTCAAAATTAAAATTAAAACAGAAATTGAACAGCTACATTTATCTACTAAAGGCTATGTGGACTACGATTCTCAAATAAGCGGAACAGCCAAAACGACCCACATACGGAAACTACAAAACTTTCAGGGCCATAACTAAAGCTCTATAGTACGTCACAAACATTACTTTGCATAAAGATCTAAACATGCCAACAGTTAACGACCATATACGGACACGCTACAAAAAAATTCACAATAATTTACATGGACATACGTACTCACTGATACAAGACATATCCTCTACGGATGAAGGATTTCTTCACCTAAAAATATAATGAATTCAAGTGAAGAAGGGATGCCGCTGGACACTCCTTTCCCTCACGCCAATCAAGCCACTATATGTTTTTTCCCGCTAGCAGACTAGCTAATTATCAGTAATTCTAACAAGGTGTGGGTAAAAAAAAAGTTTTTATCATCGCCATCCCGGATTATCTCTTTCCTCAGAATATATGTTTCTTTCTCCTAGGATCGTAAGATAATGTTATCATAAAATCCAGAAAAAATGTGCCCTAAAAAATATTGGATCGTTTTGAGTGACCCCCACTTCCATGTTAAAATTACGAGTCCAAGAAGCCCAACATTTTTGTAAGCACTATTTTTTCTCGATTTTGTGATCAAATTAACTTATGATGGGAGTGAAAAGTAAATGAGTCTTCATGAGGTTTCAGTGTTTCCTTACGTCGAATAATGTAACGAGAAAATCCTCAATTTTTGACAATTTTCGTTAATGAAAAAAAATTCGTAGGTTACGACAAGATAAAGCCATTCACGAAGTTTTACAAGGATGTCAGTAATTTGATAAAATGGAGTCTTTACTATGGACTATAACGTTTTTTCAAATAACATCAATATTTTGCGAAAAAATAGTTGGTCGGTGAGACTATCAAATTAAATATTATAAACTATAATAGTATTTTATTTGTTAATCCTTGGAGTAATACAAAAAAGTAATATTTTAATATATATATCCCTTGCCTCTCCCTCCCCCCCTCCCCCGCGACCAACTCCTATATTATAATCATGGTCGACTATCTCCATATCATCATTATTATTTTGATACTGTGCACATAAACATTACAGGCCCGAAACATGGGAAGATATTGTTAATATGAAGCGGGCGACATATAGTCCCCAATAACATGTCCAAGATAGAAGTGCGTAGAGCTATGTCAGGAATCCAATATCTGCTCATGGGGACACGGCTTCCACAATGTCCACTCCTTCTCCCTTCCACATTCTTTAGCACGGCTGCTTCAATTAACAACATATTTTTATTAAATTTTATCTTTACCTAATCAATATTTCGAAAGAATTTATATAGGAATAATTGGAATACAAAACCAAAATCAGGAGTTCAGAAGCCTTTGGAAAATACATATAAGTATAAAATAAGTTTTAACTCTCCCAAAAGTAATTGTATAGTATTTTTAAAAGTTATTACAACAGCCCTGTAAATAGAAACAGTTTTTCGGAAGTTATAATTATAATTTAGGTGAACAAATCTGTAATATATATATAATAAAGTAGCAAAAATATTTTATCTGGCTCTGAAGAGCGATGGCTTTTTGATGAATGAGATATCGAACGAAAGATAATTTTATTGAGAAGTTACGAATGTACGTAGCACAATTTAAAATCTTACTTCAATTATAATAAAAGTCTTAGAAAATATTCATAATTCATGTTTGTGATGGTTTCCTAACTTGATGGATCTAGGCAGGACAAATTGCGTTTTTTAAATTTTGACGCGGATATCAAAACACGGTATAGTTACTTCGAGTCAGAAGGCGGAAAAGATGCTGTAATAACGTCTGTATTGAACATTTAAATTGAAATATTCCAAAATTTTAATACCATGGTGAATTCAGTAACAAGAGTATGATACAAGTGACGATCAATCAGACAGAGCAAAATTTACTAGACTAATTTATACACAATTATAATTGTATGCAGGGTACTTTAGGGTTAAGTGGACAAACTGCAAAAATGAACTAAGGACCTCAAAAAATAAAAAAAATTCCTCCGAAGGTATGTTCACAAACGCTTTGTTTAGGAGATTTCACACCTAATGATTTTCTTTGTTCTGATTGTTTACGTCATATGGAATAAATACAACCTATTTATTTGTTCTAACTACTTTATTAATTAAATCTAAACATTAACATTCATATTAAGTGTTGTTCAAAGTGAAGGTATGTCCGCCTCAACTCAATGCGGGCACGTTTCTGGAATTTCTTGATAATGAACACTATGATTTAGTTAGGCATATTCCTCTACAATTAAGAAGAGACATGTGCCTTCGATTAGATGGTTGTTCTGCACATCACGGAAGAGATTCACGACAATGGCTTTATAATTATCCCAATGGCTTTGCCTGCACGCTCTTCTGACCTAACTCCACTGGATTTTTTTATTTGGTGTGACTAAACAAAAAGTCTATGCAAGTCCGCTCAATAACACATATCCAGTGCCGTTCTGCCACTGCTGCTGTTGAAGAAAGATTCCGAGCCTGTCTTAATGCTCAAGGAAATCACTTTGGACAACATTTAATATGAATGTTAATATTTACGTTAAATTAATAAAGTAGTTGGAACAAATAAATTAATTTTATTAACTTAATATACAATAGTTGATGCTCCGTTCTATGTAAATAACAAAATCCTACACCATGACCTTAATATCCCATTTGTCCTAGACCTTATTCCAGAAAAATTCTCCAAATTTCACCAGAACCTTCCCTATCATCCAAATCCCCTTGCACAATCTCTATCCAGCACCACCCATCCTTACAATCCTCCTCGAAGGTTGAAGCGGCAGTGGCCCAGAGACCTTTTGTAAATAAGCATCTATTGGAGTTTTGGCAATGGCCAGATCCTCCACTCAAGCCCGAGTGTGTATGATTAGATTAGTTCTTTTGTTTATATACATTTATTTTATTTTATTGTATTTATTTTAATTTTATTTTATTGTATTTATTATTATTAAGTTTCTGTATTATTTTTTTTTATTTATTGTAAATAGAATGTGAGTGTGCTTTCTCTGAACACTATTATAAATGTCCTTGATGTGACAGAATGTAATATTTCTAAATAAACAAATATAAAAAACTTAATATAACGTGAATAATTCATAACAAAGAAAATCTTTAGGTGTGAATATCTCCTAAACCAAGCGTTTGTGGACATACCTTCATAGGAATTTTTTTTCTTATTTTGAGGTTCTTAGTTCATTTTTACAGTTTGGCCACTTTACCCTAAAACATCCTGTATATTATTTTATTTGTCAATGTTGTAATAGTTATAGTTGTAGTTATGCTATGATAAAGCCAGTTCTAATATATAGCAGTGAGACCTGGACACTAACCAGTATTCTAAAAAAAAAGTTTTAAAAGATTTGAGAGAAAAATCCTCCGCACGATAACCGGAGCGATCTGGGATCAGAGTACTGACACTTGGAGAAGAAAGGCCAAAAAGAACTGCTAAAAGAAACTGGTCAATCACTATCTCGTGATATGAAGGCACGGAGGTTAAGATGGACGGGCATGTAGCTCGTAGCAATACATCTGTAAGCCGCTACATAACAATGAATGCCTCAATAGAACGCAAAATACCACTCAGAAGGCTAAAAAGCGGATGGATAGTAGCTGCGTGTTGATAACACGAAAGAATTGGCCCAAGAGAGGCATAGATGGAACAGGCTTGTTAAGGCCGCAAAAGATCTACAACATTTGTAATGCCAACAGAAAAGAAAAAACGCTGCAAATATTTTACAATGGTTTATTATTTCCCAACAATTATATATTCATAATAGTGAATAAATAGTTGACTGTCGTGAATAATGAGGAGAAGAATAGTTGGGGTGATGAAGGATAATTTGAAACGTCGGCAAATGTCAAAATAAATATTATAATTTATTTTTGCCTTCTTATTTGACTGATCACCCCAACTATTCTTCTCCTAATTATATATTTAGAGTAACATTACTTTTCTAGTGACGAATTAAAAGAAATAAAAAGCTAATTCCAATTATTTGCCTAAAAATTTTATTTTCATCATTAGTAATTTGCTAAAAAAAAAAAAAATTACTTCAGTTACACATTCAAAAATCAAAATCCAAGGCAAAGGATTTGCAGTGGAACATAAAAAACATCTAGACACCATATTTTTGCTCCTAATTGTCCGATTTTATAACGTTTTTTTAGGAAATTTCGAATAAAAAATTGTTTACTTTTTGAGTTGTTCGGAATTTAATTTTACTATCCCTCATAATTTTTCCAGCTTCTTTTCGTTGAAGTATGTTATATAGATGAATTTAAAGGGTATCGAGAAGAAGGACTTTAATTAAGTTTCATTGAAATCGGTACATTCGTTTAGGTGCTACAGTCTATAGCAACGCAGGTTTTTTGGTCGCCATTTTAAAAGTAAAAAATAGTTTATATACAACTATAATTATATAAATAATAATAATAAAAGGCTTAGGGAAACCGAAAGTTCGATGCCGACACCACCAATCGCTTATTACACACCTCCCTCCACCGTTCGCTGTCCAAACCCAGTCCCTTCAGATCGGCTTTAAAGCAATCTTCCCACCTTCGCTTCGGTCTACCCGGTACAGCGAATGTTATCCTTTTAGGAATTTTCTCGTTACCATGTCCAACAATTTTACAAGCCCCGGGTGGTGACTTCTTTAGGGGATTTATGGCGCAATATATTGCAAATGTTATTACTTTGTGAATATATAACAACAAAAAAATTCATATGATTATTCTCGCTTTGTTGATGTTTTCATTTCTATCGCGTGTTTTAAAGCTCACACCTAGTTATTTTTAATTTTAAAAACTAATTTAAATTTCCCTGCTACTCTATAACCAGCCCAGGCTTCCAATGCCCTCAGTTATCCCGACGACCATCCCCTAGAAGATACCCAAGGGCACGACCTAGGAGAGGAACTGCAGAGCTCTGGTCCGGGCGGTATTCTATTGCAGCTCTCCCATTAGCGGCGATAATGTCTCCACGGAATCCTCGTTTGAATTAATCTCTCCGGTCGTTAGCAAGATGGCGGGAGGGGATAGCGAGGAATCGTGTCCGATCTCCAGATAAAGAGTCCTGTTCTCTTCTACCTCTTTGCCAGCATCTCGGCGAATTAATTATAAGTGGTAGAAGTCAGGTCGAAACGTTCTATACAATGTAATCTCGGATATCTTATATATTATTTCTAAAAGGTATTTTTTTGTCGGTACGCCATAACTTCCTCAATTCTTCATCAAATCCAATGGTCGACCACTCATTTTGAGCTCCTTCACATGCGAAAAATAGTCCTATCCCCCTGTATTTCTGGAAAAAAAGTTATGACGGAAATAAACCTCATTTGCTCTTAAGTATGCTGATCTCCAGATTGAAGACGCTCCAATTCACAGAATTTTCGTAAAGAAAATAGTTGTAGGTTACGATGAGATGAAATTATTTACGAAGTTTCAGGCGGACGTTAATAAATTGGTAAAAAGAGTATCAGTAATATGTGAATATTACTTAGGGTATCAGAGTATCTGAATTATTTGAATCCATATGTTCAACTGAACTCGTTATCATCTGGTTTTTGACACTATCAGTTTATTATTTTCAAAAATGTACTATTGTAATCGAATAAAAAATTCAAACACTCATAGTTTGAGGTTTTACGTTTCAGGAAACGAACTTTTCTCCGAAACTATTCTACGGATTATTTTAAAATTTCGATTTAAAGTCAGAGGTCACCCAAGGATGACCTTCCTTCATCAACATTACTATCCTCATTTTTTTTTTCTCATCACTAAAACGGCGTCGCGTTAAGAAATAATTTTGAATTATAGCCTATTACAGAGAGGATGCAATGTTGAATAATTTCCTCGCTTACAGTATGCACGATTTTTAGTTTTTGAGATATTTTAATCCATATGTATTAAAATTTCAGTTAGTCGACTCTAGCCGAATTTACCTGAGCCTATGCACATCGTAAATCTGATGAACCAATATAATTCACTCTCAAAGCACAAAACGCGTCAAAAGAAGTTTTCACTTAAAAAATAATGTCCTGTTATTTAGCGTTTACTCAAGTAAAACTTTTGTTTAGTTTAATGGTAAAATAAACAAAAGGATAAATAAATCCAACCAAAAAAATGATAAATAAAAAGATAATAAAATAACTTTTAGTAAATATAATTTTCTTTCGGATTGGGCGGCTGGCCTCTAAGGAGACAAATCTAGAAAATATAAGGTACTTACCCATTATTTGGCCATCATTAAATATTTATTTTACCTTACTAGCTAAAATAAATGTTATAATTAACCCTAGAGAATGGGTTAGGTTGGATATTTTTATAAAGCAGCTAAAATAGTTAAAAGATCTATTTACTGAACTAATAGAACGTACAAGAAAAAGAAATAAAATACAAGGGAAAAAGAGAGAATTTAAACATAATTTCTATATACAATTAAAGATAAATAGGAAGATATTTAAGATAATAAAAAAAGCAAAAAAAGATACTTATTCTATATACAGTAGTATGGCATGCTACATATAAACATGAAGAAACGATAGTCAAGCTATAAGATATCATAGCACATGCTAAGATAGGAATTAATAATTAGTCAGAGGAAACAAAAGAGAGAAGACTTTTTTTTCAATGATTTCTTAATCTTCGTTACAGATTTAACTTGAGATCACTAGCGGATTCAGGATTTAATTTTTTTGGGGGGGGGAGGGCTTCAGCCCGACAGATTTTTTTTTTTCATCTACATATAACAATAATTAATTAGAAAAAAAAAGAAAGAAATTAACTATCTATATGAAATGGTATTTAAGTCGTTCTTAAAGTCCTATTAAATGTAATTACATGAACAAGAATACTTTAACAGATAGTTTTCAATTTATTTTTTTTTGTATAACATGGTTATATTTTTCCATTTTTGGAGGGGCCCTTCAGCTCGAAAGCTCCTCCTCCCCCCCCACCGTAGATCCGCCTGTGCTTGAGATGTTTGTGTTTGGACCAAACTGTTTTGGAATCTGTGTCAAGATCACCTTGAACTGGCTGTAGTACTGTTTGCCTCACCGATCTTGCACCCAAACAGTCTTCATTGTCCATATAAAGCTTAGGAGCTTTGTTCCTTCGATTTCGCAAACCATTTGTAAACGATTCGTGGTTAAGAGCGGTCCTATTACACGACTACACTCTCTGGTTAAGAAACCTCTAAGTGGGCTTTGGATAACCAAATGAGATGCAGTCTTTTTGGAAACTGTTCGCCAAGTGATTGGTTTCAGAGTCTCTCGTTGTTCAAAACATAATACATTTTATTTATCAACATGGTAATTATTTTCTCTATTCGTACTTGGCATTGATAAAAGTTTGATATGTGCAATAGTCGATAGTACAATCGATATATCGATAGTTAAAACCTATCTATTGTTCTTATCCACCGCTAAGATCCAAATTATACTAAACTTTTATATACTCACAGGAATAATTTTAATAATACACCTTCATTATTCTATATATTTATTGATGTACGAGATATAGTGATGATATAACAATGTAAATGTTAAATGTCAGGGAATATAAAACGTTTTTTGTATAATGGAAACGCCACATTAAGAAAAAAAAATGGATGGACACAGGCGTGTTTAAAAATATTCTTATCAGTATATAAAACTGAAACTAAATTGAACAATAAAAATCCATCAACGTAAAAAATAATTCAATCTCAAATTACTTCCTTAGAAATATTTTTTTGGTGCCGATGGAAAAATGTTACATTTACTTCAACTTTATATAATTATAAAACCTGCAAGGATGCCGTTACAGATATATTATATTTCAAACTATGTATTATTATCAAATTTAATTTAGAATCTTGGAAATTAAAAGCTACACACATGTCTTGCCTCCTTTACTAACCAAATTTTTAAAAACAATACTACCTATATGTCGTCAATGTTTCCTGTTTGACTTTAACAATCAGGAAAATAAATGTAATTTATTTTTCTATATAAATGTATTTTCCCGTCACTAATTTTTTAAAATTATTTATTAAATAATTTGTATTAGTGCCTTAACATAAATCTTTAAGAATGTATCCAATATAAATTTTAATCATTATAAGGCATATGCAGTATTTTAAAATAAATAACTAAAGAATACAGCAAAATAAATCCTCTTAAGGCTCTATCCATAATAAAAGTGACCATAACTAAATGCGCTGAAAAATATAATCTAAGATCTCCAATACCTCACTGTACTAGATCATTGTTTGTAGAGCTCATTCAAAGATTGAGTAAACATAAAGTAAAAGAAGAAACTCGGAATGCACTAACTTAACGTATTAAAAATACTACAGGCGTATTAAATTGAAAATTGTATCAAAATATATGAGTTTAAAGTCTGTAACCTACTCCTGGAGTGTGTCCTGTTCCTCCCTAATTATCCTGGATATATATTGTATTACTTTCACTTACCTATATATGTCAAATACAGTAAGGGAAAGTATTGCGATCGTGAAAATTTTTGAATCTGAGTTTTCAACGGAAATACAAGTTTTGAGGTCCCCTGAGTCCAAATACCCAAGTGTCGCAAAATGGTCTGTCTGTGTATGTGAACAGTCTAGCTTAAAAACGAAAAGTCGTACGAAACTGATATTAAGTATTTAAGGTTGGCATATGAGCCGGATGTGACAGTAACTTTTTCGTTAAAATCTTCTAACCAGAAGTGTCACTTTATATCAACGGTGAAATTTTATTTTTTAAAATTTTCTCTAAAACGACTCTAACGATTTTGATTAAACTCGGCGTATCATTGTATAATTAAGTGGTATTTAATATCATTTAAGTCTTATCCCCATTGATGTCACTTTACAGGGCTTAAATGCCCAATGTTCATATACCTCATCCTCTAAATTATCTTTAATATGGTTTATTTTTAAAAAATTAACTCTCTTTTATTGAAAGTGAAAAATTTTAGAAAAAAATAATATCAAATATATAAAGTTGTAGAAGGTAACGGAGAGTGACGAAACAAATATAAATAATAATTTCAGAAAACTAATATTATTTAACGTAATTCACATGTTTCCAAGGAAATTAAATGAAAGTTTCTTACTAAATGTAAACTTTTAAATCTCTTCTGTTCATTATTCCTAGAATTGGTGTCTTGAGGTTTTTATTTGTTATATAAATTAGGCTATTATTCACCAACATTTTATTTATTAGCTATTTTATTACGACGTTTCGACCATCACTAGGGCCATTGTCAAGTCTTATCGAGTCCTCCAGAAATGACGGAGGGGAAACTCTTAATACTTACTACGAACTCTTAAAAAATTAATTCGACATTAATAATGAATATCTAATGGAGAACTCAATAAGACTTGAAAATGGCTCTAGTGATGGTCGAAACGTCGTAATAAAATAGCTAATAAATAAAATGTTGGTGAATAATAGCCTAATTTATATAACAAATAAACTTTTAAATTGTTTCTGGACATGAAAAAAAAAATTAATCCACCGAATCAGGCAAATACCATCGTTTAAAATACTATTTCATTTGACGTGTGAAAGAAGAAATGAAATATAAAAATATTTTATAAATATGTATATAACCTCAAATAAATTTATTGTATTTTAATAACTCTAGGTATATTTAAATAATTAGGTATCTACTGGCCGTTTATTACAAAAAATTATCAAATAACCTTTTAGAAAATTAAATTAGTGAATAATTTGATGAATTCGCTTTGTGAAATCAGACATTATTCACTTGCAACTAGTATGACAACTATGGAAATTAATAGTTTAATAACTCTCAGTCCTACAATCCATAATCATTTTTAGGTTAAATATTCTGATGTATTTTCGTCTCATATCTTCATTTCATATCTTTATATGCATATATCAGCCTTTCGGTTTATAGAATGACTTACTCCAATTTCAACATTTTTTATTATTAATTTTGTTATTGGGAAAATTTAAACCTTTATTCACAGTTCTGTATTGAAATCAACTTACTCACTGTCTGTATAGATATAACTTTTTCAACTAGAAATATCACTAAAATGACATTATTCAAAAATGTTGAAATTGAAGTTAGCCATTCTGTCAACTGAAGAACGGCTCAGAGACTGAAGTTGTTTGGTTTATAAAAGGAGATGGAGTGACTAGATTTTTATTGCCTACCGTTAATGTTATAAATAGACATTTTGTAATTTTAATGATTTGTGATCTGTAAGATTTAAGCTTTTACTCCGTATAAAATGCACTTCAAAAATTTTATAATATCCCGATCCAAAAATATATTACGAGAAAATAATTTCTATTCAAATTTCTATTAGATCGGTAAGTGAAAGTTGTGTCTTGCGCGCACCAGATTTTTACCTTTATTTCAGTATGAAAATTATCATGTTATTTAACTCAATAAGTAAGCGGATACAAAGCGGTCAAAATACCCCGCAAACTGACTTTGAGCCCGGAGACAGGACAAAAGCCAGGAATAATGACGCGTCTAATGGGGCCTAACCGAAGGCCGCACCGCGACTTGAGATGCTTAGGGCTGCTATAAAAAGGTCTGCCGGAGTTTTACGCCCGTCATAAAGGGATCTTTACGTCTTTATGGCCGCCTCGCTCTCCTCCTGATGGATCAGGTACCAACATTTTGAGTCTCCAATAATCTTATTATTGGTAGGGTCCTCTTACCTTCATCTGCCAATAAAATTATGTAAAAATAAATTTAACTAAAGATATTTTTTTGAATGTATAAATTACTATTAGTGTTGTACCTTAATTATTTGGAACATAAAACGTATCAATAAAGGAAGTATAGAGTGCGTGAGAATGGGCCTAAGCGATTCATTTAGAAACTTATTCAGGATGCTTAGTTTATAAAGATACCAAAAGTCCTGTCGTATAGGGGGTGTGGCGGGGAAAAAGAGGAGGGAGGAAAGGTCCCAATTTTTGGATTTTCGCTTATATCTCGAAAGCGGTGCATCACAAGGGAAACTATTGGTATAGTAAATTAAAGTTTATAAAATTATCTGAAACTTTTATTGTATTGATTTTATCAGAATTCTAAACCGTTTTCGAGCTACACGCTCGGAAAAAGAAGCCATTTTCGAAATACGGCATTTTACCTCAGATTTTTTATCAAACATTCCTTCATATCGTCTAATTTATTCATCAGAGAAAGCCATAGGCGGATATACCGGAGGGGGGCGGTTTGTGATGAAGCCTCCTCCCTTCGATAATGGTAAAATATAACCATGTTTTATAGAAAAAAATATTAAGAACTATCTCTTAAAGTATTATTGTTCGTATAATTACATTTAATAGGACTTCATGAATGACTTAACAACATGTCATATGGGTAGCTAGTTTATTTCTTTCTCTTTTTTTGAAATTAATTATCATTATATTTATGAATAAAAGCTTTCATGCTAAAACCTCCCTCTCTCAAAAAAAAAAAAAAAAAAATCCTGAATCCGCTTGTAGAAAAAGGAATTCATTTCAAAGAAGTTGTAGAGACTTAAATTTCCTCTTAGAAAATATATACATATTCAAATTAACCTCTAACCAGTCTACAGGTACAGCTAATTAATAAGTTACTACTAATAATACTTAAAAATTATAAACACCAATTTGCTTTCCAGTATAATCGTAACATAAGTTGATCACATAATCGATAAAAAAAGGTAGCTTACAAAAATAGTGGGCCTTTAAGCCAATATAACTTTGTTATTTTTACATGTTGGAAGACGGATATCAGGCCAAATGACCCAATATTTTATAGAAGGATTAGAAGAGGTATCAACGAAGATATGGCGTACCGAAAAAAAAACCTTTTGCAAAATAAAAATTACAGACGGACTTACTTAAGCAGAAATTAATTTCTATTGGAAGTAAGGTAATAAAAAAAAAACTGTGATTCTCGCAATTTAATTTTATGAATATGTAACGATTCCCTTTGGAATGGATTCAGTTGAGACATATTTTCGACTTTGGGCTGCCCGGATGATATCAGTTGACTAACTGTCTTGAGTCATGAAACTTCTAAACGACTCTCGAGGAAGTTTAGAAAACTTTATGAAACGGCCGAAAGTTAAACCCACGTACAATCTATGAGCCAGTCTAAGACCTACGCACTTTATTATATTTTTTATGATTCCTGAACTTCAAGGAGGGTCTTAAAGTACATCTATATAAATTCAATCTGACCCAGTTACATACTTTATACATCCTACATATATATTATAATATAATATAGAAAACAACGATGCAATTGTGAAAATGATTTATCACGTTAAATTGTCAGAAAGGCATGTTTAAACGAACCGACGTCATAGTTTAATATATTGTTGAAGATTAATTGATTTGTATGATTGTTCTACTATATGTATATAATGATATGTAAATTTTATAATATTCCACAAAGTGTTTTAAACTATCTGTTATATTATATATTATTATCTTAAGTGTTGTGTATAGGAGGTATATATTAGGTAGATTGAAATCATTTTTACCTCTTTGACTCTCTTGTTCGACATTGGTAGAAACACTCAGTTCGTTAAGACGCAGTTGGCAGGATAAGATGGAAGCTAGCGTTTATTTTCAATCTGCTAAGCGTCGAGTTGGACATGGCTTCAATTGTAGCTAAGTAGCGAACGAGGCGTTCGTGATCTGCATCCAGGTTTTGCTTGTTTCCTTTCGTTACGTAGTTTGCTATTTAAGGTGTTGTAAGGAACTTTTCAATTTCTTTCTGTCATTAGCAGATTCAAGGAGGGACTTTTGGGCTGAAATCCTCTTAATTAGAAAATAATTTTTGAAATATACAGTAAGGTAAAGTATTTCGAAATTAAGTTCTAATCAAATTTCTAGTTTAAGTATCCTAAGTCCAAATAAACAAGCTTTGCAAAATGGTCTGTTAATAGTGTGGTATGTTATTAGTCTAGCCCCAAGACAAATAGTAAAGTGTGCTCCCGACATGTAACACACTTATCGAAATAATGTTTTTTTTTCTAATGATTTAAAATAAAAAACGCTGCAAATTATTTCACAATGGTTTATTATTTCCAAACAATTATACATCTAAAGTAACGTTATCTTCCTAGTGACAAAGAAAAATAAATAAAAGGTGATTCCAATTATTCGACTAAACATTTTTTTTAATGATTGCTAGTATGATACAAAATTTAGCATTACGTGGTAGTAACATATTCAAATTAAAAAAACAAAAGAAAGGATATAACCTTTGCAGTAGAACATACAAAAAATATCTACAGACCATATCTTTGCTCCTAATTGTCCGATTTTAATGGATTTTTTAGAAAATTCCGTAAAGTTTTAAAAACGCATATACAACATTGACAAAAAGTGCATACGTTTTGAGTTATTCGGAATTTAATTTTACCACCCCTCGTAACTTTTTTCAGGCAATGCTGGGCTATTATAAATTTTTTTGAAGTGCATTTTAAACAAAGCTAAAGCTCAATGCTTACAGATAACAATTCATTAAGGCCATTATAATTACAAAATGTCTATTTAATATATCGACAACAGCCAATAAAAATGTAGTCACTCCATCTGCTTTTATAAACCACCCAACTTTCTTTGCTTTTATAAACTTCAGAATGACTAACTCCAATTTCAATATTTTTAAGTGATGTCATGTTAGTGATATTTCTAGTTGAAAAAGTTATCTATGCAGACAATGAGTAAGTTGATTCCAGAGGTGGTGATTGCAGTGTTGAAATATAGAACTGAGAATTAAGGTATAAATTTAGGTACTTATTTCTTATGAAAGATGTTCTTAGGAAAGATAGTTTATTAAATATCTGTAGAAAAAAAGTTTTTTTTAGTCTCAACAATTAAAAAAGTATATTTTAAATTTATCCAAATTTTCGCCTCTTCAGGGAAAAAAACTAGAGATCATATCTTTCCTCCTAGTTGTCCGATTTTAACGGTTTTTTTTTTTTTTTTTTAGGAAATTCCATAAACTTTTAAAAAACCATACAATATACCCAAGAAAGTGTATACGTTTTAAGTTATTCGGAATTTAATTTTACCACCCCTCATAACTTTTTCCAGCTTCTTTCGTTGAAGTATTTTATATGGATAAATTTAAAGAGCGTCGAGAAATTGACTTTAAAGAAGTTTCATTGAAATCGGTACATTCGTTTAGGCGCTATAGTCTATGGAAACGCAGGTTTTTCGGCTGCCATTTTGTAAGTAAAAGGCGGATAATAATGTCGATTAAGGAGGATCATCCTCGGGTGACCTCTGATTTTATATCAAAATTTGAAAAAAATCGGTCCAGTAGTTTCGGAGAAAATGCTCGGATGGACAAAAAACTTATATTTGTTTTCGAATTCTACGTATCCTGAAACGTAAAACCGTAAATTTTGAGAGGGGGTTAAGTTTTTGAATTTTTCGTTCGATTACAATGGTTCATTGTTGAAAATAATAAACGAAAATTAAAATTCATATTTTCAAAACTTCTTACTATTTTTATTTAATGACAAACACGTTTAATGTGTTACATATTTATTTATTTTGAATTGCCTCAACTTACAAAAGCATTACAGGACATTAATAGATATGTATGTGATGCGAAATGTCATTTCTTATTAATATACTTGTTATTGCATAGTTGACATATGGTAAATGTATCGGTAATATATGACGCTTTGAAAGAAATATTCAGCATGAATGAAAAACATATAGCTTTATTTCTAATTGTCTACAAATTTTAGCTTTTTATCGATTTTTTATTAGCGGCAGTGAGATCTTTTGTAGTATATATCTTGGAGTTCTAACAATGGTCAGATTCTCCACTCAAGACATGAGTGTATGTGGCTAATGAGCTCTCGCTGAATCTTCACTGGCTTTAGCACCAGTGACGCGGTTGAGAGAGTAGTGCAGGGATCTCTTGAATTCCTGATTTCCCCTCTATAGTTGGAGGTACAATCCTGGCTTGTGGTTCCCTGCCTGATAGTATATATTGAATATGGATATAACTCTGTTTTTAAGTTTTTAATTTATTTATCTTTAAGTTATTTTATTTTTTTGTTGTATCATGATCGATTTATTCTGTTACTCCTTTAAGTCATATTGAATATTTAATAGTTGTGTTTTCATTATAATGAATAGATGGTCCTGTTTGAGGTCATTAATAGCTAAATATTGAAAACTATAAATAAATGAAATTTTGTAGTTAAATAAAACATACAGAAAAAGTAATTAAATTTAACCATATTCATAATTAAACAATCATAATTAACAAATAAAAATATAAATTCATAAATTGTAAGTTCTGTTATCTAAAATATGTATAACTAACTGAACTCAATTGTTTAGAAAATGTACTAAAAAACGCAGTTTTTAGTATTTATGACTATTTATGACCGCAACCCCGGACCATCCTTTAGTTATTTTATTTTTGATAATTTTATGTTTTCTGTATATATGGTGTGAATGTGTTCATATCTCACTATAATTATTGTCCATATAACAGATTATTATATTTCTGAATAAATAAATAATTTATCATAATTGTTAATGAGTTGATAACTTTTACTAGTCCAATATCTATCATTGCTAAATTTACCTTATAGCATAATATATTGTTGAATTTTCATTGATTAATCTATTAATTCATTGATTAGTGTCACCGATCAATCATTTATTCTTTTATACGGTGTTGATGTGAGATGTTCAGCAGAAAGGATACTCAGAGAACGAGCTGAGCTTAGCATGTGTGATTGGGGATTGGTCGGTTTGTTAGGCACCCCACCCTGCCTTCATATAGTAGCGATGCGGGCACACTCAAGCACTCCTAACGTGTCATCATCCAGTGATCAAACTCGATTCCCTTACGGTTAGTTTAACATGAGAGGGGATTAAGATGTTACCGATAACTAGCTGTGAAACTGGCTATTTACACACGTTTAAGGGAGGTTTGTATAAGTGCCCTTTGAATGGATTTAAAAACGAGTCAATCTAACACCGCCATCTTAATATGATTCGTTTATTTTCAATTAATCCTAATCCTAATAATTATTGATTATTTTTTCAGTAAACATGAAAAACCATATTTTCTATTTCCACTTCATTGTCAACATCTATACTTGGAAAGAAATATATAAATTTTTTAATCTATTTTTAGCAAATATTTCCGAAATTTCATTATTATCTTAATTTTAATTAAAATAAAACATTGAATCGTTAATAGAGCCGTTTTTGATACAAAAAAAAGAAAAAAAAAAAGGCTCGATTGGTGTCCAATTTAGAGAGGAAAAACTATTCCATAATAAACTTCACAGACACAATGGTTTGATATGGCAGCTGATCTAACTATTAAAGGCAACTAAAAAAGATCTGGATGTGAGACCTCCTTTCGCCAATCAATGCTTGAAATACCATAATTATAGTGACCACATGTCCTTTATTGTTACTTTTATCGGTAACGAATCCAGAATTTAATTTAAGAACGGTAGGGCTTAAATATTTTTATTTTCGAACCTGTCTTTTTTTTTTTTATGGAATGCCATGTAACTTGTATTTCTTATGTGTTACTTTATAAAATAATTTCTCAAAAGCTATTTTAATATTTTTATTCAAATAAAAGTTATTTTCCTATATTGTTAAAGTATATCAAAAGTTAATTTTTTTTCTATACAATTTTCCTAAATGTTTCATTTGAATTATATAACATTTTTCTCTCACAAAACAAAGTCCAATCGACCATTCTGATGTCGTATTGTTATCATGACTGTATCATGGTTGGTCTTAATAATATTTTTCATTATATATATATTTATTTTTATCCTCCTTTCTCAATTTTATACTTAGAAAAAAATATATAAATTTTTTTAATCTATTTTTAGCAAATATTTCCAAAATTTCATTATTATCTTAATTTTAATTAAAACGAAACTTTTGCTTTCTACTTAGATCGTAAGATCATTTGATCACAAAATCAAGATAAAAGGTGGCCTTCAAAATGTTGACCCCCAAATTTCAAAATAACGAGGTTATATAGGGCAAGCTGCCCAATATTTTTGCAGGGCATCTTTTTTCTTGGATTTTTGATCATATTATCTTACGATTTAAGTAGAAGGCAAATGAGTATTTACAAGTTTTTAGTATTTAATTAAATAGACAAAGTTTGCTCCCCTCCAGATTGAAAACGCCCCAATTTCAAGAGTTTTCGTGAAAAAAATTGTTATACGATGAGACGAAACTATTTACGAAGTTTCAGGCGGATGTTAATAATTTTTAAAAAAGGGACCTGTACCACAGAATATGGGTTCTTAATAATATTTTAAAATCATTCGATAAATCTATATATATATAAATGATTATCTATATATATATATATATATATATATATATATAGATAATCACTATCTTTAATTGAGCCGCTTTTGAGACAAAAAAAAGGCTTGATTGGTGTCCGATTTGGAAAGAAAAAATGATTCCATAATAAACTTCAACAACACAATGGTTTGAAATGGGTGCAGCTGACCTAACTACTAAAGGCAACTAAAAAAGAGCTGGGTGTGAGACCTAATTTCGCCAATCACCGCTTGAAATACCATAATCATAGTAACTTGTCCTTATTGTTACCTTTATCGGTAAGAGGCAGTAACCAATCCGAAATTTAATTTAAGACTGGTATGGCTTAAATATTTTTATTTTCGAGCCTGTTCTTTTTTTTTATGGAATGTCATATAACTTGTATTTCTTATGTATCCTTTATAAAATAATTAATCCAAAGCTGTTTTAATCTTTTTATTCAAATAAAAGAAAAAAATAAGTAAACCAAAAGTTATCTATATAATTTTCATAAATGTTTTCTCTGCATATGTGGCATTTTTCATCATAAAACAAATTCCAATCGACCTTTCTGATCTCGCATTGCTGTCATGACTCGATCATGGTTGGTCTTAATAATATTTTTCATTACATATATATTTACTTTTTTTCCTCCCTTATCGATTTTCTATGTATTATTTTTTATTTCTGTTCATTGTATAGTGCGACTTATCAAAAATAATTTTTTGTTTTTTATCTAACTGCAATTCCTGAACTGATAGTTCGTGGTACAGAACCTTTTTTATCGAATTATTTATATCCGTCTAAAACGTCGTAAATAGTTTCATCTCATCGTAACCTACAACTATTTTATTTACGAAAACTCTTAGAATTGGAGCGTTTTCAATCTGGAGGGAGAATAACTTTGTCTATTTAATTACATACTAAAAACTCGTACTCATTTACTTTCTACTTAGATCGTGAGATAATTTGATCTCAAAATCGAGATAAAAGATAGCCTCCATAAATCTTGAGCCCCAAAATTTCAAAATAACTAGGTTATATAGGACAGACGGCCCAATATTTTTGCAAGGCACCTTTTTTCTCGGTTTTGTGATCATATTATCTTAAGATTCAAGTAGAAAGCAAATGACTATTTACAAGTTTTCAGTACCTAACTAAACAGACAAAGTTTGCTCTCTTGCAGATTGAAAACAACCCAATTTTTCAAGATGTTAATAATTTTTTAAAAAGGGGCCTGTACCACAGAATATGGGTTCTTAATAATATTTTAAAATCATTCGACAAATCTATATATATATAAATGAATCTATATCTGTCTGTCTGTTTGTCCTTAGTGCATTACTAAACATTCAACCGATCGCCATGAAACTTTAAGAAGTTGTTCCGTACACTCCTGGGAAGGTTTATGGCATAGTACTTCTGTCTTACGATAATTTTATATATGTAAAAAAAATAAAAATGTAAATGTTTTTTCTGTTCAAAGTCGCAATAAATGTGTCGCTATAAACTGTAGCGCTAAACCGGCTTTACCGATTTTAACGAAACTTGGCTAAAGTCTTCCCCTTGAAAACCTTTTAATTTATCTGTATAACATATATTCCCGAAAACAAGCTGAAAAATGTTACGATGAATTCAATATTCTATTTGCCAATAACTAAAAAAGTACATAAATTTTAATGGATAATACCCATATTTATATGAAAGATTCCTGATTTGCCGGCAAAGTATAAAAAAAAAAAATCATCGAAATCGGACGGTTCCTTTTGCTTCCTCGCTACCGAAGATCGGCAAGCATTTTTTTTTTTTTTTTTTTTTTTTTTTTATTGATTAATCGAAAGTTTTATAAATACTACAGTATTTATTTGTAATACTACAGTAATTGAAATTATCATTTGAAGAAGTTATATGATTCTCCTTATGTAGGTCAATACTATTATACGTTCTTTATATTAATTTTTTATTTTAGTTTTATAAGTTCAACTCAGACTGTTTCTGATGATTATGAATGACAGCGTATTCACTCAGATGATTATGAATGCTCAATTTGAATCATGAGAAAAAAAAACAATTATAATCAGTTTAAATTGAAGCCATTTTACAGTCAAATTTGTTTCCCAACTTTTTAAAAATGACCTTTGCTGTTAATCTATTCATATGTGCTTTATATTTTCTTTCTTTTTCATTTTGCCAGGCTAAGCCACAGCAGCGCGTGGCCGGGTAAAGCTAGTAATAAATAAAATTTAAATGTTAAAAATTTCTTACTCATTAACTTGCAGATACAAATGAAGACTTTTTTTTTTAAGAAGCGTTGAAAATAATTATTGAATACTGTATTTAGATTGTTCGAAGGTATCCTAAAGGTTAGAGGCAATATCACAAACAGATAGGAGGCCCTGGAGACAGACAGACACTCTGAAAGACGTAGGCGTAAGTGATTACGACCGCCCACTATGGCTCCTAGTAATGTAGCCTTTATGCCTAGCTTTCGATTCTCACACAGCTCGGCGGGAAACACTCGTAAAACTTCAATTTATTCTTCTTTTCAGAATAGTAACACATGTATATATGTTTTATTTTAGAGAGTTTTACGATCTTGTATTTTTTATTATTATTTTTTTTAGTCGTTGGAATAGAAATCGTTTGTAATATACAACAGGTATCCTCTCACTTCCACTGCCTTCCTGCTGCAGTTTTCTGTAGTAACACTTCGTTGTTTTTATGAATCGGGGAGACAATATTATAGAAGGGAAGAACAAATGACTATATAAAAAATGTATAAGTTCAGGATTTTTTACAATTGACAATCTCTATTTTATTTTAAAACTTTATTTGTAGAGAAGCTTTCGGTGTCCATTCACCATATTCATCTATATAATTATAATACTACAATTAGGATAAATTAACAAATAATTAATGACATGAACAATATATGTATTATATCTATGTATATATATATATATATATATATATATATATATATATATATATATATATATATAATACTATAATGTATATATTACTAATGTAAACTACCACTTCTGTATATTTATATATAAGTTTATTTATTGTCCTACGGATTAACTGCGTGTATAGTATGCTGTGTGTATAGCAACCCAATATAATTGTCCTACGGATTAACGAGTATGCTGTGTGTATAGCAACCCAATATAATTGGGCAGCAATCTTTTATATTTTATATTTTTTATGAAAATGTCATGCAATTATTATCATGTGATACTATACCTTTTTTTAGTTTTGTCTATTTAAAAAACATAAAGGATAAGAACAGTGTTCTTGTTCTCCATCTCATGTCAGTTTCTTCGACAATAGGATTCTTTTTTGTCGAACACCACCTTACTGAGTCCTGAGGATTTGCTGTCAGCACCCTCTATATTATCACAACTATTTGGTAACTAAAGTTACCTTACCTTATTTAATTTACTATTATTTAAATTTGTATGGATAGCTATTATGTGTGAATAGTGTTGTGGGATGTGGACCGCTTCTTGTTTTGAATTTAGCACATTTTTTTTCGACCGACAACACTGTTCTTATCTTTTTGTTTTTTATGTTTTTTAAATAGACAAAAATAATGAAATGTATACATATATTGTTAATGTTATTAATTAACTGTTAATTTGTCCTCATTGGAGTATTATAATTATAGAGATGAATATGGTACACGGACACCGAAAGCTTCTCTACAAATAAAGTTTTAAAATAAAATTGAGACCGTTAATGGTAAAAAATCTTGAAATTATAAGACCATCAAAACAGTCTAAAATCACCTAGTAAAAATTTATATATAACGCCCTCATAAGGAATAAATAAATAAAAAACTCTTTTTTTATCTCTAAGCCTAATATGTGTGGCATTTGGTGTATATTATTGGGCCCTAAATGCACGCTCTTTTTTTCGTGTGGAGAAGTAGAACCGAAGTTATCACAAGTTTGGTGATTTTTAGAAATAAATCGAAAGTCTTTGAAGAAAGGTGTATCGAGTTTTTTTTTATCTATAATTTTGCAGAAAATTCAGAAAGCTTTCAAATAATCATGGGTATAAACGAACCAAAATTGTGTACTTTTTGTAATGATTCGCAAATATAGTTCTGAATCCTATGTTATATACATAAATTAAAGAACTTCAAGGAGGAGACTTTAGCCAAGTTTAATTAAAATCGTTTAGGTGCTAAAGTCTATAGCGGCACAGGTTTTTGGGCCGCCATTCCGAAACGAAAGAACAGAGGTTGATTAAATGTATATGAAAACAATCCTGAATTCGATAGAAATGTTATGTCAAAGTTTCAAAGCGATTGGTGAAGAAGTTTCTGAGATTTGTGGTTTTGAACAAACGAACATTCACATTTACATATATATATATATATATATATATATATATATATATATATATATATAAAGCATCATCCTTGTACAATTTTATTACTTTTTCCTCTTTGTTTTGTTTTGTCGATGAATTGGTTTTTATTTCATCTCGTCAGGCCTTTTTTCTTGTTTGTAATAACGTTCACTGAAAAGGGACCGCGTAAAAAAGATTAAGTTCCGATTTATTTTGTGCCCGTTCCAGCCGGATCACTAAAACATTGTTCTTTCCTCTTATTGATTCCTAAGGTTAGGGATAGTTAGTGGAAGGGCATTACTCACGGAAGGTGGCAGTAAAGATAGCCTAAGATATCAAATATTGATGATAATAGCTATTAGTAATTGGCTAACTATATTATATAGATATAATATGAAGTTCGTCTGACCGGCATCTAGAATATTATCATTGGGAGATTAATGTGTGATAATTGAAAATATTTATATATTTTATTATACACTCAATAAATTATGAGAAGGAGTTGATCGGGGGGGTGCGGTCAAATAAATACTAAATTATAGAAATAGTATTATTTAATTATAATTGGTAATTGGTTGACTGTCGTGGATAATGAAGAGAAAAATAGTTGGGGTGCTCAGTCAAAAAGGAAGGCAAAAAAATAAATTATAATATTTATTTTTTACATATGCCGACGTTTCGACCTGAAGTTCAGGCCTTCATCAGGGCTAAGAAAATAACCAGATAACAAGGTATGAGAAACATAAGTAGTGATGGTAAAAAAGATAATAAAAAATTTTAAAAAAAATTATTAGAAAAATAAAATAGATAAAAAGTAAAATGAAATTGTTAGAATAAGTTTTTATTATTTATCTCTTAGTTCTTAGTCATTATTCTAACAATTTCATTTTACTTTATATCTATCTATTTTATTTTTCTAATAATTTCTTTTTTATTTTATTTTTTCATTTTTTATTATCATTTTTACCATCATTACTTATGTTTCTCATACCTTGTTATCTGGTTATTTTCTTAGCCCTGATGAAGGCCTGAACTTCAGGTCGAAACGTCGGCATATGTAAAAAATAAATATTATAATTATTTTTTTGCCTTCCTTTTTGACTGAGCACCCCAACTATTCTTCTCTTTATTATTTAATTATTATGCCGACGTTTCGACCTACCTTGCAGGTCTTCATCAGGGCTAGAAAAGATACAAAATATAAAAGGTGCATGATAAAAATAAAATAAACGAATTATAAGTACAATATAGTTCTTATTTAGTATCTACTTATAATTCATGTACCTTTTATATTTTGTTCCTTTTGTAGCCCTGATGAAGACCTGCAAGGTGGATCGAAACGTCGGCATAGTAATTAAATAATACTATTGCTATAATTTAGTATTTATTTGACCGCACGCTCCGATCGACTCCTTCTCATATTATATAACCATCTCTACATTATTCAATAAATTAGTTCCCAGGCGGGAAACCCTCCTTAGTTTTTGCGTGATCTTAATTAATCTAATGCTAGATATAATTATTTAAATTTCAAAAATTTGAAAACTAATAGAATAAAATTGAAATAATATTTTTTCATATTTTTTTTTTCTGTTAGCATGTGGATCTTTTGCCGGCTTAACAAGCCTGCTCCAACTCTGGCTGTCTTGGGATATCTCTTTCCAGTTATCAGCTCTACAGAATCTTTGTTGATTCTGTCTATCCGTCTGCTTTTTGGCTTTCAATCTGGTCTTTTGCCTTTTATTGAGGCATTCATTGTTACGTAGAGGCTGCCAGATGGATTTTCTAGAAAGAAAATAAAATCACAAAAATGATTTGACGAATTTTCCCTCTTTAAAGTCAAAACATCGTGGTCAATGTATATTACAAGAAAGTTCCAAAATAAAGACATATATTTAAAAGTTTAACTCCACCAAGTGTACTTAGTGAATTCAGCTTCTTATTGTTCTTGTATATTATTTTAGTTATGTGATTTAATGTTAAGAAGGTACTTGTCCTCATTATAATTATAAAATTATAATCTTTTTCCCATGAAATTTTAAAGTAGATTGTTAAAGTACATTGATCTATCTCACGGAATTAATTAACAAAGGATAATTATTTAGGTTGCATTAATAAATGACATTACATGATCATGTCACTATTTTAGTGTATTTTCTTGAGAAGCAGGGATGCCCAGACGAGGATTTTATGGTAAGTTACACCATCAAAATTTTTGAGGGAAGCATATTTTAAATTTTTGAGGGGGGCGAATTTCGTACGGGGTTATGAATCTTCGGACTGTGACAAATGGAAAACATGACAGTAGCAAGTGTTATTGTATATGATCTGCGCTTCTTCTAATTATATCTTACTTTGATTTGTTTTTAAGAAAAGGAAACAAATAAAATATCTTGAGTGGAGGTGGGGGGAGTAGGTTCTTGCGCCATCGAGCTTGGAGGGGGGAGGATAGGCACCCTATTGTAAAGTATTATTTTTTAATACTCTGCATTTTATAAATATTTTTCTGCCTTCATCCTTTTGTTTTTCCTATTTTCGGAATTTTTATAACAATCGAAAAATATTTCTCCACGACATTTTCACCTACTTTGAACTCTTCGAAGTTTTGTGGACTACCACAAAATCGGTGATAACTTCACCATTTCTCCACTGATTCTCCCCTATATTGTTAGGTATTTAGGACTCCATATGATGCACGAAATGGTATAAACTCGTCGACCCCTGTAAACAAATTAGAACTAATAATATAAGATAAAAATGATGTAGGAGTTTTTATAAATTTGATTCTAAATCTTGAAAATTAAGGAAATCAAAAAGTTATTGACCTGATTCGATGAGCATTAATTCAGCTTTCTAACGGTTTTTTTTTGTATTTGAAAATTAATACATTCTTCCGCATTGGGGGGCATTAATATTATGGCCACATTAAACACAATATATACATACAAATTGTAACCAAATAGAGATAAAAGAAAAAGAGTTGTAGAAAGTAAAATAAGAAAATTAACATAGATATGTAAAAAAAAAATTAGAGAGAAAGTAAGTGAAAATAAAATATATAAAACACATTCACACCTACATACATATAAGGAAACTAAGTTGCTTTTTCATACCAAAAATTGACTAGGCATGCTTTATTGTAAGAGCATTTTGATTTTTGTGTATTAGGATACTTTATCAATCATTTAATAATTTAATGTAATATATAATTTTTTGTTATTTGGTACAAAAAAAAGGCCTCTAGAGATGTTGAAATTAAAGTTAGTAATTCCGTCAACTGAAAGCCTCATATAAAAATCTTAATATTCGTACAAAGCGTAGGCAAAAATTAATAACATAAATATTGTATAAAATTATATAATTTTTTTTTCTCAACTCCTAGGGCGTATTAGCATGTACCCTCGAACATGGGCACAATATTTTTAGACCTAGTATCACTTAAAATTTGAATTTCGTTGAAATCGATGTCCGTTACCTCTGCTTGTTAGGAAAAAAACTTATATTAGAACATGCCTATGAATTATAAAATACAAGAACTGCCAAAACGATATAACGAACTCTCAAATCTTCTGGGCTACAGATCCTCATCTAATTTACTAAACTAAAGTCTTCTTCATTTTTGGCATTAGAGGTGGATGGTCCTTGAGGTACCACCAAACCTATTCTAACCAGATTGGGAAGGTCGAGATTCATTCCCTGGACGCAGCTAGTAAAGAAATAAACTAGCCCTGTCATTTAACAATAGTCCACCTCTCCCGTGGGATCGGGTAGGAGAGCTGAGGCAGTCCTCCCCGCTTCCCGAAGGAGGAGAAGAAGAGGCCAGCGAAAGGTCCCTCCTCATCTGGTATTCCTCCCGCGCTGCCCTGTCGTAAACCCTCCCCCCCTCCTCAGGATCTTCCCGGCCCCTCGTAAAAAACAAACTCGGGGTTTACTGCCTCCATGCGAGGGAACTGCTCTTGGAATTGTATCCCTACCTGGGGGTGCCGGATCTCAGGTGACCCGGGGGTGATAGGCGATGTATCGAGATCTAGTATAGTCTTCGAGATATATAAATCGATATGTAAATATACAGCCCGTTCCGAATAA
Source organism: Nezara viridula (assembly GCA_928085145.1). NCBI lineage: Eukaryota > Metazoa > Arthropoda > Insecta > Hemiptera > Pentatomidae > Nezara > Nezara viridula. The sequence goes on from OV725081.1 coordinate 1,913,353, forward strand.
GAACAGAAAAAAATACGAGCAACTCTATATCGAATTTCAAATTAAAAAGGAATTTACAATGATAGATTCTATTCTTAATAATATATTTACCTATTTAAAAATGATCATTAAATAACGATTCTATTCGATGAAGGCATGACGCATACATACTTTTGAAGTAAAAACTTTAGTTGCATTTTGCATTTTTGTTATGGAAAGTAATTCAGATTGAGCTGTCAGATTTCCGATGTGCTCATGCAAAGTCGGCTGGGGTCGACTAATTGAAGTATTTTTGCACATGGATAAAAATATATCAAAAACCAAAAATCAGACCTGCGTACTGTAAGCGAGGGAATTGTTCAGAATTTCATCCTCTCTGTAATGGAATATTATTCAAAATTGCATCTTAACACGACGCCGTATTAGAGGGGCAAAAAGAAAAAAAACTAGAGTTGAAAACCAAATGATAAAGTATTTTATGAAAAATAAAAATAAAAATATCTCAGGAACTAAAAATCAGACGAGCATTCTGTAAGCGAAGGAAATGTTCAACATTTCATCCTCCTTATAATGAGCTATTACTTATAATTTATAATACATTTCATTAATCTCGCCTTGTTGATATTTTCACTTCTTTCGTGTGGTCTGAAGCATACACGTTAGTTGTTGTTTTTTTTACTCCTACTTATTCATATAAAAAACTACATCATTGGCCCTAGTAATTTGTAAGGAAGTGCTGTTTCAAAGCAAATATTTGTGCAGGGAGATGATCGAGCAAGGATCACGCTCAACTGCCAGATTTTTCCTCATAATTATTTCACTGAGAGTACCAATTTTCAAGAGTCTGGGTTTGCCCCGAGAGGTTCTTTCGATTGCAAAGTCCTCTCGTGACCCACTCGTTTCTAGTTTTGTTTCTTCCTTGAATCTTGACAACCGTCCTAGGAGTCTGAAAAGAAGATGGCCTCGGAATCTTCTTACTTAAAAATATTCAGGTAGTGCTACCAATGGGTAGTCTCTGGATTAGTCTGTTCACGTCATTATTCTTGATTAGTTCGCTTTTTCTGGTTTTATTTATTTAATAAAGTTGTAAATTCCAATAAAATATAAAAAAACAAAGAAAATGGATGTTATTTTGTAGTTAAGAAGATGGAGAATAGGGTAAAAAAAAGAAAGAAAAAAAGTGAGGGACATTAATGAGATGTAGCCGCCTCTTGGAAAGAACAAACGGATAAAAAAAAATCCTGGAAGAGTCCTGGAATGGTCCTTGGCTAATTTCATCTTATCCTGGATATTCCTCCTCGCAACACCGACGGTCGATCGAGTCCCCATCAACGCCGCCATGAATTATTTAACAGAGACCGTGCGTGGTTTCTACTCCCGTCTCTCCAGTCATCCTCCAATTACCGTCCAGGAGCCGTTCTACTGGATAACTAATGGCAGCTTCAACGGAAGGTGTTGTCCAGCGGCAATTCGCAATTTTTACTTTCACTTATCTATATATATAATATATAGTAAGGTTAGTATTGCGATCGTGAAAATTTTTAAAACTGTATTTTCAACGAAAATACACGTTTTGGGGTTCCCTGAGTCTAAATAACCAAGTCCCAAAATGGTCTGTGTGTTAATAGCCTAGCTCGAAAAGCCGTACGGAAGTGAAATTGCATATTTAAGGTTTTTATATACCAGAGATGTTACGGCAATGTTTTCGTCAAAATCGGCTGACCGGAAGTGGCACTTCATATAATGAATTAAACACATTTTTACGATTATCTCGAAAACGGCTCTAACGATTTTGATTAAATTCATCATATCAGTGTAAAATTAAGCAGTTTTAAATAAAATGTGGTTATTATTCTAATTAATGTTCTCTAACAGGGCTTAAATGGCTAATTTTCAATATTTTATGTTCCTCTAAAGTACCTTTATTTTTTTTTTAAAGTTGAAACAATTGACCATTTCACATTAATTGCTAATATGAAAAATGATTAAATATAAAATATGAAAGAATTTTATAAATAACTAAAGGAGAAATAATAATAGCGCACCCGACCTCACCCGAAAGATTATAACATACTTCCATACGTATCATGCGATTGATATAATACAGACTTCGATGACATTATACGTGGTTTTTATAAATGCTCTTGTTGGTATTATTTAATATTTAATTGTAAAGATTACAACGATATTAATATTAAAATTTTTATGAGGGTATTTATTAAACTCAGTATATCAGTGTATTATTAAGCAGTTTTTAGTATCATGTAGGTTTTATTTTCATTGATGTTCTCTAACCAGGACTTAAATGGATAATTTTCAATATTAGCTTCCTCTAAAATTAAATTTTTATTTAAAACAATTAACCATTGAAGTTTGATTTCTAATATATAAAAAAAAAATAGTTAAATAAAAAATATAAAAGAATTCGACAATTAACTAAAGGAGATATAAGAGATAATAGTTGTAATAAAGGGACTAAAGAAATATAAGATAATACGGACTCAGACATTATTATATACATACATAAAACTAATATTAAGTTTTCATAAATGCTATTGTTGGTACTATTTAATATTAAATTGTATAGAATACAGCGATATAAAAACTTAAGGTATTTAAATAAATAAAAATACCTACAATGAAATATAAATAAATATAGAGTCTATGATTTTTATTTTCACTTCCCTTTGTCTGAAAATACTTATTTTTTTTAAGAAGAGGGTGGTAAGTGAAAGCTGTGTGATACGCGCACCGCACCAATTTTTTTTATTACAAGGAATATCCGTACATATAGTACAGAAGAATCTAATGTCTTATATTGTATATTAGGATGCGGAGTAGATTTGGTCCGAGGTTTATTATTCATTTTAAAAAATTCTTTTTTAGTCCATTCTGATTATAAGTTTGAAAAATGTCATTCTTCTTTTTCTCATAGATTTCGGTGACGAAAATTCATTCACAATTTGATTCCTCTTATCCTTTTATTTATTTATATTTTTGTGAGAAGTGGATAGAGGAACTAACGAAGAAAAAGGAGGTTACCTGAGGGTACACAGGAAACTCAAACAGAAGGGTCAGAGCCGGGCAGGAAACAGAAGAAAATTAAACCGCTACCAGGGGGGGGGGGAGGAAGGGGGCTCGTTGCTAGAACAAACAGTTTTAATTAAATAGCGATTGGGATGGCAGTGGCAGTGGCCGCGAGGGTGGCGCTCTCCTCAGGGCAAATTGTTAATTAGCTGAGGTTCCATTGTCATGCATTGGTGCATTCCATACTCTAAATAATATAGTAATAGCAACTACACTCACCCCCTCTCTAGCAGTTAGTAAATCTTCATTATAATAGTTGAATGTCTCCAACAATACCGTTTATGAAGTTCAACTACTGTTAACATTTCTTACTCTAAGTTTGTACTACGTTCGTATAAAATTTACTGTCTACAATTTATACTTACTGAAGGTGTATAAGGCATACTAAGATAGTCATTTATGGAAACTCTCTAAATTACAAGACAGAACATTGAAAACTATAACAAAAGATTTGGTGTGTCCGCTCACACGACTTTCCTACTTATTTCAGAAAAGTTTTTGTATCTTTAAATATATCCATTAAGAAATAAAAAAAACAAACATTGAATTAGATTTGTGTTCCTGAAAATTTATGAAAGAAAAGATTTGAGTACGATTTCTTTGATAAACTAAAGCAATGTAAACCGGCTTAAGGTAGATCAGTCTAAGACTTTCAATACTCTATAATATTGCTGATCAAAAACTTTTTTCCATAGCTTAGTATTGTCAAACAATAATTTCTGTTAAAAGTAGAGGAAATAGTGAAGCTTGTGTGATGCAGGCAACAGATTTTCTTACTTTCACTTAGTCATTTTTATTCTCTCATTCATCCCTTTCTGACACCAGGATATGAAACCGTAATCTTACATTGGAAATTGAATAGCTGTAACTTCGTTAATAGCTGTCCAAAATGAACGAATTTTATACAGTTGTGTAGGGAATTTCATTAAAGAAATATCGAAATAGGTCTACTAGTTCCTGAGATAATCTTGGCACAGAGAGGCAGACCAATTGCCTGAAAATGTGTTTTTCGGACTCAGGGAGCTCTGAAACTTATAGATCCGTCGAAAATACTTTCTTTACCTAGTATAGGTAGAAAGGAAATATATGAAAACATGTGTAGAAAATAGAATAAGCTGTATCATCCCTAATACTGGTTCAATGCCAACGATTTTTTGTTTAGTGTTTTTAGTTTGCAATTTAATTACCATTTTTATTATTATTACAAATTTTACCATATTATTATATATTTGTATTGTTTTTTCTTTAATACTTCTGGAGTATCTTTTAAAATTTATTATTGTAAACAATTTTTTTACTAATTTTATATCTAATTATCAGTTACTAATGTTATTATATTAGTCATAGTTAATGTTTTGGAGATTGTAATTGTTATGTTTGAACACTAGACTCAAGATTTAACGTTGTTAATGATACCTTCATATTTATTTGTACACGAATTTCCTTAGGCAAATTACTATTCTATTCTACTTATTATTATTTATTGTACTATCACATTCATTTATTTCAATTGCATATGATTTATTCTCGTTAAAATTAAACACAATATGAATTATCTATTTAACCATGTTTTGTTTTATGTTTGAAACTAATTTGATTTATTTTTATGTTTTCAGGTAAGTTGCTGTTGACATTGATATAACTCGCGATGTAACGTGAGTAATCCATTTAGCTGATGTTGAAAGTTATGATTAGAATGAAAGTTCCCTCTGTAAGATGTACTGAGTAAGGGGCAAGATGATTGGCGGATGACATAAGAACATGTTTTGGGGACTAATTCACAAATTATACATTCTAGGGTAAAATTTATATAGAATCTTTAGAAAAGTAATTAAATTAATTACAAACCAAAAATAAAATCGGAATAAACTAAATTAAGGGATGATACAAAGCATTTCAATGATTCCATTATCCTATTTGTTTAAAAGTTGTTAAATTTCCGTTAAAACTACAAACAAAATCGTCTAACTCTACTTTTCAGTATGTTGAATTTTATACACTCGTTTTAATGACGATTCGCGCGTACGTTTAAATTGTTTTAGTTTATCAAAGAAATCGTTCTCTGTCGGTTTTCAGGAAAATAACTGTAATTGAATTTATTTTTTTGTTTATAATGAACACATTTAAAGTTGTATAATTTTTTTTCTGAAATCGGTAGGACAGTTCTCTCTCTACGTTGACATACTAGATTTTTAATTAAGGTATGCATTTAGTTTTAATTTTCTTATTTTTAGGTTATTTTATTTTATTTATTGTATATACTTTTTGATTATTATTTATTGTTATTTTGCTTCCATTTATTTTATATTTTTTGTACATATAGTGTGAATGTTATCCTACCTCACTTTAAATAGTGTCCATGTGACAGATTGTCGTAATACTCGATAAATAAAAAAAAAATTCTGTGAAGAATGTTATATCAATATAATTTTAAAAGTTATTCAATTTCGTCTTTGAAAATATAAAATTAATTAAGAATGGTCAAGATGATTTATATTATTAGAATTAGTTTAAATCGAAGGTTATCAAAATTTAAATATTGGCTTTTTTCTCTTTTTTTTTTTTATAGATGTCCATGTTTGTTATGAGGTCAGGTATATTCAGGATATGTTGAGGCTAGTAGAACATGATGTCTCATTTTTTCAATGTTGCATTGTAGAAACTTTCTCTTTATGTATCCGGATGTGTGTACAGTTCTCACGGTATGGAAAAAAAAAAAAAAAAAAAAAAAAAAAGGTACCCTTGAGAAAAATCTGAGAATGGAATATATCGATTTCTATGATTTATTGTACGTTACGATTAGACTGTAAAAGGTAAGACATTTCCCTGTGTCAGCTGGATGCAGCGAATTTTTTTTTACCCAAGTTACTAGATATAGAATAATTACTAGTTCGAATCATGGTGCCGGTGGTTTTTAACTCTGGTATTAATCTCCGCCCTCTCTCCTGGCGTGGGAAATTCTCCATATAAACTAAAATACAATAAGGGGCAGACAAAAAAAAAAAAAAAAAAAACCCAAATACCGAGGTTTCAATGATGAACTTCAAAAACATCAGAACCCTATATTTTCTATACTTGCTCTTCAATCCCTCTTAACCCTACGAGACAAAAGTTAATGTAGAACTTTTATCAGAGTACTATGAATAGATAGTTTCTGTAGAAGTCTTGTCATTATATTTTTTTACTCACATTTACTGGTTGTATTTCTATTTTAATACAGTTGTGAATTTCATGAATGAAAAAAAAAAAAAATATTGGGCTGATTTTGTGAACAGTCTAGTATAAATGTTTGCCCAGTCAAACTAGACATATCACCTTGCAAAAGGTCGGCTAATTCAAATTTCTTATATACATTACTTGTTATGTAGTGAATATAATAAATTGGATATGTGTCTATCTAAGTATAAGTATTTTGATTAGTTTAGTTTCTTTTACGGCGGAGGGAGGTGTGTAATAAGCGATTGGTGGTATCGGCATCGAACCTTCGGGTTTGCTAAGCCTTCTATTATTATTATTATTAGTTTCTTTTAGTTTATATACATTTACTTTTAGTATTTATATTTTGCTTTTTATTTATTGTAGATGTAGATTGTAGAATGAGATACTCTTGTATCACTATTACTACTGTCCTTTGGTGTGACAGATTGTAATATTTCTCAATAAAGAATTAAAAAAACAGAAATTGTAAGATATGTAGTGGATATAAAAAATCTAAGTTTCTGCCTTTCAAAGTTTTATGAGTTCCTCGCAGTGCTTCAAAAACCATTGAAATTTCAACCTTTTTTTTTATTTACTCTAAATATCTCCTTTTTAAAGTGAGATATATATATATTTAATCTTCAACAGCTTCAAATTATCTAACATTTTTTTCTAAACCCAACTGGAAGCGAAATATCGAGGTTTCAAAATAAGTAAAGTTTTGATAATTCGTAAAAAAAAATATGTTTTTTTTTTTGTTTTTAACTAATAACTGTTTTTATAGGAGATTTAGCTCAATTTTTTAAATTAAATATTATAGCAGACACAATTTAATGCAGTGTTTATAGGAAACATATTCTTCTAAACTTAACTTGAATACTAATCGCTATATAGTAATTGATGTTTTGAACTTTGAAATAAATCCTATAATTTTATTTTTACTGTTTTCCACTTATTTTAATGAAATTGATCATTAAAAATTACTGTGTTTTTTGTTGCTATTAAATTAGATTTATTATGTACACAACATACCTAACTATGTAAAAACGAAATTTGAATTACCCGACCCGGCAAGCAAGATCTCAAGCAAGGAGCCCGTTGCAAAAAAGGTTTCATATTTCATTCTAAGGTTTGTCCTTGTAAATTGATCTTATCCACAGAACAATGCACGTCTGCCAGTATATAGCCGCTGGAATACAAAATGGCGGCCATGTGAAGATATAGGTTGTAAGATTGTATACAGAGACGTCTTATTGATATATAAAGGTATTAACCCTTTCAATTTATCGTTTAAGACATTAAATAATAATGTTATCCCTTACCCGTGGATTTCAAGTCGAAAAATTGAATTTGCGATTCAAAAAGTTTAATTTTTCGGTTTTTAGCTTATGTCAGTGAAACTATGCGTTCTATGTATAATTATGTCATATGTGAAGTTACAGCTGACAAAATTTGCTAACTAATTGCAACTAATGGTTATATTAGTTGTTTTTTTCTATATTCTACAATTTCCGTGATATCCCTCCTCTTAATTCGAAAATTACGAAAAAAATAATTTTTGTATAGCATTTTTATCATTATTTGGCTCACCAACTGTTCATCATTCAAAGGCTAGAGCTATTTAAATTTAAAGTATTAATTTAATAAATGGTGAAAATAACACCTAATTAGAAGATTTGTCATTGTTTTTCTGATATTTGGACGAAATAAAAAAAATAGGAAGGATAATGATTTTTTTGAACAATTCTAAAATATTTTGATCGATTCGCAGTATAAACAAACAAGAAAATTAAACTGTGGTATAAGAAATAGAAATTAAGAAACACTTATGGTGAAAATAACACATAATTAGAAGGTGTGTCATTATTATTCTTATATTTGGATGAAATGAGAAAAAATAGGAAGCATTTCCAATTTTTTGAAGAATTCGATTCGGTCGAAGATTTCGAAGAATAAATTAATTCTGATAAGGCCTGTGGACATGGTCAATTTATAAGGCCAAAGCTTAATGTGAAATATGACACCTTTTTTACCACGGGCTTCCGGACTAACTAAGCTATATGTAAGCAATGACTTGGTGTTTAATTTAATACTTCAATAAACGAGATGTAGAAAGTTGAGACGGAACAATTGAAGCTGACTTGATTACATTGGATCCGCCAGGACATCTTCACTAATATACCAGAAGAAGGCTGGAGCTGGCTATTATTGTCCTGGCCCATTGAAAGGACCTTCCTCCCCCTCCCCCTCCCAATATCTCTGTAGAGGTGTAATTATAAATTTGTCGACTGCGGCGGGAGGGGGCCCCGGATTCCTCTTCTCAATTAGCAGAGCCCCCGACTTCATCCCCATGATTTATTTCCGGAAGATTAATAAACTTGTGCCAGTTATCTTAAGGGCAGTTGTCTTCTCTACGTCCTTCGTCCCTGCCTCTCTGGAGCCGTTGGATTCTCTCTGGGTCCTACCCGAATATTTCTCTTATTAATGTCTCCATAGAGTAGCGCAGGGATCTCTTGGAGTCCTGATTTTCCTTCTATAGTTGGGGGAGAAGCCTGGCTTAGGGTTCTCTGGCTGATTGTATATATTGTATATAGGTATGACTGTGGTTTTATGTTTTTTAATTTACGTATCTTTAGGTTATTTTATTTTTTATTGTACATAGTTTTTGATTATTATTTTACTTATATTAATTTTATGTTTTCTGTATATATGGTGTGAATGTGTTCATATATCACTATATACTATTGTCCACGTGACAGGTTGTTATAGTTCTAAATAAAAACATTTAAAATAAATATATCTCCTATATTATCAACAACTGTTTATTATTTAATGTAATAAGAAACCACGATTTATTGATCCATCGCCGTTTTACAGAAACTTGCTGAGTTTATGAACGGTCTGTTGGGTTCCAGCGGATATAAGGTTATATTTTATATGTAAAGTAGTTGAGAAACTGTGTTTTCATTCAGAACTTTTTGTAATTGATCCATATTTATACGTGACAAAATCATGGGTGGCCGAGCAGACTAACAGAAATTATAAGATAAAATAGTTTCGATTTCGCGTCCCTGTATCAGTAGGAGGTTTTTAACTGTGCTATCAATCCCCACCCTCCCCCCTGCCCTGGGAAAAACCCAATGGCCTAAAAACCGCGAGGAAAAGATGGACATGAAAAAAAAAAAGAGCAAACTAAATGTTCCTGATTATAATATTTCCGTTTTCACGAAAACAATTTAAGTAATAATCTGGTTTTTTTATTGTATCGTTAAATTTCAAAACTAGAAATATTTATTGATTGAAATCTCAGTAAAAAAACACATTTTCATTTTAAGTTTAAATGATGAATAATAATAATAATCGTAAATTATTTATAACACTTTTTTTAAAGTAATAAAAACAGTATTTATGCATTCATATTTGTTATAATACAGGTCATCGAGGAAAAAAAAATTAAAGCTGTGTAATTATTTAATGGCGTCATTTTTGGTTAAAACACAGCTACATTTAGGGATATAAAATCACAATTTTTTTACACAACTTGAGATAAATCTCAACTATTTTTCTAATAAACCTTTACCCAATTAATATGGTCTTAAAATGTATTGAATAAGGAAGTTTTTTTTTTTTTTTTAAAGTGGGGCATTTGAAAAAAAACCACATAAAATAGTGAATAATTCATATTTTTTTTTAAAATATAACTTAGCATAATTTATCTGCCCTAAAGGTCCTATTTAAATTATTTTAACAATGACAAACTCTACTTTTATTTGAAGTAAATTTTCTCTAGTTTTATATGAAATAATTGTCAATCATTTAAATTAAATATGTTTTTTAGTTAGCGGTTCCTGTTTAACAAAAAACAGGACATTGAAAACAACAACATGAAGTTGATATTTATCTGCCGAAAATTGCCCCATTGCTTATATAAACTTCTTTGTAGCTCCTCAGTTTTACTATGGTTCCTATTAATATTCGAGACACTCTCTATAATGGTTTGTCTTTTAGAAAGAAAAAAAAATACCTCTGAGGGTAGTTATCATGCAAACCGTATCAGCCCCAGATTATGAACATACATCCCACCGGAAGGCAGGCCCGGAAGTACTTGAGCTCCTCGATATGAGAGAGGATGCCAGCGACGTTCCTTTCCCTCAAGGGCTGTTATGGGATCATGGAGGCATTAGCTTGATAGTCACCATTATGTCATTATTGCTTGCCTTCTATTTTTGGGAGAACAATCTCCATCTAGTTAGCTCTTGCTGATTAATAACTGCTACGGCAGGAAACGAACCCGCCGCATCTGGGCCTCAGGGCAGCCGTGGGAAGCGATGAGCTCCTAGGAGCACGCTAGTCTTACGTTAATAATGGATACGCATAATTTTAGAAAATAAATCGTATTCAGATTATAGTTGTAAATTACGAAATACATTTTAAAATATTTTATATTTTGTTTATGAATATTATTCGAAATAATTAGGAAGTTGGATCTCATCTTACACTCACAAATATGCATTCGCACTCACCCACAAATAGATGGTATAGATGACTGTAATGACTTTCTGGTAGGAGTTGTTCCGCCTAGTGCTGCTCTCTATAGGGAAATTATAAGCTTGATATGGATGCTTACGATTAGCCATCGTACCTTTGGAACCCACCAATTAAGCACTGTGTACCTTACCTTATTTTATAAATATATTAATTTTAGTTGAGTATAATAGTATAAAACTTAAATATGTTAAGTTTAGTTTAGTTAGGGTTTTTGAAAATAAAGTATTGCGTAGAATATTCGGACCGAAGAAGGATGAGTTAACCGGAGAGTTCAGACGGTTACACAACGCCGAATTGCGTGAGCTGTATCCGGGTAATATAATTGAGGTGATTTCATCGCGGCGAATCAAATGGGCTTGTAAAGTTGTTGGGCTTAGTAACGAGAGAATTCCTAAAAGGTTAATATTTGCTGTGCCGAATGGTAAGCGTCCGAGGGGTAGACCGAAGCGAAGGTGGGAAGATTGCATTAAAGCCGATCTGAAGGGACTGGGTTTGGACGGCGAACGGTGGAGGGAGTTGTGTAACGAGCGATTAGTGGTGTCGGCATCGGACCTTCGGGTTCGCTAAGCCTTATTATTATTATTATTATTATTATTATTATTAATTTTAGTTGGCGAAGAACTCGCCATGTGTGATTTTATTTATATTTTTTTTGTTGCTCTCAGCTGTAAGCAGCCTCTTTTATTTTTGAATTGTTGTTAAATATTAATAAGAAATTTTGAATTAATTATTTCATAATAAATTTTTATTTGGTAATATATTCATTTATAAGAAGAAAATATAATTGTTGTTGTTGGTTCCTTTGAAAAAATTGAACTACCTGGACCTAATCGTAAACCATGTCACAATATATATATATACACACACACGATGAGTTCTCAATTCTCCATCGCTTCAAATCGTCGTCAATACCGCGGCAATGGAAAGATGGATGAATCATAAATTTTTAGGATATGTTGCAATATATAATACTCTTTTAATATAAATAGTTGGTTCAACAACACATCTATAATTTTTTTTTTAAATGTTTCTTCGCATCATAAATATTCGGAAAAGATTTTTAATTGAACTATTGTTATAGTATAATATAAGCAAAGTTGGATTAGTTAGAAGAATTTTACACTTGTTCAATAAATTTTAAAAACTGTGTTATTTATATAATAATAATTCTAATTATTTGCCTTCTCCTATATAATCAAATGTTTTTTTTTTATTTTACAATTACATATTTTGATGTTATTTAGTAATTATTTTAATTGACTAGATAAAGGTTATTGTTGATAATTTCAGAATTTTGAGGTCGGGTGTATTCAGCCCTTTTCTTTATCGGTCATCTCTACTTCTCATTTAGTTCTTGTGCCATCCTCTTTTTTGAGACCTGTAAACATAAGTCTTGAATTAGTTCAGAGTATCGTCAATACAATGTCAATAATAAATATTATAATGTTATATATGGCAGAGGAATTGTAAGTCCTAAAAAGAAGATACTGTAACCAGCGGTTGCAGCGATACAGTTAGAGTACATTTTCAGTTAGAAATAATAAAAAGCTACAAATAACCAGTTTTCATACCCAAAAAATGACTTCTATAATGAAATCTTTATCGATAATAAAAGGTTTTTTTTTTCAACTTTTGACTGAAATAAAAAGAAAATGCATGTACTTGAAATTCCTTAAAGCAAATTGTATTTGCCTTTTTTTTTTGTGTGTATGTGTTTCAAGATCAACTGCAATTCATTTATTTTATTCATTTTAGAGTTCCAGTAATAAATATTTATGAATCTTCGTTTTATTATTATTATTACTATTATTACTTTCAAATTTAGAGGACAACTTATACAGTTCGTTTTCTGTGAATTACTCCCCCCTCCCTTCCCAGATTTAAATAATAATAAATTTCAAGATAATCTATATTTAATTAATTTTGTTCGTTCTACAGTTCCATTAAAAATCATTTTATGATAGTGGGTAATATTTGACTTTAGAAGATATTAGGAGAGAAGTTGATTGGAATGTACAGTCAATTCAAGAACAAAGTGAAAATAAATAAATTATATTTTATAGGGCAAAATAAATATTATCTATTTATTTTTATTTTGTTCTTTCATTGACTGAACACTCCAATCAACATCCCTTAAAAAAAAAAAAAAACATTAAGTTTGATTCTTATTATTGTTTTCTAATTTTACTTCTAACGACTTCCTGTCCTACAGTTTCCTTTAACAATACTCCACTTATCCCTGTTGAGCAAATCCGATACCTAGGACTCCACCTGGACAAACGACTAACTTGGAATCCTCATACTAGACTGAAACGACAAGAAACCGCTCGACGTTTCCGATTACTTCAGCACTTACTAGACAAACGCTCTAAACTTCCCATTAATTACAAAAGACTCATATACTTGACTATAATAAGACCTATTTGGACTTACGGAGTTGAGCTATGGGGCTCCACTAAACCATCGAATTCCTCTCGCATCCAATCCTTACAATCCAAAATCCTTCGTAAAATCCTCAATGCTCCTTACTTTGTCACTAATAAAATTATCCATAAAGATCTTAATGTTCCTTATGTTTCAGATCTGGCCCAATCCAGATACCTATCCTTCCATAATAAACTTCAGAATCATCCCAACCCTCTCGTTTCTAACCTTGCTTCCTCTTCAATTCCTGATAACCCTCCGAGGCGTCTGAAAAGAAGATGGCCCCGTGATCTCCTAATGTAGTCATATCATTAGAGTGCTACCATTGGGTAGTTACTCAGCAAGTGTATTCATGTCATTATATCAATTATGTTCAAATTTACTTGATGTATTTATGTAATACAGTTGTAAATGTCATAAAGGAATAAAAAAAAAAATTTTACTTCTCATACTCATATTTTTCTTTGAAGTTTACCCCTTTACCATTCGAGGCCTATGTGATATCAAATCAGCCGACGATATCTATAAGGCCTTGGAACTCCCTGGACCCTAGCTATCTTAGGCTGGAAGCTATGACGTACTCCCCTAGTTCCAGGACGGCGGCAATTATCAAAGGTCTCGGGCAATGCTAGGACCTATCGGCTAGGAGTGGCCACTGAGTCATCGCGGAGGTTCCCGGTAAGTACTGGCTCAGCCGATGCAGTCACCTCTGCGGGGTACGGTGTGGGCGGGGGTATACGGTCAGGAACTGAGTCTGTGCCGGGGTATCTGTGGTGTAGGGAGTGAATGTCTAGTGCGGTGGATAGTGAGGGAGTGCTGTATCTCTTCAGGTAGGTACTTTTATATCAGTTCAGAAATGTTATTTTACATAGATAGGAGTGCCATGGACGCGGACTATATGTATACTTTGTGTATAAAAAAATTATAATTATGATAATTAGCGAAAGCAAAATAATTATTGTGAAACGAACAATATAATAAATACTGTATATACACAACTGCACAATATATATATGTGTGTGTGTGTGTGTAAGTTTGCTGCAGTATACTGCAACGCTGTTGCAACCTTCAATGTGTTATCCAATGACATATGATTGAAATTGTGAATATTAATTTGTACTAGTGAAAATAAGTATAATTTAATTGTTTATAGAAAAGAATAAAATCTCGTTAAAACAATCTTGTGTATATATAAGATGAGTTCTCAGTTCTTCGTCGCTTCAAATTTGTGGGTAATGTCTTGAAGTAAAAAATGAAAGGGTGGACATGAATGAATCATAAATTCCTAGGATATGTTGCATATAATAATATTTTATTATTAAATAAAATTTCAATAGTAGCGACATTGTGCGCACATTCCTCTATCAAATTATCAGCAGCCCTCGCCCCTCCTGTAGCTATGATCTCCGATTCAAGTCCTCTGTCCACTCTCTCACCACAAGATCCCGACCATCTAAACTTTATACTCCTTTTTACTAACCTGCCTCTTTTTAAAACTCCTTTGTAGTCCGCTCTGCTTCATTTTGGAATTCCTTACCTTTAGAAATTCGACATGCTTCTTCGCTATCCACTTTTAAAATTCTCCTATTCCAACTTATTTTCTCACTATAGTCAGAAAACCACATATTAAGTAATAATGTAAAAAACCGTATTTTTTATCTTAATTAATTTGTTTTTGTTTTCTTTGTACATATTACTTATGATCTTTTATACATAATATATGCATGTATATGTATATATATTTTTTTCACACAATTTTTCATTTGACAACACGGTTTATGTATATATTTCAGTGTATGTCTATCTGTATTTCAACATAAATTGAAATTTTCTTTTATTCATAGGAGATTTGTTGCTCATTTGTTGGAGGACCATAGCTTGTATTCTCCTTTTTTTTTTATAATATATTTCTTTTGATTATTATAATCTTTAACCTTTTTTAACTATGCAGCGATTATTTTGTTTCATAGTCTTTTTAATTTCTTATTTGTATTGTATATAATTGTAGCATTTTGTAAATAGTCTCACTGGTTTGATTTCGTATATATAGTTTATTTACGTAAAGCGTTTTATCTAGCTACTTTTTAATGTTACAGGTTTTCTGGTCAGATGTTATTATTTTTTTTTCTGTAATATTCTATTATTCTTAAGGAGCTCCGTCCCAGAATAAAGTTATTTTCTATTTCTAAAATACTTCTATGCCTTAGCTTCGCTATCTAGTTGGCTTTTCGTATTTTCTTAATTTATTTTTGTATACATAATTTATTTATTGATGTTGATTAATTTTCATCATAACATACGAAATGTTGGAGGAGGGAGAGAAACGATATTCTCACCCGTTTTAATTTTCATTGAAGGGTTAATCGCTCCCTCTCTCCTTTCCAAGTGATGTGTGTGTTTGGTTTTTATTGCACTTCTTAGCTTTCCTTTGGCCATATTTTATTATTTCGCTGTGCTTATCTTTTCTCATCCTGTTCGTGTTTTCCCGGTTTTGCTCTTTGTTACTACTTTCTGGGCAGTTCCTCGATTGTTTTTCTGTTTTAAATGTCCTCTTCTGCAGTCTATGATAAATTTTTATTTAATAATCCATTCTATAGCGTCCTATTCTCTTTAGATTCAACTCTTTTCTTGGTAGGGTGGTTAAGAATGGATCCCTAACAAGTAGGTTCATTCTTTTTCTATGTCCATACAAAATTAGTGTACCTGTCCTAATATCGCTGTGATCAAAATTAAAATAAATCGTCTTTGTTATGAGTTAGGAGTATAGTAATTAGATCAAACGCTTTAAAATTTAGACGAAGTTTAAAATTACATCTGTATATAACCCCAACTTAAATAAGAAACTTTCCACTAAATCGCACTTGATATACCTGTTTTCAAAATAAACTTCGCGGGCACAACATTAATGATATAGCGTGCCTAATAGGAGGTAACTAAAAAGAAATCGGATGAGAGACCTGAAATTCTATAATCATAAGTTATTAGATTAGCTTATTGTCTCTCATATTTATAACAGTTGTGAATGCAGAATTCTAGAGATAATTTAAAACTGAGACATTTTATAGAACAGTTTCAATTAGACATATTAACATTAAGGGGTCTTATTACCCGAGTACATCGACCCTGACCATAAGCTTATGTTTACTGCCGTGGTTTCAGGAACCCTACCCTAATAAACAAGAGGACCACAGACAGACCACAGCACTCCCCTTAAGAGCTAAATAATAAACCAATAGCCTGGCAGATAACTAAGAGGGAGGATAACATAATTGTAGGAAGGGATTCAGGCGACCACTTTAAGGTTCTTGGGTCATTATTATGGAAGGGATATATCGTGCCGTATAGCCTAAGGGTTCCGCTAAGGAATAAACCTATAGTTTGACCATTTAGTGAAGGCGTCCCCCCCCACTCCTCAACTTCTCCCATTCTTTAGCTACTGTCCATGATACAGGTCAGGATTTCCACTTCGGTAAAAGTTCCCTTTTCAGGGACATTCCGAGATTGGGTGGGGAAAAAAAGGGGAAACAATGTTCTTCAATGAAGGCATAATCTGAGCACAGTTTAATCTATTGGTTACATAATATAACTAAAACAGACATAAAACTATAGTTACTTATTATATTGCTATTATTTGGTATATATTAGGGCGGAAAGAATTTTTTAATTCGTTCTTTCTGAGGGGAAAAAAGGAAATTCTGACTGACTAAACGGGAAATAAAAAAATATAGTGGAAACGCTTGTAAATGCCACTTTTTATGCCTGAGCTACAATATTTTATCTACGAAACTTCTCATCAATGATTTTTTCTTCTGATTTAATTAATTAATTCAATGAGATATTAAAAACTCATGAATGCCCATTTTCTTTCCGTTTAGATCGTAAGATAATTTGATGAACAAATCGATGTAAAAGGTGGCCTATAAAAATATTAAAATAACCTTGATATTTTAATATGTGGGGATATCACTCTAAATGTACGTTATATTCCGTAGTACAGACTCCTTTTTATCAAATTATTAAGGCCCGCCTGAAACTTCGCAAATAGTTTCATCTCATCGTAACCTACAACTATTTTATTTACGAAAACTCTTTTAATTGGAGCATTTTCAATCTGGAGAGGGACAAATTCTGTTTATTTAATTGGGTACAAAAAACTCGTAAATACTCATTTTCTTTCTACTTGGATCGTAATATAATTTGATACCATAGTCGAGAAAAAAAGGTGGCCTTAAAAAATATTAATCCGTTTGGCGTAACCTACACCTCCGAATTTTCAAAATAACGAGGTTATATAGGACAAACGGCCCTATGTTTTTGTAGTCCGCCTTTTTTTATCTATTTTGTGATTATTTTATCATCCGATCCAAGTAGAATGCAAATGGATATTTACGATGTTTTAGTAGCTAATTAGATAGACAAAGTTTGCTCCCCTCCAGGTTGAAAACGCCCCAATTCCGAAAAGAGTTTTCGTAAATTAAATAGTTGTAGGTTACGATGAGATGAAATGATTTACGAAGTTTCTGGTGGATGTTAATAATTCGATAAAGAGGGGTCTGTACCACGAACTATTATATCAATATCAAAAATATCAAGGTTATAAGGTTATGCGGCCCAATATTTTTGTAGGCCACCTTTTACATCGATTTTTTCATCAAATTTTCTTACGATTAGAAAGCAAATAGGCATTCATGAATTTTTAGTACCTTATTAAGTTGACAAAGATTACCGATCTCTAGATTGAAATTTTGATTCATAAAAACTTTGGACGTTACGATAGAATGAAGCCATTCATAAAGTTCTAGACGTATGTTAAAAATTTATAAAAAGTAGTCTGTACCGCGGGATAGAACTAGAGCAAAAATATTTTAATTATTACTTTATTATAAAGTATTTGTGATATTTAATAGCATTTTTTATTTTAAAATACTGTGTATTTTGTTTATAAAATATTTAAATAGTTTCAATAAAAAGTATTTCAAATATAGAATACTTTAGGTATTACTTAATGCATTTTACATTTTAATCACAATAAAAAATATACAAATAAAAAGCCTCTTGTTATGGCGCTCTACAACGAATTCCTTAAAAATTAACCATTTTTTGTGAGGAGAGGAGTTATGATGTTAAGATAAAGTGAATATGAATTTAAAATAATTAATTAGGAAAAATTATTTAATTTTATTATTATTTTTTTTTTCATAGCGCCAAAGTTTCACACCAAATTCCTATTTTGCCAGAAATTTATTCTATTTCATTTTAAGTACTCTCCAAGATATCATATAAATTGAATCTTTGTTTACAGTAAAAAATTGTGAACATTTTGTTTACCTATATCGCTGTTTTATTTTGGATTTATTTAATAATTCATGCTGTTGTAAGACCCTCTCCCATAAGACAAGGTATAATAGGGGCGTTAACCAACCCTCTACACGATTAGGGGCTAAAAGAGACACCTTTGGGTACATTATAGTGCAATTAGAGGTCGCTGGTGTCAGTTTTCTTTTGAGGGGGGCCCCTGATGAATTTTTGAACCCCTCCTGTTGAATATTTATAGAGGTATTAGCGGGGAGAGGTGAGCTCCTTGGCAATTAAAACAGTTTGCTTCGAGTTTTCTAAGCCGGGCACCAGGTGGCGTTCCAACCCCCCTGTACTCTGCACTTCCTCGCAGTTGTGGAGTTTTTATTTTTTTGTTGTTTAATGTTGTTAAAATTAATGTTTTTTATATTCCTCACTCCTTCCACGTTCCCCTTGAACCTTTGTTTCGACCTACGTCATAGCAGTCGTTTAACAAAACATTATTAAAAAGGCGAACCCTCAAAAATACTGTGCAACAGTTGAAATTATTCTGTCAATTGAATCGTATATTCAACAAAAACTATTTATTATTAACGATTTTTCAAGAAATGTAAAAACAATATTTTCTATTTTAATTGTAATTTAAAATCCGAAATTAAAAAATAAAATAAATTAAGAAATTCTTTATCTGTAAAAAATATTTCCGAAATGCATTGACCAAGTGCAGGGTCAAGTCTGGTTTGAAGTTCCTCTGCCTGATTGTTAACAGTGTCTGTGGGTATGGCACTGACTTTCACTGCTCAAGGTTCTAGGTTCGAATTCTACTAATAGCATATAATTATTAATTCTGGTACATTAGTCGTACATTTATCCTGCGGTTCAAAGACTAGGGCACATCCAGCTGTTATAAAGATGGTTAATTAAATAATCAATTAATCGAGAAAACCTGGTGGTTGAGCGAGATTTCGGTCCAATCACCTCACTTGAAACAGTATTAGTCAGTTTAATTATATTTAAGTTCATTTTATTTATTACTGTTTTCGATGTTATTTTTTTTTTTTATTGATGGTATTTACAACTGTATTACAAACAAAAATACATTCAGTAAATGTTAACAGAAGAATATAACAACATGAAACTACTTGTTGAGAAACTCCCCACTGGTAGCACTCTAAAAATGTATTTACAAAAGGAGATCTCGAGACCATCTTCTTTTCAGACGCCTCGGAGGGTTGTCAGGGATCGAAGAGAAAGCAAGGTTAGAAACGAGAGGGTTAGGAAGGTTCTGAAGTTTGGTATGGAAGAATAGGTATCTGGATTGGGCCAGGTCAGAAACATGATGGATTATGGTCGTTACAGATGATTTTATTTGTGACAAAGGAGCAGTGAGGATTTTACGAAGGATTTTGGATTGTAAGGATTGGATACGAGAGGAATTCGATGGCTTAGCCCCATGGATGGCCCCAGAGCTCAACTCCTTAAGTCCAAATAGGTCTTATTGTAGAGAGGTATATGAGTCTTTTGTAATTCACTGGGTGTTATTATATTACTTTTGTTTCGTTCATATTTTGGCTAACTTGGCGTGAATATAATTTCTAATTTTTTCGGTTCTTTTTTACCCTCGCCTCTTAACGATGAATAATTTAACCCTAATAAATCATATTTGGCAAATTTAATATTAAATTATTAATGATTAAGTCTCTGGATTTTTTTTTGTCTATAAAAAATGTATTTTTTGCGCCTGTCAACTTATTGTTGACAATCAGCCAATTTGGTGGCGATAATGATATAATGACATGACAGGCATGGGGAAGGAATGTACTCAGCAGTACCTCTTCCCTAACTTGTTCCAATTACTTAGGTTGTCTAAGAAAGGAGATCCCTCATCCAACGCCTTTTTAGTCTCCTCTTCATGTTCTGAGGTATGTCAGCTGTGGCCATGTCTCTTATTAGTCTGTTATTATGTCCATTTAAATTTGTGTAAAATCGTTGATAAAGGGACGTTATATGTTGATCAACTGTTGGAAAGTGGAGGTCAGTATGTAGAGTTTTGTTAGTCACGTATATATTTTTGTTATGAGTCGCAATAATTTTGATTGGCACGTTTGAAGTTTTTTTAGGTGGGTCTTTTTAGAAAAGCCGTATATTTGTGATGAGTATGTCCATATGGTAAGATGACTTATTGTTCTTATCACGATTTTTTCATATATTTATTTTAATTATCTTAAGATAACAACAAGTAGATATATATCGTGGTTCGAGCAGTAGAGAGTTACAGATTTGTTGTTCTTGATAAGAGAACAAATGGCATGATGAAGTGGAAGTGTAAGTGGCCCGGTGGAATGGTAGATGGCGGGCATGTCGGACATGAGTTCAATTGAACCAAGGACTTTGAACGAGCCTTACGTGAACGGGATAACAAGGATAACACTATTACCGCCTTCCTTCCTCCTTCCACTCTTATAGTTCATAGGCTAATTAGATTACTTTCTTTATAGATCTAGAGGGGGGGGCTTTCGGGTTGAAGACCCTCCCAAAATGGTAAAATATAACCATGTTTTATGGATTTTTTTTTTTTTAAATACCTCTTAAAGTATTATTGTTCGTGTAATTACATTTAAAAGGAAATAGGAACCACTTAAACACCATTTTATATAGGTAGTTAGTATCTTTCTGTTTTTCCAAAGTAATTATCGCTATTTTTATGAAAAAAATGCCTCCGGGTTGAAGCCCACCCCCAAAATTAAATCCCGGATCCGCTAGTGTTATAGATCAAGTAATCTTGTTGAGCTTTATATATTTTATTTTATTATTTTTGTTTATTTATGTCGTATTATTTCAGATCTGTACCCGTTGGTAAAAAATACCATGTCACATTTTCAATTTCATTTTTTTATTAGTTCAGGAAGTCTTTTTTCTATAACTTTGAGATATTTAAATTATCAAATTATTTAATAAAATCTGGACATGGTGCTCTTTACTTCCGGGGCATAGTTATATCACTTTATTTTATCTTTGACCTGGAAGTAATCAACATTTTTTTATTAGTAATTTAGTAACGAAGAAACAAATTTTAATAAAAATAAGTATTTAAATCTTTAAATATATCCATTAAAAAAAAAGAAGAACTAGATTTATTTTCCTGTAAATTTGTCAAATAAACGGTGTTGTGGTGATGGTTGAACGTGATATAATATGAGAAGGAGTTGATTGGGGGGGGGGGGGGAGGGAGATACGGTCAAATAAATACTAAATTATAGCAATAGTATTATTTAATTATCATGCCGACGTTTCGACCCATTTTGCAGGTCTTCACCAGGGCTACAAAAGATACGAAATATAAAAGGCAAATGGTGAAAATAAAATCAATGAATTATAAGTAGATATTAACTAAGAAACAGTTATCTGATATAGAAATAATAAGATGACATCAGAGATATATTGGGTGCCAGTGTAGTTGAAATATGAAATATTATATATATATATAGAAGATGCAAACAAAAATAGAAAATAGAGGTAAGTGTAATAGCGTGTAAGTTAAAAGTAAACAGATTGTGATTAAAGATAAGAAATGAGTGGATAACAAACTGATAAAGGTTAGATATTTGTTATCTGTAGGTTAATAGAAAAAGAAAATGAAGGTTAACGAATAAAGAAACTGAAAAACGAATAAGTAATGATCTAGTAAAATAAAATGAGAGATCAAAGAAAAGATTTGAGTAGGACTTCTTTGATAAATTAAAACAATGTGAACCGACTTGTGGAAGATCACAATATAAAATTCATTACACTCTAATATTGCTAATCAAATTCTTTTTTGCCAAAGCCTAATTTTATCAGACAATAATTTGTGTTAAAAAGTAAAGGAAATAAAGAACTTGTGGGATGAGGGTAGCAGATTATTTTTCTTATTTATTTTTTTCCTATTTCTCTTTCCCTCCTTTCTAGCACCAGGATTTGAACCCGTAATCTTAATTTAATCCCGTAATCCGAAATTGAATAAGTGTAACTTCGTTAACAGTTGTCCGAGATTTAATTAAATTATCTTTTAAAAGTTTTTATATAAATTTTACCATAGAATATATACGTAGCGAGCAAGGCCCCAAAATATTTTTCTATTCTTTATATCTTTTTTTTCCTGAATTTTCTCGGGAATTCAGTACATGTACGAAAATTGAAAGAACATTAGTTAAAAGAAAGTTTCTTCAAAATCGTTAGTGGTGTTTTCGCGCTCCAGTCTATAGAAAAGTAAGTTTGCACTCAATTCGTATCACAGGTGTATCACTGGTCAAAACCCTACAAAATAAAAAACAAAAGAGATCAACTAGTTCTCGAGATAATCTTGGCACAGACAGACAGACAAATGATTCAAAATGTGTTTTTTCGACTCTGGGGGCCCTGAAACGTTAAGATCCGTCGGAAACCGCATATTGGGAACTTGACCCGATCGTAATACTATCCTTACCTGGTAGAGGTAGGAAAATAAAAATAGATATTTACTTCCGGGGTGTAGATATATTACTTTTATATAAATATATTTTTTTAAATTTCTTTTAATATTACTTCTTTATTTTAGTATTTTCATTGAAAAAATATACTATAGCTCTGTATCCAAGATAATCAGAGAGGATTTAGCTGGCATTTAATATTTGTTTTAGAAAGGAGCAGGGCATCTCAGTGAGTAAGGCACGTGATTCTGTGTTCGAATACTGCTGAGGTAGAAAATTATTTATTCTGTTTCATCTGCGGTGGATTCGATCTTGAGGCAGTTTTTTTTTTCCCTCCGGCTTAAGTGTCTTAAATGAGTCTTAACTAGTCCCGACATCTTTTTTTCGTTAATTTTCGTAGTATTTAAAATTATACACAACTCTGCAGCTCCTTTCTAGTAAGTTAAAGGATTGAAAATTTTAATTTAAGTTTAGCATTTACGAAGTATTTTTTTTTATTATTTATTTATTTAGAAATATAACAATCTGCCTCGGGGACAAATATTATATTGATTTGTGGATACATTCATACTATATATACAAAAAATATAAAATAATAATCAAAAACTTAACAAAAGTAAAATAATAATAAAAAATTTACGAAATAATTAAATAACTTTAAGCTCATTAATAACCCAGCCTCTATAAATCAGGTTGAGCGTGATCTCGGTCTGATCACTGCCATGTACAACCGTTAACATTGAAATAAGACTTTCTTACGAAGTACTGAATCCAAGGTCCTCCATGGGTTGCAGTGTCCATTTTTTTTTATTATTTGAAATATTTGATCGATGTTTATTAAAATGTATATATATATTTTTTTGTTATTTTTTAAAATAAATACAATAAAAACTGTTCCAAGAAGTAGAAAAGCTGCGATGCAACAGGTTTTGCAAGAAGTTGCACCTTCAGATCCGCGAGTTTAATTGCTCGGTTTGGCAAAGAGGTCGAAAGTTGTGTAACCCAAAGAGCTAATCCATTTGTTCCCATTGTTGCCACCGCATTAGGCATTCGACACTCTCTTCTTAAGCTAACTTTTTATTTTTGTTTTGCCGTTTTTTTTTCAGTTTTCTTTTCTTTTTCTCTTTTTTCATGGCAGCCGTAATCGTCGACAACTGTTTTCACGGCGTTATGGATATTTGAGGACTTAAATGCTGATGTGCAAGCTAATCGAATCCATTCGTCTTGCCTTTTCTTTCACAAGTGCAAGAATCATTATTGTTTCTGAATTTCAAAATGGGGAATGAGGTAGCTTGGAGTATTGAATACCTAACTCTTGATCTCGGGTTTGAGTCCTGCTGAGATAGCGAAATTTTTTCCTAATTTTAATTTGCGTTGGATTAACCCTGGATTATACCCAGCCACTCTAACGTGCGTATTCTTAATTTGAGAAAAAGCTTGAAGGTTGAGCGCCATTATGACCAGATCATTGGTCAAGATTCAAAACGGCTTACAAGAGGAGATTACGGACGTCTAATTTTCGATTTAAATTAATCTTTTTCTGGTGATACTAGGTCGAAAAATATTAGTCCCACGTCCGAGCGTTTTTGTTAGTGTACTATAAGGTCATACAATTTTTTAATATTATTGTTTTCTGCCTTTGCTTTGAATGGTTTTTTAGATTATATTATATCAATCCATTTATTTTTTTGTGTAAAATAAGAATAAACTATTCATGATTGTATAAAACGAATTTCAATGTGTCATACTTTGCATAAACCAAAGATGCTTCAAAAGAAGTGAAGTATGTGAAATGAATTTTTATCAGAAAACAGTAATTCAGATTCGTAATTAACTGCCTTTAAAATTCTTAGTAAGATTTTGTCTTGCAATAAAAAAAAAAAAAACGCTGCAAATTATTTCACATTAATTATACATCTAAAGTAACAGTACCTTTCTAGTGACATTTTTTTTTTTTTTTTTAATCTTATTTATTGAAAAATATTACAATCTGTCTCAGGGACATTTATAATAGTGTTCACAGATCACAGTGACAAATTAAAAGAGATAAGTAGTTAATTCCAATTATTTGCCTAAACACCTTTTTTTAGTACTAGTAATTTGCTACAAAAAAAAAAAAATAGCATTACTTCAGTAATTCAATAATCCAAATCCAAATTAACATTTGTTTGCAGTAGAACATAAAAAAACATCTTTGCTCCAAATTGTTCGATTTTAACGATTTTTGTACAGGAAATTTCAGGTAGGGGCTTAAGTTTTGAATTTTTTGTTCGATTACAGTGGTTCATTATTTAAAACAATAAACCGAAATACAAATTTGTATACTTGATTATATGGTAGGGTTTACTATAACATTCATAACTACAGGATTTTCTGCTATTTTATTTTAAAACTGAATTATCCTGAAAAAATTTTTGTAGAGCATTTTGAAATCCCTCCTTTTGTAACATTTTTAAAAATTGAACAAGTGAAATTTCTATAAATAATAATTGAATAAAGCTTAGCTTTTATCGAAACTTTCGGAAGGGATACGAGAATGCAGGAGATACTTATGAGTAAATTTCAACTTTCATTCATTCTTATTACTGGCGTTTTCTTATATAACTAATTTTCTGAAGTAATTTCTTATTAAATATAATTATTATAAATCTTATTTACATTGGCGATATTAAATGTTATTTGTTTAGCAAACTTCTATGGTCCACAGACTAACAAAAGGGTTCATCAGTAGAAAAGAAAAGAAAGGGGAAAAAATCAGAGCTGTTAAGAGGTTTAGATGGGTTTGAAAGAACTGCTGAATGGACTGGTCCATTGTATTTAGTCTCTCAATGGCGGCTCAGGACGAAAAGAGTTTTCCCAAAAAGAAAACCCAATTTGGGAAAAAAGAGCCGCTGAGGGAGCGGACTCGGCACGGCCTTATAAATAATAGATGGACTTGGAGGCCTTGTTAGCTTTCAATATTTATAAATTGGCTGGATTACATTATTCAGGGGGCAGTGGGACTGCCTCTGCCCTCTGCCATCTCAATCTATATATACATACTGCACTCCCGATTGAATAGCGAGACCTTATCAAAATAAATCACCTGATATATAGAAATCAGCTGATGTTTACGGGATAAAAAAAAAAAATATTTCGATTACTGAAAAATACTTTTTACTTGTTAAACTAAATAAAAACTAAATTACTAAAAACGAAACCAAGTCATAGCTGATGACAATATCAAAGATTTAATTTTTAACAACCTATATGAAATGATGTTCAAGTTGAAATTTGAAAATATAAAATGAAAGTACTTTAAGGCAAAAATAAAAGAAATTACAGAGCCATTATTGCTTTAAGAGATGCATTTCGTTATTAGTATTGTTATATTATTAACTAGGGGGATATCCCATGTATAATAATATAACCCCATAGAATCAACCACCATTTTAAATATTATATAACTGTTCATTTAATTGTACTTCTCGTTGCCCTTATAATAGTATAACTTTAATTTACCTTTACTTTAATATTATTATATTGCCGTTTATTATTTTTATTTATTGTATGGTATGGATGAGGTCCTCTATATCACTATTACTATTGTCGTTGAATGTGACATATTGTAATATCTCAATAAAGAAGTTTTAAAGAAAAAAATGTACATGTTTTCTGTAGTTCTGTATTATTTATTATCAATATGAAATAAACTGAACGAAACCATAGTTTTTATTTTTTTTTAAATCTCTATTATTTATCGCTCCTTATTGCCAATTTACATCATTATATAATTATTATTATTGCAGTTTGTAACCATAATGTATATTCAACTTGTCCAGCTTCATATAAGCCCAACAATATTTTAATTCTTTACTTCTCTTCATTGTTCATGACAGTCAACCATACATATCTTATATAACTTCATATTTATTTTTTCCGTTTTACATTTTATTCTAAGATTTTCATTTTAATACTTATGTCACTTTTTTTGATCATGTTTACTTCATCATTCCACACTTTGTAACGGTTATTATTATTTATCTCTTAGTTCTTACTAATTTCA
Organism: Nezara viridula; assembly: GCA_928085145.1. Classification (NCBI taxonomy): domain Eukaryota; kingdom Metazoa; phylum Arthropoda; class Insecta; order Hemiptera; family Pentatomidae; genus Nezara; species Nezara viridula. Next base: position 1,940,377 of record OV725081.1, read on the forward strand.
TTATTCTAACAACTTAATTTTACTTTAATTTTTTTTACCTACACTACTTATTTTTCTCATACCTTGTTATCTGGTTATTTTCTTAGCCCTGATGAAGGCCTGAACTTCAGGTCGAAACGTCGGCAAATGTTAAAATAAATATTATCATTTATTTTTGCCTTCTTATTAGACTGATCACCCTGACTGTTCTTCTCTTCTTTAATTATTTACGTTATATCAATATAAAATAAATAATATAATCATTAATATGTTTTATTCAAAGGGAAATGTCTAGATCGAAAAATAACTGCTGTCATCTAGGTGAAATCAATCTACCATCTCCAGTTGAAAATACCATTTCTTGTACAAATTTTTAGCCTATAATATTTATTTTGTATTAGGAGAGCAATAGGTAACAGGAGCTCAACAGATGTTTAATTAAATAAACAGCTGTATAATTTGTGAAGTAATCTCATTATTAAGCTCCTGTGACCTTCTGTTCTCCTTATACAAAAATAAAATAAAATAGCAAAGTCACTATTATATTTTTTATATAATAGAGAGATGTAATTATTATAAGTTGCAAATGAAAGCTATACTAAATAATAGGCTTACATGCATTTTAATTCAAAATTATTCTTCCCATTTTAGTCAGCTTTAGTCGCAAACTCTGTCGGTGGGCTATACCAAGAAATAAAGAAATTCTACCACTGAATTTGTTTTCTCCAGGTTTTATTTGATTTTTTTTTTTTTGTTTAAATTTGTATAAATGGTTCAGTCCATTTGAATTGATTTTTTTCCTCGACATTCTCGATTTTAATATAACCGTTTTTGTACCAGTTACTCCTTATTAGATGGGGTGTTCAAAAGTATGGTTAAAAATTTCTCATGATTTTTCAGTCATTCCTTTTTGTGTTATTCAAATCTATAAGTCGCCGAAAGTGGCTTATGGAAGTTTTTGAAAATTAAAATTAAATCAAAACCGGTCCGAATTTCAGTTTATGGAATATTTTAATCCATAACTTGAATAAAACTCAATTATTATTTGGTTTTCGATACTATTTTTCCCTTTTCACCTCTCTAACACTGCGTCGCGTCAAGATAGATTTTTGTATAATAGTCCATTATACATTTTCATATAGAAGGAATGAAATGTTGAACAATTCCCTCTCTTACAGTATGCTGGTCCAATTTTTTGTTTCTACAATTTTTCCATATAAAAAAACACTTCAATTAGTCGACTTCAGCCGAATTCGCCCGAGCGTTACCCATAAGAAATCTGACTAATTCACTCTCCACAAAAAAAGTACGAAACGCGCCTAAACAAGTTTTCATTCTAAAAAGACACAAAGTTTTTAATCATGAATTTTTTTCAATATTTAGTACATTTTTGCAGCAATTTTCTTTTGAGTTAATGCCTCTGTTATCAAATTCCTTCACATTATTTATAGTATAGATAGATAGTGGTAATAAAATAAATGTTTAGAAATTCAAATTTTTGTATTAAGTGTTTTTACGTTTCGTGGAATTTCTGAATATTATTTAATTCAATTTTTTTTAAATGTTTTGAATAAAGTTAAATTTTACGATGGTTGACCGACATTATCAAAACGGTAACTATATCGCCCACAGAGCTTGGACACGCTCATACACTCTCGCACACTCTCGTGTTGTGGTGGTACACACACACTCCAGCAATGACCCTAAGGCTGAGCTAACAGCGGACCCCCACCCACACACCCTAATTGGAATTCCTACCTCTCGCCCCCCCTCCCCAACCTCCAGACTATAATGGCTTCATAAAGAGCCCTTTTAAATTTATTTCGCATAATTAGTTTCCCTCCACCTTTTGAACCCTTTCTGTAGTTACAAAGGAATCCGTTCTCGGATCTCATCCTTTTTTTTTTTTCAATTAACTCACCTGTACGGTGGCTCTCTGATCACGCTGCCCATTTTCTTTTCGTATGTATTATCTTCACTATAGGTTTTTTCCATTAGCGAACCCTAACGTTCGTACTGAAGTTCCTCTCCCCAAATAGGAAAACATTTTTTTTTTTCATTATTCCATAGTACCTCATATATGTGCTATATTGCTTTCGTTAAAGATCATACAATTACATTTAATTTTTATTCCAATATCCACGTAAAGATTGGAAGAGTTTGCTATTCGACAGGTTGCAAGACGAAGGCAGGAGGTATGGGGGACCCTTAGAGTGAGATAAGAAGCGATTTGAATATTTCTAGTAGAGGGTGTGCTGCTAATGTTTTTATTCACTAGATTTATTTCTTAATCTTATCTCCCTCAAGCATTTTTCTACATGTCTGTTACAGAAATCGAGAATCACGTGATATGGAAGAAGTGTATATATATATATATATATATATATATATATATATATATATATATGTATAAATACTTAGATGTCCCATTAGCAGCGAAAAATATTTATGCTCATCTATATTTATATAAAACATAGCTTAGAATTTCAGGAGAAAAGTAGGAAATTTAAGTTTTGTGTTTTTATAAGTAAGTTGCGTTTTTTGTTGAATAGGAATCGATAACTAAAGACATATTAAAATCACTTAAAGATACATGTACTAAAAAACTTCAGCTACTGAGAGTACTTAGCGGAACCAACTGGGGAGCAGACAGAACTACCATGATTAAAGTATACCAAGCTCTGATCGGCGCAAAAATAGATTATGGTAGTTTTGTCTACGGTTCTGCCCGAAAAAATGCTCTAGCCAAGCTCGATTCCGTGCACCACACTGGAATACGCCTTGCAACTGGAGCCTTTAGAACAAGCCCAACCCTGAGCATTTGTGTCGAATCTGGCCTTATACCACAGCACTTTAGAAGACAGAAACTTGCAATAAACTATATTACTAAATTATACCCGCAAACTTCACACTCCTCCCATAAATATGTTTTTCAATCTAAATTCTCAAAAAGATTTAAAGAAAAAAGGAATACTACATTACCATTGGCAGAAAGAATGTCTCTTATTATAAATAAACTAAAACAAATAACATTACATTAAATAGAAAAAGAAATAGCCCCTTGGACCTATATACAACCTAAATTAAATCTCCAACTCACCCAATTCACCAAAGATACTACATTACCTGCAGATTGCAAAGAAAAATTCCACAAAATAATCATCACGTTACCTGAACATCTTCTAATATTCACCGACGGATCCAAATCAGATACATCTACTGCTTCAGCCTTTGTCACTCCTGATACTACCTACAAATATAAATTAAACCATCTTTGAGTGTTTACACAGCAGAGATTAACGCCGTAGCAATGAGTCTCCGATACGTCATGAAGAAGCCAGTTGCAAATGTGGTTGTTGTATCGGATTCCCTAAGTACTCTGAAAGCTATGAATAACATGTATCCAGACCATCCAGGGATACACTGCATTCTAAGTCTTATAAAAATGCTTCATGGAGTCGGAACTACGGCACATTTTATCTGGTCGCCTGGCCATATAGGAATTGAAGGAAATGAAATGGCTGATAGAGCAGCAAAGGAAGCTCTTACTCTTCCAGGCCGCGGTAAAGTTTTTCTGACACCATCAGAACTTGCACGACCTCTGAGAGAAACCATATTCCAAAAATGGAAAAGACGGTGGGACAACAGCGCACCTAGCAAATTGAAGACAATAAAGGAAGAGGTGCAACCGTGGACCAGCTCCAGACGCAGCAGTCGTAGAGAAGAGGTCGTCCTCACGCGGCTGAGGATCGGACATACTATACTGACTCACCTCCACCTCATAACAAAAGATTCTATCCCCCGATGTCAAAAGTGTAACCAATCACAAACTATAAAACATATTTTGGAAGAATGCCATTTTTACACCGCAAGATTAAAAGATTTTGGAATACCCCAGAATATATCAGCATCCCTGGGAAATCAAGAAGAGATCGTTACCAAAGTCATCAAGTTCCTGAATGATGAAAGACTTATGAGAATATTACGTTAAAGCCGATCTGAAGGGGCCGTGTTTGGACGTCGAACGGTGGAAGGAGGTGAGTAATAATCGATAGGTGGTGTCGGCATTGAATCGCCAAGCCTCTTATTATTATTATTATTATTTAACGATGCCTTCACTGTAAAATAAATTAAATTCACAAATGAAATCAGTTTCCTAAAACCATTTAAATAGTTCTTTAAGAACAACTATCGAATGGATCTTTTAAATGATATGCGAAAAATTTCATATACTAAATCTAATGCCGAAATTTAAAAAAATATATATATATATATCAATGACATAAATTTTATGGTTTTAAAAGAAAATAATCCCACGAATGCTTCATAATTTCGCAAACAACTAAAGTTATTTAACCTTCGAATGTTAAATTAAAGTTTATTATTTTATTGAGAGGAATGTTTGATTTATCTTGATATCCAGTCTCCACGTCATGTCTGGAATGAGCCCAAGGTATCTTACTCTTATAACTGTGACTCTTGTGTTAGATCAAATTCTGTTGGCAGGTGTCTCGATTCTGTTTGTTGATCATACTTATTGTTGATCTTATATCTTGTTGTTGTGAGCCTACATACTGGAGATATCCATTAGATCGAGACAAGAGAAACATGGCGATGACTGGGTCAACAAGAGGGAGCCGACTTAACCTATTTAAAACAGCTCCGTAATGTTGCTGATGGCGCCGGCCCTGTCTTAGCAGTTTCCAAACAGTTTATCTCAGAGGTCGATCACCATCTCTTCAGGTTTTAACTCAACTTATAAAAAACAGTTCAGCAGAATTTAAAAAAAAAAAAAAAAACTTAAAAAATACCAACTCCATAATTTTTTATTAACCTTTGGTAGTGAGGAACTGACAGAGAACTTTTTTTCCATTCACTCAACTTAGCAACTATCAATCGAAAATTCTTCTCTAATTTTCTTACTGTTTTTTTCTCCCTCCTTTTTAGCCTAGATGCTTCTTAAAGCAAGTCTTATTATTTCAATGTTCACCTTAAATTGCCATTTCAAAATGAATTATAACTGAATCCGATATATAAAACGAACATAAATGATTTCTTCGACACTAAAGGAATATAAATTTACCCAATGGAACGAAAAACCTTGTTTTTTCGGCGCACTACATTCTAACAGCATTCAAAAGTTGCCTTTTCATTTCCACGAAATTTTGATGTTTTATCTTAATATTCCGCAAGAGGCTTTATAATAATATTTTTGTTCACAAAATTGAAATTTTTACCAGCTTTAATTTTACATATTGTTTTTAATAACCATCAATTGACACGTTTTTTCTTTCACTTACTTATATTTGTAATATATAGTAAGAGTAAGTATTGTGATCGTGAAAATTTTCGAGACTGAGTTTTCAACCGAAATACATGTTTTGAAGAAGTCTCCATCCAAATAACCAAGTACCACAAAATGGTCAGTGTGTCTGTTTTTTATCAGTCAACTCCAAAAACGAAAAGTCGTATGAAAGTGAAATTACATATTTTAGGTTAAGTTGTTACAGCAACATTTTCGTAAAAATCGGGTAACCAAACTCGGGTGATCGGGTGATCAAACTCGGTATATTAGTGTAAAATTAATCAATTTTTAATATTATGATATTATTCTCATTGATGTTCTCCTACAGGGCTTAAATGGCTAATTTTCAATTTTATTACCACTTCCTCTAAAGTACCTTAATTTTAATTTTTTTTAATTGAAACAATTATACATGTAAGGTTTTCATAAATGCTACCGTTGGTATTAATTAATATTTAATTGCATAGAATCAGTCTATAGCGATACAGATTTTTCGGCCGCCTAACCGAAACGAAAGTCCGGAGGGTGATTAAATGTATATAAAAACACTCCTGAATGCGATAGAAACATTATGTCAATATTTCAAAGCGAACGGTGAAGAAGTTTCGGAGATTAGTAGTTTTGAAATAACGAACATTTACGTTTTTATTAATATGGATTGGTAAATTAGAAATTATTAAAATTATACTCCTTTAAAGTTATAGGTAACTGTTTTTATGATAACAGTTCCTTATTGAGATCAAAAAGTTACATAACGGTGACTTTTTTGAACCTCCCTACTTCTTTCTCCAGAAAAGAATGAAACGTGGAGTACAATAAAGGTTGGAAGAACCAATATTATACCCAGCCATATCGGATATGGTCCCCCCCCTCGCCATTACCTGGAATGGCCAACCAGCCTGGAGCTGGAATACCACCTGCTCTTCGATGGCATTTGTCACGGGATATCCTCCGTGTAGTCTTTCAGGATATCGGCGATCCTACCTTTATCTCTTTAAAATTATTGGTATCTGTTATTTATGTTTTATGTAGCCGTTATTTGAATCCGTTTGTCGTAAGGCAGATATAAGGTGCTCCAGTTCGAAATATATTTTGTCCGTTTTCTTATATTTAATTTGATCTTGACAAAACCTTAGACGAAATTTATTATATATATATATATACAACTTTTCCTTAATCGACCTTTGAGTATTAAATTTTAACTTAACTATTTAATTGGGAATAAAGTCACTTAATTATTATTTAATAAACTATTGAATGTTCATTTCTTCTGTTTATTGACGTTTCGATTCCGGTATTTTCTTTTTATTAATCAACCATGGGATCTTCTTCAAAGCTAGAATTTTAATAAAAGCTAGAATGGCTAATTTTTTCCCCCGATTTCTGGCTTACTCATTTGGTTAATCCTAAAAATGTTTACAAAAACATTTGTTAGGCTCGGGAAGATGAATCGAATGACACTTGAACGGGAAGATCGGACAAAGTTGAAAAATGAATGTGTTTACCCGTGTTTGTTTTTTTAAGCGACAACGCGTTACAGATGTTCGGGATTTCGGATTTTTCCAGTTGGTTGTTTTATTTTTTCCATCAGTTGAATAGTAAAACTTTTAAATGTGGCTCGAGGTAGTGTAGGTTGGGCTAATAATGTAAGTAACTGCCTAACCGAGAACACAAATTTCTCAAGAATTCATAACTTTTTTCAGAGGAATTCATAACTGTTCTATTCAATATTTTATTTTCATTTAAAGCCTATGTTTTAAGTCAAGCAAACCTTAATATAATGTCAAAATCTCTCAATTGTACCATTAGCCATTGCTGAGCTTACCCCTGACAAAATTTCGTTGGACAATGCGGACATACCGACAGATAAAATTTTTTTTTAAAGTGGATTTGGTGTCTGTAATGTATGAATCGGAAAGATATCAAGAAACGGGTTGATTTTATTCAATGTACAGACAAAACCTTCATTTTATTTATATAGATGTACATTTATTTTATTTTTTTATATATCACTATGTTATTACTGACGCAGTTATTAATAAAAGTTAATAGTGTTGCTACAGGTTCATATTTAAATACCATACCGGGTGGTATAATGGGGACTATGGATGTGGCCTGAGTCCATTATACCATGACATATTCATGTTGTAAAGGCTCTATTAAAAACTTACATGTTGATTCTTCCTACAAAATATTTTTCAAAATTGTACTCGAACTCCTTCAGTGACATATCCTCAGTGATGATCCACAAGCTTGGTTTAAATCATTGGCATCAATAAAAATGTTATTATGAAAATTGTCTATCTCCTCATTATCTATCACCCACGATATGGAGTCGAAAAACTTCCTTCAAAAATTTTTATCTATAGTTTCTTTAAAAATAGAAAGGGCATAGAATAATGGGAATCACCATATTTATATGCCATTTTACCCATAATATTTTCAATTATAAATAGTTTATAAGCAATTCTTTGATATTTACTATTTATCTTACTTCCGTCTTTGCTTATTAAGAAAGAAAATAGAAAAAAAGTCACTTAAATATTAAAAAAAAATGAAAATATACTCATGTAGAATTTCTTTTCCCTCTTTTCCCCTACGAAAATATGAGAAAATTAATATTTTCGAGGTCCTGTGACATTTCTTGGTGGAATACCCAACGAGGTTCCCCCGGATTAAATAAACTTCTTGGCAATATTAAATTCTTGCTCTCGTACGTTGTTATTAAAGCGAGTGGTGGACTCAAATAGACAGGAAATGAGATGGAAAACGTCAGCGAGTTCGTTTGTGTTTGTGTTGGTTTGTGTTCTATCGTTAACTGCTGATGGTGTGACAAACACCCGATTGCTGCTGACACACACCTTATGTCATTGGCTAGCTTCTGCGAACTCTTTATCTAATCGGAGAAAAGTTTATTGTTTTCGAATCATGTTACTTCAAGCTGTTTCGTTTTTAAATCACTTTCTAAACTTAAAAAAACAAAACATCAACCCTTATTTCTAAGATGACAAATACAAATTAGAGCCAAGACTGTGTTGTCAGTTGCAGAATCTGTGGGATAGTTATTGTTATCATAAGTATTACTACTACCACCTTCGGTCTAGTAATCAATACTGTTTAGGGAGCACATCAAACTTTATATTTAAATTTAATTTAAATTAAATTTAAATATAAAGTTAAAGCATTAGCACAGCTGTTATCTGGAGCATACTGCATATGTACTTCAGTTGTTATTGTGACGCCGCCATTGTTGAAGTGTAGACGCTCACATAGCGTGAGAGATTCATTAGACTGGCCAGTTTGAAAGTTTGTTATTCCACTGATTTACTAAACATGGAGTAAAAAACTACAGCGGCCGGCAAGGGACGAAGAAAGGAAGAGAGCGAAGATGAACAAGAAGACTGGCAAATAGAAGAAAAGAGAAAATGCAAGTATCCCAACCCACCTATATTTAACCTCTGTATAAAATTAAATGTTATAAAATAAAGCAATCAATTTTACATCTTCACTGTAATGCTCAATTAACTTCTCTAATTTTACAGTCCACAGCAATAAATTATCACCAGCTCTTAAAGCAGAATTATTATGACAATATCCCTGACAGCCTTGGAAGGGATTGGCATAGTAAATTAAACAGTAGCTGTCATGATAGCTACTGTTGTGTAGACGATTACCAGTCAAATGTTGCACCTTATCTGTAACAAAGATAAAATGAAAAACGTTTTTCGTATTATATTTATAATTTTTCTGAATTTAAAATCCTACCCAACATTTATACGTTCTTCCATATTAAGGTTTATTTTTGGGTCGTCAAAGGAGTCTTTTTATGTAAATATTATAGATTTTTAATTATGTTTACCACATTTAGATTTAAAGTAACTTTTCGAGTTTCTTCAATATTATGTCCATTATATTGTCAGAGGCATTTTTTAAGAAAAAGCTGATGATTTTTAATCCAACGTTAACCCAATTTTCGACCTAACTGTTGAAGAACTTTAATATGTTAAAATAATTCGAGATGTGACCCTACTGACTAAAACCGTTCATATTTTACAAGATAGATATAATTTTATAATTACATGTGATATGGAAATAAAAAGAAAATTTTCAGATATGGAATGCTCAACTAGGTTTATGGAACTGGAATATTATCCCCAAAACAACAAAAATATCTACAATAGTATAGTACTTAGTATCAAAACATATCGGTCAGAAACTTGGACCTTTAAAAGCGCCCTCAGGAAGAAACTTTTAGCCACAGAAATGGACTACTGGAGACGAGCGGCGGGAATATCCAGAATGGATAAGGTCAGAAATACGACCATCAGAGAAAAGATGGAGGCTAAAAGAACCATTCTGGAAGAGATTGAGATAAAACGCCTGAAGTGATATTGACATTTGAAAGGAATGCCTGAAGGAAGACTACCCAAAGAGGTCTACTTATGGAAAACTAGGGAAAGAAGAAGACGAGGAAGACTTGGGATAACGAAGTGGAGGAATCCATGATAAGTCATGGTCTGCGAGAAGAATGGGCCTTAGATAGGACATTACGGAAAGAAGACATCCAAGAACTTTAGGTTAAAGAAACCCACTATTAATGGAAACTGCTAATAAAAAAAAAGAAGAAAAAAAGTGAAAAATTAAAAATAGTTCTGAGATTATTACTTATTAATTTGATTTATTCGTATTAAATATAATATTTATAAAATAATTAATAAAGTAAAGCTAATTATTTTTCAACGAATGATCATTACTTAAAAGATAACTAGTGTCGCCCAAAATCGTTCTTGACCTTGTAATTTGCAAGACCAAGGCTGGTAAAAAAAAATCGATTAAAAAAATAAATTAATGCAAAATAGTTCCTAATACGTGACAATCTTAGTTACTATAGATAGATAGATAGATAGAAAGTAAACTTTATTCTGGGACAAAGTCCCTTATGAATAACAGATATGAACAAAAAAAATAAAAACTACATCTGGTCAAAAATTACATTAATCAATATTAAAGAATATATACAGTATCTTCAGTGAAGTTCAATTAAAACAAGTAAAAATAAAATAAAATTTTGAGAAAAAACGAAATAAAAAAAACAACATTATTTAAATGAAAAAAAAAATAAAATAAGCATGGGTTGATTTTTAAAATTAAGACTCAATAAATTTTATCAACCATTCACCTCAGTCAAAATCTGTTTCGCTATATTTATTTTATTGTATAACGTCATTTTGAGATGTGAGAAGGAATTGGTAAAGATGATATTTAAATGAGGAGGCATGGCGGATTTCAGATGGCAAGGAATTCCAGAAGGCTGTGGATCGGGAAATAAAGGAATATTCAAACGTCTTAGTTCTATGGGAAGGGATATAAAGGTCGGAAACACGGGATCTTGTTTTCTGGGAGTGGACCACGGGTGTAAACTGTAGGAGACTGTAGATGTAGGAAGGGTGTCTGGTGTTGATTGTTTGGAAAAGGAAAGATCCGAGGAAATATTGTCTCTATATGTTAATAATTGGTATAATCAATATAATTTCGCAATTAACTCGTCTAATTTTTCATTCGGGGTTAGTTAGGTTTCTCCATCTAAAAAAATTACAGTAATATCTTTATAATAATAAGCTAATAAGTAACTGCAAAAATGTTGAGACTCTTGCGCAAGACCAAGACTGAGTTTGCAAGACCAAGACTCGTCTCGGTCTCGCATTTGGGCAACACTGAAGATAACACATTTTTATTTATTCGGTTTTTAGTTTAATATTTGTTTTTCTAATTGTGGCTTGCGTCCCTTTACCTCCAAAACTAAGATGGTTTGTTCGGAAGTTATGTGTAAGTGATTTGGTCCCTATGAGGGAACACTGGCGGACAGAACAGAACAACTCTTAAATATAAAGTATACTGACGAGTTTTCAGATCAGCTAAGCAATCAACTCTATTTTTTTCGGTAGAAAAATCCCTTTTAATCTCTATAGATAATTACTTTATTTTAAATTTAACCAAATTTCCAGCTTTTCAGGCATCCAGGGAAAATCTGATTTTATATGTAATTTAAATTTTCATCTGAAAAAACATATAAAAAAATCTTACAGAGGATAGTAGTAAGTAGTAATTGTTTAATAGTAAACATTAGCCCATTTATAAAACCATAATAACCTTAAAAATAATACTCACAATATATATATATATATATAATTAAATTTATGTTATAAAATAAAATATTGAATTATCAAAGTACACAAATATCTATAGTCCGTGGTACAGACCCCTTTTTATCGAATTATTAACATGCGTCTGAAACTTTGTAAATAGCTTCATCTCATCATTACCTACAACTATTTTATTTACAAAAACTCTTGGGGCGTTTTCAATCTGGAAGTCGGCAAACTTTACCTATTTAATTAGTTACTAAAAACTCGTAAATACCAATTTGCTTTCTACTTGGTTCGTAAGTATAATTTGGTCACAAAATCTAGAAAAAAAGGCGGCCTTAAAAAATATTGAGCCGTTTGCTGTGACCTACACTCCAAAAATTTCAAAATAACGAGGTTATATACGACAAACGGACCTATATTTTTGTAGGTAACCGTTTTTCTTGATTTCGCGATCAAATTATCTTACGATCTAAGAATAAAGCAAATGAGTATTCACGAGTTTTTAGTAGCCAATTAAATAGACAAAATTTGCCCCCCTTCAGATTGAAAACGCCCCAATGCTAAGAGTTTTCGTAAATCGAATAGTTGTAGGTTACGGTGAGTTGAAGCTATTTACTAAGTTTCAGGCGGATGTTAATAATTCGGTAAAAAGGAGTCTGTACCACGGACTATTTTTTAAAAAAAGAAGTCCACATTTGACACTGTATAGCAAAAAAAACTTGTTTTTAAACCAGAACACCTACTAAATTTTTTTTTAATCTTTGTTAATTTTCGCCCCCTCCCCTCTCCTCTCCCCGAGCTAAATTGATATCCTTAAACTAGACCCAGCTAACGGAAGGAAGGAATGCGGACCACAGCGGAACTATTTTGGCGAATTACGTATTCATGACATCGACCACAGCTATAATTATCGATGATGTGGTCATTATACCCGAGGCTGTATAATAATCTTAACTTACTACACTACGTCATCGTTACATTATACCTAGTGCTGAGGAGCTCTTGATAATCGTTCGGATCAACTCGACAATTATCGGATTACAGACAGCACACGCGAATAGTCGGCCATGTTAGATGTAGCTCGGCTTCTATTTGAAATTTTTGTTCCAATAGTCCGCTAATAAAATTTATTAGAACCATCTCGAACCAAAGTCCGAAATTGTCAAAAAAATCTAAATAGGATCCAAATAAATAATAAAACTAATGGCTAGGTTGATTTTTAATTATAATATCTTAAATTATGAGTGTTGTGAAACAATTTGAGCTAAAAACTCTAAAACGTTATTCAAGAAAATGAGTTTAGTCAACTCGCTAAAAGTATGTAACTATTTTTTGAGCGATCCGTTGAAACGTATAGTCATATTTAACGGTCTAAGATTTCCAATGAAACCCCGTAAGTGATTTGAATCAATTTGTATCGATTTATTGAGCGAACGACTTGAATTATTTTTAAGTTGAATATTTCAAATGATACAAAAAGATATCGGTGTTTTAAAACAATTTGATCTAAAACATTTTTATAAAACGTCTGTTTAATTGTTTAATATCATCTTTGTTGTGACCTAATTCCTTAACTAAGTACATAAAGATAAAATGGTACTGGTATTATAACAGTAAAAAAAAAGAGAAATAACCTAAAGGCTTACTTTTAATGTAAAAAAATACTAATAAAATGACTGTCTTTAAATATTTAATGATCTCAAGAAGTGAAAAAAAAAAATATATATATATATATATGGAGATGGTACTGCATCTGTATAGATAGACGTGTGTACTCTCACTTAGTATTGCCCAAATGCGAGACCGAGACGAATCTTACAGTTACTTATTAGCTTATTATCATAGAGATATTACTGTAATTTTTTAGATAGGAGAAACCTAACTAAGCCCGAATGAAAAATAAGAGGAGTTAAGTGCAAAAGTATATTGGTTATACCAATCCTTTACATATAGTAACTAAAATTGTCAAGTATCAGTAACTATTTTGCCTTCACTTTTATTTAAAAAATCGATATTTTTTTACCAGTCCTGGTCTTGGTCTTGCAACAGATAGGCGCCCTTGGTCTTGGCACTTACCAAGACCAAGACCGATTTTGGGCAACACTACTCTCACTCTACTAAACAGCTCGAGTTGGGGTAGCTGGAGTCAAATCCCGCCGACAAGATTTAAGTCCTTTCTTATATTTTGCTTATGGGGTATGTAAAGCAATAACAACTGGCCTATATTGATAAATAGCTTAATTTAATATAAATCTAATTTAATGTAATGTTATTAATTGCCATGTAAAGCCCAATTTACCATTAAAATAAAATAAAAAAATATATTTCACAATGTTTCAGCAACAATAACTATTTATTACCTGTTATAGAGCAGACTCAGCCCTCTCAACTAAATAACCAGCTCCAGTAAGAAGCTACAGTTGATAGTCGACCCCTTAGCGGTCGTATCGACGGGACTACCGCTCCCCACGAAGACGTCCTTACCCTGTCATCATCCCTTAATCTCCTCAAGGTGCGGGGGATAAGGAACGGGGGCAGGGGGGATGAAGTAAACTTGGTTAACGAAGTTGTCGTTCCTTTGGCAGCGCTGGGATTACACTGACAAAACATCTGTTTGCCTTCCTCGAAGGTCTGGCTTGTTTGACGTCTTAGCGTGTGTGCCTTCATAATAGTTGTTTACCCCCAGCCTCGAAGGAAATCCGAAAAGCATCTTTACAAAATCTTCAAAATACTGCATTACTTTCCAACGATAGTTTATGAAATCCTGCTTGAAGAAAAAATCGGGGATCGGAGTTCTGACGAATAGTGAAGGACCAATGAAGAACTATTTACAGAAACTGGTTTGTTAATAACCCATGACATGAAGGCGAAGAAGTTAAGATGGGCCTAGAATGTACCTCTACACAACAATGAATGTCTCAATAGTTGGCAAATGGCAACGTGAACACCTGCTGGATTGATCGAATCTTCCTGAGTACTATAGAGCTTAATGTAGATTATGGATTACACCAAAATAGTTGGCAGAGGTGAAGAAAGTCTACAAGATCTGTAAAGCCTCCCTCTCTTCCCCACCCAATATATATATATATATATATATATATATATATATATATATATATATGGTCTCTCATAGTCGGTGTACACCCTCTGGGCGCTACTTACGTAATATTTAAGTCCGGAGATAAAACAGGTGTTTGATAGTTTTTTTGTTTTTTTTTTATATTCATGTCACACCATGAAAAATACATATTTTAAAGAGAAAACAAACAAACAAGACACACCAGATTGTACGAACCCCAACTCCCACCCTTCAGCCGAAGACTAATACCGACAGCAGAGGTTTAGATTGGAGCAGCCTTCGATGGCTGATTGCTGTTCGCTATCTCTCCTCTCCCTCCCCCACTTTTTATACAAACATTCCCATCCTTAGGTGTCTTCCCCAGGAGGTGCTGTATTAGAATTCCCTGGCCCTACCTCCTTCCTCGCCCTCCCCCCCGAACAGATATGAACTTATGCCCCTTGTTGACTCCCGTCCCTCGTGTTGACACAACGACCTCGGCGTTTCGTTATGAGGTTTC
Source organism: Nezara viridula (assembly GCA_928085145.1). NCBI lineage: Eukaryota > Metazoa > Arthropoda > Insecta > Hemiptera > Pentatomidae > Nezara > Nezara viridula. The sequence goes on from OV725081.1 coordinate 1,955,388, forward strand.
TTCTCGGTCACATAGCTAACTCACCGAGGGCAAACAGATGACTCTCTTATTAGGAGTCAAAACCAATTCGCCAGATTTAAGTCTTTAAAAAAAAAAAACAGCTTTTTTTGCTTTGATAGGAAAAAAATTCCTTTACCATCCGTATTAAATATATATAACACATACAGCGATGAAGAAGCTCCAACAATTTCATAACGGGGCTACGAGACTTATTTAAAGATACTACGTTACAAAGAATAAAATCTGACTTACTGCCTACCACTTTCGAATTCTAACGCACTTTGGAGCTGAAATAACGTTTTTTCGAAAACTGTTCCTATGACTACGAATGCTTATACTTACTAATAGTCCGTTGTAGACTTCAATGCCCGTACAATTCTATGCATCCCGATCTAGTGTTAATTGTTTTCAACCAGTTATTCCAATCCTTGCCAGATCCTCTTCCAGGACATCCAGCTATCGTCTCATAGGGCAAATGTTATTCTTGAGTAACCAGTACCAAGTATTTTGCTCAAATTGAATCACTACTTCAGTTAATCGTGTGGCATCTACTGGTGTAGTAATTAAATTAAAGAAAAGAGATGGTCAGAGGTGGCGGTCATAAATAGTGGCAAAACTATTTTATTAAAAACCTTGGATTAGTTTTGCCACTATTTATGACCGCCACCTCTGACCATTTCTTTCCTTTATAATGCAACGGTCAACTATTAAACATTTAATTGTAATTAAATTCTTTGGTACTCAGTACTTCTAGAAGCAGTTGCCCATTTCTGTCTAGGGCGTCCTCTTTTATTTCCCGAAGAAGTTCTCTTGGTTTTACGAATCGTTATAGAAATTAACGCTAAAAAAAAAAGTACTTCGTACAAACGGTCCCAAATCAAGCCTTTACTGTTCTAAAAATATGGAATTCAATTTCTTTGTAAAAATTGATAGTTACTAAAAATAAATATGGATGAAACAAAATTTTCTGAAATTTCGGTCAAGTTATTTTTTTATTGGGTTAGCCTACGTTTCGACCTTAACATGTATGCCAAAACGTCAGCTAATCCAATAAAAAAATATCAACCGTTCTTATGATTGATCAATCGACTACTTAGCCATCTCTAAAAATAAATATGTCCGCTTGCCCAAACATTCTTCGTAAAATCAGAAATCCTGATCCATGCTATTGATTATATTTAAATAAGGAAATTTAATTCAAATCGAATTCAAAGGATTCTTTGTTTTTCTTCTCATAAACCAATACTGCATTTATCAACTTCCAGAGTACGCATTAACCAAAATCGGTGTACTAGGTAGAAGTAATTTTTTTTTTTTTTTTGTTAAAAAACTACAAAAAAACTAAGTTGTTTGCAATAGACCAGACGGTATAAGTGGATTCATCAACAAGGCGAGATTATTAATGAGAAATATAAATTATAAATAATAGCTCATTATAAATAGGAAAAGGTGCTTATGCAAAAACGTTACATATCGCAGATCTGAAAGCTCAATCTATTAAAAAAAATCAGAAAAAATAATCACAATTTTTACTTATATTCAATAAAAATATACTTCTATTGTGTGTTTTCTTGTTAAATTTGTTGATGGACCTGAAAGATTTGTGGGGTAAGCCTTAAATTTACGTCCCAGAATAATGATTATTTCCTAATATTATTTTATTTTCCTATCAGTTTCTTTATTTATTATATATTGCCTTGCTATTTTTGTGATACTGAGAGAGTAAGAAGTTTGTTTTAGAGGCACAAGCAAGCCTATTCTAATCACGAGAGAAATTTTAACCCACAAGACCGGAATCGAACCTACGTCTCTAGATTCGAGAATGTTAAAAGGTTACGCTTTTATACGCTCGGCCATCACCCCCCCCCAAAAAAAAAACCAAAAACGTTTTCTATTTATTTTATCTCTTTTTATATGAACTCAGTTCCAATATCGAACTGAGATGACTTGCAATATAAAATCGATAATAATAATGACCTCCCCAGAAGTGCCATCGAAGGAATGACACACATCGATAGATCGAGTACAAAAGGCCGAGGGAGGGAGGTTTGGGGGTGTGATGCATTGCCTCTGGATTGCGGCTAATGTTTACCTTCCGCTCCTCACTATCGATTCCACAGGTCGATATCGCTGTTCGATAGGGGCTCCCAAAGAGATATATTTTCCGCTTGGCCAACTCTTTTACTGAATAAACTATGCAGCGGGTCCCTTTCTGTTTGGAATTGGGCACGATGTGTGCGCCATATTGTTTGCTATTTGATGCCATTGATTGCTTTTTGAAACATTCATCACAAGGGGACCCGAAGAGCTCCGTGTTGATTTTGATCCCAATCATCAGAACAAATATGATGATAATAATTAAGTAGAAACCTTTCCAATTACTACAGGTAAGATGAACCAAAACTTGTATACTTAAGTTAGGAGAAAATAAACTTATCATCTCTTAATAATATTTTTTCTGTAGGTTGTACTTATTTTCAGCATTGAAAGAAAAAACAATTTGTTTCGAGCCTTAATGAAATAATATATATAGACATGTCGAAAATGTATTTCAAAAATGCCATTCACAAAAGTTGTCAATTTGTTTTAATTATTAGATATGCTCTTTTTCTACATTGCCTATCATTTTATGCTTATTATTCTCTTTTAAATTTAAATATTGATATTCACCTGTCGAAGAACTGTTGACAATCAGCTGATGAACTGATAAAAATAGTGGACATTATACATCAGACATGAGCAACGATAGCAGCCCTCTTACGTGGCTTGAATCAATTACCATCTTCTTTTCAGACGCCTCGGAGGGTTATCAGGAATCGAAAAAGAAGCAGGGTTAGAAACGAGAGGATTCGGATGGTTCTGAAGTTTATTTTGGAAGGATAGATATCTGGATTGGGCCAAATCTGATACATAAGGAACATTAAGGTCATTATGGATGATTTTATTTGTAACAAAGTAGGGAGTATTGAGGATTTTACGAAGGATTTTGAATTGTAAGGATTGAATACGAGAGGAATTCGATGGTTTAGTGGAGCCTCATAGCTCAACTCCGTAAGTCCAAATAGGAAGGTTACAGCGTTTGTCTAGTGAATGTTGAAGTATTCGGAAACGCCCGGCGGTTTCTTGTGGTTTCACTCTGGTGTGAGGATTCCAAGTTAGACATTCGTCCAGGTGGAGTCCTGTTGTGTATTTTAAAAATTAAAAGCGTGCAAGACCACAAAATATCATTTAAAGAATCCATATATAATCAATGCTCCTATCATTAAACAGATGGCTTAACGTAATTAGGTTATATGGCGGATAAAAGCACCAAATTTGATATGAAGGTGTGTCTATAAATGTTTGCCTAGGAGCCCTCGAAATTTCTAAAGATTTTCATGTATGGTACTATACTTCAAAATGGCCATCAAATCGACCAAATGTCACTTTTAACAATTTACATTTTTTTACTGTTAATTTTTAATTAACTAATTAGTAGTTATTATTAGTTGCGAAAGGATTCCTAAAAGATTAATACCGAATAGTAAACGTCTGAGGGGTAGACCGAAGCGAAGGTGGGAAGATTGTGTCAAAGCTGATCTGAAGGGTCTGGGTTTGGACGGCGAACGGTGGAGGGAGGTATGTAATAAGCGATTGGTGGTGTCGGCATCGAACCTTTGCGTTCGCTAAGCCTTTTATTATTATTATTATTATTATTATAAATATATCATAGAAATTATTTTGAAAAATCACGTGAAAATGGACGTGTACATATGAGAGGTGAATGGATCATAAAATCCTAGATAATGTTTCAATATAATTATATTTGATTATAAATGAAAATTTAAATAATAGGAATATTCAGGTCGTGATAAAATGGTTACGTTCCTACTTATAGATCTTAGCATAGCCAGCAGCCTAGTCGAATTTTCTTAATCGATTTTAGTCTACTTATTTTATTCATATCTTGTTATTATATTATATTAATTATTATTATATTAACTTATTATAATATATCTTATTTTTTATCAGTTTTTTTTTTACTTCAAATTATTGAGAGGGGGGCGGGGACTAGACGTTATTCTCACGCCCTCAACATTTTTATTAGAGGGGGCGCGATCGCCTATAGGTGTAATACCATTACTAATTTTTGTATTATATATATATATATAAGTTCATCATGATTACGTGCCACGAATGGGGTATCATAGGATTTGAAGTTTGACGGAGGGGGGAGGGGAGGAAGGTTGCGAATCATCCTCTCAGTTTTAGTTTTTCTTTAAAAAAAAAAAAATTCCACTTAATCATTTTACTAGGTTCCAAAACTGGGCAAATGGTAAGTCGGCCCTGCCTTTAAAAGCCCTAAAATTACCCTTTTTTTTTTTTATAAAATGTTAGATAAATGGTTTGTAATAAGCGATTGGTGGTGTCGGCATCGAACCTTTGGGTTATAATTATTATTAATTTTTAATTAAAGCTTTACATTCTAAATAAATACGATATATTTATATATACTCTCCTCTATGCTGGCGCAAGTATAATTTATTATGAATTCCATTGAATGAAAAACAATAAATATTTTTGATTTACTATTTAAACACCCCATTATTTTTGTAGGCCATCTTTTTTTTCTTTCGATTTTATGAAAATATTATCTTACGATTCAAGTGGAAAGCACATGGGTATTCATGAGTTTTTAGTACCCAATTACCTAAAGACAAAGTTTGCCGATCCTCAGATTGAAAACGACCCAATTCTGAGAATTATTTTCAAATAAAATATTTTTTAGAAGCTATTTATGAAGTTTTAGACGGATGTTAATAATTTCATAAAAATGGACCAGTACCACGGATAATAATTACATTTAGTCTACCTAATAACTGTATCGATGAAATGGAATCGATGCTAATTCGAGATATTGAACAAATAATTCGGAAAGAGAAATTGAATCCAAACGAACCGTTTCTTATAAAGGAATATCTTCATTGCTGGCAAACAGGAAATCGAATTATTAGGTTTACACTCCTCAATATGGCTGAAGTCTTCCCTCTCCTATAACATCATTCAGTCTAGTGTTTGTTCTCATCAGTGCTGTTACAATCTCTATTGTTCTGTTATTCTTTAAATATATTTTAGTTGTGTTAGTTTTTTGTTTATTAAAATGTAACATAAATATTCGGTTTAAATAATAAATATTAAGGTACTGTAAATATTTCAAAGTTAGGTATATTTATTAGTCCTTAGATTTTGATTCACTCTTCACACTTCTTCACTCTTCACCATATTATTCTAATATAACCATATTCATTTTGTTAATGCTAATTTAAAAAAAAAATATTCTAATACATACATCTACTAAAATTACATATCAACGTATACGCGATTTATAAGTTATATTAACTTAAATTTGTCTGTGTATGAATTATTAAAATACTTTTAAGAAAATAATTATTTATTTGAATATGATGATATTTTTTAATATTGTTTCGGACATGTTTGAAATGTAACCTAGCAACAAAGTTATAGAATAAATTTAACGAGACTATTTTGAATTTTATTGATTTCTATTTATTTTTAAAAATTATCTGTGCAATTTTTATGCGGATGCCATCATTAAATAAAAATATAAAAATAAAAACAATACAAAAGTTTCTAATCAATTCATATTGTTCACATAATCAATCTTCATAAATGACAATACCTAATTTAAAAAAAAAAATTGTTAACTATCTATTATTTATTTTGGTATTTAAAAAAAATATATGGTTTTTAATAATTCCAAATTTCAGTACAGTGCCATTTTTTTCTTTAAGTATATGACCCCAGTGTTTTAAGTTATTTATATTTATTTATTCGGTATAAAACTAATTCTGTTCTTTAAACTTATTAAAATTGTATTAGTAAATAACTAATAATTGTCAGGACGTAAATGTAAAACAATAAAATACTAAATTTATTTATAATAATAATAATAATAAGGCTTAGCGAACCCGAAGGTTCGATGCCGACACCACCAATCGCTTGTTACACACCTCCCTCCACCGTTCGCCGTCCAAACCCAGTCCCTTCAGATCGGCTTTAATGCAATCTTCCCATCTTCGCTTCGGTCTACCCCTCGGACGCTTACCATTCGGCACAGCAAATATTAACCTTTTAGGAATTCTCTCGTTACTAAGCCTAACAACTTTACAAGCCCATTTGATTCGCCGCGATGAAATTACCTCAATTATATTACCCGGATACATCTCACGCAATTCGGCGTTGTGTAACCGTCTGAACTCTCCGGTTAACTCATCCTTTTTCGGTCCGAATATTCTACGCAATACTTTATTTTCAAAAACCTTAAGACGCTGCTCATCCCTTAATGTAAGCGGCCAAGTTTCGCATCCATAAAGAACTGTAGGTAAGATAATTGTTTTATAGATTCTAATTTTTAAGTTTCGGGACAAGAGGCGCGAACTAAGTAGTTTTGTCACAGAAAAATAACAAGCATTCCCCGCCTTCAGTCTAACCTTAATCTCTTCTTCAATTTCGTTTTTTCTAGTTATCGTAGAACCTAGATACCTAAATTTATCTACCTGTTCAAACATATTACCATCTATATCGATATCACCAGTAGTATCGCCATTTTTGCAGCTAACCATATATTTTGTTTTATCCACGTTTATTTCGAGTCCTAGTTCTTTCCCGGCTTTCATTAAAGTTGTCGTATTTAGTTTTATAGTTTCAACGTCTTCGCTTAACAGTACCAGATCATCAGCATAGCCCAGCACGGATGTTGTCCCGCCCAGATCCAACCCTTTCTCGGTACGCATCACCTCCCTAATGGCATGTTCTAATGCCAAATTGAACAGGACAGGCGAAAGAGAATCCCCCTGTTTTAAGCCCGAACGAACCTCAAATTTTTCGGACAAATTATTACCGATTCTAACTTTATTGAGTGTCTCCGTCAAGCACATCCTCACTAGATTTACTAGTTTTTTTGGAATCCCCTGCTCGATTAGAATATTATACAGTTTCTGGCGGTCAATAGAATCGTAAGCCTTTTTAAAATCTATATACAGCTGGTGAACAATACCGTTATACTCCAATTTTTTCTCTAATATTTGCCGTAAAGAAAATATTTGATCAATAGTCGAGCGATTCCGTCTAAATCCGCATTGGTAGTCTCCGATAATTTCCTCGGCGTATTCCGTGATTCGACTGGTTAAGATTAAAGTGAATATTTTATAACATACCGGAAGGAGTGAAATTCCTCGATAGTTATTACAATCCGTCCTCGGACCCTTTTTGTGAATCGGAATAAGAATAGATTCTTTCCATTCTTCAGGTAATTTCTCGTTCACCCAGATCTTTTTAACCAACCGATGTATTTTAGAAACTCCAGCTTCTCCGCATGCCTTAATTAGTTCAGTAGGAATATTATCGATTCCCGCTGCTTTATATGATTTTAATTTTCCGATAGCTACCTCAACTTCCTCTTTACTTGGTCCTTCTATTAACGGTTCAGCACTCTGGTACTCAGAAGGAGGACACAGATCATAATTTCCCGTATTTAAAATATTGTCAAAGTGGTCCTTAAACTTATTCAATATGTCAACCGGATCGGTCAGAATATTGTTATTATCATCCCTAATTCCAGACGTTACGGGCCCTACATATTTACGTGATCTGTTTATACCTTTGTACATGTCTCTTACGTTATTTTCGATTCTATTAGTTTCTATTTCAATTATTTTATTTTTAAGATACTCCCTTTTTTTATTTTTGAGCAATTTTGTCGTTTCGTTCTTTGAAATTCGGAAGTATTCCAGATTGTCTTCGCTAGGATTATTTAGAGCTTTTAATTTAGCGGCTTTTCTTTTTTCACACATGTTTAAGCAATCTTCATCAAACCACGGTTTGTTATTCTTATTTTCCTTTTTTCCTAGACACGAGTTACCGACCGCTTTAATATTATCTCTGATCTCTATCCATAACTTGTCAATATCCTCGTGGTCCTCGTCAGGAAGCTCTAAAGCTTCAAACCTATTCTTAACATCTAGCTCGAATTGGTTTCTAATTGATGGATTTTTTAATTTTTCCAAATTAAAATTCTCAAAATCGAAACGGTTTTCTTTTCTCTTTTTTATATTAAGTTTTTGTCGAAGTTTCGCGATTACTAATTCATGATCCGACCCACATTCTGCTCCGCGATAAGACCGTACATTGATTATACTGCTTTGCCAGCTGTGTTGTATCAAGACATGATCTATTTGATTTCGTGTTTGCGAATCCGGTGATGTCCAAGTATATTTATGAATATCCTTATGTTTAAACGTCGTACTTTTAATTATCAGGTTTTTCGAGATGGCAAAGTTTATCAGACGGATCCCATTATCATTACTATATTCGTGCAAACTTTCTTTACCAATCGTCGGAATATAAACTTCTTCCCTTCCTACCTTTGCGTTCGCGTCACCTACAATTATTTTCATGTAGTTTCGTGGTAGTTTATCATAAACCCATTCGAGTTTATCGTAAAATTCACTTTTGACTTCATCGTCACTGTCTTCGGTCTGACAATGTATGTTTATTAATGCGATTTTAAACCAACGTCCCTGAAATGTAGCTACCGAAATTCTATCACTAAAGAATTGTACGTCCCTCAAAGCGGATAGTAACCTACTCCTAATTAGAAACCCGGTACCCAAACAATGATTCCCGCTTCCTCCGTACCAAATAGTGTACTTTCCTTCCCTCATCGAGCCCTCCCCTGGCCAGCGAACCTCTTGCAGAGCCACGACATCCAAATTGTATCCATTTACCTCATTCGCGACCGATTTTAGCCCCCCTGCTGTGTTTAAACTCCTTACGTTCCACGTACCAATATTCAAATCCCTATATTTCAACTTGCACCATGAATCCCCTAAAGCAGTCCCCACCCGGAGACCCGAACGGGGGACTAGTTTACCTCCGGATAATGAGCGTTTTACCTTAGGGAGATCCATGACTTTTTGTGGTGTTTGGTGAACTAAAGATATGTGAGTAGGGCGTTCAATCCTACGTCACACCCTCCAGCAAGTCTGGTGGGCCCCTACCTCCAGCAAGTCTGGAGGTCCCCTCCCTCCAGCAAGTCTGGAGGGCCCCTCTCATTGTTGGTCAGCGAGTCCATCGGACTTAGCCGGGAGGAACTTCCAAGAAATTTCCACCGACCATCCCCACATCCGCCACCCGTGGGACGCTCCCCATACGCGGTAATGAGCCGCGCGAGGAAATTTATTTATATTTTAAATTATAATAACAACAATTAGAATATTTCTCTAGAAAATAGTGGTATGAAAACATCCTAATATACTATCCATTCAGAAATTTCATTAGCGAATATTAATCGTTATAAATATGTATCATTTTCATTAAAACATCAAAATAATAATTTAAATTATAGTCGATTTATTAATCCATCAAGTTATTTATTTTATGTATGAATAGGATTTAATAAATATTGATAATAATATTGTAGTCAAAATAAAAAAAGAATTGTATGCTCTTATATAAAGTAGTATTATTTTGAATGTAGCTATTTTATTCTGTACTAGAACTGAGATGAATAGGAGCTGAGATGGCGCCAACTCTCGACCAATCAGAAGCCGGTTCTTTATGATCAAGTTAGTCTTGCTTCGGCGCGCTTCGGGATATGTTGAGTGGTTTCTTATGTTCGAAATTCAATCTGTGAAAAGTGTTATAGTGTTAGTTTATTCTGTGTTTTGTTGTTTTATTATTTAGTTTCGTTTCTTAATCGGATAGTGAACTTCAAGAAAGAATGTCTTATTAGGGCTCAGTACTGTGAGTAAATTTTAAGATATATTTGATAATTATTAAGTTGTTTCATTAGTTTCGAGAGTATATGTACATTGTTTAAACATAATCCTTCTATAACATATTTTATTAAAGCATTATTTAATCTCTTATTACATAAATACTTTTTTTTTTTTTTAGAGATATGTAATTTGAAATAATTTAGTAATGGCAATTTGTATATAAGTTGAATCTTATTTTTTTAAATTTTCCTTTTGGTGGACAGATTATTTGTTACTACACGTATTATGTCTTTATTACTTATATATTTTTTTAAATTGCTGTTGTTCCCTCTTTTCTCTTCACAACTTTAGAATTTTCCTAAAAAGGGAAATTTTTCACTATTTCAAAGTAGAAACTCTGCTTATTAAGTATGAGTTTCACCATAAGTATAGTTCCGGAAAAATATTTTAATAACGATCAAATAAAAATAAAATATATTTTTTTTAGTAAATATACTATTATTGGTGTTAGAAGCAAAAACGTCGAATTTTTGTGTGTAAAAATTAATACTTAAAATATCGGGCATGTTCTTAAACTGAAAACAAAATTCCTTGGATGGCATCAGAAATCCATTAAATCATTCCTAATCCCACCGATGAAAACCATTGAATGAATTTATCGATTATATCACCGATGGCTCTGTTGTTCCAATAGATGTAACCTCATTATAACCTCACCGTTGTTATTTCTCAATTTACTTTACATGTGACAAGTTCCTAAACTCAGTGCTGAGTTAATAAATAGATGGCATCAGAAATACATTAAATCATTCCTAATCCCACCGATAAAAACCATCGAAGAAATTTATCGATTAAATCACCGATGGCTCAGCTGTTCCAATAGATGTAACTTTATTATAACTTCAATGTTGTTATTTCTCAATTTACTTTACATGTGGGCCAGTTTCTAAACTAAACGTCACTAGTGGATCCAGGATTTAATTTTTTTTTTTTTTTTTTTTTTTGAGAGGGGACTTCAGCCCGAAACCTTTTTTTTCCATATATATATATATATATATATATATATATATATAATGATAATTGCTTTGGGAAAAAAAAGGAAGAAACTAACTACTTATATGAAATGGTGTTTAAGTGATTCATGAAGTCCAATTAAATGTAATTACACGAACAATAATTACTTTAAGATATAATTTTTTAATATTTTTCCATAAAATATAGTTATATTTTATCATTTTGGGAGGGCATCAGCTGGAAAGCTTCCCTCCTAAATCCGCCAATGTTCAACGCCAATACATTGATGACCATCCGATGCTCATCAGTGATCTAAACGCTGAGTTTAGGAACTTGCCTATATTTATATTAAATTTATTTTCCATTTATGTTTATTTCTATTTTGAAATTCAACAGTTCAGATCATAGTTATTTCTTTAAGATAAATATACCAGTAATAAACAGTTTTCAACTCACAAACAAAAAATAAACTTGATTCACTCTATAGAGAGTAGGTTCGGAGTTTAAATACTTAAAAGGGTGATGTCTGAATCTCAAATGATATGCCACAATATTTGATTGGCATATAAGGTTTTCTTATTACTTTTCTTAAGGAGATAAGTTCGAAATTTTGATTCATTTATCTACAATTTGATATTTATTATTTAGAAACTGTGCTGTATTTATTTTGAGTTTTTTATATCATTTTTTTAATTTACAAAACCTATCGACTCCAAAACCTGAGTGTCTATTATTGGTGCGATATACGCTGTCAGAATTTCATATGGTTTTCATCAATAATAAACTAATTGACTGTATAGAAAAACGATATTATTAACCGCAAGGGTTACGTGAAGTGGTTCACGATCACTTCGGTCACACTTGTTCTTGGGGTGCCAAATGCATCGGGGTTTATCTTGTTTATCAGACTGTTAGCTTCATAAACAAGTGTGACCGAAGCGATTGTGAACCTATGCGGTCTTTGTTTAAATAATCAGCATTAATTAATTTTTATATCACCAGACTACATTTCTTGACAATAAATGACATTGCATGATTCTTGACAATGATTCTAACCCATTTCTTCGCTTGATGAAATTCATCGATGCAAAATAGCGCTGAGTTTATAGACTCCCTCATACTAAAATCTACATAGTGGTTAAGGGATCCAAGTATAAAATACGTTATAACATTCCCATATTTAATTAAATAGAATTTTCCATAATTATGTCAATAATCCTGTGCCAATGTCCCTGTTAATAAAAAAAAAACTTTAGACTTTCTAAATTTAATATTAAAAGTATAAGAAACATTATTAAAATTTCAGTTATTAAAAAAATATGCATTTTACTGTTTTTTCTATATTATCTGTAATAAACATAATTTAAATGAAAGTGGCTCAGTATTTAATTATTCTTTTTATTTCGAACCCCTTCGTTTGAAACGTCTCTAGCAATGAATATCATACAGGCTGTGAATTTTGATGAAATCGTGCTCATTTGTTTTAAATTGGTTAATTCTTTTGATTTAATTATCTAATCCTACTTTAAAATCTGTTTTTTTTTAAACAAATACATTAAGGGTAGTAGAGATTAATTATATAATAATAGAGATTAATTGGAATTAAAAATTATTTAATAATACAATTAGTTATATACGTATATTATTTGTTTTTTATTTATAAGCTTTTCAAATTTTTTAAAAAAATATATAGATTTATTAGAAAAATATCACATTTAAAACTAAAATAACTTTTTCTATTTTTAAAAAGTAGATTATGAAGAATTAATAGCGAACTTAAGAAACCGCCAATTTGGTAGTGGAAATTTTCAAATATTCCAATAGTGCTAACTTTATATTTCATAGCCTGATAATTATATTTATTTTTAAAATAATAATGTTTCAATAATTTCAGAATGTACACATATATCTCGAAAATGTGGTTTAATAAAATATTTTCACTATTATTTTCTGTTGTAGATATTTTTAAAATAAAAATATTCCTATATAATTCGTTATCAATTCTATGGAAAATGAAACATTTCATCATATTTTTATTTTTAACGATTTATTTTCAAATAAATAAATATATATTGCAAATAAAGCATATATATGCTGTGCTATTTTATTCTTTATGGAAACGGTAAATATTTAGTTGAAAAAATGAATGAAATATAATGAGTTGCAAGTTTGATTTTTAATTTAGTTCTTTTAATAATTTGAAAGCTATTAAAGCGATTCCAGCGTTGCCAGATCTCATATTCCTGCGTTGCCGCTTATTGCTACAGTAATAAATCCCAGTACATACTCCTGTCTCTCTTCTTCAAAACTAATACGACCATTGTATGCTCAATTTTTTTTTTTTTTTTTATATCAGAGCTTAGCTTATTAGCTTAAAAAAGGAAAATAACTTTAATTTGAAACATGCAAAATGCATATATTTTAAGAAACTATTAGGTAACTTTCTTTAAACATTAGAAAACCGAAATAAACTTTTTCACGGATTCAATATATAAATAAAAATGAATTTAGGTAGTTATTTTTATTATAATATATCCCAGATTATGGAAAAACAAGAAACTAAAGCTTTTCAACAGTTAATTGTAGTCAATTTTATTGAAAACACAGGTACTTTTATGCTACAACTATTCTATGCTAAATTTTTTTTTTCTTTAAATTAGATCAGAGCTTTGATTATCAGCTCATGGCATATATTTTTACACCATTTTATCATTATTTTTTTAAGTTAATCGCCCAAAAAGGATAATACGTTTAACATAATGTACGATATAACAAGCCTGCATAAAAATGTATATATTTCAATTCTATACAATATATATATATATATATATATATATATATATATATATATATATATGGAGAGAGAGAGAGAGAGAGATAGAGGGTGGGAGGGGAGACGGGGGATAGAGTGAAAGAGATGTTTGCATATCTCTCCTTTATACATATTTTTATTTTGTATTGTAACCTTTCATACTTCTGTAACCGCGCTAGAATCCATCAGGTCGTTCCCAAACTCAGCTTAAATCCCAATCGATTGATGGAACCCATCGATAAAATTAGAACTAAGTTTTGAAACTTGTCCATATTCGATTTAATATGTATAAATGTTTTTTTATTAATTATATTAACTATTGTATATAGGTTTGTATGTGTTCTTTTTATTTATTTGTTTTTGGGTTGTTTTGTTCTTATTTATTGTATATATATATATATATATATATATATATATATATATATATATATATATATATATATATATATATATATTATTTTTCTGTATAATTTATTTTATTTATTGTACATTGAGTGTGAATGTGATCTCTGAGCACTATAAATGTCCTATTGACATATTTTAATATTTTTGAATAAATAAGTTTTTAAAAAAAATTATATTAAATACTCTAAATAATTTTCAAAATATATTTATTTATCTCATCAAATATTTTTTAAAAATCATATTTAGAGGATTAAAGTACATTTTCTTTATCAACATTAAACATAACTTATTTACTCTACCATAATATTCGACTCTGAATTGCAGAGATCAATCGGAAAGCTATTGCCTCGTATTGTGCCGTTCAACTCAGCAATGGCTTCTGTTTTAATTATTTCTGTCTGTTTAAATTTCTCTCCAAAACCAATTATAGATAGCTAGCCCGGATATCGGTTTCCAATAGATTAACTTATTTCATTTATTATATATATATATCTTGATTTATTAATTTGAATACTATCTGACTGTATTGAATTTTTATTAAAATATAAGTAAACTTCAAGCGCATTTTACTCATTCTAAGAAACTATAATTGTAATAAATGAAAAATATATCATTATCGTGGGCGGATCAAGGCAAAATGGGGCCTAAAGAGGTTAAAAGTTTCTGGACCTCCCTACCCCATCACCCAAAAAAAAAATAAACAAAAAAGTATTAAAAAATGCTTACCATAAAACATCAAATTCATTTATTAAAAAATACATAGTGTAAGAGCACCAACGATGGACATAGCTAAAGATTTTTGGTCGTTTTTGGCTTATGCCGCCGAAATTGTTATAGTTATAAACTTCTCTGTTGGACGTTTAAAATCACTAGGATCTCCGTTTTCTATTTAACACTTTAAAATTAAAAAAAAAAAATCAGTTGTTCAAAAAGTTCAAAAACCCCATAGAAGATGAGAATGGACTAAGTATAACTTTATTTTGGAATTGAGTTAATCAAAATTTCAGCTCCAGTGCTAATGGAGAGGAATTCCAGCGAGCTTTGTGTCAATTGATTTATGTCTCATTTCTGATCTCACACTCGCTTAAAAAATTAGATTCTCTTTGAACCCAGGGCTAACAATCATTCCATAATTTATATCAATTATGTATGTATTTTTTGTCATATTTGTTAATTTTATTTATTTATGTTTTCGCACATTTATAATTTATTGAATTGTTTTTGTTCTTGTTATGCACTCTAATTATTTGTTAGAGTGCAAATGCAAATAACTAAGAAAATGTTTGTCTTTTTTGGCTTATGCCGCCGTAATTATTTTAATTATAAACTTCTCCGTTAGGTATTTAGAATCTCTAGAGCCTCATTTTTCTATTTAACACTTTAAAATTGAAAAAAAATATTCAGTTATGCAAATATAATCACAATTTAAAAAAAAAGAGAAAGATTTTTCAATGATACCATTTTGCACTCACTAGTGATGGACACCCCGAAATTCAATTGTTCTAGTAATGGTTAGAGGGTCGCTACCATTAATAGATATCTCAGAAAAATTCTATGTTCTTTGTTTAACAATACAGGTATGATAAGATAAATATTCAACTTACTCTTAGCAGAATTATTAGTATTAAGGTATGAAACACACTGATCTCAAGAGCACTATAGAAACAACAATAATAGACATTTTAAAACTTTCTTTTTGGAACTTTGTTTATAGACTTGTCAATAGAGGGCATTGTTGTTCAGTCTAGGAAAATCTGGAATCTTTAAATCAACAAGGAAGCTTATTATTTACATTTTAAGTCCAATCTGTCCATAACTGGGCCCCTGTCAATAACTGGTGCGTTTACCTTAATAATAATAATAATAAGGCTTAGCGAACCCGAAGGTTCGATGCCGACACTACCAATCGCTTGTTACACACCTCCCTCCACCGTTCGCCGTCCAAACCCAGTCCCTTCAGATCAGCTTTAATGCAATCTTCCCACCTTCGCTTCGGTCTACCCCTCCGACGCTTACCATTCGGCACAGCAGATATTAACCTTTTAGGAATTCTCTCGTTACTAAGCCCAACAACTTTACAAGCCCATTTGATTCGCCGCGATGAAATTACCTCAATTATATTACCCGGATATAGCTCACGCAATTCGGCGTTGTGTAACCGTCTGAACTCTCCGGTTAACTCATCCTTCTTCGGTCCGAATATTCTACGCAATACTTTATTTTCAAAAACCTTAAGACGCTGCTCATCCCTTAATGTAAGCGGCCAAGTTTCGCATCCATAAAGAACTGTAGGCAAAATAATTGTTTTATAGATTCTAATTTTTAAGTTTCGGGACAAGAGGCGCGAACTGAGTAGTTTTGTCACAGAAAAATAACAAGCATTCCCCGCCTTCAGTCTAACTTTAATCTCTTCTTCAATTTCGTTTTTTCTAGTTATTGTAGAACCTAGATACCTAAATTTATCTACCTGCTCAAACATATTACCATCTATATCGAGATCACCAGTAGTATCGCCATTTTTGCAGCTAACCATATATTTTGTTTTATCCACGTTTATTTCGAGTCCTAGTTCTTTACCGGCTTTCATTAACGTTGTCGTATTTAGTTTTATAGTTTCAACGTCTTCGCTTAACAGTACCAGATCATCAGCATAGCCCAGCACGGATGTTGTCCCACCCAGATCCAACCCTTTCTCGGTACGCATTACCTCCCTAATGGCATGTTCTAATGCCAAATTGAACAGGACAGGCGAAAGAGAATCCCCCTGTTTTAAGCCCGAACGAACCTCAAATTTTTCGGACAACTTTCGGATGGACAAATTTTTCGGATGGACTCGCTGACCAACAATGAGAGGGGCCCTCCAGACTTGCTGGAGGGAGGGGACCTCCAGACTTGCTGGAGGTAGGGGCCCACCAGACTTGCTGGAGGGTGTGACGTAGGATTGAACGCCCTACTCACATATCTTTAGTTCACCAAACACCACAAAAAGTCATGGATCTCCCTAAGGTAAAACGCTCATTATCCGGAGGTAAACTAGTCCCCCGTTCGGGTCTCCGGGTGGGGACTGCTTTAGGGGATTCATGCCGCAAGTTGAAATATAGGGATTTAAATATTGGTACGTGGAACGTAAGGAGTTTAAACACAGCAGGGGGGCTAAAATCGGTCGCGAATGAGGTAAATGGGTACAATTTGGATGTCGTGGCTCTGCAAGAGGTTCGCTGGCCAGGGGAGGGCTCGATGAGGGAAGGAAAGTACACTATTTGGTACGGAGGAAGCGGGAATCATTGTTTAGGTACCGGGTTTCTAATTAGGAGTAGATTACTATCCGCTTTGAGGGACGTACAATTCTTTAGTGATAGAATTTCGGTAGCTACATTTCAGGGACGTTGGTTTAAAATCGCATTAATAAACATACATTGTCCGACCGAAGACAGTGACGATGAAGTCAAAAGTGAATTTTACGATAAACTCGAATGGGTGTATGATAAACTACCGCGTTTACCTTAAGTTTTAAATATTTCTTTTGTATACTTTTCGTGTTTTTTTTACACATTCATCTATAATTTTGTTAAGGATATCTTTTACGAATTTTCCGTTCTATTTATAGAATGCAGAATTGCTATATCATTTTATCTTTCTCCTCCCTTAGTATTAATATTAATTACCTTCCCAATTTATTGCTGATGTAATATAATAAACAATAGGAAGTTAGTGTCTTACTCTCCCAGTTAATACACTCCCTTTGTCGAATTTATTTTTTGTAATTTTACACGATGTCTCAGTTCTTTATTGCTAAACTCTGGAAGATGATTCTAGACAAAATTTTCAACAAATAATTTCATGTTATGTATTGGACTGATTAAGCTGTTCAAAAGTGAAAAAAGTGGATTTAAAAATAGTAATAAAAAATTTACAGAAAATTGGCTAATAAAGAAAATGAAAATTAAGAAAATAATTGTTTTCACTGAGACAAATAAAAAAAAAATGAATGAGATATTTAAAAGAGTCAAATCCAATTTTGTGTTCTCTTAAGGTGGTCACGTTTTCTCTTTTATATGAATTGATAACTCAAAAATTATTTAATTCAGCTTATCAACAACTACTTCGTGAGATGTATCCGGGTAATATAATTGAGGTAATTTCATCGCGGCGAATCAAATGGGCTTGTAAAGTTGTTGGGCTTAGTAACGAGAGAATTCCTAAAAGGTTAATATTTGCTGTGCCGAATGGTAAGCGTCCGAGGGGTAGACCGAAGCGAAGATGGGAAGATTGCATTAAAGCTGATCTGAAGGGACTGGGTTTGGACGGCGAACGGTGGAGGGAGGTTTGTAACAAGCGATTGGTGGTGTCGGCATCGAGCCTTCGGGTTCGCTAAGCCTTATTATTATTATTATTATTATCAACAACTACTTCATAGTAAACTAGACTAAACTTCCTTCAAATACAAATTGAGTTTCAAAAACATTTAAGAGGGACTTTTGAGCGGCTAAAATACATTAAGTTATGTTTTTAATTAATTCATGAAGAATTCGCGATGTTTTTTTTTTTTTTATGATTCTACAACTATACTAAAGACACACCATTTCTATAAAAAAAAATTCCGTGTTTAATAAACTTCAATTACATATCGATTAATTTTTTACAAACATTAAGGTTTGTTTTATTTGAGTTGAGATTAACCTCTAGTTTTGTGATAATTATGGGATTTAATACTCTATCGCTTCAAAGTGTCTGTATTTTCAGCAAAAATAACTACCGAGAAATTATTACAGAGTTTTAATACATCTTTTTTTTTTTACTTGGCATCAATTTAGTAAATTAATTATGAAAATACACTTTTTATTCATTTCAAAAATATGTTAAAAACATAGTGCTTTGATAGAGAAAAAGTGACCACTTTAAAAAAAATACAAAATCGGACTTATCTCCTTTTCCTACCGAAATTGGCCCATGCACCTACTTAAATATTTGTGTAGAATCCATTCCTTGAGGTCGTCCATTAAGAAGTGAGGCACCCAGTATATTAGAAAAGGTTATGTTATATATTTAAATTATAGTTCCCAGTACAAAGCTAATAGACGCAGAATTCGATGTGGAATAGGGGGGGGGGCGATGGCCCTAATAAAATATATATCGTTCGCTCCCCTCTAAAAATTAAAATAATGGACATGAATGAATAAAATATGTAAACTGAAGTATTGTGTAAATCGGTGTTATGTAAGTTATTAATTGATTAAGATAAGTAATAGGAAAATTTTATTAGCTGGCTAGACTAAAGCCTCGAAATAGTATTTTACTATTTTTACCTAATATTGAATATGTTTTATTCTACTGTGTATTTCTACAATATTTTACCTATATATTTGTACAGTTTAAATTTTCATTTATATTCAGAGGTAAAAAATATTATAGAAATAATAAAAATATTAGAGAAAAAATTGGAGTATAACGGTATTGTTCACGGTATTTTAAAAAGGCTTACGATTCTATTGACCGCCAGAAACTGTATAATATTCTAATCGAGCAGGGGATTCCAAAAAAACTAGTAAATCTAGTCAGGATGTGCTTGACGAAGACACTCAATAAAGTTAGAATCGGTAATAATTTGTCCGAAAAATTTGAGGTTCGTTCGGGTTTAAAACTGGGGGATTCACTTTCGCCTGTCCTGTTCAATTTGGCATTAGAACATGCCATTAGGGAGGTAATGGGAACCGAGAAATGGTTGGATCTGGGCGGGACAACATCCGTGCTGGGCTATGCTGATGATCTGGTACTGTTAAGCGAAGACGTTGAAACTATAAAACTAAATACCACAACGTTAATGAAAGCCGGTAAAGAACTAGGACTCGAAATAAACGTGGATAAAACAAAATATATGGTTAGCTGCAAAAATGGCGATACTACTGGTGATATCGATATAGACGGTAATATGTTTGAACAGGTAGATAAATTTAGGAATCTAGGTTCTACGATAACTAGAAAGAACGAAATTGAAGAAGAGATTAAGGTTAGACTGAAGGCGGGAAATGCTTGTTATTTTTCTGTGACAAAACTACTTAGTTCGCGCCTCTTGTCCCGGAACTTAAAAATTAGAATCTATAAAACAATCATCTTGCCTACCGTTCTTTATGGATGCGAAACTTGGCCGCTTACATTAAGGGATGAGCAGCGTCTTAAGGTTTTTGAAAATAAAGTATTGCGTAGAATATTCGGACCGAAGAAGGATGAGTTAACCGGAGAGTTCAGACGGTTACACAACGCCGAATTGCGTGAGCTGTATCCGGGCAATATAATTGAGGTAATTTCTTCGCGGCGAATCAAATGGGCTTGTAAAGTTGTTGGGCTTAGTAACGAGAGAATTCCTAAAAGGTTAATATTTGCTGTGCCGAATGGTAAGCGTCCTAGGGGTAGACCGAAGCGAAGGTGGGAAGATTGCATTAAAGCTGATCTGAAGGGACTGGGTTTGGACGGCGAACGGTGGAGGGAGGTGAGTAACAAGCGATTGGTGGTGTCGGCATCGAACCTTCGGGTTCGCTAAGCCTTATTATTTATTTATTTATATTCAGAGATAAAATTATACAGCTAAACAGGATTCACCCCACCCCTCTATTTTCACGTGATTTTTTTTTTTTTAGGTATTTTATAGAAGCATGTTTGTATCTGAATAGTTGTTTATTTTAGTTTATATACATTTACTTTTAGTATTGTGGTTTTTTCTGTATTATTTATTTTTATTTATTATGGATAGAGCGTGAATGTGCTCTCTGAACACTATTATAAATGTACTTATTCGTGACACTATTTTAATATCTCTCAATAAATATAGTTAAAACAAAAAAAAAATTGTTTACTAACTAAGGAATTAAAAATATTTTTCAGTTCAACATTATTCATTTTTATAATTGAAAAAGTTCTCGAAATGTACCAATGTATATGTGTTCTGGAGGTTGTCTCTCTCCCCCAAATTTAATATATTCAAACATGTAATATATTCCATTGTTTTATTTAGATATTTTTAAATATATCCAAGCAAAAAAATATTCAGTATTTGTTCGTTTCTCAATAATTATGTTGATTTTATATATTTATGATTTTACATGTATGATATAAACTCCCCATTTCTGTCTGTTTATGTCCCTCTCCCTCCGATTCCAAATGAAAATTCTGCGCCTATGGCAAAGATCCGATTTAGCTGAAGATCTCCCCTAAGACTTCGGACATGATCCTGGATACAACCGACAACCAATCCGACGGTGTAGACTCCTCCGGAGATAAGCCACCCTCATCGGCAAAGAAGCAGAAGACGCGAGAAGAGACCAAGCAGAAAGTTCGCTGACCTTTCGCCGGCCTAATCCGTAACGCCGATGCTCGCTCACGAGTGAAACCTTCTCCCCGGAGGGCTTATTGTTATCCTCTTTGGCCGCGACTTCACTTTTACTTGCCGTCATCCTCAGGCGTAACTTCTTCTTATGAGGTTTTTTGCTTTTCTTTTTCCTTTCTAGTCGAATAGATATTCATCGAGTTGCTGGTAGTAATATAGTAAATAATTGCATAGGAAGTTAGTGCCTTACTCTCCCAGTTAATACATTCCCTTTGTATATTTATTTTTTATAATTTTACACGGTGAATCACTTCTTTATGGCTAAACTGTGAGAGATGATTCTAGACAAAATTTTCAAGAAATAATTTCGTGTTATCTATTGGACTGATTAAACTGATGTTCAAAATTGACAAAAGTTAATTTGAAAATAATTACTAAATTTGAAACTTAATTAATACTTTAATAAAACTTATAATTATTAATAGTAGCAAGTACTCCAAGATTTGGTCCTGTTAATCGAAGACACAGAAACTATAAAACAAAATACGACAACATTAATGAAAGCCGGTAAAGAACTAGGGCTCGAAATAAGACGGATAAGACGAAATATATGGTTAGCTACAAAAATAATTCCGGAGATATCGATATAAAAGATAATGTGTTTGAACAGGTAGAGAAGTTCAGGTATCTAGGGTCTACGATAACTTGAAAAAACTATATTGAAATGGACATTTTGGTTAGGCTGAATGCAAGAAATGCTTGTTATTTTTCTGTGACAAAATTACTTAGCTCGCGCCTCCTATCCCGGAACTTAAATATTAGAATTTATAGCAACGCCGAATTGAGTGAATTTTATCCGTTTAATATATTCGAGGTGGTTACACCGAGGCGAATTTAATAGGCTTCTAAAATTGTCAAAATTACTGACGAAAGAATTCCTAAAAGGTTCGAGGGATTGACTGCAGTAAACGTGGGAAGATTACATTAAGCCCGATCTGTAGGGACTGTGAACGGTGGAGGGAGGTCTGGATACACACCTAGATTGGTGGTATCGGCATCGAACCTTCGGGATTGCTAGGCCTTTTATTATAATTGCTCCAAGAAATCAATCAAGAATTGCTTGTTGGGCTAAAAGATAGAGGATAAAAATGAATGCTTCTGAGAGCCAATTCGTTTCATTTACTCTCTTGTCCTCGAGTATTCTTTAACAGTATCGCTATACCGAATTCAAAAACTGTGTTATAATTTGGTGCCTACTTGAACTAACGATTGACTCGGACATACTTAGCGTTTCACAAAATCTATCTTGGTCTTGCAGTTTACAAGACCAAGCCAAAATCGCTTTACTGTTGCAAGACCAAGACCAGGACTGATGAAAAAAAAATCGATTTTTTAAATAAAAATTAAGGCAAAATAGTTACTAATACTTGACAAGTTTAGTAACTAAATTTAAAGGATTGGTATAACATATATAGTTTTGCATTTAATTCTTCTAATTTTTTATTCGGGCTTAGTTAGGTTTACCTTATCTATTAAATATCAGTAATATCTCTATAGTAATAAGCTGATATGTTGCGAGATTCTTGGGCAAGACCAAGACTAAAAATTATCTCTAAAAGAATTATTGTTCATGTAATTACATTTAATAAGCCTTAAAGAATCACTTCAACTCCATTTCATATAGGTAGTTAGTCTCTTTCTTTTCTCTTTATAGTCATAATCGTTACTTGTATATTATATGTATATATATTTATATATATATATATATATATATATATATATATATATATATATATATATATATATATATATATATATATATATATATACACATAAGCTTTTCGGCTGAAGCCTCCCCTCCCCCCAAATTAAAGGGGCCCATTGATGAACAGGCTGGACTTCAAATGTAAATAATAAGCTTCCTTGTCGATTTAAAGGTTCCAGTTTTTTCTATATTGAAGAACAATGCCCTCTATTGACAACTGTATGAACAAAGTTCCCAAAAGAAAATTTAAAAATGCCTATAATTGTTGTTTATATAGTGCTCTTGAGATCAATGTGTATCATACCTTCCTACTAACAGTTTTGTTAAGAGTATGTTTAACATTTATCTTATCTTTATCCTTATTTTTATAATAGAATTGCGGTGTGTCCATCACTAGTACAAAAAGGTTTTTTTTTTATATTGGGATTATACCTGCATATCTGAATATTTTTTCAATTTTAAAGTGTTAAATAGACAAATAAGACCCTAGAGACTCTAAATATCTAACGGAAAAGTTTATAACTATAATAATTACGGCGGTTTAAGACAAAAATTTCCTTAGCTATGTTCATCCCGGATGCGCTTACCCTAATGCTTCTCTGTTCAATCTCTATCAATTTCGAAGATTTATGAAATGAAAAAGAAAAAAAAAAAACATGACTCATTATGCAGCTGGTTAGATTGGACGCAGCTGGTCTATCTAGAAAGCAGTGGCTATCTTTAGCTCCACACTAATCTGCCCAATGCACCCAGACAATGGATTGAGGATTGAGGATTGAGGATCCCACCATTATAATAACATCCACCATCCTTGTAGCTATCGGCCGATATAACTTCAATGGGGCAGTCATCTTTCATATTATATCCATTCTCCTAGGCGCAGACTTCAGGGGGAGGGGAGGCAATCGCTCAAGGTAAAAATCGTTGCGCCTCCCCCCTCTAATATTTCGAAGAACAAAAATATAATTAAATTTATAATATTTAATTTAAATAAATAAATAAAATATCTAAGGTAAAATCAATTAAGGAAATAGGAAAAGTGAACTAGACGTCTAAGCTAAGGCCTAGAAATAGGTACGTAAGAATTTTACCATGTCCTACGTGTTCCTATTACTGTAATTCTATATTATATTAAAAAATAATTACATCTTAGAAATTATCCTTGGATTTCTAGGATTAATTTATATGAATGAATGTTTAAGTAAAGATTTGATCACGTTTTCCAAGGCAAATTTGAATCATCGAAGAATTTAGATTTCATGTCATTGCCTCAATCCTTCATAAATATAAATAAGATGAATATAAAAATACGTAATGTATTCAATTGATTTATTAGCATATTTTTTTAAATATAGCTATAAAACATAGTCAAAAAAAAAAAAATTCTAAGTGAATTCAAAATTCAGTTTTAAGTGAAACTGCTAGCTGAACACACCTCCCTGATGAGACCTGCAACGTCGGGTCGAAACGTCGGCTTTCAATAAAATAGTTTTACCGCTATTTAGCCTATTTATAACCGCCACCCCGGACCACCTCCTTCCTTTAAAAAAAACATATATATATAATGTATATAGTATTATATTGTTATATGGTATTACGTTGTTCATTTTACATTAATTATATTAATTACGTTAATGCCCATTATATTTTTATACTTATTATAAATTTCCTCATCTTTTTTTGTTGGGAAGGATGAGGTTTCATCTCCGTGCGAGATCTCCTTCCTTAAATAACCTTAGTTATTGAAACAAGAAGTTATGCTGAGAATTGTCCTTCCCCATGTCATTATTTCTTGTATTATCAGGACACTTATTGATTATCAATATTTTAATATTGTCAATAAATCAATTATAAATAAATCGATTATCAATAAATAAATTTTTAAAGAAAAGAAAAAAGAAATCTTAATTACAGTCTTAAGTTTTCTCAATGAATAAAAACATTAGGATCTTAAATTTCAATATTTTTTTTATATTTCGAAATATTTGTTAACTATCGATACTATGTGTATTATCATTTATAACCTTACTCTTTTCTATTTAATATTAATTACTTAATAGTCCTGGTACAGACTCCTTCTTATCAAATTATTAACATATGCCTGAAACTTCGTGAATTGCTTCATCTCTTCGTAACCTACAAATATTTCATTTACGAAAATTCGCGGAATTGGTGCGTTTTCAATCTCAAACTTTCTACATTTAATTAGGTGCAGAAAACTCTTAAATACCCATTTCCTTTCAACTTGAATCGTAAGATAACTTGAGCATAAAGTCGAGCCGTTTGGCCTGTATAACCTCTTTATTTTGACAATTTAGGGGTGTAGGTCACGACAAACGAGTCAATATGTTTGAAGGCCTCCTTTTTTCTCGACTTTGTGGTCAATTTATCTTACGTCAAGTTGAAAGGAAATGGGTGTTTATGAGTTTATAGTAATAATAAATGCGAATAGCTTTTATTGCGAAACGTTAAATATCTTGGATGAGTTTAATAAATCAACCTTAATTGTTTTTGATTTTTTTATTCGGCTGTGTGATCAGCTGTTGATGATAGTCTTTGAAATGCATTTTCATATATTGTATATTATATATCTTTATTACTATATTTAAAATTTTTTTTAAAAAGTTTTATTCCTCTAATGCGTGCTGAATTAGAACACAAAACCTTAAATTAATTTAATTTAAAAATAATCCTAAATTAAAAAAATATATATGTTTTTTCAGTCCTATATATTATTTCTGAAATGTGTTTTTTTTTTTTTTTGTCGATACTTCGTCAATTCTTCATCAAATCGATTGATTGACCACTCATTTTGAAGATATTCTTCTCCTTCACATACGAAAAATAATCATATCCTCCCTAAATTTCTGGAAGAAAAGTTATGAAGGAAATGAAACTTTATTTGCGAATAACTAAAAAAGTATGCCTTTTTTCTTTATTTTGCCTATGATAATTAGAAAGATTACTAAATTACGATCAAAACAAAAAAATATCGTAAAAATCTATTAGACATATGTAAAATTTAAACAATCTGTATTGATGGAAGGAGTAAAGTGTATTAAAATATTTTTTAATCAGAAACAGAGTTGAGATTTGAAAAAAGGTGACCTTCAAAATTATTGAGCTGTTTGGATTGTATAACCTCTTTATTTTGACAATTTGGGGTGTAGGTCACGACAAGCGAGTCAATATGTTTGAAGGCCACCTTTTTTCTCGACTTTATGCTCAAGTTATCTTACGATTCAAGTTGAAAGGTAAGGGGTTTCTATGAGTTTATAGTACCTAATTAAATAAACAAAGTTTGCCGATCTCCAGATTGAAAACAGCCCAATTCCGAGAATGTTCGTCAATGAGATATTTTTTGGTTACGATGAGATGAAGGTATTTACGAAGTTTCAGGTGGGTGTTAATAATTTGTTAAAATTTGGCCTGTACCACGAGCTATTAATTATTAGATATTTAAATTATGATTTTTTCACAATTATTGAATTTCTTGAACCTCAGTTAGAACCTTGTCACCGATCCCCCTCCGACCAGGACTAAGAAAAATGCAAATTTATTCCGGTATTATTCCAAGTTCAATTATATTATGTAAATGTATTATAATTGGCCCAATGGCTGCGGTTCTTTGAAGTCGCTATGGTTTTATCCGCGACCGAGCTGTTGTAATCTCTTGTAAGGGGATGGGGGGAGTGTCTGTAAGAAATGAAGTGGGCCTCACAGTATATATCATAATGATAAAGGGGAGGGGGATTTCGGAAGCATAACTTGTTAATTATCATTTTAATAAAAGTTTGTCCGTATATAATAATAATAATACTTTATTTATTCTGGGACGAGTCCCTTTAGAATAATGCAGAAAGGCAGAAATGTCGGCTAAGGAGCCTTAGATATACATAAAAAAAAAATATATATATATATATATATATATATATATATATATATATATATATGTATATATATATACATACCTATACATAAAAGTTACTTTCTAATTTTCATCAGTTAATAATAGAAAAAAAAATAATGAAGAACGATCTAATAATTTATATAAAGATTTACAGTAGTGTCTATTTAATATTTTATGTGGACTAGATGGATATATATATATATATATATATATATATATATATATAAATTTATTTGTTTTGTGAGGAGAGAGGGAGTTCTCTATACGAATAGATCCTAACTGGCTATTGTAGAATAATATGGTTTTACAAGTTATATACACAGCACTTAAAAATTTACAATTTTTTACGTATAGGATGGGTTTTACAAAACATGAATAACAATAAAAATTAATAACATAAAACGATTACTGCATAATAATAGTTATATGAACCTGTTACTATGAAAGAAATAATAAAAATATTTATAAATATAAAGAAAATATCACTTTTAAGGTAAACTAAAAACTAACACTTAATAGAACATGGGCTATGATCAACAATTTTGTGTATGCGCTTTGTGTACTCCCATCATATAATAGTAAACATTATTTAATTTATCTATACAATCGATATTCAATATGGTTTCGATGTTGTGGTTATCATTCTGAGATGAAGTTATGGAGGACTTATTGTATATATATATATATATATACTTTTGCTGTCTATTCCTCAATTTGAAGGACTTCTAATCTTAGAATGATTTCTTAATGGACTGTTATAAAGAGACGATAATAGAGATAATATCTGTATTTGTTTTTATGTATATACTCATAAGCAGTAACGGATCCAGGAATTAATATTTTTTTGTGAGGCTTCAGCCAGAAAGCTTTACATATATTGATAATGATATTACTTGAAGAAAAATAAAGTAACTTATTATCGTACTAGTATTTTTGTATAAAAAATATAATTTACATGAACAATAATACCGCTATAGGTATTTTAAGAATATTATTTTATAAAACACAAACGTATT
The DNA here is from genome assembly GCA_928085145.1 of Nezara viridula. Taxonomy (NCBI): domain Eukaryota; kingdom Metazoa; phylum Arthropoda; class Insecta; order Hemiptera; family Pentatomidae; genus Nezara; species Nezara viridula. Next base: position 1,983,410 of record OV725081.1, read on the forward strand.
CATTAGTTGTATATGTTGGGGAAATATCTGTATCTTCGGCCACCCTAAGAATAACTAGCGGATCTAGGATTTAATTCTTGTTTTTTTTTTGGGGGGGGGGATCCAACCCGAAAGCTTTTTTTTTCATAAAAAAAACGATAATTACTTTTGAAAACGAGAACCAAACCGACTACCTATATGAAATGGTGTTTAAGTGATTCCTAAAGTCCTTTTAAATGTAATTACACGAACAATAATACTTTAAGAGATATTTTTAAAATATTTTTTTCCATAAAACATACTTATATTTTAACATTTGGGGGGAGGAGGGAGGCGTTCAGTCCCAAAGCCCCCTCCCTCTCCCGTATATCTGCCCTTGCTAAGAATAAAAAATTTCACCGGAGGAAATTCAAGATTTCTGGCAAAATTGGTTACTAGAACATTTTGTAGCTGATTTCAGTGCCTCTGATCGGTCCGTTTTTTTTATTATTATTTATTTTTTATTATCCGTTTTAATATTGATAAGAGTGTTGGAGATGGAAAAGTAACTTTTTATTACTTGATAATTAATAATTAAATTTTCATAAAAAAATTACACAAATATATTCAAAATTATTAGTTGATTGATGTATAGTAAGTAACCTCTCTAGCTTCTTTTAAAGGCAAGTTCTAAGCAAAATGCTTTTTGATTATACTAAAAAATAAATAAAATAAATAAAGTCATATCATTGTACGTTGGGCCACTGTTTTATAATGTACCTTAATGTATAATTTCAAAATATTTCTCTTGTGAAAATAAATCCTTGATTCGTGGTTTTTACTGAAGAAGTTTATAAAAGATTATTTATTGACTGCAAACGTAAATACATTGTTCGCTTTTAACATTGAAATGAAAAAGTTAGCTTACCAGTGCAGATAAGTGATACTTATTATTAAATAATAACTATTATTAAATAAATATTGCCTAAGGTACAGCTATAGTAATTGTTCCTTTGGTCATTTATTATTTTTAAAAATGATTTCTTTTCATAGTAAAAAAATCTGGTGATAAGATAATTCAAAAATTAACATGGTATCTTTGAAGCATGAAAAATAAAATTCTATTTTAAACTTTTAAAATCATTGTTAATTTAGAAATTATGGTGCATTGAAAAAAAGTGACCTAAGGTATACCTATTTTTCTTATTATAATTTAAAAATAGAATATATTGTGATTATTTAAATATTTTTCTTAGATCATTCACAGGCATGGACATATATATCAAATATGGACAAAAGAAAAAAAAATCTTGATAATTTCGTTTTATCCTTATAATTCATCACTCGAGTATTTACCCATAAAAATGTCTTAAAATATATGTCTTAAACTAATCAGCAAAACTTTGATCTAATTTTACTAAAAAATAAAAATAATAAATGGTTAAATTGAGAATAGAATAGTTATACGATTTTTAAAGAAGCGTGTGCACTGAAGCGTGAAGATTTGTCACTGAGGATCTGACAACGCAGGAATATGAGATCTGGCAACGCTGGGATCGCTTTAATAGCTTCTAAATTATTAAAAGAACAAAATTAAAAATCAAACTTGAGATTAATTATTTTTATTTTCCTGTTTGAACTAAATATTTAGGTTTCCATAAATAGCTAACATAATATAATGAAATAGCATCGTTATATGTTTTATTTTCAATTATTTATGTATAAATTATTAAATATTTTATTATAAAATGTAGTTGTGAATTTAGAAATCCTTTAAAATCAGCAATCTTCTGTCAGTTTCATATCAAGACCTTAAATAAGGTATCGAATATTTCTAAAGATAAAACTAAAAGCCTGTAAAACTAAATTATATAAAAGACTAATGTTTCAACCAGTATTAATGAATTACTTTAGAAATATGAACAGTTTTCAGCTAACAATATTCTATATATATATAGTATATAGGGATAACTGTGTTTATGTTTTTTATTATTACGTAGTTGTTATTTTGCTTTAGTTTATTTTATATTTTCTGTGTATATGGTGTGAACGTGTGCACTGTTATTATTATCCGTGTAAAAGATAATTATATTTCTGATTAAATAAATAAAAGAACTAAATATATAAAAAGTTATTTCATAAAGAAAATAATATATTATATATAAAATGAAATAGTTAAAAAACATATTTCATTTAACTAATGTATATTTGTAAATGTTCAATAATCTGTCAAATGTTCGCAATATATTTTCCCAATTTTTTTTATTTCATCTTTACTAGACTTTATTTATTTAAATATCTTATTATCTTCCTATAATAATAATTTTAATTATTAATAAAAATATCTTCCTACATTGTTTATAGAGAATATAATGCAGAGCGATAGAAAAAAAAAAAGATTAATACAGAATAAGAAAATAAAATAAATGTATAACCAAATTAAAGAATCTAAAATATATATATATTTATATATTACTTTGGAAGAAATAGAAAGAAACTAACCAGCATTATGAAAGGGTGTTTAAGTGATTCTTAGAGTCCTATTTAATGTGATTACACGAACAATAACATTTTTAAAGATAATTATTTTATATTTTTTTCATAAGACATGGTTATATTTTACCATTTTGTATTGGGGACTTCAGCCGACCCACCCCCCCCCCCTTCGTAGATCCACCAGTGCAGTATAAGAAACAAGGAAACACCCAGAAAAGGGATAATAAACTTTCTAAACTCAGCACTAATATTTTCTTAGCCATCGGAATTTATCAGATCGTTCCTAAATTCATCGATGAAATTCTGTGCCTCTCTTCATCAATTGAATCACCGATGTCTCAGCTGTTCCAACGGCTGTTGGGTTATGGATTACTTTGATGCTGTATTTAATAACGACGTGATGTATTCCAGTTAAATATAAAGTTCATGAAAAATTTAATAAATATATAAAAAATACCTACTTAATGAATTCTTGAATTTAAAAAAATAAATTAATACTGTGGTGTCCTTAATAATATAAAATATAATTTTTTTTTCTATATTCATAAATAAAAAACATTTACAATATATACAATAATAATTTTATTTAGATGAACATTTCTCTCGCTTACAATATGCATATCCGAATTTTTGTTTTTGAGATATTTTAATCCATATCTTCTAAAACAATTAGCCGACTTTACCCGATTGAGTGTTACATATCCTAGCATGATGGCACAGTTTCACCAATACCCACAATAACGTGCTAAGTGGGCCTAAAAAGGTTTTCACTTACAAAAAAATATAAATAAAAAGTAATATGAATAGTAATGAAATAAGCAATGGGTAAGTAATGAATGAATATATAAAATAGGTTAAGAAATAACAACACTGACTGTATAATGAGGTTACATCCTGCTGAGCCATTCAATCGAAGAATTTATTTATTTATTTAGAAATATAACAATCTGTCACGTGGACAATAATTGTAGTGATATATGAACGCATTCATACCATATATTCAGAAAATATAAAATTAACAAAAGTAAAATAATAATCAAAAACTCGAAAAAATTGAAGAATAAAGAACTGTGCTGAATTGCATCAATGTTATCTAATGTTGAGTTTAGGAACAGCCTGATGGATTTTCTATGCCATCGGTTGCCTCAGCGCTTACTGTAATAACTTAACATTGGATTAAGCAAATGAACCAGGTTGGACTTACTAAAACTATACATGGGAAATATTTAGAAGTTAGGTTGAAGGCACCAGTTATGGACATAGGGCCCAGTGATGGACAGGGTGGACTTTAAATGTAAATAATAAGCTTCTTTGTTGATTTAAAGGTTCAAGTTTTTAATAGATTGAGAAACAATGCCCTCTATTGACAACTGTATGAACGAAGTTACCTAAAGAATATTTTTAAATGCTTATTGTTGAATCTATAGTGCTCTTGAGATCAGTGTATTTCATACCTTTCTACTAACAGTTTTGCTAAGAGGAAGTTGAACATTTATATTTTCTTTATTGTTAAATAGAGATTATAGAACTTTTCTAAGATATGTCTATTACTGCGACCAACCTCCTACCCATTACTAGAACAATTAAATTTCGAAATGTCCATCACTTGTGCAAAAAGGTGTTGGTTTTTTTAAATGGAGATTATACCTGCATAACTGAATATTTTTTAAAATTTTAAATTGTTAAATAGAAAGAGGAGACTCTATATATTCTAAATGTTGATCGAATAAATTTATAACTATTTTAGGCCAAAGGTCACCAAATATACACAGTTTTTATACCCTGTATACTTTATTCAACGTTTCGGTTTCAGGAGCCATTTTCAAGATCCTGCAAAACTAATTTTAATTTACTTTTTACCATTCAAATACATGCTTATCAGACACATATTATTTAACAACCATCATTAATAAGATAAAAAAGATAAATTTTTCCTTAGCTATGTTTATCGCCGACGCGCTTATCCTATGCTATATAAATAATTAAAGTTCAAAAAACCCATAGAAGATTAGAATGGACCAACTATAACTTCATTTTGGTATTGGCTCCAGTGCTAATGGAGAGGAATTCCAGCGGGCTTTGTGTTAATTGATTTATGTCTCATTTCTGATCTCACATTCGTTTGGGAAATTAGATTATCTGTGAACCCTGGGCTAACATTCATTGCTTAATTAATATCATTTATATATATATATATATATATATATATATATATATATATATATATATATATATATATATATATATATATATATATATATATATATATATGTATATATATATTTTTTTTTTTTTTTTTTTTTTTTTTTTGTGGCCAAATAAATACTAAATTATAGAAATAGTATTATTAAATTATTATGCCGACGTTTCGACCCACCTTGCAGGTCTTCATATACTCACAATAAATGATAAATAATTACAGCGATTAATATTTTGAAAAAAAAAAAAAACAGGGTCTGTACCATATTTATTACGGCGTACTATACATTATTAAGGTTTCCTATCTTGTGAAGTGAGAAACAAAAAAATTGCAAAATATTTTCCATGTACAAGTAATTACGTGTAAATTACAAGAGACAACTACGGCCATTATGGCGATCCATCGATCCGTTAATAATCGACTGAGATATCGATCTAACGAGCTCCCAACACCGTGTTAATGCTAATCAGCTCCATCTATCGGCCAAAACAGTTATTTATTGTCACCTCTAAGCTGAGATGGCAGCCGATTCTTGTTCTAGCGCCATTTCTCTTGATTTATAGCTGCCGGATAATATCGTAATGGGCGCTATTGTTAATAAATAACATCGATATATCAGGTACTTCACGTCTTAAAAGAATTTTAATTCTATAGTAGCTTAGGTCAATGAGCTCCTCATTTTTTAAAAATTACATAACTGCTCTATGGAGTATTAATTATAACAATATCAACATAAAGTGAAGCATTGTTCTAAGATAATGATATTTGAGACTACACATATTTTGCACAGAAGTTAGTTAATACTGTTAATTCTAGGACTCAAAGTAGAAATGCGAATTGCTTTTATTGCGAAACGTTAAATATCTTGGATGAGTTTAATAAATCAACCTTAATTGTTTTTGTTTTTTTTATTCGGCTGTGTGATCAGCTGTTGATGATAGTCTTTGAAATGCATTTTCATATATTGTATATTATATATCTTCATTACTTTTTATTTTTTTATTTTATTTTAATGAAATTTACAACTGTATTACATTAAAAATACTACAAGTAAAATGTGACATTGGTAACATGATATGTAAAACATGAAGAGAAACTACCCATTGGTAGAACTCAAATATCTTCATTACTATATTTATATTTTTTTGCATGTGTTATTCCTCTAATGCATGCTGAATTAGAACACAAAACATGATAATCTTAAATTGTTTTAATTTAAAAAAAAATCATAAATTAAAAAAATATATATGTTTTTACAATCCTATATATTATTTCTAAAAGGTATTTTTTTTTTTTTTTTTTTTTTTTTTTTGTCGGTAAGCCATAACTTCGTCAATTCTTCATCAAATCATTTTGAAGATATTCTTCTCCTTCATATACGAAAAATAGTCATATCCTCCCTCAATTTCTGGAAGAAAAGTTATGAAGGAAATGAAACTTAATTTGCGAATAACTCAAAAAGTATGCCTTTTTTTCTAGATTGTACCCATGATAATTAGATAGTTTACTAAATTACTAACAAAACAAAAAAAAATCGTAAAAATCTATTAGATGTATGTAAAATTTAAACAATCTGTATTGAGGTAAGGAGTTAAGTGTATTAAAATATTTTTTTAAATAGAAACAGAATTGAGATTTATATTTCGCAGCTCGAAAGGCCCTCGAATACGAATTTTCATTGCGATCGAAAAATAAAAATTAGTTTCTACAGATCTGAACTAAGGAAAAAAAAAACTTTATCTGCGAATAACTCAGAAAGTATGCATTATTTTTCTACATTGTACCCATGATGGTTAAAACAATTACTAAATTACCTACAAAACAAAAAAAAATTGGACAATTATTTACAAAGATACAGTCCATTAATTTTGGTATACTTAATAATGTCTTCCTGTTTAAAGATATTGCATTTAGGAGTGGAATAGTCTACAACACTTTTCCTGGCTGATATATTAACTTTATTATTTCTTAAAGGCATTTGGTTGTTCTTACATTTTATTTTATTTAATTATTTAGAATATCTCATGATCGGGGCATTATCTTGTCTTTATTACTTTCATTATCTTTCCAGTCAGCGTTTAAAAATAAGTTCTAGCAAAGCAATTTTTATAAATATTTTGGTCTATTATGTTTAATGGAATATTGTAATCGACCAAGGAAAAAATATTATATCCTTCCTTACATAATACATAGGATCTACCTATTTCCATATTGTTTTGCTATTTCTTCACTAAACAATATTTTCCGCGGCCAACTGTTATATATCATTAAGATTCATCTTAATCTAAATCACAAATGATTTTGTAATTTTATTATTTATAGTGATACAATTTTTATTTGTTTTTCAAAACTAGTGCAAATTTAATTTCAAAGAGAAATAATTCTAGCTTTAGAAAAATATTACAAAATATTTCATTTTTTTTACTTTCTATTTTTTTTTCTAATGGTATCTGTTTTGCTTCTTCATGGCCGAAGTTATAAGCTTGTGGATACATTGTTTGTACATTTGTGGATTTTCTATCATTGCGGAATCTTAAAACGTTTCTGTTCTCAAAATCAAAAATTTTCACTTGCGTTTTCTTTTTAATTTGTGTAGTTCTTATAGTCCGTGGTACAAGCCCATTTTTTATCAAATTATATACATCCATCTGAAACTTCTCTAATAGCTTCATCTCATCGTAACCTACAACTATATTATTTACGAAAAATCTTGGAATTGGGGTCTTTTCAATCTGGAGTTCGGCAAACTTTGTCTACTTAATAAGGTACTATAAAACTCGTAAATACCCATTTGCTTTCTACTTGGATCGTAAGATAATTTGATCACTAAATCGAGAAAAAAATATGACCTGCAAAAATATTGGGCCGTTACCTATACCTGCAACATTTTAAAATAACAAAGTTATATAAGCGAAACGGTCCAATATTTTTGTAGGCCACCTTTTTTATCGATTTTGTGATAAAATTATCTTACGATCCAAGTAGAAAGTAAATGGGTATTTAAGAGTTTTTAGTACTTAATTAAATAGGCAATGTTCGGCGATCTACAGATTGAAACGCGCAATTCCAAGAGTTTTCGTAAATACAATATTTGTAGGTTACAATGAGATATAGCTATTTACGAAGGTTCTGACGGATGTTAACAATTCTTAAAAAGGGCTTAAGATAATTATTTCTCCAATAAAAATTACAGATTTGAAAAATACACGTAGCTTTCTAACAAATACAAGTATTATTGTTCCTCTGTAATGATTATACTTGGAAGATGTTCTTTGTTTTAATATTATTTTTTGTTCTTAAAGTTATTAAATTTATGTTTGTAATTTATCGAGAGTAAAAAAATCATTGTTTGGGACGATGAAAAAAATTGTTTAAAACATTTTCTCCTGCCATCTAAGGCGAAAAGGAGGGAGGCTAAAAAATGAAAGACCCCCTCGGGGTTGGTAAGCCCTGGGAAATAAGTAATCCGTGTGTAATACCTGGGGGTAATAAGGGGCCATAGCCCCCCCTGGTAATACCTGAGGGGTCTTGGCTCTCTTCTATTATTTATAAAGGTGTATCGCGGGGAGGGGGGGTGGACCTGGATTGCTATGGCCAGGAAGAGTATAAGAGTAGGAAAATATTAAAAAATACTCAAGTATAGCTAATAGTGATGAGTAAATTGTGATAGTTGTTCAGATGTAAAACCCTTTAGTTATGTTCGTAGGCTCAGTGGAATTATAGAAAATGTATAAATAGGAGACTTTTATTTTAAATTTACGATGATCATGAATAATAGAGAATTGCATTTAGTCCATAGCACAGGCCCCTTTTTATCGAATTGTTAACATCTCTCTATAACTTCGTCAATAGCTTCATTTTATCATAATCTACAAATTATTTATCTCTCTGAAAATTCTCTGATATAGGGTATTTTATTTTTAATTTAATTAGATGCTAAATATTCATAAATACCCATTTGCTTTTCACTTGAATCGTAATATAATTTGATCACAAAATCGAAAAAAAAATATTAACGTGGCCTACAGAAATATTAGACCGTTTGGGAATTGGGGCGTTTTCAATCTAGAGGGGGCAAAGTTTGTCTATTTAATTAAGTACTAAAAAATCGTAAATACCCATTTGCTTTCTAGTTGGATCGTAAGATAATTTGATCATAAAATCGATAAAAAAGGTGGCCTGCAGAAATATTGGGCCGTTTGTTCTACATAACGCCGTTATTTTGAAAATTTGGGGGTTTCACATTTTTTATCGACATTGTGCTCAAATTATCTTACGATCCAAGTAGAAAGCAAATTGGCATTTACAAGTTATTAGTACCTAATTAAATAGACAAAGTTTGTCCTCTCCAGATTGAAAACGCCCCAATTTCAAGAGTTTTCGTAAATAAAATAGTTGTAGGTTACGATGAGATGAAACTATTTATAAAGGTTTCAGGCGGATGTCAATAATTCGATAAAAAGAGATCCGTACCACGGAATAAAATCTTAAAGCCATTAGTAACTTAAAAATCCGAAATGTTGCAGTGTATCGATGACTTATAATCGATATTATTTTCATAAAGAGCTCCTTTCAATATCAGCTGTTTAAAAAATAACCTTTCTTAGCTATATTATCTCTATTTTTATCTACAATATATTGATTGAGAAATGATACATTATTTATTAATTGTCAGAATAATTTATGATTAAAATCATTTTAAACTTAAATAGGTTCATCTCATCATGATCTACAACTATTTCATTTACGAAAATTCTCGGATTGAGGCGTTTTCAATCTGGAGATCGGCAAACTTAGTCTATTTAATTAGGTACTAAAAACAAACCAATTTGCTTTTCAAATGAATCGTAAGATAATTTGAACACAAAATCAAGATGAAAGGTTGCCTCTATAACTTCGTTATTTTGACGTGTTAGGATTGTAGGTCGCTCCAAACAGGTCAATATTTTTTAGGCCACCTTTTTTCTCGACTTTCTGATTTGGGTTGGTTAAGTTGAAATGAAGTTATTCACGAAGTTTCAGGCAAATGTTAATAGTTTGATAAAAAGGAGTATGTACCACGGACTCATGCATTTATAAAATGAGCCATTAAGAAAGAATTTCTAATTAGTTTATGAACACAATTGATAGTTATTTAAATATTATAATATAATAATGCTCACCTGTGACTAGCTACCCTGCCCAAGCTCGGCAACAAACTGATTTCTAATCTTTAGTGTTTACTTCATTTCTCTTGTAATGACTATCCCCACTCCATGGCACAACGTAACGGGGCAAAAGAACTCAACTAGCTGCAGAAGAAATAGATTAAGTTCGAACTGAGTCCTTCGCGAACGATCAACAACTGTTCATAAAGAAACAATTAAAGAACGGTCTTGATAATTGATATTGTAATAATAATTGATTGAATCCCATATTGGGATTATCAATGGTCAAATTTACAATGATCCTAAAATTTAACAACAAAAAAAAAGATATATATATATATATATATATAGAATAGAATAGAATAGAATAGAAAATTAAACTTTATTCTGGGACTAAGTCCCTTTAGAATCACAATGATGAGTTAATACAAAGTAAAGTACAAATCTGGCCAAAAACTAACTTCTAAAAATTTTAATATTATATACATTATTTAAAAACTATGTAACCGGTAAAAATATATATATATATATATATATATATATATATATATATATATATATATACAAATGAACATAAAATCTTCTCAAAATTACTTAATTGTGATGAAAAAAAAAAAAGAAGAGAAATTACATATTTATATATACATAACAACACAATTTAAAAACAATAGGCTATCTAATAGAAAACTAACTTAATATAAAATGTAATAATATCTGCAGTGATTTATATAATAATATGTAGACACTAAGATAAAATAAAATCTTAGGATTACTTGTGGTGTAATGGAAAAAAATAAATAAATAACAGGAAATATTTATACGTACATTCTCATATTACACAGAAAGACAAAAATATAAAATATAAACATATATACCCGAAAGAAAAAGCACAACCTGAGGCGAAGAGAAAAAAAAAAAAAAAAAAAAAATATATATATATATATAATATATATATATATATATATATATATATATATATATATATATATATATATATATATATAATTTAACAAAAAAAAACATATATATATATATATATATATATATATATATATATATGTGTATAATCAATTAATACGTAGTGTATGTATAAGCATGATGTAAATAAAAACTAAAACATAATAATAATAAACTGTGGCTTCTTATCAAAAACGGACATGGTCATATTTAAAAAGTCGAGAGAAAGCCATTTTTTTCAGATCATAGTTTCACTTCAAACCTATTCTGATTATATTTTTTTTAATTATTATTTTTCTATTTTTATTTTTTATTTTTTTTTTAACTTGAAGATTCTTAAATACAGTTTGACTTGAAGGAGAGAGAAATGTTTTATTTAAAGCAGTGCTTCCCTACTATATAGGGTTGCTCGATACACAGCTTACTCATCAATCCTTTTTTTTTGGACATAGCACTTAATTACACTGTAATCATATGTTTATATATATATACAAATTCTTTTTCATTTTACACAGCATAAACAATATTAATACTATAATATACTAATACACACAATTACAATTATACAATATATACATTTTTAAAACCGATACAAGACAATAAGGGAAATTTATAGGGCAAAATAAAATTTAAAAAAATATGGTATTCGAATGCCAAAGTTTAAAACCAGAAAATTAGAACGCACACACAGCAAGTAACATAGTAAGCTACATCGACAAAAAGATCATCACTTAATCACTTAAAATTAAATGAATAACGATATAATAAATAAATAAAACAAAAATTTAATTTTTCTCCACTTTCTGAAAATGACAGATGTCTAAAAGATTTAAATATATATTGGGCCGTTTTTTTTGGCCTTTATGACCTCGGTATTTTGACATATTGGGAATGGAGATCATACCAAATTGACTATTATTTTTGTACGTCACTTTTTTTTCGATTTTTTAAACATATTATCCTACGATTCAAGTGTAAAGCAAATGGGTGTTAATGAGACTTCAGTACCTCAATAAATTTAAAATGTTACTAATCTCTTGATTAAAAAGTTTAATTTACGAGTTTCCTATATACAAAAATTCTCAGCAAAAAAGTAGGAAATCCAACTTTAACTTTTTTTTAAGTAACACATGCTTTTTGATGAATAAGAATAGATATATTTTAAAAAATCACAAATTATTGACGATATTTTTTTTTTATGATTATCAAAATATACAACAGATACTCTATTTTTAGAAAAACTTCTTTGTTTAATTAGCTTCTATTAATCAATATTAATTAAATTGAGGTTAATTAGGTAAATTCTTGAGAATTAACATCAAAAAGATATTGTGATTTTTCTTATTGTAGCCTAAAAGCACCTGTGTTTTCAATAAAATTGACTACAATTAACTGTTGCAAAGCTTTATTTTCTTGTTTTTCTGTAATCTAGGATATATTATGATAAAAATAATTACCTAAATACACTTTTATTTTTATAGTGAATCCGTGAAAAATTTAATTGTGCTTTTTTAATGTTTAAAGAAAGTTATCTAATAGTTTCTTAAAATATATGCATTTTTTATGTATGTTTATTAAATCGTTCCTTAAATTAAACTTATTTTCCTTTTGGACCTAATAAGCTAAGCTCTGATAAAAACCAAAAAAAAATTAATAATTAAAAAATTGAATATAAAATAGTGGTATTAGTTTTGAAGAAGGAAGACAGGAGTATGTACTGGGATTTATTACTGCTGCAATAAGCGGCAACGCAGGAATATCAGATCTGGCAACGCTGGGATCGCTTTAATAGCTTTCAAATTATTAAAAGAACAAAATTAAAAATCAAACTTGAGAATCATTATATTTCTTTCACTGTTTAAACACTTTCTGTTACAGGACCCTCTGTATATGTTTACCGTTGAACTTATATTTATCCATTATAATATTAATAAAAGTGATTTGAAAATAATAAAGTGTAATTATTTTTTTAAAATTAATATATTACCATATATATAATATGTTAGCATCTCAAGAATTTAATGTGTTTTTTTTTATAACTTTTTTTTACTTCATAAACCTATTTAAAACAAACTAATTAATTAATTAAAAATATTGTAACTAAAGTTTTTTTTAGCCACCCCCTCTCCATTACTAGAACAATTTGGTTTTGAGGTGTCCATCACTATTCTAAAAAAGATGTTTTGTTTTTTTAAATGAAGATTATACCTGCAAAACTGAATATTTTATTTTATTTTAATGTTTTAAATAAAAAAACGAGACAATAGAGATTTTAAATGTCCAACAGAGAAATTTTCAATTCTAATAATTACGACGCCATAAAACAAAAAAGACAAAAATTTGCTTAGCTCCGTCCATTACTGGTCCGCTTACCCTAATGTAGGAACTTTTCAATGTTGTGGAGATGTTTGACCGTTATTATAATACTATTTTGTCGGTTACGCCGACGTTTCGGCACACTTTTTAATTTCTTCATCAGGGCTTTAAAAGTTACAAAATTTAAAAGGTATAAAGTAAAAATAAAATAAATGAATTATTAGTAGATATTAAATAAAGAATTAAGAGAACTAACAAGATGGCATTTATTGGGTGTTAGTATAATCTATATATATAATTTATAAATATTTATTTATGTTTTAACTATATTACTACCCAATACATCACTGATCTTGTTAGTTCTGTTATTTCTTTATCAAACAACTGTTACTTATTTAATATATACTAATAATTCATTTATTTTATTTTTACTTTAAACCTTTTAAATTTTGTAACTTTTCTTTATCAAACAACTGTTACTTATTATCACTGGTGCGCTTACCCTACATACTATTAAATTTTATAAATAAAATGGATCGTTTATTTTACTGGAAAAGAAAATAAGATGGACGAGAGAACGAGGTTGGCCAACAGATGATAGCCGTAATCCGGCAATATTTAGGGCTCTCCAGGACCCGTAACTTATATTTTAGCGCCCGTGATTCAAACCCTTGCACTCCTAGAGGTCCTGCCGTACATTATGGCGTCGCGATTTATAGCAGTTTGTACAATTTTATTAGCTATTTATTATTTATAAATGGCAAAATATCGCATTTCGATATTTTTAAAGATAGCTCTTGCTACTTAAAATACAAAATACGACGGATAGATATGCTAAGTATGTTATATATCAATGACAAATGTATTCTATAACTGGTACTGTGTGTGTGGTAAAAGCATAATTTATTTACAGGAAATGGACTCATAAATAATTTATACATTTCTGAAATATATATATATATATATATATATATATATATATATATATATATATATATATATATATATATTAAATGCCTTATGCGAGTCAGTATGATTATCATCAAAGGTTGGTTTTATCATCTTTATTAAAAAAAAACGCTGAAAATTATTTCACAATGGTTTATTATTTCCAAACAATTATACATCCAAAGTAAATTTACCTCAATAGTTACAAAGAAAAATAAATAAAAGTTGATTCCAATTATTGGACTAAACTTTTACTTTTTTTAATCATTAGTAATATTCTATTAAAAATAATATTACTTTAGTAACACATTCAAAATTTAAAAACCAAAACAAAGGATATAACCTTTGCAGTAGAACATAAAAAAAAACTAGAGACCATATCTTTGCTCCTTGTTGTCCGATTTTAACGATTTTTTTTTTTTTTTAGGAAATTCCGTTAAGTTTTAAAAAATCGGAATTTCATTTTACCATCCCTCGTAACTTTTTTTTCAGCTTCTTTTCGAAGTATGGTATATAGATAGCTATAGAGTCTATAGCAACGGAGCTTTTTCGGCCGCCATTTTGAAAGTAAAAGGCGGATAGTAATGTCGATGAAGGAGGATCATCCTCGGGTGACCTCTGATTTTATATCAAAATTTGAATGGACAAAAATATTTGTATTCGTTTTTCGAATTCTACGTATCCTGAAACGTGAAACCTCAAATTTTGAGAGGGGGTTTTGAATTTTGTGTTGGATTACAATGGTTCATTATTGAAAATAATAAACCAAAATATTTAAAACCTACTTTTTTTCGACTGTATTCTTCCTTTAGGGGTTTTTCCTGAGACAGGGAAGAAGGCGGGGGAATGTCAATTACAAATTTCTTATATTTTTTCTTGACATGTAACATTTCAATGATAATAATAAAAGGTTTAGCTAACCGGAAGGTTCTAGTACGGGTAGGAAAGCAAAAAGAACTTGGATATTTGTATTATTGTTTGACTGGGGAAGGTAAACAGTGAGAGGACGAAAGGGGAGGGGGGCGTGACGATAATGTGGGGCAGGAACGCTGAGGGAGATCGAACTGTTTGTCGGCAAATGTTAACAGTTAGTTCTGCCCTTTCGGGACAGTTGGCATTTCTGTTCCGCTGACATATATATCCAATGGCGATAGTCATCGCTTGTCGGCAACATCGCAAAAAGTTAATGTTTTTAAGCGATTTCTAAGTTTTTTTTTTTTTTTTTAACTTTTTTATTGAAACATATTACAATATGTTTCAAAGGACATTTATAATAGTGTTCAGAGACCACATGGACACTGATTTCTAAATTAAATACATTTTCTTAATTAAATACATACACATCAAAAAAAGTACCTAGTGACTTCTTGCAATAAACCGATTTTATAAATATATATAACAATACAATATTTTTATTGATCGACTTTTATATTTATTATTACTTAAAATAATAAGTATAGGATATATGAAATGAAATAAATAAAAATATTTTTATTTTGTATTTGTATTTAACAAATTATGAACACAGAGAAACGGCCTGTACGGTCATACATTAAATTAAATATTTACAAAACAATATATAATTACAATAAAAATATAGGAAGAAAAAAAAGTAACAGGACAGTTTAAAAACAAAGCAACAGTTTAAAAATGAAAAAAAAAAATAAACCTGGTTACACTTACCCCACTGTACCTTATATATATATATATATATATATATATATATATATATATATATATATATATATATATTTTTTTTTTTTTTTTCTGTTGCCATTACGGACCATTTAGATCTTTTACCGCCTTAACAAGCCTGCTCCCTGTCTTGGGTTATTTTTTTCCATTTATATGCACGCAGCTCTGTTGCATCTTTGTGGTCTTTTATCTTCTATTGAGACTCCCAGATGGATTGCTACGAGCTACATGCCCCGCCCATCTTAACCTCAGTGCCTTCATATCATGCTATATTGATTGGCCATTTTCCATAAGCAGTTCTTTAATGGTCTTTCTTCTCAATGTGTTAGTACTTCGATTCCAGATCTCTCCGGTCATCTTGCGGAGGATTTTCCTCTCAAATCTTTCAAAACTTTTTTCTTGGGTGCTGGTTAATGTCCAAATCTCACTGCCTACACATTGTACACACTGTTTTTAAGATTTTTCTGTATTTCAATACCTTTGAGAGGCAGAAAAAAACTCTGTTTGCTACGCTAGTTATACGCTTTTATATATTTATATATGTGTATGTATATGTATATGTATATATATATATATATATAATATATATATATATATATATATATATATATATATATATATATATATATATATATATACAACAGATTTAGACCTAGGATCGATATCACTAATGCCCGATGGACGATAAGCTGACGCAAGCAGGACACCCTAGCTAGTCCCTATCCTTCAACACCCTCGGGAGGGGAGGGGGTGACCATTCCTTCCAGGTCTGGGTTTTATTGTCCCGTTAATTATCCTGCCATCCCGGAGGATCCTGAAGGTGTCCTTCTGATTTAATGTCTTCATTGCCAGCCAGCACTGATAGCTTTAACGTTTCTATATTGATTAACCCTTGCCACAGGCGGATCTACGGGTTTTTTTTTTTTTCCTGTTGAAGCCTCCCTCCCCCCCTAAAATGGTAAAATATAACTATGTTTTACAGGAAAAAATATTAAAAACTATCTCTTAAAGTATTCTTGTACGTTTAATTACATTTAATACGACTTCAAGAACCACTTAAACACCATTTCATATTGGTAGTTAATTAATTATCATTATATGTATGTGAAAAAAAATCAATCGGGCTGAAGCCCCCCAAAAAAAAAAATTAAATCCTGGATCAGCTAGTGACCCTTGCAATTATATAAACCTTGTCATCATTTTTTCATTATTTATTACACAAACTGAGAACTGCTTGGATTTTAGTTCAGCTTTAAATCTATACTTATTAATAAATTTATATTTATTGATTCTGAACTTGATTTTATTCAGAGAAGGACAAAATTTATTTTATTCGATTACGCATACTGAAACGCAAAACTTCAAATTTTGAGGGGAAGTTAAGTTTTTCATTTTTTTTTAAACGATTAAAATAGTTCATTATTGAAAATAAACCAAAATTACCCATATTTGGCTATTGTTTTTCAATTATCTACATGCACTTCTGCTCTATTATTGAACTCTTGCATATATTTTTATTAAATAGTCTTTATTGAGATATTACAATCTGTCACATTCAATGACAATAGTAATAGTGATGCAGAGTAGCTCATTCATGCCATAAAGTAAATAAAAATAATAAACAGCAATATAATAATACTAAAATAATTTGTATATGAACTAAAAGACACGAAACTAAATTAAAATAAACTAATCTAACAAAATAAATACTTGATTATAATTAAAGCGTTCATTGTTGTTTAGAGGCTTCCAACTACTCTTCTCCATGGGTTGGTACTCTTTTCTAAAAAGATAAAATCGGACATTTTGCTGCAAAGATATGCTATCCTAAATATTTCCCAGGTATTCTACTACTGAGCTCATATCCTTTATTTTGGTTTTTGATTATTGCAAAATGTTACATCAACTGAAGCAATTTTGTCTTCTTTTTTTAGCAATTTTTTTTTTTATTTATTGAAAAATGTTACAATCTGTCTCAAGGACATTTATAATAGTGTTCACAGATCAAATTCACACTCTATGTAAATTATACAGAAAAATAGTATATATACAATAAATAAGAATAAAATAACCTAAAAATAAATAAATAAAAATAACACATACATACCTATATACAATACTTATCAAATTAAGAACGGTGAATAAAAAATATTGTTTAGGTCAATATTAGGAATCACATGTTATTTATTTTTCTTTATGTTACAAGGAAAGTAATGTTACTTTTGATATATAATTATTTGGAAATAATAAAACATTGTGGAATGATTTGTAGCTTTATAGTTTTTATAGATATTTAGGAACTTTATGAATAAATCAGTTTTAACTGAAATGGTTATTCATTTATCTGTGACCATCATAATTGTTTAATTTTAGAATAATCACCATTGTGCTAACTTAATATTTTACCATATTGTACTTAATATGATAGTATCAATGATTTTTCCTTGAGAACTATAATTAAAATGGGCTAGATTAAAATCATAGAAAACGTTTTTTATGAGAAGGAGTTAATTGGGGGGTGCGGTCAAATAAATACTAAATTAAAATATAGTAATTATTTAATTAATTAATATTGATATTTTAATTTAGTATTTATTTGACCGCACCCCCCAATTAACTCCTTCTCATATTATATCAACGGTCAACTATCTCTAAATCTTTAAAAATGTTTTTTAATTTCACAATTTTATTAGGGGTTTTTTTATACTATCGCAGTTTTATAGCTTGCTAATTCCCAACGCCAGAATTGTTAGAATTAATTCAGTTGTAATAGCCAATGAGAATGGCCTATGTAAATTAGGTCACAGAGTTGAATGGAGCCAATGAGAAAGAGGCATTGCATTGCATGCTGCCATTAAATCACTAAATGAGTCGGAAAATTCAAATCGGCTCTCGATTTTTTATGCTTCAGAAAATGTTATTAGGAAATGTTATTGCAACCGTAGGAATTCAAACTGCCCCATAAAGAGTCTGAATCATGAACTCGAGAAATGAAGAAATATCTTTAATTATATTAAAATATATAACTATCATTATTATTATTGATATAAAACTACTTATACTGTGACAGTAAGACGTTTTGAGTATACAGTATCCTTATCTACATGATATGACAATAAATCTAGTGGTTATCATTAAAAAAATTGCGATTATAGAACAGCTGACTGAACACAATACAACTATAAAAACAGCTGACGTTAATATTATTTTAACATAGTCATTATTTAAAAATTTAATTAAAATAAAAAATTTCGGGACTATCGGCCCCTCCGTTCTTAATCCCCAAAACGTACTATTTTCGAGATAACGCAAGGCATGGGGTTCGCATCCACACAACCGGACGTTAATTGTAGTACTGTCATTGGATACATGTCTCATTTCGTCGACTTGAGGTCTCTATGATCGAGAGAGGAGGAGTTTATATTGTTTATCAAAGTTTTTTTTTTTTTTTTTCAGTGAGCCTTGTCATCGTTAATTCTTGAGCTATCCGTTTTCAAGGTTTTCTTCTCCTTCAGACGAGAAAAATAGTTCATTCAAACCTAAAATTCAGGCAAAAAGTTAAGAAAGAAAAAAAAAATTATTTGCGAATAACACGAAAATTACACACTTTTCTCTTGGTTATGCCTATGATTGTATACATGATTACTAAATTTCCTACTGAAAGAAAAAAAATAATCGAAATCGTACAATTATTAGCAATGCTACAGCTTATTGAAATTTGAAAGGATATTGGTTCTAATAATTAATGAAGTTTTTTTCCTTAGTCGATTATATTTATCGAGAAAGTAATAATTGATTTCTCTATCTTATGATACCTTACATTATTTTCTTTTATTATTAAATTGTCATTCGATCACTGGACAATATACTTTGCGAGTTTTTCGCACGTACCAACTAGTTATTAATTATTACTTTTTTTTTTATTGATGATATTTACAACTGTATTACAAGTAAAAATACATTCAGTAAATGTGAACAAAAGAATATTACAACATGAAATCACTTGTTGAGAAACTACCCACTGGTAGCACTCTAAAAATGTATTTACAAAAGAAGATCTCGAGGCCATCTTCTTTTCAGACGCCTCTGAGGGTTGTCAGGGATCGAGAAGGAAGCAAGGCTAGAAACGAGAGGGTTAGGATGGTTCTAAAGTTTGGTATGGAAGATAGGTATCTGGATTGGGCCAGGTCAGAAACATAAGGAACATTAAGGTCATTATGGATGATTTTGTTTGTGACAAAGTAAGGAGCTGTGGGGATTTTACGAAGGATTTTGGATTGTAAGGATTGGATACGAGGGGAATTCGATGGTTTAGTGGAGCCCCAGAGCTCAACTCCGTAAGTCCAAATAGGTCTTATTGTAGTCATGTATATGAGTCTTTTGTAATTGACTGGGAGCTTATAGCGTTTGTCTAGTAAGTGCTGGAATTTTTTTTTTTTTTTTTTTTTTTTATAGTTCTTATTGAGATATATTACAATATGTCACATTCAACGTCAATAGTAATAGTGATAAAGAATGGATCATTCATACTATGCACAATAAATAAAAATAATAAACAGCAATATAATAACACTAAAAGTAAAAGTATATAAACTAAAATAAGCAAAAATAAATTAATCTAACAAAATAAATACTTAAATAAACACATGCTTTTATACAATATTTACAATATTCATTCACTGAAGATCTCCGAGCCTGCTTTTCTAAGGAGGGAAAGGCAGGACTCTAGGAGATCCCAGAGTCTTTCACTCAGCCGCCTCATTGTTATTACCAATGGAGGCTGAGCACAGACACTATAACCAGACTTGAGTGAATTGCTTGAGTGGAGAATCTGGTCATTGTCAGAACTCCAATATATTCTTACCAGTGTCTGGGCCCCTTCAATCTTCGAGGAGGATTGTAGGGATGAGTAGAGCTATAGAGGGATTGTGCAAAGGGATTTGACGATATGCACTAGCGGATCCAGGATTTAATTTTGGGGGGAGGCTTCAGCCCGAAAGCTTTTTTTTTCATAAAAATAACGATAATTACTCTGGGAAAAAAGAGGGAAACTAATTACCTATATGAAGTGGTGTTTAAGTGATTCCTAAAGCCCTTTTAAATGTAATTACACGAACAATATTACTTCGAGAGATAATTTTTTTTTTTTTTTTTCGATTAAACATGATTTTATTTTCCGATTTTTGGGGGAGGGCTTCATCCCAAAAGCCCCCTCCCCGTTGATCCGCCCGTGATGATATGTAAGATTTTGGTGGAATTTGGAAAAATTTTGAGGGATAAGGTCTAGGACAAATGGGATATTAAGATCATTGTGTAGGGTTCCGTTGGTAACATAGAAAAGAGCATCAACTATTGTTAGAAGGACTTTGGACTGAAAGGATTGAATGCGTTGATATTAGAAAATGTTGCCTTCCCCGCACAGTTCCATTACTTATATTAGTTATTACTTATATTAATTATTACTTATATTATTTTTTACTTGGCAGGTGGACAATATCCGAGCCTGCTTGAGCGCGGCCGATAGACTTGGGGTGCGCCTGGAAGGTGTGACCGCCCGAGACCTGAGAGAGGGCAGCCTCAAGGCAATCCTCGCCCTCTTCTTCAGCCTCTCCAAGCACAAGCAGCAGCTCAAGCTACAGGCAGAGCAGACCAAGCAGAGGAAGCACGACGAGATGTTGTCCAGGTGAGTCCACCAGTACTTGTACCTCACAGGGCTATAGTTACCTTAAGGCCTCCGGACGTTTTGGTCTGCAGGCCACCTTCAACAAGTCTCCAGGGCCAGTTTTCCTGAAAAAAAATATATCGATTTACGAATTTTCAAAACCATTGAAAGTCAAATATGTCTCATTTAATGGTGAACGCACCAGTTATGTACAGAGGCTAGTGTTGTCCAAAATTGTCCCAAAAAATTTTGCAAGACCAAATTCAGGACTGCTGAAAAAAATAGATTTTTTTGCATAAAAATAAAGGCAAAATGGCTACTAATACATGATAATCTTAGTTACTATATCTTAATAATTGATAATTGGGGCTCCACTAAACCATCGAATTCCTATCGTATCCAATCCTTACAATCCAAAATCCTCCGTAAAATCCTTAATGCTCCATACTTTGTCACAAATAAAGCCATTCATAAAGACCTTAATGTACCATATGTCGCTGATTTAGCTAGAGCCAGATATCTATCCTTTCATGATAAACTTCAGTCCCATCCAAATCCGCTTGTTTCCACTCTTGCTTCTTCCTCGATCCCTGATAATCCTCCTAGGCGTCTGAAAAGGAGATGGCCTCGTGATGTTCTTACTTAAAATTATTTAGAGAGTGCTACCACTGGGTAGTAACTCTTTAAGCCTGTACATGCCATTATTTATATTTGCGCATATTTACTTGTTGTATTTGTATACAGTTGTAAATTTCATTAAATAAAATAAATAAAAATAATTGATAACGATTTTACAAGGTTGCTTGATGATTTTTTTTTTAATAAACGGCCGATAGATGGCTCTCAAAGACTCGTCTCGGTCTCGCATTTGAGCAATATTGACAGGGGCAAAGGAATAAATTTAAAGGACATGTTGGACTTTAAATATAAATAATAAGCTTCCTTGTTGATTTAAAGGTTCTAGTTTTTTTTCTAGATTGAAGAAAAATGTCCTCTATTAACTACTGTATGAACAAAGTTCCAAAAACATTGAAAGTCAAATATGTCTTTCATTTGGTAGGGTGAAAGCACCAGTTATATACAAAGGCTAGTGTTGCCCAAAATCGGTCTTTGTCTTGAACTTCGTAAGACCAAGACCAGGACTGGTAAAAAAAATCGATTTTTTGCATAAAAATTAAGACGAAATAGCTAGTAATACATGATAATCTTAGTTACTATATGTTAATAATTGGTAAAACCAATATACTTTTGCATTTAACTCTTCTAATTTTTCATTCGGGCTTAGTTAGGTTTCTCCTATCTAAAAAATTACAGTAATATCTCAATAGTAATAAGCTAATAAGTAACTGCAAGACTGTTGCGAGACTCTTGCGCAAGACCAAGACCATGATCAAGACTGAGTTTGCAAAACCAAGACACGTCTCGGTCTCGCATTTGGGAACTAATAAGAGCACATTGAAGGACAGGTTGGACTTTAAATGTAAATAGTAATTTTGTAGTTTTTTGTATATTGAAGAACAATGACCTCTATTGGCAACTGTATGAACAAAGTTCCCAAAAGAAAATTTTAAAATGTCTATAATTGTTGTTTCTATAGTGCTCTTGAGATCGGTTAGTTTCATATCTTCATACTAACAGTTTTGTTAAGAATAAGTTTAACATTTATCTTATCTTATCTTTATTGTTAAATAAAGATTTTAGAATATTTCTGAGGTATGTCCATTACTGGTACCGACCTCCTGTCCATCACTAGAACAATTCATTCTCGAGGTGTCCATCACGAGTGTAAATATTTTTTTTTTTTAAATAAAGATTATACCTGCATAACTGGATATTTATCAATTTTACAGTGTTAAATATAAAAATGAGACCCTAGAGATTCTAAATTTCCAACAGAGAAGTTTATAACTAGTGTTGCCCCAATACGAAACCGAGACGAGTCTTGGTCTTTCAAACTAAGTCTTGGTCATGGTCTTGGTCCTGCGCAAGAGTCTCGCAACAGTCTTGAAGTTACTTATTAGCTTATTACTATAGAGATATTACTGTAATTTTTTAGATAAGAGAAACCTAACTAAGCCCGAATGGAAAATTAAAGGAGTTAAATACAAAAGTATATTGGTTGTACCAATTATTAACATATAGTAACTAAGATTGTCAAGTATTAGTAACTATTTTGCCTTAATTTTTATTAAAAAATTCGATTTTTTTTAGCAATCCTGGTCTTGGTCTTGTAACAGTTAAGCGGCCTTGGTCGTGGTCTTGCAAAGTGCAAGACAAAGACCGATTTTGGGCAACGCTCTTTATAACTATAATAATTACGGCAGCAGAAGCCAAAAAATACAACAATTTTCTTAGCTCCGTCCATTACTGGAGCGCTTACACTAATGTAGCTACTTTTTAGTGTTGTTAAGATGGTTGGCTGTGATTATAATATTAGGAAAAACCTGATTTGGGTGCGGTCAAATTAAATAATATATATTATAATATTATTTTGTCGGTTACGCCGACGTTTCGAACCACTTTGTAGGTCTTCATCAGGGCTACAAAAGATTCAAAATATAAAAGGTATAAAGTGAAAATAAAATGAATGAATTATTAGTAGATATTAAATAAGTAACAGTTGGCCGATAAAGAAATAAAATAATTGATAAGATTACATCAGAGATGTATTGGATGATAGTATAGTTAAAATATAATTTACCGTGTATTTATTTATGTTTTAACTATATTATTACCCAATACATCACTGATGTCAATTTGTCAGTTCTTTTATCTCTTTACCAGACAACTATTACTTATTTACTATCTAATAATAATTAATTTATTTTATTTCTTACTGTGTATTTTGTATCTTTTATAGCTCTGATGAAGACTTACGAAGTGAGTAGAAACATTGGCTTACCAATAAAATATCTCCGTAATATATATTATTTAATTTGACCTCACATCTAACGAACTCCTTCTAATAGCAACTTTTTATATTTGTTTCTTAAGAATTCGATTTAAAAAAATCGGAACATCAACAAACTTATTGGTGCATTTATTGGATTTGAACATTATCCCCACATATATTGTTACAGTAAGGCTCGAAATAGGTTTTTTATCAAATTTAAGCTCCTGTCGTGCTCAAATGCTATTGTACCGTTGGATTTAGAATTTCACGGGGACTTAGCGAATCGTATTCTCCGCTTTTGTTCTCCTTTCTAAAATAAATAAATTCGATATGTTTTACTAGACTGTAAGCAAGACTGGAATTGTGGTGATTTGGTAAATCGACACGGGATAAATTAGGATTCAAAATTTTGATTCGGATATCAAGCCAAAAAATGTACCATTTTCGAGACGATGCGAGGCAAAGGGTTCGCATTCGCAGGGATATGTTTTTGTAAAATATATTATAGAAAAAATAAAAACCAGCTGATTATTTAATTACACCCCCCCTCCACTCCATAAAGCAGCACCACTCAGGTTTTCCATAACCGGTCGATGTTGCTGTGACTGCGGCCATTTAAATTGCTAATAAGATCCGAATGTTGACATATCGCTCTGTTGATTCGATGGAAAATCGTTGTTTCGCGACCCTCTCCTTTTCGCTAACCCCCCTCTGCCCGGTTTTCCGATCGAAATGAGCGAATGTACTTTCCTTGTACACTTCCTCAATGTCCCCCGGAATCGAGCACTCTCATACGCCATTTCCTCTGTCAAACCCATCTCGTTCACTCTCGGATCTGAGTCACGGTAATTCTGTTAAGAGACCGTGAAAATTTTCGAATCTCCTAAAAGTTTTACTTTCACTTAGCTATATGTGAAATATAATATAAGTGAAAGTATTGTGATAGTGAGTGAAACATTTCGAATCTGAGGTTTGAAGTCCAAATAACCTATGCTATGAAAATTGTACTAATAAAAAAAAATACAAAATACATAAAAATAAAATACATATTTTGAATAAATATGTAATAAAATAAATAAAATAATAAAAAAAAATAAATAAATAAATAAAAAATACATTTTTGTTTACAATAACTGTAGAATAAAACAAACTTATTTTTA
This sequence comes from Nezara viridula, assembly GCA_928085145.1. NCBI lineage: Eukaryota > Metazoa > Arthropoda > Insecta > Hemiptera > Pentatomidae > Nezara > Nezara viridula. The sequence goes on from OV725081.1 coordinate 2,008,842, forward strand.
CCATCTCCTTCCTTAATAATACAACGGTCAACTATTAAGTATTCAATCAAACTTGTTTTTAATTTTTATTTGAATAAAAAGATTAAAGAAGGTTTTGATGATTTATAAATAATATATAAGAAATAAGTTTCATTAGACCCCTTCGAAAAAATTTATTTAAAAAAAACGGTTCAGGAATAAACTTAATTTCACACTACTTTTTTTTTATATTTAAGTTCCTGTTTAAAAAAACAAAAAGATGGTTTGTCCACCCACACGACTTTCCTACCTATTTCAGAAAGGTTTTATATCTTAACATATGTCCTTCAAGAAACAAAAAAAAATTTAATTGGATTTATTTTCCTGAAAATTGATGAAAGAAAAGATTTGAGTTCGATTTATTTGATAAACTAAAGCAATGTAAACCGGCTTAAGGTAGATCAGTGTAAAAATTTCAATACTCTCTAATATTGCTGATCAAAAAGTTTTGCCACACCCTAATTTTGTTAAACGATAATTTCTGTTAAAAGTAGAGCAAATAGTAAAGCTTGTGTGATGATTCTCAAATTAATCGCTTTTTGACACAAGGATATGAACCCGCAATCTTACTTTGGAAATTGAATAGCTATAACTTCGTTAATAGTTGTCCGAAATGAACGATTTTTATAGTTTTGTAGGTATTTTAAAAAAAACAAAAAAGAAACATGCAAAACCGTGTTTTTGCGGACTCTGAAAAGTATAGATTCGCCGAAAACCGCATATCGAAAATTCGGCCCGATTGCCATATTTTCCTTACCTAGTATAGGTAGGAAAGTAAAAACAGAAATACAACTAAGGTGTTTGCTTTAGATCATACTATTGAGCTATGGGGCTCCACCAAACCTTCAAATTCCTCTCGCATCCAATCCTTACAATCCAAAATCCTTCGTAAAATCCTCAATGCTCCTTAATTTGTTACAAATAAAATTATCCATAATGACCTTAATGTTCCTTATGTATCAGATTTGGCCCAATCCAGATATCTGTCCTTCCATAATAAACTTCATAACCATCCCAACCCTCTCGTTTCTAACCTTGCTTCCTATTCAATTCCTGATAACACTCCGAGGCGTCTGAAAAGAAGATGGCCACGTGATCTTCTAATATAGACATATTATTAGAGTGCTACCAATGGGTAGTTTCTCAAAATGTGTTTCATTTCATTATATTTTTATACAGTTGTAAATATCATATAAATAAATAAAAAAAAGTGCTGCTTCAAGATAAATCATAATTCTTATCGAAAGAGCCTCTTAGACACTATGGTTGCCATTGAATAACCATCACATGTTTAGGTTTTAAAAATTATAATATTCAACGAGTTAAGAATTTATTGAAAAGGTAATTGGAGAACAGCCGTTATGCCCTTTGGATAATATAGAAACTTTTAAATAATTTAACTAGGTTCAGCGTGAGCAAGTAGACAAGATATCCATGTGCGAATTTACCAGATGTATTTTTTTGTATACAGTTGTAAATATCATATAAATAAATAAATAAAAAAGAAAAAAGATCATACTATAAAGGTGAAAACATAAACAAGGCGAGAATAATAATATGAAATACAAATTATAAATAATAGCTCATTATAAAGAATATGAAATGTTGAACATTTCACTTACAGTTTGCAGATCCGATTTTTAATTTTAGTTATTTTAATCCACATGTAGGAGCACTGCAATCAGTATATTACAGGTAACATTACCCCAATAAGCGTTACACATCCGAACCTGACGGCTTTGTCTCATTCACTCGCCACTAAAACAGTTTTCACTTTATAACTTGCTGTAAGGATCTTCATATCGACCATTATTGTAAATGCAAAGCGTAGCAATGAATACTCTTTGAAAGCGTTAAATTTACTGATAAATGTTATTGTAAGTTTCTGATTCCAAACAGTATCAATGCTTATATTGTCAATATTTTATGTTGAGTCAAGGATAAAATATCATGTCAGTTTTCTATCTAATATCTTCTGAACAAAGCGTTAATGGACATACCTTCATATTTTTTATTTATTTAGAAATATAATAATCCGTCACGTGGAAATAATTGTAGTGAGATATGAACACATTCACACCATATATACAGATAACATAAAATTAATAACAATAGTAAAATAATAACTAAATAATAATCAAAATTGAATTTTTAATAGTTGACCGTTGCATTATAAAGAAGGGAGATGGTCCGGGGTGGCGGTCATAAATAGGCTAAATAGTGGCAAAACTATTTTATTAAAAGTTTCGACCCGACTTTGCAGGTCTTCGTCAGGGCTAGAACGGACAAAATACGAAAAGATAGAGAATTGTGGAAGTTACATAATATTTAGACGAAATTATAAACAATGTGAATAAGCTTATTAAAATTATAAACAGTAAGTGCATTAAAATATGAACAGAGTAAACTCAGTAACAAGACTTACTGTTTATAATTTCAATAAGCTTATTCACCATCGTTTATAATTTTTTGTCTAAATATTATGTAATTTCCACAATTCTCTATCTTTTTATATCTTGTCTGTTCTAGCCCTGAAGAAGACCAGCAAAGTTAGGTCGAAAAGTCGGCTATTAATAAAATAGTTTTGCCACTATTTAGCCTGTTTATGACCGCTACCCCGGACCATCTCCTTCCTTTAATAATCTAAAACTATGTACCAGGTGTGATAAATATTCAGGACGCAGTCATTATAATTTTTTTATTTGTTCTGACGTTTCAAGCCAAACATTTGGGTCTTCATCAGGGCGTGTTCAAGCACCTGATGATGACCCACATGTTTGGGTTGAAACGTCAGGACAAATAAAAAAATTATAATGACTGCGTCCTGAATATTATCACTCATTGTATATAGTACAGTCGACTAACTTTCTTAAAAAAAAATAAATACAATAAAATAACCTAAAGATAAGTAAATCAAGAACGTAAAAATACAGTCATACCTGTATACAATTAGTCAGGAAACACCAAGGCAGGCTTGGCCCTCCAACTATAGAGGGAAAAGCAAGACTCCAAGAGATCCCTGCGCTACTCTCAACTTGTGCTAAAGCAAGTGGAGATACCTTCATATAAAAGGTTTGTTCACTTCCATCCTCCGGTAGCGGTGACTCAGAAGGCCCGAGGACATCTAGATGACAGGAACAATCAAAGGCCCCCACTTCCACTTCTGCTTTACATTTTAATGACCCCTGATATCCGAAGGCTCCCCCTCGACCCACGGCCCCTCAGGGGAACCGACACTTCAGAAGGCGCCTGTTGATGCAGCCCTTTGATTGGTGAAAGAGAGGGTTGAAGGGGGGCGAATTAGACCAAACACCCCTCCCCCCAGTATTAATTGCCCCTCGACCCTTTTTACTGATGACTCAATTATATAATTATATGGTTGTTTTAGTCCTAGCTATCGTGTATGTTGAAATTACGAAACCTTGACTACTTTTTTCCGTGACAATATACGAAATTCGATTTTTTAAACATCATCCGGTGTGTCCATCACACAGTTTTCAGTTACCAGCCTAATTTATGTAGAAAATGATTTTAAATAAATAACAAACGGTACTATTAATAATATTATTTTAACTATAATACGAACATAACCAAATCTGGAGATCTGTAAGCCTTGCGAATTAAATAAGGTATTACAAACACCTGAACACCCATTTGCTTTTCACTTGAATCTTCAGATAATTTGATTTTAAAAAATCGAGAAAAACAGTGGCCTACTAAAATATTGGTCCGTTTGCATTTTGTAGGCCACCTTTTTTATCAATTTTGTATTCAAATTATCTTTCGATCCAAGTGACAACCAAATAGGTATTTACGAGTTTTTATTGCCTAATTAAATAGATAAAGTTTGTCTCCCTCCAATTTGAAAACGCCCCAATCACAAGAATTTTCGTAAATATAATAGTTGTAGGTTACGATGATATGAAGCTATTCACGAAGTTTCAGACGCATGTTAATAATTTGATGAAAATAGGTCTGTACCACGGACTATAATAACTGATTATCTTGTCCCATTGCTAAATATCCCTCCAGATTAATTGTTAACCAATAGGACACAGCTATCCCTGAACTAATATTAATCCATTATTGTACTCGCTTAATTAATTAATCGATTGTACTCGCTCGAGAACTATTTGTTTAGGGTAGTAAAGCCTTGGTTGTTGGTTTAGGAAAATGTATAGTATCTGTGCAGACAGTGAGTAAGTTTATTCCATAGTCGGTGATTGCAGTGTTGAAATATAGAACTGTGAATAAAGGTATAAATATCACTAAAATTAATAATAAAAAATGCTTGAATTTGAGTCATTCTGTCAACTGAAAGGCTCATATATAATATTAAATTCAATGAGTAATTGATTATTACATAAGTAGAAGACATACCAAAAGACATTGTTATCTTTAACTAAGAAGTGAACATATGTACTGTTGCAATCTGCTACATTGTATTGTAGAAATCACTAGCGGATCCAGTATTTAATTTTTGGGGGGGCTTGAGCCAGGAAGCTTTTTTTTTTTCATATATATATATATAGTAACGATAATTACTTTGGAAAAACAGAAAGATGCTAACTACCTATATGAAATGGTATTTAAGTGATTCTTGAAGTCCTATTAAATGTAATTAAACCAGCAATAATACTTTAAGACATAATTTTTTTTATATTTTTTACCATAAAATATGGTTACGTTTTTCCATTTTGGGGGGGGTCTTCATCCCGAAAGCCCCATCCCCCGTAAATCCGCCTGTGGTAGGAATATATTACTGTTATTTTTAAAATTCCCTTAATATATATTTATTTAATTTTTTTATAAATCTTCAAAGCCAATACTTTTTATTTATATTTTTATACAGTTGTTTTTCGTTTTCTGTTTCTTTTTTTGACGTAACAATTTATATATATAGTTTATCTTATTTATGAAAAAAGAATATTTCTCCTATTTATTTCTATATTTATATAGTATATAAATATATAGTATATAAATATATATAGTATATGTATTTAATGGAGCCAGACCTCCTGAATGAATGAATGAAAACGTGTTTACAAAATAAAATATATGTATATACAAGCTACAACACATAGACAATGGAAAATTCCGTCTGTCGAGGTCTGTGTGTAATTAATAATAAATATTCATCACATTTATAACTAAAATAAATGAGCGATAATATATCTACAGTATTATTATGGTTTTATACATCCATTCTAGCAATTTTCTTTTTCACTGTCTCATCTGTTTAAATAGAGTTTTAAAAAAAAAACAAACATTAATACACCACAAATCCAATAAATAAGAAATTTAAATTCAACAATAAGAGGATCCTGTAATTATATATATTAATTACAAAATACAGAAAACTTTCATTCATTCGTTCATTCATAAATAGAAGACATATTGTGAATGAATTGTAGTGGTATTGAATGACTGATCTGTTGTCCTGGAATATCGGCTGTATACACTCCAGAACACCAGCTTGCTCCCCGGACTATCTCCAGACAGAATCAATAAGACCTGTAAATACCAATACACCTCCCCTCCTTCTTGGGCCCAGCTCAACCGACCGTACCGCGCCTCCTTGACCTCTGCTAATCGGGACGATCCTCCCCTCCGGATAATAGGCTCCGGATCCAGCCAGCCGTCAGATAGCTGCCGACGTACCCTCCGTCCTAATGGGCTATCTCGGCCGGCCAAGAGCTCTCTAATGAATATCGATCCTCGAGGTCCTCCGGGAAAGGGTAGGTTGGCGTTAATAATATAGAGTACCGATTGTAGCGTCTAGACGGGCACGTGTCTGCTCCGGGAGCTTTCGTGACAATTACTGTCGTAGCAGTATCGTTAAGATAGAAACTGCTGAGATCTTGTCTACTTGCTCACGCTGAACCTAGTTAAATTATTTAAAAGTTTCTATATTATCCAAAGGGCATAACAGCTGTTCTCCAATTACCTTTTCAATAAATTCTTAGTTCGTTGAATATTATAATTTTTAAAACCTAAACATGTGATGGTTATTCAATGGCAACCATAGTGTCTAAGAGGCTCTTTCGATAAGAATTATGATTTATCTTGAAGCAGCACTTTTTTTTATTTATTTATATGATATTTACAACTATATAAAAATATAATGACATGAAACCCATTGGTAGCACTCTAATAATATGTCTATATTAGGAGATCACGTGGCCATCTTCTTTTCAGACGCCTTGGAGGGTTATCAGGAATTGAATAGGAAGCAAGGTTAGAAAAGAGAGGATTGGGATGATTATGAAGTTAATTATAGAAGGATAGGTATCTGGATTGGGCCAAATCTGATACATAAGGAACATAAGGGTCATTTTGGATGATTTTATTTGTAACAAAGTAAGGGGCATTGAGGATTTTACGAAGGATTTTGGATTGTAAGGATTGGATACGAGAGAAATTCGAGTGGAGCCCCATAGCTCAATTCCGTAAGTCCAAATATGCCTTATTATAGTCATGTAAATATGTTTTTTGTAATTAATTGGAAGTTTAGAGGGTTTGTCTAGTAAGTGTTGAAGCAGTTGGAAACGTCGAGCTGTTTCTTGTCATTTCAGTCTAGTATGAGGATTCCATGTTAGAGGTAGGATTCCATGTACCAGGTGGAGTCCTAGGTATCGGATTTGTTCAACAGGAATTATTGAGGTGTTGTTAAAGGATACTGAAGGACAGGAAGTCATTGGTTTACGACGAAGGGTGAAGGTAATTTGAAGGGATTTATTAGAATTTATTTTAATCATCCAGTTCTGATACCATTCTTCTAAGCATCACATTTTAAATTTTTAAAATTTAGGCCTCCTCTCGAACTATTTCGGTTATTGTATGTGTTCAAAACCTATACAGTTTATCCCATCTCAATCCATCGGCTTTTAAAACTGCCCAGTTTTTTTACCAAGTTTTGAAATCGCAATTCGCCACTTCTTCATGAAATTCCCTTTCTATTGATAACCCATTCGTCAAAATCCATCGCACATGACAATCGCCGGAAAAGAGATCTATATACTACCGTATTTTATATATATATATATATATATATATATATATATATATATATATATATATATATATGTATATATATATTTTCATATAACTAGGTGTTGATGTTGGGGAGCTTGCGATATTGGCCGATAATATTATTCTGGGCTCACTAGGGATCATCCACTATTTCTTGTGTAGCAATTTATTATGAATTTCGGATGTCCTTTATCATTAATCTATTTATTTATTTAATGTTGATATTTTAACTTTGTATTCTATTTTTGTTTTAATTCAACGAATTGCGTTGATATATGTGTGAGATTTAGACTTGTATTTTGAGCATTTGAATACTTTTTTTTTCTTTCATAAAATAGATGTATTGTATAATGGTAATTGTTTAATGTGGTATTATTAATGAAATGGTATATGACTATTGATGTTAAAAGGTATTAAAAAAAAATGATATGTTTATATAATAATGAAATAATATGATGTAAGAGCTATGTCGATATGGATTGATCAGTATGCTATATGTAAAGCAACCATATGCAAAAATACTTTCCATAAAGTATTTCTCTCTCTGATGATTTTACATACCGTTATTAACTTTTTTCTTTTAAACTTCTTTATTGAGATATTACAATCTGTCACATTTAAGGACAATAGTAATAGTGATAGAAGAGTAGTTCATTCATACTATGCACAATAAATAAAAGTAATAAACAGCAATATAATAATACTTAAAGTAAATTGTATATAAACTAAAAGATATTAAACTAGATAAAAATAAACCAATCTAACGAAATAAATAAACCAGACTATTAGAAATACAAAACTTTTTGATAATTACATATATAACATAAAATTCAATAAGTTAGATAAACAGCTGACACATCGTGTAGAGAATGGAGTGGTGCCGTGACCGCCACAGCCTTCGCTATCTGTCATCCCAATGCCTCTCTGATATTTCTTTGATAGCTCTGGCATCCGCTGATGGCACCATTAGTCTTCCGCTTCTTCTGCACGCTTTTCGTATTGTCCGTTATAGAGGGTCATTATTCCCAAAACAAATATAATTTTGCTCTTTGTTGACCCTGTAATTATTGTTTACTAAGAAATTAACTTTTTACAGCTATTTTTTAACTAAAAAAAAATATCATGTTATTTAGTGTCATTAAGGAAAAATTTAGTCAAATATATACTAATGAGTGGGACTATATTAGTCGTTGTGTTTTTGCCTACTTTTTAAGACAACTTCTCATCAAAGTGTTTTTACGATTAACAATATTTCTAGATAGATTCTTTCTATTATACCTATATAATTTTTCAAATTCATTATCCCCTCCACTGTAATTTGCTCATTCCCCTAAATGCTTAAATCGAATCGTTTTTATTTTTCCATAATTTGCTTTAACTGTTTTCTCCAAGTTCTATTTTGTTATTATCGATAATTTTTTGCATGCATTAAGCATAATACAAATATTATTTAATATATGAAAATAATGCATTTTTATTATAAAACTAACATGACGACCGTTATAAAATATATTTCACAATGGTTTATTATTTCCAAACAATTATACATTTAAAGTAACATTACCTTCCTAGTGATAAAGAAAAAGAAATAAAAGGTGATTCTAATTTTTGGACTCAACATTTTTTTTTAATTACTAGTAATATGCTAAAAAAAAATTAGCAGTACTTCAGTGACACATTAATAAATCAAAAACCAAAACAAAGAATATAACTTTTGCAGTAGAACATATAAAAAACAAATAGAGACCATATCATTGCTCCTAATTTTTCGATTTTAACAATTTTGTTTTGTTTTTTAGGAAATTCTGTAAAATTTTGAATAACCATATACAATATCTACAAAAAAGTGTATACTTTTACTTATTCGGAATCTAATTTTACCACCTCTCGTAATTTTTTTCCAGCTTCTTATTGTTGAAGTATTTTATTTAGATAAAGGGCTTCGTGAAGAAGACTTTAGCTAAGTTTCATTGAAATCGGTACTCATTGAAATTTAAATACCTTTGAAACATATTATCACAATATCAACAAAAAAGTATAAACTTTTCCAGTTATTAGGAATTTAATTTTACCATCCCTCGTAACTTTTTTTGCAGCTTCTTTTCGTTGAAGTATGGTATGTAGATAAATTTAAAGGGCGTCGAGAAAATGACTTTAGCGAAGTTTCATTGAAATCGGTACATTTTTTTAGGCGCTACAGTCTATAGCAACGCAGGTTTTTCGGTCGCCATCTTGATAGGAAAAGGCGGATAGAAATGTGGATGAAGGAGGATCATTTTCGGGCGACCTCTTATTTTATATCTAAATTTGAAGAAAATCGGTTCAGTAATTTCGGAGAAAATGCGCGGACTTCTGGCGGACAAAATAATTTTTATTCGTTTTTCGAATTCTACGTATTCTGAAACGTGAAACCTCAAATTTTGATTGTTTTTGAGTTTTTGAATTTTTTGTTAGATCACTATGGTTCATTTTGGAAAATTATAAACCAAAAATATATAAGATAATTACTGAGAAACCAAAACAAAGGAAAATATATATAAAATAATTATGATATTAATATGTCTTCTTATAGAAGTTGAAGATCAACTATAATAGTAAATTTCTTCATATCATTATATTTCTTGAAAATATTCTCTTCCTATCTATGAATGTGATACGTAGTATTTTTCCTCGATTCCTGATAATCCCCTTCAGTGTCTGAAAAGAAGATGGCCTCGTGATCTTCTTACTTGAAAATACTCTGGAGTATCTCGCTCGAATAGTTTGGACAATATCTCGATAAGTCTGTTCATATCATGATTCCTGATTTGTTCATATTTATGGGCTATATTTATATAATACAGTTGTAGATTGTAATATATTAATAACGGAAATATATATACTTTCTGAAATATGAAATCGCATCAATTCTAAAAAAAAAAAATCTTATCTGAAAGGTTAAGTGCGAGCGATTTTATTTAATATTTGCTTCATATTGGAAATTTTGTTGTTTTTTTCACGTTTAATTTGACTCATATTGAGATATTCGTGCATGACGAATCGCTATGTATATACTCGATATTTGTTATAGAAGTTAAAATATTACTGGTCATTGTAAAATTATTGTCGAGAAAGATGAAAGAGAAGAAAGGGTGAAATATTTCATAAAGGAAAATGTGGCGTTGGCAACAGGACGAATCCAAGGACATTTCTTTCGCTCCCATGGAGATATAATTTCAAAACAGAAGAAAGATGGCGAAAGTTTGTTTTGAAAACGTTAAACAGTATTCGCTTGATGGAACCTTTGAACGCTAAACTGTTCCTGTAATGCCTGGCAACGATATAACTAAAATAAATCTAAACCTCAACATCGTTTACAAGCTTTTCTTCACGTATATTTTAAATATTAAATAAATATTTCACGAATAATAAATTAGTTTATAAGAAAGTTAAGCTTCCATAAATAAAATCATACTCATTTTTATTATTTATTCATAGCAAATTTTAAAAAGCAGAGCTTAGGTTTTATAATATACAATATTGTATACGTTTAATGTATGTACCTATTATATAGTTCATAATCTTACATCAAAGTAATACATATAATTATATAAGTTAAATAGGGATATATCAGAGGATCCGCTTAAATTACACTAAATGACACAAATCGGACCCTAGTAAACACGTTATATAAAATAAAAACGTTTGAGGAGTTTTTATCTACTTATTTCAAATAAAGGCGCCAAATTTAGAACTTATTATGGAAACCCTAAATATTTAGTTGAAAAAGTGAATGAAATATAATCATTCGCAAGTTTGATTTTTAATTTTGTTCTTTTAATAATTTGAAAGCTATTAAATCTATTCCAGCGTTGTCAGATCTCATATTCCTGCGTTGCCGCTTATTGCTACAGTAATAAATCCCAGTACATACTCCTGTCTTCCTTCTTCAAAACTCCTACCACTATTTTATGCCCCGTATAATATATATATATATATATATATATATATTTTTTTTTTTTTTTTTTTTTTTAATTCATCTGTTACGAACTTTAGTGAACAACTGAAAAAAAAGTCTTCCAAGTTATAGAAAATTATGTTATATCCCTCCGGTAACTTTTTGCACCGCCATTCACAAAATCTCTTTATCTCGGTTTGGTAAAAATTATAATTTAATTTAGTTAATTAGAATTTTTACATGACAACCTAACGATTTTTCATTATTAAAATATTTTTTGCCTACTAGGACACATTGTATCGAACGCTAAGACATGGGTCTTATATTTTTCTATATAGTGTTACCCAAATGCAAGACCAAGACTCGTCTTGATCTTGTACAAGATTTTGCAGTTAGTCATCTAATGGCTTATTGCTATTTAACATAAATACATGTTACTTTACATCTTAGAATTACTACTACTTCAAACACTACGGAACGGATACATTTACATGTTTTTTGGCATAAACGTAGTAAAATCAAACTATTTTTTTTTATTATTTCTTAATGATATTTACAACTGTATTAAAGAAATGCGTTTAGTAAATTTCAACATATGGATATGAATACGTGAAAACACTTGTTGAGAAACTACCCAATGGTAGCACTCTAATGATATGTCTACATTAAGAGATCACGGGCCCATCTTATTTTCAGACGTCTCGGAGGGTTATCAGGAATCGAAGAGGAAGCAAGGTTAGAAATCGGGAGGGTTGGGATGATTCTGAAGTTTATTATGGAAGGATAGGTATCTGGATTGGGCCAGATCTGAAACAAAAGAAACATTAAGGTCATTATGGATAGTTTTATTTCTAACAAAGGAGGGTGCATTGAAGACTTTACGAAGAATTTTGGATTGTAAGGATTATATAGGAATTCGATAGTTTAGTGGAGTCCTTATTATAGTCATGTATAGTATAGTGTCTTGAAGTAGCCGGAAACGTCGAGCGGTTTCTTGTCGTTTCAGTAAAATCCAACTAAATTAATAAATTTAACTTGACAATACATTAAAGGCATTGCCAAGAAATATAGTGATAATCCTTCACAATGTCACCATTTTTTTTTTTTAAATCTCTGATGTGTTCACTTATATAACAATTTGTTTTCTATTTAAGTATGTTCATAAAAACAATATATTTAACATAGGAGAAACCTAACTAAATCTCGAATGAAAAATTGGAAGAGTTAAATATAAAAGTATATTAGTTTTACCAATTCTTTACATGTAGTAACTAAAATTGTCTAGTGTTTGTAGCTATTTTTCCATAATTTTATTCACTCAACAATCAGGTGGTCTTGGTCTTGTAATATGAAATACCAAGACCTATTTTGGGCAAAACTAGTTGTATCACCGAAAAAAAAATTGTAATCAATGTTCTACTGACTGACTTCCCTTGTGAGAGGAAATTACGAGCTGAGTGGTGGGAGCTCTTCTGTTAAAGGACTTTCTTTTGTTAAGATTGAATGAATAATTATAATAACCGATATCGCGGCCATGATAACATGAAATAGCCTCGACTTTAGCGACAAGCCCTCCCATTGGCTAACACTGACCCAATCCCTAAGGTTGAACAAACTGGCAAATTATCCTTTACGGGATAAAATGTAGGCTAATTCATCACAGCTTTTTTTTTCTTTTTCTTTTTCTTTTTCTTCTCTGCTCGAGGTGGATTCTTTCCGGTCCATTGTTACGAAGTCTTGAATCCTCCTTCAGCTGCAACGCTGCACCTCATCGTTTCTTTTTTTCTGTTAGTTACTTCATCAGCAGCTGGGAAAACCGAGCTTAAGTAATTCTAATTGTCTCTGTAACGGTTCTGTTTCCTTAGCTATTTCTTAGATCATTTGCTATTCTTAAATCTAAAGCATTATTTCCTTAAATAAAATTTAATTCCTCAGCAAGTAATAAAATATTTTCTTATTATTTGCTATTGACTTCTTATCAAGCCATCCCGACACATACTGAAGGAAACAGGAGAGGAAGGTTATATAAAACAGCTGATTAGCATGAATACAGGGGAAAAATACTCATACTTGAAATATAATAATACAAAAAGGTATTAATAGATTCATATTGCTTATTTTAGTATTATCATTTGTGGATTAGCAGTGTACTCACTATTTTTTGTGTTCTATGTATGTTTTGATGAAAAGTCAGAACCATATATTTTTTTGTCCTTCTGTCTGTCTGTCATATATGTAATCTTGTTTTTTCTTCCCTGATGATGCTAGAATTTATAGAATTTAAAAAATAATGGACGTCACGATTTGCCACTATATTCATATTAAGCCGGGTTTAGACATTTCGAAAACACCTGAAAAAACAGGAAACACAAGGAACAAGGTGTTTAGACATTCTTGTATTTCAAAGTCACGTGACGGATGTTTGAAATAGTATCTGTCCTAAGCAATTATAATTTTTAAAATAAAATAAAATTAGGCTCATAATTAGTCAAAGAAAATGGTTAATAAAGAAAATTCATTTAAGTCGTACCAGAAACTATTATATTAATCAGCTCTTAACACAAACATCAAAGAGGTTATTAAAAGCAACACTATTGCTTAGCCAAATTTTGTTTGATTTCTTTTGAAAAACAGACAGCACAAATAATTAATAAAAACAGAAGCATAAAGAAATAAATGATTTAGACATTAAATTGAAAATGTCAAAACGTAGTTTTATATGCTATTTTAGATATTGGTAATCAGTCGACTGATCAATTATTAGTAGTCTTGCCCAAATGCGAGACAGAGACGGGTCTTGGTCTTGCAAACTCAATCTTGGCCTAGGTCTTGGTCTTGCACAAGACTCTCGTAACAGTCTTGCAGTTACCTATCAGCTTATAACTGTAGAGATATTACTGTTATTTTTTAGATAGAAGAAACTTAACTAAGTCTGAACGAAAAATTGGAGGAGTTAAATGCAAAAGTTTATTGGTTACACCAAGTCTTTACATATAGTAAAGACTAACTAAAATTATCAAGTTATTAGTAACTATTTTTCCTGAATTTTTATTTGAAAAATATTTTTCTACTTGGTCTTGGTCTTTCAACAGATAGGCTTTGTACGTCTTGGTCTTTTAAGTGCAAGACCAAGACCGATTTTGGGCAACACTAATTATCAGAATGGAACAAAATTTTCAGGATTTACAGTCAAGAATCTTTATTAGGTTATCCCACGTTTCGATCTAAACATGATGTGGGTCGAAACGTCGGCTAAGCTAATAAAAACACTTAACTGTAAATCCTGACAATTTTGTTTCATCGTTTATGTGCTATGTTCTGGGCAGTAGAAATCCTACTCTTTGAACGTAAATAATAAATTGTTCGTTTAATGAAAACTAGTAAATACAAAAATAAATCTAGCTTTGCTCCGTTCTATTCTAAGTGCCGGTGATGTCGAAGCTGTGGGCTCACCCAGCCCTGACAGATGGAATAAACTTAGCAAGATCGATTTATCCAAGTCCCGCTGGGCCGCCCTCTTTCGAAATAAGCTGCAAACAATCGTAAAGATAGGACTTTACAAAATGTATCATTAAGATTTAGTTCCAGGGTTGGGGACTATCAGAGCGAAGAGCCAGTTTAACGCTAAATGGTGTTGTAAAGTTGGCTATTGATTAGCCTATATCAGTCAGCCGGTAAATAGATTTAGTTTCATAGTTCATTTCTCCTCAAAACGGGTCGACTCATGCTCTTCTTTGATTAGCTGCTCTCTGCAACTGTTCCAACGAGGCATTAACCCATTTTCTGTCCAGTGATTTCATAATTGAAACCTTTCAACCGTGTATTACCTGCTTCCTCGAATATTTGTAACTCTTTTATCCAGTTACAGAAACAGCTCCTTTTTCACTTTCGGTTACATTTTTTTATCGAACAAAAAACCTTATAATACGTTTTCATAGGGTTCAAAAAGGCTTTTTGATTCTTAGTACCTCGTTTTAAAATTTAATATTTTTAACGTTTTCGTAAATGATGGTCTAGAGACGTAGATTTTTTACGGTAACACTGCAATGAAAAATATTATTTATTTTTACCTTTTTTAGTCCAGATTTGTAGGTTATATACCAGTCAATTTCTTTTTTTGTGCAGAAAATATTATTATTTAATGAAATTAAATTTAATCTATCAACTCCGCCACCTACGCTGATGATACAACAATTTTAACAAAACACCATAACATCAGGCTAGGCTCAATGAATTAACAAAATCACTAACTGACTTTGTCAAATTGGTACTCACTTTGGAAAATAAGATTAAGTCAAGACAAGTCACAAGATTCAAGATTTACACTTCGACGAGAAACGTAACCCACCAGATTATTTAGGAGATAACCAAATTCCTCAGAAAAACACCCTGTGTCTTGGACTCATATTCGACAGAAGAATGACGTGACAAAAAAAAATTCTATACACAAAACACTTAAAAATATGGTAAAACACTTAAGACTATGTACAGTAGGAAAAATTATAATTATACTCTTTTGAAAAATAAAATAATAAAAACTACATTGAGTTCTTCTTTAAAATGAGGTGTGTTTCTGCTAACAAAGAAAAGACAAAGCTGACAATATAAAATGTCAGGGTATTTAAATAATGAATAATATGTAGACTCATCATTGTCTAATTCTAGCTATAAGCACGGCTATAGGTATTCTAGATTTACGGTTCGGCAAAAAAAAAAAAACACACTTACAAAAACTACAGTCATATCAATCCAAAAGTAAACTCAACGTCGACAAGAAAACTTTAAATAAAGCCTTATGACAACCACCTATTGACAAATTCTTACCTAGTATAGATAGGAAAGTAATATGACATGCACTAAAAACTTTTTTATAATAATAATAATAATAATTTAATTTTGATATAAGAGAGATTTTTTTCGGGCACCAAGACCCATTGGGACGAACGCCGATACATGTGTCCAATATATTTCGATGTAGCGTCAACAAATAAAATGTATTTAATAAATCCGTGACCCGCTGACTGTATCTTTCTCTTGTAAATTCCACCCTCACTTCTATTTATATATATTTATATTTGTTCGCCTGTCCGGATTATTGGAGTTGTCCGAGTGCAAACCAAAATTGTTATAAGCAGAAACATGGCAGGCTTTTTAGGGAATTGGATCCGAACCGTGACAGACTTTCAATTCCACCTCCTTTCTTCCATCCATTGGTAAAACTTCCATCTGCTGAACGAACCCCAGGACTTAGGTTACATACAGAGCAGGTGTAACGTACGTTATGTAGCGTGCGCTATGATATACCTTATTAATGCTGACTCGACGCCATTGTGCACTATCTGTACTGATTGCATAAAGTCACCGTTACCAAGAAAGTACTTCTATATCTTTCTTTTTCTGCCGACATCTTTCTTATCTCAGAAATCTTTATTTCATACTTGATTTATTCTTTTACGGTAATACCGATTCGTAGACCTTTATTTTATTTCAAATAATATATAAAATAATTGGTAAATGGTTGACTGTCGTGGATAATGAAGAGAAGAATAGTTGGGGTGGTCAGTCAAAAAAGAAGGCAAAAATAAATGATAATATTTATTTTGACATTTTCCGACGTTTCGACCTGAAGTTCAGGCCTTCATCAGGGCTAGGAAAATAACCAGATAACAAGGTATGAGAAACACAAGTAGTGATGGTAAAAAAAATAAAAAAATAAAGAAAAAATTTTTTAAAAAAATAAAGTAAAATGAAATTGTTAGAATAATGCCAATAGTAAGAACTAAGAGATAAATAATAATAACCGTTACATTTATTTTATCAGCCGTTACACTTATTTATTATTGGTTATTTTCTTAGCCCTGATGAAGGCCTGAACTTCAGGTCGAAACTTCGGCAAATGTCAAAATAAATATTATCATTTATTTTTGCCTTCTATTTTGACTGACCACCCCAACTATTCTTCTCTTCAATATATAAAATAAAGTTCATATTTTTTTTTTTTATTCTAAGAAATAAAAGAGGTATTCATGCTAAGCAGTAAGTACAAATTTTGAATGAATGGTAAATAACCTCTCTGTGCTAACCTGCTGAAGTGTTATTAGTTATAGTAAGGTTATGCTTGTATTTTAAACAAAGTTTGTGAGTTCTTAATTGATTTACTAATGGTTTGATTTATTCTTAAAATGCTAACGCGAATTAAAAGATTGAGTTGATAAATTATTTCGTTGAAGATGCTTTATTAGAAACCATGAATGAAGATTTAGATGATTCAGAAGGCAAAGAACTTTATGAATATATAGATTTTCTAGTCTTTTAGGTTCGGTGCCATTTTTCTTTTAAAGTTTTTATAAAATATTAGGCCAAAGGTCACCAAATGTACACAGTTATCTCATCATATATTATTTATTCTACGTTTCGGCTTCAGGAGCCATTTTCAAGATACTGCAAACTAATTTTAATTCAGTTGTTATACTTCAAACTACATCATTATAAAACACATATTAATTTAACAACAATCAGATATATAAAAGATAAAACAGCTGATCCTTAACCCGTTTTAAAATAAATCCAGTCCTGCATGAATACGTTAGTGAGGAGCAGCATTTTTAATATCGTCTACGAAAGAGGTACATGAATTAAGAACAAATGTCTTTTTTTAAACAATTTTAACATTCTATTTTAATTAATTATTTATTTATTATAACTTTAGAAGTATCAAAACAACATTCTATAAAACAAAGAATGACAAGAAGACGAATTATATTATAATGATACAATTTAGGAAATTTTATGCAGCGGTGCATGGTATGTAGATGATAAATTTTACATAAATTTTAACCAAAATGCTATGTTGTAAAAAAGAAAAAAAATTTATAAAATAGATTTTGGACTATTAATATAACTGATTGTTATTAGGTTAATATGTGTTTTATAAGGATGTATTTTGAAGAATAACAACTGAATTAAAATTAGTTTGCAGGATCTTGAAAAATGGCTCCTGAAGCCGAAACGTCGAATAAATAATACAGGTTTTAAAAACTGTGTACATTTGGTAACATTTTATAAAAATAAAAAAACTGAAATAAAATAAAAACTGAATATATAGATAAAATCCTAGCTGTGTTTGCATTCTATTTCTGTGGATATTATACACATAAAAAACAAAGAATCAAAACCTTACATTAACCATCTCCGTGTATTTACGAAGTTAGCAGCACTTTACAGGAACGTTGGCTGCATTAAAATCGAGAGTTCTAGCGGCTATATCGTAAATAAATTTTTCGACTTTACACATTTAAGAGGCTTACAATACTTAGCACTGATTGGATGAATACCCTTAAAATGTAAAATAAGAATCTTGTTTGTCAACTTACACGACTTTCCTACCTATTTCAGAAAAGTTTTTATATCTTTAAATATGTCCATTAAAAACAAAAATTGAATAAGATTTATTTTCCTGAAAATTTATCAAAGAAAAAATTTAAGTTCAATTTCTTAAATAAACTAATGTAAACCGCCTTATAGAAGATTAGCGTAAAAATAATAAACCAAAAAAATCAATACATTTTAATGTTCCTAATCAAAAACTTTTTTACCTTAGCCCAAATTTGTGAAATAATAATTTCTGTTAAAAATCTAGGGAAATCTTGTGTGATGCGGTCAACAGATTTTCTTTCTTTCACTTACTTTTCTTTTTTTTTCTATTATTCACCGCTTAGACACGTAATCTTACATACGAAATTGAATAGCTGTAACTTCGTTAATAGTTATCCGAAATGAACGATTTTTATATGGCTTTGTAGGGAGTTTTTTGTCAGAATTCAAAAAACACGGTAGGGCTAAACATCGTAGGGGCTCTGAAACTTATAGATCTGTCGGAAATTTGACCCGGCAACAATACTTTTCTTACCTAGTATAGGTAGGAAAGTAATAAGTTAAAAAAATGTTTAAAAAATAGAATAAGCTGTATCATCGCTAATACTGGTTCGATTACGATGATTGTTTGTTTTTGATTTGTAGATAATTTAATTTCCTTTTAAAAGTTTTTATATACATTTTACCGTAGAATATATACTTAGTGAGTTAGTAGGCCCCAAAACATTTTTCTTTTCTTTATAACTTTTTTCCTGAATTTTGCTTATTTATGACTTTTTCTAGAGAACTTAGTACATGTTCAAAATTTGAAAAGACATTAATTAGAAAACTATAGAAAAGTTTCATCTAAATCGTTTGTTCCGTTTTAGCGCTACAGTCTAGAGAAAAATATGTTTTTCACTTATTGCGCGTGGACCACCTTATTTGCGTAGTCAAAACCCTAAAAAATAAAAAAAGAATCAACAAAATCCATCAATTCCACTAGTTTCCGAGATAATCTTGGTACGAAAATACAGAGAGACCAATGGCTGAAAAGATGTTTTTCGTACTTAAGGAGCTCTAAAAATTATAGATCAGTCGGAAATTTGACCCGATCGCAATACTTTCCTTACCTAGCATAAGTAGTTATACCAATTCCTTTGCTTATTGTATGGAGCTTCGATTTTTGGTTTCTGAGATTTTTTAATCCATATCTTCTATAGAATTTTATAAAATTCGTTATCTTTGGTTTCTAAATCTATTTATTTCTTTTTGACTCTCTAAAACACGTCGCGTTGAGATTCAATTTTTAATAATATCCCATTACTGAGAGGATGAAATTCTGAACACTTCTCTCGCTTACAGTACGCAGATCAGATTTTTAATTTTTGAAATATTTTAATCCATATGCAAAAACACTTCAATTAGTCGATCCCAGCCGACTTTAACCGAGCGTTACAAATCGGAGGCCTGACGGCTCAATATAATTCACTCTGCACTAAAAACTGTGCCAATCGTTTTAAATAAAATATATACAAATAATATATAAAATTTACTTTGAAGCGAGGAGCTTATTTCGAGGACGCAGATTTCTCGTTGATGATCCTCAGGTGGTTGGAGTCCTGCTCCTTAGTCCTGCGGCGGGGAAGGAAGTCCTGAGAACTGCTCTCACCTGTCCTCCCTGATGGTGGTGGAACCGCCTCGCCTGGATGCCTTCTCATTTATTTCAGTTCCTTTATCAGTTCCTTACTGTTTACAGTTTAGTTTTCCTTAAATACTAACTGTACCAGCATTTCTTCTTGCTTTAAATTAGGTTTGTATATAATATTGGATATCTTTGTGATAAAGAACTAGGACTCGAAATAAACGTGGATAAAACAAAATATATGGTTAGCTGCAAAAATGGCGATACTACTGGTGATATCGATATAGATGGTAATATGTTTGAACAGGTAGAGAGGTTTAGGTATCTAGGTTCTACGATAACTAGAAAAAACGAAATTGAAGAAGAGATTAAAGTTAGACTGAAGGCGGGGAATGCTTGTTATTTTTCTGTGACAAAACTACTTAGTTCGCGCCTCTTGTCCCGAAACTTAAAAATTAGAATCTATAAAACAATTATCTTTCCTACAGTCCTTTATGGATGCGAAACTTGGCCGCTTACATTAAGGGATGAGCAGCGTCTTAAGGTTTTTGAAAATAAAGTATTGCGTAGAATATTCGGACCGAAGAAGGATGAGTTAACCGGAGAGTTCAGACGGTTACACAACGCCGAATTGCGTGAGCTGTATCCGGGTAATATAATTGATGTAATTTCATCGCGGCGAATCAAATGGGCTTGTAAAGTTGTTGGGCTTAGTAACGAGAGAATTCCTAAAAGGTTAATATTTGCTGTGCCGAATGGTAAGCGTCCGAGGGCTAGACCGAAGCGAAGGTGGGAAGATTGCATTAAAGCCGATCTGAAGGGACTGGGTTTGGACGGCGAACGGTGGAGGGAGGTGTGTAACAAGCGATTGGTGGTGTCGGCATCGAACCTTCGGGTTCGCTAAGCCTTATTATTGTTATTGTTGTTATTTATCTTTGTGATACATACGACAAAGATAGAATAGAATACAATAGAAAATAATTTTATTCTGAGACGAAGTCCGTTTAGAATAACAAAAAAGCACAAAATTAAAATATTACATCTGGCCAAATATAAAGAGAAATTATTAAAGAAAATATTAATTAAACATACTATATACAAAATTTTAAAAAATCTATATACAAAACTCTTGAAACCATGCCAAGACACTTAAAATTATATAAAAGTGGTAAAACATAAATATACACTTATGACAAAAAAAAACATAAAATAAAAATATAATAAAATAATTTTTAATAAATATAATTTTCCATAGGAATTTTTATTTGTTGGGCGCCTGGCTTACCAGCCTTTCATCTCTAAAGAGATAAATCTAAAAAACATAAAGTACTTACTCATTATTTGGCCATTATTAAATATTTACTCTACCATGCTAGCTCAGGTGAGAAGGGGTTAGGTTGGATATTTTTATAAAGCAGCAAAAAGGTTAACAGATCTATTTACAGAATTAATACTATGTACAATAAAAATAAATAAAATACAAGGAAAAAGAGGGAATTCAAACATAATTACTGTATACAATTGAAGATAAAAAGGAAGATATTTAAGATAATAAAAATAACAAAAAAAAGATACTTATTCTATATACAATAGTATGGCATGCCAAATCTAAACATCTAGAAAAGATAGCCAAGATACAAGTGATATAAGATATAAGAGCACATGCACATGCTAAAATATTAATTAATAATCAGGCACAGGAAACAAAAGAGTGTAGAGTTTGTTTTGTTTCCAGTGCTTTCTAAATCTTGGTTACACACTTTTAGAAAAAATAAAAAATATATTACATTCTTTTTAGCAATAAACTCTGTGTTTCTGTTGAAAAAAAAAAAAAAAAGAAAGTCGAATCTGATAGTAAGTATTTAAATGATGAGTTATATGTAAATACATCATTATGAATAATATGTTATTGCATCATAAAAGATTAGCGAGTATCTGACTGTTTTTGGAACAGGAATTGGAATAGGAGGGTTTTGAATGTAGATAGGGATGAAGAATGCCGAATTTTGATAGGAAGCGAATTCCAAAAATTAACAGAGCTAGCAATAAAGGAGTTTTGGAACGAGACAGATATGTGAGAAGGATATACATGTTTTATAACAAGCTAATGATCAACTGGCAGGTTTCCTCCTTAATTAATTATTTAATTTAGAGTACCCACTTTATAAGGGCTGGCTGTGGTCCAAGAGGGTCTCTTCACTCCATGGTCGATCCACAGCCGACGAAACAAAATAATTTATTTGTCATCAACCATATTCGACCTGGACCCTTAAGCATTGAAAGTCAGCAGCCTACCTGAGTTAATGAACTATCTAAACTCTCCTACATCAGTTATTATCATGGTATCTTTCTATAACTTTATATCTATTAATTATAACATAATTTATAACGTTATAAATAGGTTAATTTTTAAATAATTACAGAATGGACGAAGATAATAGAATTTTCTGGAAAATCGCAATAGCCAATCATCATTTACATAATTCGGACACAATTAGGATTTGCAAGGATTAAAGCTTGAATCTTGAATGGAAATGAAACTGCTCCTACGTAACCGTGACGGGCAGTAACGAGACCAGATAACTAGATAATAATCCAAACCATTAGGGAAGACAAAAAATGTATTAATAATCTATTAGGCTTCAGTTAATCAATGAAGCTATTTCATTTATATATATATATATATATATATATATATATTTAATCTTCACACCCAGCAGAACCTCTGCTTTTTATGTTAAGGAAGGAGGTCTCTCATCCAACTCCTTTTCAGTATCCTTCCCTCTTATTAATGGACATATCAGATGAAGACTTATTAGTATGAAATCGTTTGTATAGAGTTCTTATGTGTTAGTCAAGTGTAGGCTGGAGGAAGTCGGTATGTAAGGATCTTATTCACGTACGTTATCTTATTCACGTACCAAGGTGCTTACATTACGATTTGTAATAGCTATACCCTATATCATTGAAGAGTATGTTCATACAGGTTTAAATAATTACTGAAGGCATGTATTTTTTTGTTTCTTTCTCAGTTTTAATTTTAAAGATTTGGAAAAAAGTGAGTAAAGTATTTTGAATCGTCTTTCGTTTCGTTTTAACACGTAGTCATCCTTCTGTCTAAGGTTTTTTTTTGTTTTTTTTTAAATTTATTTATTGAGTATTACAACAATCTGTCACATGGACACTAGTTATAGTGAGGTAGGATAACATTCACACTATATGTAAAAAATATATAAGCAAAATAACAAAAAATAATAATCAAAAAGTATATACAATAAATGAAATAAAATAACCAGAAAATAAGAAAATTCAAACTAAGCAAAAAACACATGCATACCTACATACACTAACTGTCAAAGGTATGTTCAAGATAGAATATAGTGTTTGTCTGAGGAATTCGGTTGTTTTCTATATAAATTGGAGAGCCGGTATTTCATCGAATGATAAATCTCTAATGCGTTTCGATTTATGAAGTTGTGATAATTTTCACTGCAGATAAACAAAATGAGCTTATGGTATTGCTTCTCAATTTTGGCAAATAAATATTCTGTTTATTTTTTAAAATTCATTACAAATAAGTCCAATGTTGTTTTTTAATTCATCATTTCATAGTCCTTAACAGAAGACCAATTTACCTATTTGCCTATTTCCGTTAATCGTCTATCTTATCTAGAAATAAATAAATATTTATAGATGTAATTACCAATCCAACTACTTCCTTACCCATTTTGGAAGCAAAATTCAATGCAGGAAATCGTTAGTCATATCCACAGTAAAATTGATTCAGTCAAATATTTAAAGTATTTTTTTAAGTAAGGTGCCACTAAGCTTTTTGTGGAGTTTCGGTTTATGATTTTCAATAATGAACTATTGTAATCGATCAAGAAAAACTAAAAATTAACCCTTATTGAAAATTTGAGGTTTTACACGATATGTAAAAATCAAAATCCAATCCAAAAATTTAATTTTCCGTCCGTTTGCGAATTTTTTCCGGAACTATCGGATTGATTGTTTTTGAAATTGGTATCCAAGTCAGATTCGAGGATGATCCTCCAACTCGAAATTATCATCCCCCATATTTCATATTCAATATTGAATACATACCATTATTATTATGTTATACTTACTTGAAAGATGAAAAAATCTTTCGAAACATAAAAAAAAAAATCATCTAAATAGGATTACTTGTTGCAGAGATATGACATTTGGCGTATGTTTTAAGAGCTAAGTCGATGCCTTTTATTGTATGACTCGAAAACCGAATATAAAAAGGAATCGAGGTTATTATTATAAGAATAATTTGATTTTATAAATTGTTTTAACAAAAAATGAAAAAAGTCTTAATAAGGTAATTTTTGTTTTTAATTTTTTTTTTTTTTTTTTTTTTTAGTTAAATAATGTACTATTATACTCCACACATTTTCACACTATCTGAACTATTTGGAAATAATAAACTACCGTCTAGTAATTTGAATCATTTTCACATTCGTTACTTTAACTTGGTGGCGACGAAATAAGTTTTGAATTTGATAATTTTTAAACATATCTGAGGCTGTAGGTATTTTAGCCATTTCCCACACGTCGTACTTTTATTGCTCTCCCCTTCTTAAAAACAGTTCGATTAGAACTAGATTCATAACAATTATAGTTTAATTTTTTTTTTTTTTTTTTACCTTGGTAAAATGTTTTACCAAACTTTTTTCCTCATATTTAAATCTCACCTATGAATGGTCATTCTGTTTATCTATCAATGATGTTAACCAATAGGATTTATATATATAAATGAACTAAGAAGGATTGGAAGTTCAATGCCGATTTTGCTCCAGTTTCTTCTCGAGTCAGCTCTGACCAAGGTGAAAGGTATATCGTAACCTCATGTCATCTTCATCGATTATTTATTCGAGAATATCGATTATCCCAATCTTAGGAACAAAATGAAGTTAAAAACAATAATCGATGTATATTATAATACAATTTTTCATTAATATGTGTTTTTCTTAATTTTTTTTATTGGCTTTATTTTTTTAATCACACCTGTCAGAAGTTCCGACAATCAGAGAATGTGATGTCGAAATGTAGAAGATTGGAATAGTTCTTCGAATAGGCGTGAGGTAGAGGAGTTCCCAGAGGCGTCCTTCTTGTCTTGATTTTAATATCTGTAGTTAGTGGAGGAGATCCCTCATCCAGCTTCTTTTGAGCCTCCTATGTGTGCTATCGGGCATGTTAGTTGTGGCCATGACTCGAATCAGTGATTTGGTTGGTCCGTGTAAGTTATTGTAAAATCTTTTGTAGTATATTCGCACGTGGTCGTTAACTGTTGGCATATGTAAGTCTAAGTAAAGTAATGTTACTGACGTACCAGGGAGCTTTGGTGATAGTCCTGAAAGATTTTGATTGAAGTGTCTGTAGTTACTCACATACACAGTCTTTTTGGCTGTCCCGTATATCTGTGAAGGGTAGGTCTGAATGGGCTTATGTAGATAAGTAAATGTGTTCAATTTCTGTGTAAGTTTTAATTTCGAATGTATTGCGTACAATAGTGGTAGTCTCAGGTTTAATGTTTTTTATTTTGTTCTTGATATGTGGGCTCCATGTCACTATTTTGTCAAATGTCAGTCCAATATTAATATAATAATAATAATAGGCTTAGCGAACCCGAAGGTACGATGCCGACACCACTAATCGCTTGTTACACACCTCCCTCTACCGTTCGCCTCCAAACCCAGTCTCTTCAGATCGGCTTTAATGCAATCTTCCCACCTTCGCTTCGGTCTGCCCCTCGGACGCTTACCATTCGCCACAGCAAATATTAACCTTTTAGGAATTCTCTCGTTACTAAGCCCAACAACTCTACAAGCCCATTTGATTCGCCGCGATGAAATTACCACAATTATATTACCCGGATACAGCTCACGCAATTCGGCGTTGTGTAACCGTCTGAACTCTCCGGTTAACTCATCCTTCTTCGGTCCGAATATTCTACGCAATACTTTATTTTCAAAAACCTTAAGACGCTGCTCATCCCCTAATGTAAGCGGCCAAGTTTCGCATCCATAAAGAACTGTAGGCAAGATAATTGTTTTATAGATTCTAATTTTTAAGTTTCGGGACAAGAGGCGCGAACTGAGTAGTTTTGTCACAGAAAAATAACAAGCATTCCCCGCCTTCAGTCTAATCTTAATTTCTTCTTCAATTTCGTTTTTTCTAGTTATCGTAGAACCTAGATACCTAAACTTATCTACCTGTTCAAACATATTACCGTCTATATAGATATCACCAGTAGTATAGCCACTTTTGCAGCTAACCATATATTTTGTTTTATCCACGTTAATATTAATATAATAATAACAATAATGATTTTTATTTATTTGTTTTCGAGGAATGCCCCATACAAATAGAGTTGGCTATAATGATAACAATGAACAAATTAATATGAAAAACATTTACAACTTATATACAAAGTAAAATTCATTAGGATTCAGTGACATCCTCTCCTGATAACAACCAAGCATCTGACTGTATGCCTAAATATAAACAATGAAATATAATATAATACCCCACATAATACAATAATTCAAAATAATACATCTGAATATAGCGAGCAATAAAATGACAAATAGTAATAAAGATAAATACTGGCATGGTATACAATATATAACATATAAACAGGTCAATAGTAAATAGCAAATGATATAATAAAACAAGATATGCATATAAATATGTTTCATGCATGAATAATAAATACCACAAGCAGAACAAAGTAAACAAACTTCAAAGTTTTGGAACAGTATATGTAATGTCATTATTCATTGAAAATGAAGGACCTCAATCTGCAACATTGCCTCGTGTAATAAAACAGGTTCTTGAGGAAGACTTCATTGTCAGTTTTGAATAATTCCAAATAATTCAGTACAATATTGAACTTCGTTTTTCTGAGAAATTTGGACATTGTCAAGGTAAATAGCAGGGCGAGTTTCACTTCGAAGGCTAAAAGTGATATGTAGTGATTTGTCGTAATTGAGTCGAATTTTACAGTTTTTCTTAATTAAAGCCGGAAATGTTTATTTATAAAAATAAAAACCAATCCGTACTGTCACTGATAGCCAGATAGCTATCCTTTCATGATTAACTCCAGTCTCATCCAAATCCCCTTGTTTTCATCCTTGCTTCTTCCTCAATTCCTGATAATCCTCCTAGGCGACTGAAAAGGAGATGGCCTCGTGATCTTCTTACCTAGAATTATTTAGGGAGTGCTACCACTGGGTATTATTTGTATACAGTTGTAAATTTCAATAAACACACAAAAAACACCATTACGCATGTTTATTGTGTTCTTTGTCATTGCAATGTACATCATTTCAAGAATCAATCTTCTTTGTTGATTATTTTCGTTATCTAGGAATTTCACCTTATCAAAATTAAATGTGTTATCAAAACAGTATGACTGGCTAAAGGCGTCTCTTCTTTTTTATTTTCGACACTGTATTTGTGAGCATAATGTCACCTATATAAATACAGGACCTATCCGCCTATAATTGATATCTTAAGTTTTATATATATATGTATATATATATACATATATATAACTGTAAATGTTTTAGCCATATCGTAATCTCTTATGTATTAATTCTTTATTACATTGAGTGTCTCAAAAACCACTACATTGAGCGTGATGCTATGCATTAAGTTATGCACGAACAACTACAGTGTGCAAATTCTATTCTCGCCGATATAGATAACTTGTGGGTTCTGCCTCTTGAGCAAACAGAACTTGCGGTAGGTCAGTCCGCATAGCTATTTTCATTTTTTGTTAATATATCGTTCGCTCTCATTCGAGAACTATTTATTTAAAATTGACTAAAAAATAGAGTCCGTGGTACAAATCCTTTTTATCACATTATTAACAGCCGCCTAGAACTTTTTGAATGACTTCATCTAATCATAACCTACAACTTTTTCATTCATGAAAATTCTCAGAAGTGGAGCGTTTTCTCATTAAATTAATTAATTAATAAATAAAATACTAAAAACTCATAAATATCTATTTGCTTTCCACTTGAATCATAAGATAATTTGATCACAAAAACGAAAAAAAAGCAAAGCTGGCTTACAAAAATATTGGACCTTTTGTTCGTTATTTTGACTTGGGAATGGAGATCACGAAAAATGGCCTATTATCGTTGTAGGCCACCTTATGCTGATTTTATATCTAAATGAGATTTATCTGCAAAAGTAAGTTAAATTATTTAACATTTTGAAATGGTAAAGAAGGTATTGTTTCTTCATTCCATTTTAATAACTCTTTTTACTTTCCTGCCGCGAAGAGGCAAGGAAACCTTTGCGATCGAGTCGAAATTCTGATGTGCGCTGTTCAACGAATCTTTTCGTTTCAGAACTTCCTGAGCGTGAACAACAAATCTTCAGCCATTGGTCTGTCTGTCTGTGCCAAGATTATCTGGGGAGCAAGTAGACCTATTATGTTGCTATACATTCTGTTTTGTTAGTTTTAGGCTACCGAAAAAAGCGATCACCCCTGTGCGAAAGTGGCTGTTCAATAAAAGAAAACATATGTTTTCTCATAGATTTTTTTTTTTAATTTTATTTTAAGGCTTCAACCACTAGGGTCATTATTGCCTTATTTTCATTGAGAATTAGATTCTGTTTCAAGTTTAGAACATTTCAGAAAAGAAAATAATTTATCAATTTGATTCGTATTGTCCTATAAAATGAAGTGTAGATCGTTTGTCAAGTCACAAGATAGTCTACATGTTTCGTAAGCTCTGCATTCTGTTAAAATGTGCTTCGCTGTTAGAGGTTCGGCATGTTGGCGAAGAATCACGGGCCATCAGGTATCCATGAGTAAGGCCTGTATGACCTTATACGCAGGCGCGTAAGAATTACTTCTTTGCGGTTATTCCTATTTGACGATGTCCAAGAGGATACGTCACCCTTAACCTCCCTCAATTTATTTTCGGTTACGTTCGATCATATCTGTTCCCATTTTGTCTTCATTTTCTGTTTGATGATGGCTATAAAATCCTCTACAGGTTTTTATACAGGTTTATTTTCTCATAGATTATAGCGCGTATGTAAGGTATCTTCTATGTAAGGTTCTTTCAATTTTGGCACATGTGCTTAATTACTTCAAGTGCTAACAAGAAAATTCAAGAAAAAAAGTTATAAACAAAATAAAAATGTTTTGGGGCCTAAATCTCAAAGTATACATTAATGGTAAAATTAACATATATTCTTTTGGAAGATAGGATGAGAAAGGAATGGACAGGGGGCCCAATGACAGGTCGGACTTTAAATATAAATAATAAGCTTCCTTGTAGATTTAAAGGTTCCAGTTTTTTCTAGACTGAAGAACAATGCCCTCTATTGACAGCTGTATGAACAAAGTCCCAATAAGAAAATTTTGAAATGCCTATTATTGTTGTTTCTATAGTGCTCTTGAGATCAATGTGTTTCAAACCTTCCTACTAACAGTTTTGCTAAGAGTAAGTTGAACAATTATCTTACATTTATCGTTATCTCTATAAGTAGAATTTCGGGGTGTCCATCACTAGTGCAATGACGTGTTTTATTGTGATTATATCTGCATAAATGAATATTTTTTTTAATTTTGACGTGCTAAATAGAAAAAGGAGACCCTAGAGATTTTAA
The DNA here is from genome assembly GCA_928085145.1 of Nezara viridula. NCBI lineage: Eukaryota > Metazoa > Arthropoda > Insecta > Hemiptera > Pentatomidae > Nezara > Nezara viridula. The sequence goes on from OV725081.1 coordinate 2,038,493, forward strand.
ATGTCCAACGGAGAAGTTTATAATTATAATAAATACGGTGGTTTAAGCCAAAAAATACAAACATTTTCTTAGCTATGTGCATCCTGGATGCGTTTACCCTAATTGAAATACTTACAAAAAAAATTTAAAAAAAAATCTATATGCAGCTTAATTTTCTAGTCACATCCTTCAGGTTTGGTGCCATTTTCTCATAATTTATCATATATCTATTTTAGGCCAAAGGTCACCAAAAAACACAGTTTTTTTATCTCCTGTATGCTTTGTTCAACGTTTCGGCTTCAAGTTAACATGATGACTAGTTAATACTCCCAGTTTCAAGCTGCGTTAATACTCTTATTACATCTTTAATTAAATATAATAAAAATTGGAGGGAATCCAGGAAATCCCGCTGGATTTCCCCAGGGACTTTCCTACTAACAGTTTTGCTAAGAGTAATTTGCAAATTGATGTTAATTTATCTTTATCGTTATCTTTATAGGTCAGTAAAAATTTAGAATTTTTCTGGGGTATGTACACTACTGGTATCGACCTTTTGTCCATTACTACAACAATTGAATTCGGTGTGTCTATCACTAGGGCACAAAAGGTGTTTTTTTTTTTTTTTTTAATTGAGATTATATTTACATAACTCAAGATTTTAAACGTCCAACGAATAAATTTATAACTATTGTGATATTAATAAGAATAAATAAGAAAGACAATGGCCATAAAAGAAAAGAATAATATCAGTGGAAAATGTACGAGTAAAGAATAGTAAAATCATTTAATCATAAGACAATGATTTTGTGATATAAATTGGATGAATGCACCAGTGATGGACAAGTTGGACTTTAAATGTAAATAATAAGCTTCCTTGTTGATTTAAAGATTAAAGTTTTTCCTAGATTGAAGAACAATGCCCTCTATTGACAACTGTATGAACTAAGTTCCCAAAAGAAAATTTGAAAATGCCTATCATTGTTGTTTCTGTAGTGCTCTTGAGAGCAGTGTGTTTCATACCTTTCTGCTAACAGTTGTGGTAAGAGTTAAACCCCCCAACTAAAAGTTGAACATTTATCTTATCTTATCGTTATCTTTAATAAAAATTTAGAATTTTCGCTGAGGTATGTATTGATCCCTTGTCCATTACCAGAACAATTGAATTCGGTGTGTCTATCACTAGGGCACAAAAGGTGGTTTTTTTTTTTTTTTTTAATTGAGATTATATTTACATAACTCAATATTTTTTCAATTTTAAAGTGTTAAATAGAAAAAGAAGACCCTAGAGATTTTAAATGTCCAAAAATTTTCTTAACTATGTCCATCACTGGTCCGCTTATCCTAATTAAAATCCTAACAAAAAATTATATAAAAGAATCTATATAGAGCCAGTTAAAATGATGACTATTTAATACTTAATACTCTTATTGCATCTTTGATTAAATATAATGAAAATTGACGAGTATCCAGGATATCCCTGAGGGTTTCCCCTGGGGGTGGTGGGACGGGCTACTAGGAGGGGTGGGCCGAGCGTGTAAACGATGTTCTGCACGGTCGGAGAGGTTGCGCAAATCGCGGGTATAACAACTGCCGCCGGGGGCTGAGCTGCTCAGAGATGTGCTAGGCATCATGGCAGCAACACCACTGTACCTTACCGTGTCCGTGTCCCTCCTCGTCGCCGTGGCGGCCGTCCAGAAGTCCGAGAGGCGCCAGGACTACGGCGACTACGGCGGCGACGAGGCCTTCCTCAGTGCCGACGTGGGGGCCGCCGGCTACGCCTTCGCCGACTCCTTCGGAGGCGGCCGGGAGAAGGACCCCTTCGCTGCCGTCTACGGCGGCCCGGAGTCCGACGAAGGGGACGAGGAGCTGTACTCGGCCTTCGCCTACGACGCGGGCGGCGAGGACGACGTCTACGCCGAGTACGACGTCGACTACGAGGGCTCCGAGAAGAAGGAGAAGAAGCAGAAGCAAGACCGGAAGGGCGAGGTGAAGCGGAAGGCGGCCCCCACCAAGCCGGCGGAAGCCAAGAAGCAGGAGAGGACAAAGAAGGCCCCGAGCAGCAGGTAGCTCTGACGTCACTCTTGTAGGCCTTCTAAATATAACTTGATTGTTTTTGTTTTCTAAAGTTTGTTCTCTTCATTCTAACCTCTTTGCCCAGTAATGTACAGTATCGATAGTGATTCCACTCAAGGTAAGTCGACTTTCTTTCTGCTTTAATACAGTGGCTTCTTATACCGTTCCAATGTTTTTCTTAAAGTGAGATTAAATTAAAAAATCAAATTAATTGTTTAAGTCAAGAAATGGCCTGAATCAAGTTTTTTGCCGTTCTACAATATAATGCTCATATTTAAGTTTCTCCAAATAATTGGGTCTAGATGATTCTAATTGACAAACACGGGTGGATTTACGGGGGGGGGGCTTTCGGGCTGAAGCCCCCCCCCCAAAATGGTAAAATATAACTATGTTTTATGGAAAAAATATTAAAAAATTATCTCTTAAAGTATTATTGTACGTGTAATTACATTTAAAAGGATTTAAGGAATCACTTAAACACCATTTCATATAGATAGTTAGTCTCTTTCTTGTTTTCCAAAGTAATTATCGTCATTTTTATGAAAAAAAAGCTTTCGGGCTGAAGCCCCCTCCCCAAAATTAAATCCTGGATCCGCTAGTGTTGACAAATAAAAAGTAACAGAATATTTTTTTCCAAAATATTTTGTTTTTTTCAAACTCAATTTTCCATTGATATCTTGGATTATATTCATTGAATGATTTTCTGTTAAAAATAATAAAACCTTTTCCCATTCAAAACTGTTTCTCTTCCAGTTTTGAATGTTTTTATGCCTAATACTATCTAATTAATGTCCAAGATACATCTCGTCGGCTTATTGCAAAAAGTCCCTCAGCACTTTTTTGAAGTTAAAAAACTTTTAGGTAGGTTTTTTCGTGAATTTCGATTTTGTTTATTGATGTAAAAACACTTTAAGTACATCAGCATGATACAAATCCGTCTATAAAGCAAAAATAGTTAGGCTTGTTTTGATTTGGCCTAGAGAAAATTCATTACAATACTAAGTATTCATTCAGCATATTATCCAATCCAAAATATTTCTATTGTATCGAACGCTCGATCAAAAATAAGTTTTGGTGGTTTACTGCTTTGTTCTTGTATTCTGTTTCCAATATTTTTTATTTATATAGATGAAGGGATAGTTAGATGATGGGTCGCCATGGAAACCGATTCACTCTCAGAATCTTTTTACCTGCTTTTCACCAAATAACTCATAACTTCTTGTGATTTTCTAAGACCGTTGGAAAGCTGAGTTGTTGCTCTTAAAGAACATATCAAAAACGTTTATATTCAACGCCCTGATAAGGAATAAAAACTCCAAATGGTTATTTGTTTTTTTTATTTTTCGCTTAAGAATTAAGTAAAAACTAATCCCATTCATAACTATTTCTTACTCATATTTGAATGTTTTGTGAATGGCTCTCCACCAGCTAAATGTTATCCATTCAATAGCAAATAATTAATTGAATCATTATTTTTATTTTGAAATATAATAATCTGTTACGTGCTCAATAATTATAGTGAGATATGAACACATTCACACCATATATACAGAAAACATAAAATTAACAAAAATAATAAAATAACTAAATAACACATACACATACATACCTATATGCAATATATACTATCAGGCAGGGAACCCCAAGCCAGCCTTCTCCCTCCAACTATAGAGGGAAAAGCAGGACTCCAAGAGATCCCTGCGCTACTCTTTCAACCGCTTCACTGGTGCTAAAGCCAGTGGAGATTCAGCGAGAGCGCTTTAGACTTATACACTCATTTTTTGGAATAAAGAATCTGGCCATTGCCAGAATTCCAAAATATTAATTAATTACAGTTGCGATTAGTAAATTTGCTGTAGTCCACTAATATAGTTTCGTTGTCATAGTACGCTTAAGTGCCACACTTCAATGAAACCTAAACTGTCTATTATTAATTTTTTTTTTTGACAATTATTCGCTCAAATTAGATTAAACTTTTAACTTTGCAAGAATATTTAAGCTGAACTGTATGAAATTATCAATAAATATAAATTTATATACAATTCGGTAGTGTTCCGAGGTGTGGATACCTTTTTCGATTCTCTAGAGCGACGAATTTTTATGAATGAGGTATCCAACGAAAGGTAATTTTATGGAGAAGTGACCAATCAAAATCACACACCTCGAAACTTTATTTGCGATAACTTGAAAATTATACATTTTTAATATGAATGAATTATTTTGATTCAACTGAGAAAAATAAAATTATTTCAATTATTTCCTCTATCTCATAATATTATATATATATATATATATATATATATATATATAATATATATATATATATATATATATATATATATATATATATATATATATATATATAATATTGCATTAAGTTATTACTGTATTATATAGTCAATTGTTCACTGACAAATATACTATACGAGTTATTCACACGAGGCAACTAGTATTTAAGGAATTATAAAACAAAATTCAACAGGATTTTGGGTATGGTTTAGAACTTTTAATTATTTCTTAAATTTGATGGATCAAATATCTATTTAAAACGGACTGTTAGACTGTAGAATATTTCTTTTTACTCACATTATTAACACCGATATCTTAATCTTATTAATTAAAGTAAACTCAGTCAAGTTATTTTCGAAATGTTAATATTATATCAAAATTACAAAATTTAAAAAAAGTGTTTTTTTGATCTTTATATGCTTAAAAATATATGTTATACATTGTGTTGGTGCCCACATTGGAATAATGTGTTACGTACACCCTTAAGTACTAGAATAGGTTATGCAAACCTGTTATTTCATTTAATCTAACAAATAACAACTAAACTACTTCCCTACATCCTATTAATATTTAATTCTTAGTAATTATATTAAAAAAGGTAAGTGAATTTATTTATAAAATAAAGTGGCTTAGATAGCTAAAATCACTCATCATAATTGCTTTTTATTTAAAACATAACCATATATTGCTAGTTTGCTTATTTCGATAATAAAAGAAATTTTAGCTAGCATTATTAAGATAATATGTAGAAAGTATAAGTTAGTATAGCTTCTCCATCATTTCAATTGATTAAATAATTTTCAATATTCCAAGGTATTCCATTTGCCATTTGAAAGTAAAATTTACAGTCTTTGAAATATAGCCTTATCTGGTATAAACTCAGGTCTAAGAAAAACAATTAGACAGAATTTGATAAAACATATATTAAACCATGTAGGTAATTAAATAGTGTAATGAGGCACTTAAAACTCATAAATACCAATTTAATATCCACTTGAAACCTATGATAATTTGATCACTAGATTGATAAAAAAAAGGTGGCCTACAAAAATATTGGGCTGTTTGTTCTGAATAAGGAGGTTATATTATTTTTTATCGATATTGTGATCAAATCATCTTACGATTCATTGGAAAACATGGATGTTTATGAGTTTTTAATTCCTTATTAAAAACACAAAGTTTATCTGTCTCTAATTTTAAAGCGCCCTATTTATGAGATTTAAAAAAAAATAAAAATGTTAACAATAAGATGAAGACATTCAAGAAGTTTTAAGCGAATATACCTCGGAATGTGTACAATTAACGTTTCGTCCCACTATGCCTCAACAGGTTCAATTTCATATTACATACTAATATTACATACTGAGTTGAGATGCTCTCAAACAAGCGACTTTGTTGTAATAATAACAGATTATGAAATTCTCCAGCTCTCCAGTTCTGGCTGTGGAACCACTAGCGATCCTGGAAGTAATTAACAAAAGGACAAGACGCAGAACAATTAAAGAATTAAACAGCTGATCTGCGGTCATCTTCCAAGCCGCCATTACGGGCATTACGGCAACTCCCTAATTGCAAAACCCTTCAGTTCTGCTATCTGGCGGTAATATTGACAAGTCGGTCGGAACAGGTTATGCAATGGTTAACATTGGAAGCAGGTTATTCAATATACAACTGCGTACTTTGGAAGTGGATTGGAGTTCTGTCGATTCTCGACTCGGTTCCAGAAAATAAAAACGATTTAATATAAAGAAGATATTCATTGGTTAACATCATAAATGAGTCGTTTTTTTCACAAAGTGAACCCTATAGTCATATTTTAGAAAACGTCATTTTCCATTCTAATTGTAATGTCTAGAGTGCTACCATTGGGTAGTTACTCAGCAAGTGTTTTCATGTCATTATATCCATATGTTCAAATTTACTAAATGCATTTATTTAATACAGTTGTAAATATCATTAAGAAATAAAAAAATAAAAATTGTAATGTCAAAATAGGGGGGTGAGGGCGGGGAATTAATGCCAGAGTTAAAAGTCCCTTCCGGCACCGGGATTCGTGAAATTCTTTATATTTTACACATTCCGAAAATGTTTGATTGTTTCAATTGTCATTGAAAAATATTGAAATTAAAACAGGATTCTGCTTGTTTGCACCATCCCGGTATGTCTAAACGTATGTTATATATTGTTCAACAAACATTTTATAATCCTTGCCATAGGGCAATATAAAAAAAAACCCTGCAAATTATTCCACAATGGTTTATTATTTCCAGACAATTATACATGTAAAGTAACATTATCTTCATAGTTACAAAGAAAAAAAAATAAATATGTGATTCCAATTATATGACTAAACTTTTTTTTGTAATTGGTAAATTTTAAATCATTGGTAATATGCTAAAAAAATAGCATTACATCAGTAACATATTCAAAATTTAAAAATTAAACAAAGGATATAACATTTGGAGTTGAACATATTGAAAAAAAACCGGATACCATATCTTTGCTCCTAATTGTCCGATTTTAACAAACAAAGTGTAAACTTTTTGAGTTATTCGGAATTTAATTTTACCATCCCTCGTTACTTTTTTTCCAGCTTCTTTTCGTTGAAGTATTTTATATAGATAAATTTAAAGGGCGTCGAGAAAATGACTTTAGCGAAGTTTCATTGAAATCAGTACATTCGTTTAGGCGCTACGGTCTATAGCAACGCATGTTTTTCGGTCTCCATCTTGAAAGGAAAAGGCGGGTAGAAATGTGAATGAACTAGGATCATCCTCGGGTGACATTTTATATCCAAATTTGTAAATAATCGGTCAGTTTCGGAGAAAATTCGCGGACGGCGTACGGCGGACGGACAAAAAAAAAATTATTCGTTTTTCGAATTCTACGCATCCTGAAACGTGAAACCTCAAATTTTGAGAGGGGATTAAGTTTTTAAATTTTTTGGTCGACCACAATGGTTGATTATTGAAAATAATAAACCAAAAGGGGCCCAAAATATATCTTGAAAAACATTGTATATACTTCTATATGTAAGTTTTTAAAAATAAAATGAAGCATGAAAAAAAAATTAAATAATAATAATACCACCAAACGATAGTAATACAGATTATTAATTTATTTTCAAATCGTCGTCATAATACACCCTCTCCACCTCTGAGCATTATGATCCCTTTTTATAAAGCTGCTGCCATGTTCGTCTATACACAGACTTCCAGTTTCCAAGCAATATAAAGTTTTTTCACAAACAAAAAATAAAAATCCTACCTTCCATTGATATTGATTTAAATAATCCACAGCGTTTTTTAAGAAGCCCAAGTCAAGATGGCTATATCAGGAAGTTCTGAAGAAATATTCCGAGCGTGGAAGTTAGCCGATAAAGAGGGTCATGGGTAACGGAAGGCGGCTTTTCAAAACGAACGAACTTGGCGGAAGTCATCTCGTTTTATTATTTTCCAATGCCCCCCCCCCTTTCGCAGTTCTATCCCCAACACTGTTCCGGATTCCATGGCCGTCCAAGTTCAAAAGACCCTAGCAGATAATATTCAAAGTTTTATCTCTTATTTTATAGTTACTTTTCACGTATAGAACGTAGGAATCCTTATATTTTGGGAGAGGGAGTTAGAGTTCAAAAAATTAACTTACCAAAATCTTCCATCATTCATAGGCTGTTAAAATTCAGCAGCTTAATTAATTTTAAATATATGGGAAGGTTATGTAATTAAAATAAATGCTGAATTATATGTATTAAAAAAAACTGTACCACAATAATTCATGATGGATTCAGCACATTATTAGGAAATGTTAATTTAAGGTCTAATCTATGATAATTATTTTTTTTTTTATTAAGAGCACCCAATATATAAAGACTGGGTGTTTCCAAGTTGGTCTCCCAGGACCATTAGCTTTGGAAGTCAATACTTTTCCACCGACATAGCTCGCTCCATATAATTTAACTATATATTAAAAAAAAACCACAACTACAAATTGTGAAGAATCTACAAAAGACAGTCGGTGTGAGTTGTGCGTTCAGATCACGTAGGTTGTTAATTCCAAAGCAACCCCTGAAGGGTCGCTCTATACAGCTCTAAGTACCATTGCGTCGTTAGGAGTATTCCTTCTATTATCAGATAATTATAGTATTGTCTTCCCTCCTTAGTATATATCTTTTTTTTTCTTGCGGGCTTTACCAACCTTTGACGAATCTATACGTTTCTGAGCCCCCTGAGTCCGAAAAACATATTTTTAGCCATTGGTTTGTCTGTCTGTCTGTGTCAAGATTATCTCGGGAACTACTGGACTGATTTTTTTGCTTATTTTTTTATTTTGTAGGGTTTTGACTACTGATGCCTGTGACATAAATTGTGTGTTCCCTGCGCAATAAGTGAAAAACGTTTTTTTTTATAGACTGTAGCGCAAAAACGGCTCTAACGATTTTGATTAAACTTTGCTATAATGTTCTAATAATTGTTCTTTTAATTTTCGAAAATGGACTAAATTCCCGAGAAAATTCAGGAAAAAAAGTTATAAAGAAAAGAAAAATGTTTTGGGGCCTAACTTGCTAAGTATATGTTATGTGGTAAAATTTATAATGTAACTTTTGAAAGATAATTAAATTACCAACGAAAAACGCTGCAAATTATTCCACAATGGTTTATTATTTCCAAACAATTATACATCTAAAGTAACATTACCTTATAGTTACAAAGAAATTATTGGACTAAACTTTTTTTTCCTTAATCATTAGTAATATGCTAAAAAAAAAAAAAAAAAAAAAAAAAAAAAACCAAACAAAGGATATAACATTTCGAGTAGAACATATAAAAAAAAAAAACCACCGGAGACCATATTTTGATTGATTGACCATATTTTGAGACTTTGATCCTAATTGTCCGATTTTAACGATTTTTTTTTTTTTGGGGGGGCGGTGTTTAGGAAATTTCCTAAACTTTTAAAAACCATATACAACATCCACAAAAAAGTGTATCCTTTTTGAGTTATTCGGAATGAAATTTTACTATCCCTCGTAACTTTTTTTCCAGCTCTTTTCGTTGAAGTATGTTGTATTGATAAATTTAAAGGCTGTTGAGAAAATGACTTTAACAAAGTTTGATTGAAATCGCTACATTCGTTTAGGTGCTACAGTCTATAGCAACGCAGGTTTTTCGGCCGCCATTTTGAAAGTAAAACGCTGATAATAATGCCGATGAAGGAGGATCATCCTCGGGCGACCTCTGATTTTATATCCAAATTTGAAAAAGATCGGTCCAGTACTTTCGGAGAAAATGCTCGGACGGCGGACGGACAAAAAATTTTAAATTCGTTTTTCGAATTATACGCATCCTGAAATGTGAAACCTCAAATTTTGAGAGGGGGTTAAGTTTTTGAATTTTTTGGTCGATCACAATGGTTGATTATTGAAAATAATAAACCAAAAAAATTATCGGAACCGGCATTAGGTATAATAAAGCGTATTCTGTTTTTTACACATTTATTAGTTTCTTAGCTATACTAGGTAAGAAAAGTATTGCGATCGGGTCAAATTTCCGACATAAGGTTTTCGACGTATCTATACGTTTCAGAGCCCATTTTTTTATGGAGGTATTGAAATTCGCTACAAAACTATATAAAAATCGTTTATTTCGGAAAACTATTAACGAAGTAACAGCTATTCAACTTCGCATGTAAGATTACGGGTCTAAGCGGTGAATGAGAGGAAAAAAAGAAAAGTAAGTGATAGCAAGAAAACCTGTTGCCCGCATCACACAAGTTTTCTTCTATCGACTTTTAACAGAAATTATAGTAAATAGGCTAGTGGCGGCCTCTGATTTTGTTTCCAATCTCCCCTATCACTCTTGTTACTGATTTTTCACAATAAACTACTACTTTCATTATATCTCTGTTATTCTTTTTATCTTAAGATGCCGAAGATGCAATTCATCTTAATTCCTTCTAGTCGATAGTCCTGGAGCTGGAATACTCCGGATTGCGTTCAGCTTTGCGGTTAGGGATTGGTATAATTTTTATTGTAGCAGATATCCCTAAGCCCCCCTGAATGCCCCCCACAGACCCCTGATATACCCACAGCCTGGCTATGACAGCCGACCACCTGATCAATGGACTACCTGTTGCCTGCATTCCCTAATCATCCTGTAGTTGATGTCTTCTCCACCCTGGGGGGGGGCTTTGTGCGTGTTCCCGGTGGTCTCTGCCGTACCGCTCTTCAGGGGCTGATGGCGGATTAATTCAATTACCGCGATGCGTTATCCTTTATTTGCATTCTGTTCCGTACTGCTCTGGATAGAATGGTCCAATCGGAGGAGCGTCCAGGATTTGTTAGAAACCTTCATCGAAATTTCGCATAATTTTATACCTTATTTATTTAAACAAGTAGAATATTAATATGCACATTCAAAACCCTCTTATTCCTATTCCTCTTCAAAATCCAATCAGACGCTGGTTAATTATCATGTAACAAGGATTTTTTTTTTTCTTTTTAGACACCATTATTTTATTTTATTTTTTGTTTATTATTTATGAATTTGAAAGATTCAGTATCACTTTTGGCATAGCACTGTGGGTTGATGCATGAAAAATAAGAAATTGTTTGTTGTTTTTATCTAATTTTCTTTTTCCATCTACAAGATTGTGTATATTTTAGACGAATTTCATTTCTTACATTCTTTTATTTGTATACATATATATCTTTAGCTATCTTAATCCTATCTTAAATACTGTAAGCAAGGAAATTGTTCAGCATTTCATCGTCTCTGTAATAGTTTATAATTCAAAATTGTATCTTAATGCGAGGCCGTGTTAGGGAGGCGAAAAATAACAAAATAGTATCGAAAACCAAATAATGAGTTTAGTTGAACATATTGATTAAAACTTTTAAGATACTAAAAACCGGACCTTGTTTGTTTGTTTCGATGTCTAGGCGCAAAACATCCAGTTCATAAGCGCCCGATCGACTAAATAACATCATTTAATACTATTTGGATTGTTGGTACAAAAAAAAAGAAAGGAATAAACTTAAAAAAAATAAATATAAAAATAAAATAAAATAAATAAAGAAATGGATTGATGGAATAAAATAAATAAATAAGGATAATAATAGACATTTATAGGTAATAAGATGTATAAAATATGTATAAATAAATAAACTTTAAAAAATAGCAGTAGAATCAATAAATGAATTGAGATTAATAAACAAATGAATTTAAAATGAAATGAAATCAAGTGAAAAAATAAATAAATAAATAATAATAAGAGAAAATAGAATAAAAATAAATAGATAAAAAAAATTAATAAATAAAAAAAAAGCCTGTCAAATGTGTTTCTTAAGTCTTTCATTATCCAGGAACTTGATGACTTTGCTAACGATTTCTTCTTGATTTCCCAGAGATGCTGATATATCAGATATGCTGATATATATGAAAAACCGGACCTGTATACTATAAGCGAGAGAAATGTTCATCATTTCATTTTCTTTGTAATGAACTATTATTCAAATGAACTCAACATCGTGTTAGAGAGTAGGTAATTTAATAACTAAAATCAAATATTTTTTATGTTATCGCTTCCTTTTTAATAAAAACGTGACTGGCACTAAAAAAAAAATCTTGAATTTCCAGCTTTTCTGCTGAAAATTGGGCATTTTTTTATATTTAATTTTTTGTAGATCTTGATTTTTAATATCAACTGTTTAAACCATTGCTTATTGTATAACAAATATAAATAATTTATTTTCTTTAAATCGGTATTTTTTTTTCTGTTGTGGTCCCGTTGCTCATCTTCTGTCATTAATATATCTTTAATATATGTATATATTTTGTATGCTTCAGCTGTTGGGGTTTTAACATAAGTCAATCTTTTTTATTTACGTAAGTTTGATATTTTTTCTTTCTATACATGTAATTCTTTTTTTATTTATTTTATTTGTCATTTTTTTGTTGAGATTTTATTTTATTTTTTAGTAATTTACATACTATTATTTAAGTTGTTGTAATTATTATTGGAATGTTTATTAATTTAGTTTTTTGCCAGATATGTATTTTTTTCTTTTGTAACTGTTTATTATTGTTATTCTAAGAGGACATTGTCCCAGAATAAAGTTTGTTTTCTATTTCTATTTCTATTAATAAATAATAGTATAACTCAATGAGTTTCCTCGCTTTTGAAAGCACACATACCAGTGTGTGGTTTTATGAAAGTTTTTAATATTTTGGATTTCTTGTTAAAAACATTTACCTAATTACTATTTGAATCGTACAATTTTAATTTAGAGCACAGGATTCAAAATCGCGATTTTCATATTCGATAATCAGCATTTGTATCGAAAATTTCGAGGTATACTTCAAAAAAAAACTTTTTTACTTCTGACAATTTTATTGCACTTTGATCTCATTTTTAGATTGACAACGTTTTGGATCGCTGAGATTCATTTTCGACTTGGATAACCATTTTTCTTTTTTTCTCCAGTTTTCAATTATCATATACTTTCAAACTTTATATCTAGCCATTTTTTGTAGTTACTGTCAATAAAAGAGAGTTTTTTTTTTTTTAATAAACCATATTTAAGGTATTTTAGAAAAAGACGTATGTGAACATTAGACAATTAAGCCCTGTAAACTGACATCAATAGGGATAATAACTAAATGATATCAAGGACTACTTAATTTTATAATGATAGATCGAGTTTAATCAAAATCGTTACCTTTTTTAGAAAAATGTTAAAATGAGTTTCACTGTTGATATAAAGTGACACTTCCGATTAGGCGATTTTGGCGGAAAAGTTGCTGTAACATCTGATGTACATAAAAACTTTAAATATGCAATTTCACTTTCATACAGCTTTTCGATTTTGAGTTAGACTGTTCACATACTTAATCACAAATAGACAATTTTGCGGGACTTGGTTATTTGAACTCACGAAAATTCTCACCATCGCAATACTAACCCTCATTATATTTTTCATATATAGGTAAGTGAAAGTAAAAAGTAATAGGTTATAATATAATAAGATGGTGCCATTCACGAAGTGCCATCACGGAATACATGTTTTATTTGATTCCACTATCAATTACTATGAATTATTATTAATTGTTGTTATAAAGCATTTTATAATAACCTTTCCGATAAGTGATCGAACTGTAAAAAAGCTTTTACCACAGAGGCTTAGTTATATAGAGACATTTTCTTCTGTAGTTGTGTTGTATAATGTAGTTACCGTGTAACGAACTGCCATAGCGCACGACTTGGTGTGTTGCCTGCGTGAAATCGTTCATCTCTATTGTGAAGTAACGGGTAGTATTGTATATTAGACCATTGTAACTCTGAAATATCTCCAATAACATAATGCAGGCATAAGTATAAAACAAAATTTGACTGGAATTTCAGTCAAGATATTTTATTAGGTTCGCCGGCGTTTCAGCCCTAACGAATGGGTCATCTTTAGGGCTATCGTTTGGGAGTCGAGACAACAACTCAATTCCAAACGATAGCCCTGAGGATAACCCACATGTTTAGGTCCAAACGTCGGCTAACCTAATATAATATCTTGATTGATAATCCTGCCAAATTTTGTTTCGTATAATTGATCAGTCGGCTACTTACCCGTCTCTAATGTAGGTATAATATATATTTTTTAAATATCCTTTCTCAGACACAGTCCGGTACCTTCGGTTTCTCTTAGACAGACGACTAACGAGGAACCCTCATTCTAGGCTTAAAAGACAGGAACTAAACCGACGATACGGACAACTATACCGGCTACTAAACAGAAAATCAAAACTTTCCATTGAAAACAAGTTACTGATCTACAAGACAATACTGAAACCTATTTGGACTTACGGACTTGAACTGTGGATAACAGCAAAATTTTCTAACATCAAACGCATCCAATCCTTCCAATCTAAAGTCCTCCGAACAATAGTCGATGCTGTTTGTAACCAACAAAACCCTACACCATGACCTTAATATCCCATTTGTCCTAAACCTTATCCCAGCAAAATTCTCCAAATTCCACCAGAATCTTACCCATCATCCAAATCCCTTTGCACAATCTCTATCCAGCACCACCCATCAATATAATCCTCCAAGGAGGTTAAAACGGCAGTGGCCCCGCGACCTTTTATAGTTTTTAAATATTGGAGTTCTGGCAATGGCCAGATTCTCCACTCACGACATGAGTGTATGTGGCTTAACACTCTTGCTCAATCTCCACTGGGTTTAGCCCCAGTGACGCGGTTGAGAGAGAAGTGCAGGGATCTTCTAGACTCATGCTTTTCCCTCCACAGTTGGAGGGACAAGTCTGGTTTGGAGTTCTCCCGCCAGATTGTAAATATTGTATATAGTTATGTATGTGTTCATTTTATTCATTTATTTTTAGGTTATTTTATTCTTATTTATTGTATATATATTATTTTTCTGTATAATTTATTTTATTTATTGTACATGGAGTGTGAATGTGATCTGTGAACACTATTATAAATGTCCTTGAGACAGAATGTAATATTTTTCAATAAATAAGCTAAAAAAAAAAAATCTTCTTAATCAATTCCTCTTCTACCGTAGATGAATGTTGAGGATGCTGTTTATAGAGTCTATTCCATTTATCTCGTTTTCGCACCAACTGCGTCTACTTAATTCCACTCCTATCTAAATCCTCGTTGACTGAACCTTCCCTGGTGTTTATGAGCCTTCCTTTCGGGCGTTCTTCATTCTATTTTTACTTTATATATAGTTTTGGTAATTTTCCTCTTCTGCATTCTTTTGACATGTCCAAACCATGTTTTCCTTTATTGTATTTCTGCTATTTTTATTCCCGAATTGCTTCTTATCGTTCTATTCCTCATTTTTTCCCTCTATTCTCCTCATAAACCGCATTTCCATTGCTTGGATATTGCTTTTATGTTTTGAGTTTTTATTCACTGTCGAGGTCAGTGTGGAGACAAACGTATTTTTATAGACCGTCTTCTTGACATTCTTTGACACTTCTCTCTTTGCTAAGAAGCCTGTTTTTAGTGAATAATAGCATTTACTGGCCAGTCGTATTATTTCCCTGATTTCGCCATCTATCCAGCCGTTCTCGATTAGATGGGCTCCCAGATACTTAAAGTCTTTAAAATATATAAAATTAAATTAAAGTTTAATAATTAAGGTTTATTTGTTTTTAAAAATTCATGTCGGGCTGAGTGTGTTTATAACAATCCAGAGCTCTACCATAAAGCAATACCTCGCTGGGAAGGCCAGAGCTAAAAAGCAAAAAGCCCCGAGAGATTTACATAGGCCATTGGAGCCGGATGGGAGCTACCTTCCCTTTCCCAGCCATCTTGATCCTTTTTCGATCAGTTTTAAAGCCTTCGGTAAAGTCACGCTCAGGCAGTGATGAAATCCTTCGCGTCCCTGTTAATAACACCGATCCTTCAGGATTCGCCAATAACAGCCATTTCTTCCCGCCCCCCGCCATGCTATTTATCCAATGAGGGGGGCACCCGAAAGACATTTCTCTGCTTCCCAACACCGGTTCTGGGCGGTTATTCAGGCTTAATGATCTGTGAATGCGAAATAAGATTCTCCACACGGACCGATTTCTAGGCATTTACGTTCTTCGCTGAATGAATAGGGACGAATAATTCGATTCGAAACTCTTAGTCGATAATTACGGTAATAACTCCGATATTGTCTGAGATAATATATATTTATTTATTTTTTTTTATTATTTTTTTTTTTTTTAGTATTACAACAATCTGTCTCTTGGACATTTGTTATAGTGAGGTAGGATAACATACACACCATATGTACAAAAAATATAAAATAATTAGAAGCAAAATAACAATAAATAGTAATCAAAAAGTATATACAATAAATAAAATAAAATAACGTAAAAATAAGAAAATTAAAACTAAGCAAACAACTCATCCATACCTATATACAATCAGGCGAGGGAACTCCAGGAGAACCCTGCGCTACTCTCCCACCCGCATCACTGCTACTAAAGCCAGCGGAGATAATACGGAAATATTTAAAGAGTTACAAAAAAAGTAATGCCTATTTCTGAAATGAAAATCTCATTCCTTGTAAAAAAGTACACTACGGGTAGTGTTGCCCAAAGGTGAGATCGAGATGAGTCTTGGTCTTGCAAACTTAGTCATAGTCTTGGTCTTGCGCAAAAGTATTAGCTTATTACTATAGAGATATTACTGTAAGTTTTTAGATAAGAGAAACCTAACTAAGCCCGAATGAAAAATTAGAGAAGTTAAATGCAGAAGTACATTGGTTATACCAATTATTAACATATAGTAACTAAGATTGTCAAATATTATTAACTGTTTTGCATTAATTTTTATTTTTAAAAAAGTTTTTTATTTATCAGTGCTGGTCTTGGTCTTGCAACAGTTAGGCGGCCTTGGTCTTGTTCTTACAGAGTGCAAGACCAAGATCGACTTCGGGCAACACTAGTGTTGAAAGGAATCAACTGCATAATATGGTGGTATTACTATTTAGGACTCACTAGAAATGCTGCACTATAGCTTATGTTAATTCTAGCCACTATTAATGGGAATTGTATTTTACTTCTCTCTGCCATATGTCCGATTGTGTATTCTTGAATTATACAGGATGTTCCATAAGTGAGGGAAAATGTTTAAACGGTTGGTAGTAGACATCAAGATCTACAAAAACGTTCATATAAAATGTTACCCGATTTTCAACAGAAAAGGAGGAAATTTAAGATTTTTTTTTAATGCCAGTCACGTTTTTTATTGAATAGGAAGCTTTGACTTAAAAAATATTTGATTTAAGTTATTAAATTTCCTACTCTCTAACGCGATGTTGTGTTAACATACAATTTGTAATAATAGTTCATTACAAAGAAGATGAAATGCTGAACTTTTCCCTCGCTTAGAGTATACAGGTCCGATTTTTAGTATCTTAAATCCCTTTTTTTTCTTTTTTGATTTATTATTGAAATTTGCATCTGTTTTAAATGATAAATACAGCAAATAAATATGAAATAAGTAACATGACATGTACAACATGAAGAGAAACTACCCATTGGTAGCACTCCAATTATATTTCTATATTAAAAGGTCCCGAGGCCATCTTCTTTTCAGACGCCTCGGAGGGTAATCAGGAATAGAAGAGGAAGCAAGGTTGGAAAAAAGAGAGTTCGGATGGTTCAGTAGTTTATTTTGGAAGGACAGGTATCTGGATTGAGCAGAATCGAAAACATATTATACATTAAGGTCGTTATGGATGATTTATTTCTGACAAAGTAGGGAGCGTTGAGGATTTTGAAAGGATTTTGGATTGCAGGGATTATGTATGAGAGAAATTTGAAGGTTTACTAGAGCCACAAAGCTCGATCCCGAAAAAAAAAATTTTAATCCATATGTTCAACTAAATTCGTTATTTGGTTTTCAACACTATTTTTTTACTTTTCTCCTGCTTACACGGCATCGTATTAAGATTCAATTATGAATAACAGCCCATTACAGTAACGATGAAATGTTGAACAATTTCCTCGCTTTCAGTATGCAGGCTCTATTTTTAGTTTCTGAGGTATTTTAATCCATATGTAAAAATATTTTAATTAGTCGACTCTAGCCGACTTTACCCGAGCGTTAATACTTCAGAAATCTGACGGATCAATCTAATTCACTCTCCACAAAAAAGTAAGCGAGGGAAATAATCAACATTTCATCCTCTTTAGAATGAGCTGTTATTTATAATTTATCCTATATATTAATTCTAAAAGATGTTTTTTTTGTCGGTACGCCATAACTTCGTCAATTCTTCATCAAATCCAATGATTGACCACTCATTTTGAAGATACACTTCTCCTTCATATGCGAAAATTAGTTCCATCCCCTCAGAAATTTTCGTAAAATAAGTTATGGAGGAAAAGAAACTTTATTTGCGAATAACTCAAATAGTATGCATTTTTCGAGATTGTACTCAATATAATTAGAAACATTTCTAAATTACCTATAAAACAAAAAAAAATCGAACAATTATTAACAAAGATACAGTCCATTAGTTTCGGTATACTTAATAATGTCTTCTTCTTTAAAGATATTGCATTTAGGAGTAGAATAGTCAAATAAATTTTTTTCTCTGGCTTTTATATTAATTTTATTATTTCTTAAAGACATTTATTTGTTCTTACATTTTTTTTTTTAATAATTTAGAATATCATATGATCGATTCATTATTTTGTCTTTATTACTGTTATTATCTTTCCATTCAGCTTTTAAAAATATGTTGTAGCAAAGCAATTTGTACAAATATTTTGGTCTATTATGTTTAATGCAATATTACAATGGACTGAGAATATTAATTCCTTCCTTACATAATACAGAGGAATTACTTATTTCCATATTCTTTTATTATTTCTTGACTAAACAAAATTTTCTGCGAATTTTTCGCAAGGGCCAACTAGTATTTGTTATTATTAACCTCGCCTTGTTACTTTTCTACCTACACTAGGTAAGGAAAGTATTGCAGTCGGGTCAAATTTCCGATATGCGGTTTTCGACGGATCTATATGTTTCACAGCCCCCTGAGTCCGAAAAACACATTTCAGCCATTGGTTTGTCTGTCTGTCTGTCTGTCTGTGTCAATATTATCTCGGGAACTACTGGACCGATTTTGTTGCTTATTTTTTTATTTTGTAGGGTTTTGACTACTGATGCCTGTGACAGAAATTCGGTGCTCCATGCGCAATAAATGAAAAACGTGTTTTTCTATAGACTAGCGTAAAAACGGCTCTAACGATTTTGATTAAACTTTGCTATAATGTTCTAATAATTGTTCTTTCAATTTTCGAAAATGGACTTAATTCCCGAGAAAATTCAGGAAAAAAATTTATAAAGAAAAGAAAAATGTTTTGGGTCCTAACTTGCTAAGTATATGTTATGTGGTAAAATTTATAATGCAACTTTTGAAAGATAATTAAATTACCAACGAAAAACGCTGCAAATTATTCCACAATGGTTTATTATTTCCAAACAATTATACATCTAAAGTAACATTACCTTATAGTTAAAAGAAATATAAATAGAAGGTGATTCCAATTATTGGACTGAACTTTTTTTTCCTTAATCATTAGTAATATGTTAGATAAAAATAGCATTACTTCAGTAACACATTCGAAATTAAGAAACCAAACAAAGGATATAACATTTGAAGTGGAACATATATAAAAAAAACCACAGGAGACCATATTTTGATTGATTGACCCTATTTTGAGACTTTGCTCCTAATTGTCCGATTTTAACGATTTTTTGGGGGTTTTTAGGAAATTTCCTATACTTTTAAAAAACCATATACTACATTCCCAAAAAAGTGTATCCTTTTTGAGTTATTCGGAATTAAATTTTACTATCCCTCGTAACTTTTTTTCCAGCTCTTTTCGTTGAAGTATGTTTTCGCAAGGGCCAACTAGTAATTGTTATTATTAACCTCGCCTTATTATTTTGCTACCCATACTAGGTAAGGAAAGTATTGCAATCGGGTCAAATTTCCGACATGCGGTTTTCGACGGATCTATACGTTTCACAGCCCCCGCCGTTTAGCGTGTAGTTGGAAGGTAATGACATTTCCTACAAAGCCCATATAAAAATCGTTCATTTTGGACAACTATTAACGAAGTTACAGCTATTCGATTTCCAATGTAAGATTACGGGTTCATATCCTGGTGTCAGAAAGCGGCGAATGAGAGAATAAAGATGACTAAGTGAAAGTAAGAAAATCTGTTGCCCGCATCACACAATCTTCACTATTTCCTCTACCTTTAACAGAAATTATTGTTTGACAATTCTAAGCTGTGCCAAAAAGTTTTTGATCAGCAATATTAGAGAGCATTGAATTGTTTACACTGATCTACCTTAATTCGTTTTACATTGCTTTAGTTTATCAAACAAATCGTACTCAAATCTTATGTATGATCAATTTTCAGGAAAATTTATTAAGTTCAATTCTTTTTTGTTTCTTCATGAACATATGTAAAGGTATAAAAACTTTTCTGAAATAGGAAGGAAATAGTCGTGTGAGTGGACACACCAGATATTTGATGTTTTGTTTTCACTTCTATCATGTGGTCTGAAGCACACACCTTAGTTTTTTTTATTCGTGTATTTTTTTTAAAGCCACCCCGGATCATCTACTTCCTCAAAAATATATTTTTTTTTCTTCTGAGAACCTTTGGGTCGACTCTAAATATTATATAAGTATTATGTATACTGTAAATATTATGTATCATGTATATATATATATATATATATATATATATATATATATATATATATATATATATATATATATATATATATATGCGCATAGAGACTTATAAATACATATACAAAGTGAACTGACAGGATGACTAAATAGCTAAGTGGGTCAGACAGACTATAGACACCATATAAGGGAGCGGACCTACAGCTGATCTTGACACGGTTACGTTGCGGCTAACTAACTCTGATATTACGCCATCTTGTGTCACTGTATATATTTATCTTACTGCCTCCTATCTGCTATACCTGTCTACCGTTAGCTATATTAATAGTATTTTAATAACACAATTTATTATCTATCTTCGTCTCTAAATTAAATAATGTTATCAGTATAGATGGGTATTTATTAAAATATAAAAAATATATCAGTCTGCGTTTTAATCTTGAATATATTATTTATTATAAATTGCTAATTCTTTTCACATATATTTGTATATATTTTGTATGTATCTAACTTATACTGGGGCTGCAAGATGGTCGAATAACCGATTTTGGCATAAGAAAAAAATAACAAACCAGTATGTTTATCCGAATCAGTTGAAGCTTAAAGATTATCAAACAAAGAATAAAATAAATTTAAACACACAACTTTCACTTATCGCTCTGCTTTGAAGAGAAATTATTTTCTGGCAATGCTGGGTTATTATAAAAAATTTTAAGTGCATTTTAATTTCATTTTCAGAGCCTTTGACAGCAGTTGACAGAATGAGTAATTCCAATTTCAACATGTTTGAGTAATGTCATTTTAGTAATATTTCTAGTTGAAAAAGTTATATCTATACAGACAGTGAGTAAGTTGATTCCGGAGTAGGTTATTGCAATGTTGAAATATAGAACTGTGAAGGTATAGATTTTGCCACTAGAAACAGCACTAAATAATAATTTAGTGCTGATAATAAAGAATGTTAAAATTAGAGTTAGTCATTCTGTCAGCGGAAAAGCTGATATATGCCTACAGAGGTTTGAAAGTAAATCTGAATATTTAACCTATAAATGATTATGGATTGTAGGAATATTAGTTATTAACCTTTTATTTTCTATTGTAAAGTTTACTAAAATGAAATTACGAGATTTTCACAAAGGGGGAATTCATCAAATTAGTCACTAATTTAATTTTCTAGAAGGTTACTTGATCATTTTTTGGAATAAATGGCCGTCAGATACCTAATTATTTAAATATAATATTTGAGATTATAAACATACCCATGAAATATTTTTATATTTCACTTTTTCTTTTACACAAGTACAATGAAATAGTATTTTAAGCGATAGGTTGATTCAGTTGATTCATTTTGATTTTACATACTTCTTTTAAGTTTAAAAATATTTTCGAAGTTTACATTTAGTTAGTAAATTTCATTTGATTTCTTGAAAACACGTGTCTTATGTTAAATAATGTTAGGTTTAAGAGATTTTTATTTATGATTTTTTCGTCATTCTCCGTTACCTTCTACTATTTTCTGTGTTAGATATTGCTTGTTCTAAAATTCTCCGCTTTCCAATGGTGTATTATACCTAAACCTTCTGACTAGTATTTCCGAAGATTTATTTTCGACCTGCTTAAGCATTTCCCTTTATTCAATTATCAAATTATTTCAAAAGTTATATTTACCATTTTTTCGTTACTCTTAATAATTATTTAAAATAAACCATATTAAGGGTACTTTAGAGGGAGAAGTTTATGAACATTGCGCATATAATCGAACAAAAAATTCAAAAACATAACCCCCTCTCAAAATTTCATGTTTTACGTTTCAGGATACATAGAATTCGAAAAACGAATAAAAGATTTGTTATCCTTCCGCCGTCAGCGCATTTTCACCGAAACTACTGGACCGATTTTTTTTCTAATTCGGATTTAAAATTAGATTTCACCCGAAGATGATCCTACTTCATCGACATTACTATCCGCCTTTTGCTTTCGAAATTGCCGCCGAAAAACCTATGTTGCTATAGACTATAGCGCCTAAACGAATGTATCGATTTCAATGAAACTTCGCTAAAGTCTTTCTTGGTGCCCTTTAAATTTATCTATATAACATACTTCAACGAAAAGAAGCTGGAAAAAAAGTTACGAGAGGTGGTAAAATTAGATTCTGAATAACTCAAAAAGTATACAATTATTTGTACTTGCATGGATATTGTATGGATTTTTAAAAGTTTACGAAATTTCCCCCCCCCCCAAAAAAAAAAACAACAAAAAAAGATCGTTAAAATATGACAATTACGAGCAAAGATGTGGTCTCTAGATGTTTTTTATGTTCTACTGCAAATTCTTTGTCTTGGATTTTGAATTTTTGAATGTAATGCTATTTTTTTTTTTTTGTAATTACTAATGATGAAAAAAAAAATGTTTAGGCAAATAATTTGAATTAACTATTTATTTCTTTTTTCTTTGTCACTAGAAAGGTAATGTTACTTTAGATGTATAATGTTTGGAAAATAATAAACCATTGTGAAATAATTTGGAGCATTTTTTTTTTTTTTTTTTTCAGCTTATTATAAGCATCCTTATTTTATGACAACTTGAGGTTTATCAATAAAATAAAAGTATCTGATATTTTAGGCTCGTTAAGCTATTGCCTTATGTATATATATATATATATATATATATATATATATATATATACCCATATAGACATATATACAGTAGCATATTATAGTATGATAGTAGATCGGTAAGAGGTGTTTATTGAGAGGGCAGTGAACGCTGCGTTGTGGATTACCTCCAATTAATGGCGGATTAGAAGAGATTTATCAGGCGCTCCATCTACCCAAAGCCTCCATGATTTGTCTCTGTCTGGGTCCTCTTTATAGCAATGTCCTATTTTGTGATAATTTTAACTACCTGAGAATGGATATTTTTAGAAAATTCTATAAATATGTTCCCTTTCGGTATTAGATTCCCGAAATACACAAATGTTTCCGAAATAAGACGCAACTTACCGATCCACAACTCTTGATGGTTCCATTTTTGGAGAGAATTTCTATTCAATTATTTTAAACAATATTAATCAGGGTTTGGAACCAACTATAAAAAAAAAATAAAAAGATTTTTGTCTGGAATTTTTAAAAACCATTTGATGATTTTTATTTACAGCAATTTTCATTTTTGATAATAAGTGATAAAAATCATATTCTGATCATTATTTTTCAACAAAAGTTTTACAATTCACAATAATAATTTTCTAGTAATACTTATTTATTTTTTAAACTCAGACCTGTTGTTAATGCTAACAACTAGCAAGTGTGTTATCGGTAAGGAGAGTGTAGATTAAGACGTTGGTAGGCCTGAGGGAAAGGAGTGCCCCGCGGCTTCCCATCCTAACTTGATTTTATGTTTATAGTTAGTAGAGGAGATCCCTCATCCAGCTTCTTTTAAGCCTCCTACGGGTGCCATCGGGCATGTTGGTTGTGGTCATGCCTCGAATCAGTGAATTGGTATGTCCGTGTAAGTTATTATGAAATCTTTTGTAGTATGTTCGTATGTGGCCGTTAACTAACTGTTAGCAACTGTAAGTCTTTACGTAAAGTAATGTTATTGACGTACCAGGGAGCCTTGGTGATAGTCCTGAAAGTTTTTGATTAAAGATTCTGTAGGTTACGTATGTGAGTATTTTTGGCTGACCCTTATATATGTAAAGCATAGTTCCAGATGTGCTTTGATACGTAATTGTATGTATTCAATTTTTGACTAAGTTAAAATTTCGAATGCCTTTCTAGTGAATATGTCAGTTATAATCTTTTGTTTAGTGTTTTTGTTTTGTTCTTGATATGTGGGTCCCGTGTCATTCTTCAATCGAATGTCAGTCCAATATATTGAATTTTATCTTTCTGAGGAATTTGGTCTTTGTCGACGTAAATAGGAGGGTAAGTTTCACTTCGAAAGGTAAAATTAATATGTCGTGATTTGTCCTAAATATACTAATTTAAATCAGAAATATATTTTTTTTGTAAACTGGCAAAGAAGTATCCGGATATCTTGCAGTAGCAATCTGGTAAATAAAATAATAGTTTTACTGGCTGATGCGATTTCTATGGCCGTGAAAGTAAGTTTTTCAACATAAATCGATTTATTAGATATTTTTTTTATTATATTATAATTTTATGAAGTATATGCTTATTTTGTTATGAAATCATTAACATGGTGAGAATGTACAGACTTTCTTGGTATAACTTTTTTATACTATATTGTTTGATTTCGCTGTTGTTCCTTTTTGTTCTTAGATACTTCGTATTAAAGATAAATGTAATACCTAATTGACCAAACTATAATTCTATCTTAACTATAATTCCATCGCAAATATCTTGAAGAATCTTCTTGAATACCTATTCAGTATGTGTCGTAATTTCTCTCGGTGGTTTTAGATTACAAATCTCGGTTGTGCAATCGCTATAAGCAGTATCATTATAAATAATCCTCGAGTTTTGACCTTAAAGGTATCGATGGTGGAGTTAGGTGCCGAGATATCGATGTCACAGATAATCTCGACCTTTCCCAACCGTCGGGAGCAACTTGACAAACGGACTTGTGTACTAATAAACTTTTATAACATTATATATATCTCTGCCTTCTGAATATAGATATATCTGTAATCATTAGATTTTATATTGTTACGAGATATGAAAGGAATAATATGGATCCTCATTCATACTAATAATTATATTTAAATAAAGAAATCATAACTGAAATAAACGAATTCAAGCAATATTGTTTTATTTTTTTCATTCGACTATTCTGCTTTTATCAACTTGCACGCAGAAACCAAATACGGTGTACTTATTAAAAATATATTTATATATTATTTATTGTATTTAACCTGTCAGAAAATAAAAATTATAAACATTACGAAGGTACAGTTTTTTTTTTAAGGATGAAAAATTGTCTGGATGTGGAGTCAAAAATTTCTTTTATCGAGTTAGCCGACGTTTCGACCGAAACATGTGGGTCATCATCAGGGATAAAAATTAAAAAATATACTAAATAACATCAGATAAACATAAAAGTGTAAGAGGGTTTGAGGGGCTTTTGGGCTGAAGTCCCCAATACAAAATGGTAAAATATAACCATGTCTTAGCAAAAAAAATTTCTCTAAAAAGGTTATTGTTCGTGTAATTACATTTAATAGAACTTCAAGAATCACTTAAACACCATTTCATATAGGAAGTTAGTTTCTTTCTTTTTCTTCCTAAGTAATTATCGTTATATACTAAAAAAAAAAAGAAGCTTTAGGGCTGAACTTGCATTTGCACCGACATACTAACACACTCATATAAGGTTTGGCTACCATTAACATGCCCGATAAAAAATGTAGAAGGCTCAAAAGAAACTGGATGTGAGACCTCATTGCCTAACTGTGAGTCACGTCTCTAAAAGCGACGTATCGATGAATAATTGTTAATCTCTTATATCTTAGATTGTCTAAAGTTTCACTTTGTAGATTATTAACGTTGGACAATGTGATAAAATATACTATTATATAATATAGTATTTCTTGACTGCCAACCATCTCTATACCATTTTAAACTGTTATAGTTCAACTACAGTCTATTCTTATAGGATTTTGTATCAGAAAGTTTTTTCGAAGAGGTTTGTTTGCTAAAATAATGTAGAAGTCTAATTTCTGTGTCCCGATATCTGCTCTGAAGGGTTTCATGAAAAAATTATTTTAAAGTAACAACCTTGTGCTTAGTAGATATGATATTTTATCGATGTATAACTAGTATCGATAATGAACAATCGACTTATAACAAGAGCTAACCACTGGAATTATCTCTGCCCTTGGCTCTGAGTGAATTGCTCAATCAAGGTGTTACCGTCTGACGTAATTCGGTGAGAATCTCTCTAGTTATATCCTCCTTGTTTTCCTTATTCTTCTTTGATTTTTAAAGTTTACTTTTATCGTTATCTTTATAGTTAATAAAAAATATAGAATTTTTCTGAGGTATGTCCATTACTGGTACCGATCCTCTGTCCATTATTGGAACAATTGAATTTCGTGGTGTACACCACTAGTGCAAAAAGGTGTTTTTTTTTTTTTAAATGGAGAATATATCTTCATAATTGAATATTTTTTCAGTATTAAATAGCAAAGGGAGCTTTTAAATGTACAACGGAGAAGTTTATAACTATAATAATTACGGCGGTATAAGCCAAAAAAAACTTTCCTTGGCTATGTCCATCTCTGGTGCGCTTACCCTAATGAGGTGTTGTATAAATTGTTTTATTGGACACCTCTCGATAAAGGACATCATGGTACACTGTCTGGTACCCAGAGGTCGTACCCAAGTCCCCGACCTCCCTGGTACCTCGACCACACCCAGAAGAAGCCTCCCCCCTAATCCTCCGCTCGTACCCTGCATCCAGATCAGGCCCTTCCCTCTACCATCCTCTATCCCACTCTTCCTAATTCGATTTCTTAATTACAAGCCTCCCCTCCCAGGTCTACAGGACTACAGGCGATACGTGTCCTCTCTGCTGATTGTCATCCAGCCAGAGAACAACTTCCTCCTACGGGATCAGCTTACTAATTATCGGGTTCTCCACGTGCTGTTAATTAGGGCAGGGATTCAGAAAAAGATAGTCCGGGAATAGGTGTGCGAAATTCAGCTTATACTATACTTTATATGGTAACACAATGATTCCAAGCTTTTGAAAAGAGGCCTCCAAACTACTTTTTTTATTGATTGCTAGATTTATTTGAATAGTTACAATACAATCTGCCACAATCATGGAAATTAGATATTATCGTTCTATGCTTACATTCATTTTTTATATACGAATTAAAATACAAGCCAAGAAGAAAACATAAGTAAAAATATATACATTAAAAAAGATTGAAAAATATTTGTAAAAAGTTAAAAAAAAATACACTGTAAACAATTTTTTTTTTAATTTATTTATTTCGGAATATAATAATCTGTCACGCGGACAATAATTACAGTGAGATATGAACACATTCACACCATATATACAGAAAACATAAAATTAACAAAAGTAAAATAATAACTAAATAATAATTAAAAACTATGTACAATAAAAAATAAAATAACCTCAAGATAAGTAAATTAAAAACATAAAATCAGGCAGGAAACCCTAAGCCTGGCTTGTCCCTTCAGCTATAGGGAGAAAAGCAGGACTCCAAGAGATTCCTGCGCTACTCTTTCAACTAAAACCCAGGGGGGCTAAACCCAGTGGAGATAGAGCGAGAGCGCTTTAGGACATACACTCATGTCTTGACTGGAGAATCTCGCCATTGCTAGAAATCCAAGATATATACTATAAAAGATCTCTGGGTCACTACCGTTTCAACCTTCGAGGAGGGTTGTAGGGATGACTAGAACGAGATAGGGGTTGTTCAAGGGGATTTGGATGATTTGTAAGATTTTGATGGAATTTGGAAATTTTTTAAGGGATAAAGACAAGTGAGATATTAAGGTCATGGTGTAGGGTTTTGTTGATTGCATAGATAGAACGGAGCATCGAATATTGTTTGGGTGGTAATGATCGATATGAGGGATGATAATATTAGATTCCGAATAGCTCCAAAAGTTTATGTAATTTCGTAAGAAATAAAAAAAATTCGGTAAAATCTGACAATTAGAAGCAAAGATATGGTCTCTAGATATTTTTATGTGTTATACTGCAAAGGTTATATCCTTTTTTTTGGATTTTGATTTTTGAAAGTGTTACTGAAGCAATAATTTTTTTTGGCAAATTACTATTGATGTAAAAAAAATTAGGCCAATAATATAGATCATCTTTTATTTATTTTTCTTTATTACTAGGAGAGGCAATGTTACTTTAGGTGTGTAATTGTTTGGAAATGATAAACCATTGAGAAATAATTAGCAACATTTTTTCATTCGAGTTGTTTTCTTTTGTCACTACGCCATATCTTCGTTAATAATCAACAAATCTAACGATTAAGCCGCCATTTTGCCGATTTTCTTCTTCAGTTGGGAAAAATTGTCACATTCCTTCGAACTTTCTTTACCATAACCATAAAACATATAAAATTACAATAAATATCCCATTCCACAAAATCATATTGAATCCCAAAGGGACTGACTCCTAATTCCCTCTTTATGACGGGGCATAAAGAGATAAAGAGGCAAAAACTCTTTTTGTGCCAATTGAAAATTGAAGGGAAGCCGATGTGGGTTGTGCGTTCAGATCACGTAGCCTGTTAATTCCAAAGCAGCCCCCGGCGGGTCGTTTGGAGTATCCGTTCTATTATCACCTAATTATCGTATTGTCTTCTCTCCTTAGTACATTTGGTATCTGTATATATATATATATATATATACAGTGTGTTTCAGGGTTAAGTGGCTAAAATGGAAATATGAATTAAGGACCTCAATACAAGAAAAAAAATACGTATGAAGGTATGTCCTCAAACGCTTTTTTAGGAGATATTCACACCTAAAGATTTTCGTTGTCATGAATTTTATACGTTATATTAAGTAAATAAAACTTGTTCCAACTATTTTATCAATTAAACGTAAACATTAACTTCATATTAAATGTTGGTCAAGGTGATTTCCTTGAGTATTAAGACAGACTCAACATCTTTCTTCAACAGCAGCAGTGGCAGAACGGTATGTGTATGTGTATGTGTTATTGTTATGAGTACTCTGCAAAAACCTCTTACATAGTGATAAATATTATTGTGAGTTCCCAATGTTAATTCCAAGTAGAACTAATTCATGACAACGAAAATCTTTAGGTATGAATATATCCTAAACAAAGCATTTGCGGGCATACTTTCCGTTTGGCCTCTTAACCCTGAAACACTTGGTATATATTTTTTCTTGGGCCCTTTAATTGCCTTTTAGATCAGCGTAGCCAACCTTTTTCCATTTAAAGGCACATTTATAGATAAATAGGTTAGTGGCGGGTTTCAATTTTTTTTTTGTTTTCCAAGATTTTTCATTTTTTATATATAAAGTTTAAAATTTCTTTTTAAAAATAATACTTTTTTTTAAACTTAGTTTATTCACCCACACCTGACAGAATACTAAAAATCAGTGACTCTGCTATTGAGAAGAAAAATTGTAGTAGCATTGATCGGCGTGAGGGATATTAGTGCCTAGCGGTATCCCTTCCTATCTTCATTTTAGTATTAAAGCGAGTATTTTAGTGAAACGAGGAGATTCCTTATCTAGCTTCTTTTTGAGTTTTCTAAGTGTGTTATCGGGCTTATTAATTGTAGTCATACCTTTTATGAGTGCATCACTATGGTTATGTAATTTTTCGCGAAAGGTATGTAGTGTGTCCGTATATGGTCGTTGACTGATGTCATGTGAAGTTATTTGTGTAAATTAATGTTTGAGACGTAGCAAGGAGGTTTAGTTATAGTCCTGAAATTTTGTCTATCTTGGGGTAATTCTTTTCAGTTTTCTGCATACAGCTTTATTGCATCATTGTTGATCTAATCTATCCATGTAGTTTGGCTTTTCATGTGGTCTCTTCTTCACTTCCGAGCACTAGCGAGTCCAGTTGTTAATTTTTGAAGAGGCTTCAGCCGAAAAGTTTTTTTTTTCTTATATATAATGACAATTACTTTGGAAAAAAAATATACTAACTACCTATATGAAATGTGTTTAAGTGATTCATGAAGTCCTATTAAATATAATTAATAATTAAACTAACAATAATACTTTAAGACATGAATTTTAACCATAATTATAGTTACATTTTATCATTTTGTTTGAGAGGAGAAAGAGGGGGATTTTCGAGTTGAAGTTCCCTTCTCCGTATATCCGCCTATGCTACATTCATTGTAGTGTAGAACCTTTATTATATCTCACGCATCTTAACCTCCTTGCCTTTATATTTTGAGGTATTGGTTAGCTTGTTTTTATAAGCAGTTCTTTATTGGTCTTTTTCTTCCATGCAGTAATACTCATGTCTCACATGAATATTGTTACTGTGCTGAGGACTTTCCTCCCAAATTTGTCGATTCGTCTTCGCTAGTCGCCCCTTCAACCCTGACTACCTTCGCCCCCGGCAGCCAATCCAGTGAAGCAGCTAATAGCGGGGGACCAATCAGATTAGCTGATACTAATACGACCGCCCCGGGGTGACACGCAACCGGCCAATCTCTTCTAACTTCTTATAAACGCAATTTAGTCTCTCCCCCCTCCACCACCCCCTCACCTTTGAAGAACCAATCGGCACTACTTCGATTACAGTTTGTTAACTCTCAATTAGTCGAAGATCGAATCATACATCGATTTTAATCAAAATGGTTTTTGATTCGAGAACATGTTACTTCGTTTAACTAATAGTGAAGATGTGGCAAAGAAGTGTAGTTACTATGATTCTTAACGATGCTTCACGATTATATTTATAGCATTTCCATGTCATTTTCACCTTTTTTTCTGATATTACGGAACTCAAATTAGACCTTTTTCTAACCACATACAACCTTTTGAATTGAATGTTTTATTGTGTTTTTTATAAATTGCTTATTTTATTAACATTCGCCTAAAACTTCGTAAATATCTTTATCTCATCGTAAACTACAAATATGTTATGTACGAAAATATTCGGAATCGGGCCGTTTTCGGTAAACATTGTCTATTTAATCTGAAACTAAAAACTCATGAATACCCATTTGCATTACATTTGATTCATAAGATAATATAATCACTAAATGGAAAAAAGTTTCCTGCAGATATTGGGCCGATTGGCCGGTATAACCTCGTTATTTTGACATTTTGGGGTAGAGTTTTGACATTAAGGGGTAGAGTTTAGACACCAAACGGACCAATATTTTTATAAGCCATATTTTGTTTCGACTTTGTGATGAAATTATCTTATGTTTGAAGTAAAAAGCAAATGGGTATCCGTGAGTTTTTAGTAATTGAGTACGTGAGTAGTAAATAGACAAAGTTTGCCAATTTCCAGATTGAAAACACTCCAATTCCGATAATTTTCGTAAATAAAAAAAACTTTTATGTTACGATGAGATAAAGATTTACAAAGTTTTAGGCGGATGGTAATATTTTGATAAATACGAATCTGTACCACGGAATATAGCCATTCGGGCTTTGCTGTGATCTGAGCAGAAAGTAACTTATAGGAAACTCGTTATGATAACATTCAATTTACATTGGGTCATTTTCATTGATACTTGTCCATTTAAAAAAAAAATGAAATTAGTGTTTTAATTATATTTATTTATTCGAGTGATATTGGATTATTTTTTATTTTACTGTCTGGTGTGTACAAGAGTAAGTCAGAAGTTTTTCGACGCACGATCTGGCCACAGTTGTCGATGTGAGATGCACTGATTTTCCAAATCTAGCCCAAATATCTGTATTGATTGTCCTTAAGGATATTTAATATACCCATGTAATTCGTGGGAGACGATGTTATCATTGTAAATCTATGAATTGTTATTTTTGTATATGTTTTCTATATACGTGATATTAATTTCTTATTATAACCAACTCGTGTGTGGGGCATTCCCCGAAAACGAATAAAAAATAGTCCTCTATTCATTCAATCTTTTACATTTTAAATTTTACTTTACATTTAATTCAACATTTCGTATTATTTTTTAATAATATATGAATCTATTATCTCTATTAGATGATCTCTATTATAAATTTGGTTTAGAAAAATGTTATTATGCTTAGCTCGTTCAAACCTTTATAGCCGTAAGGCAAGGTAGGATGACAATAAATGAGTTTGCAAAATGCGTAACTTATCTAAAAATTAGTTAAAGGTGAATTGAAAAAAAAAATGAATTAGACTTTGAAATATGTTGGATATGAATTGGAAATGATATATTTTAAGGAATCGTACTTTCTTTTTTCCGGAAATCTGATATAACTCTAAATAATATATCAAGTTATAACTAAATCGAAACGAACCCTACCTTATTCATGGAAAGATTTTGATACATTTCATAAGCAGTATTTAAAAAATCATCAATATATATATTTTTTTTAATAAAATACTAGTGACATATTTAATTCCTTCCGTTTGATCACTGCCTCTGATATTATCTCCTTGTTTTATTTTCCACTTCCGCATGAGCGCACAGGATGAAGGTCATCATGTCTTTGATATCGATTTTTTGACACTGATGAAGCTAACATCGATTACAAAGTTACGGTCGAGCGAACACCCTCTGTTATGGTTGGCTGTTATCAAATGGGGAAACATTATTAGAAATAGTCCCCACATAGACTCAATTGGATCTGAAAGGAAATTAATGCGCATATATGCATATATATATATATATATATATATATATATATATATATATATATATATATATATATATATATATATACATTGTCTTTGACCATTTTTAACTACATTTCAAAATATTATATACTATTTGGCCAGTGCAAATAATTCGCAAAGAATATTAGTCATTGAACAAATGACAAAATTATAAGGAAATTAAATAATTCAACTTCTCATTTGTCTACTATTGTAATCGACTAAACAAAAGAAAATTATAAAAATAGTTCATTCGTGTGTTAAACCAAAATGTTTACAAATTATAATGACCTGTATCACAGCTAATAAAAAGTCCAATTTCGATTATTTATTTTATTTCAGCATTTTATAACCTTTCAAATATTCATGGATACAATCAACTAAAAAAATGAATACTTTTGAAGTTATTCATGAATAAAGTTTATTTTGCTTCACTTCAATTTCCTGAAATTTCGGTGGGATGTGACTATTTTTCCTACCAATCTTCAAAATGAGGACGCAATCATTAGTTTTGATGAATAATTGACAAAAATATGGCGTAGTGATAGATAAACATTTTAAAATAATAATAGTCTGTACTACAGAATCCTTTTTATCAAATTATTGACATTCATCTGAAATTTCGTGAATAGCTTGATCTCATCGTAACCTACAACTATTTTATAATGATGTAGATATGGTTGACCGTGATATAATATGAGAAGGAGTTGATCGGGGGGTGCGGTCAAATAAATAATAAATTATAGAAATAGTATTATTTAATAATTATGCCGACGTTTCGACCCACCTTGCAGGTCCTCATCAGGGCGTGGGGTGTGGCACTGCGGGAGGCAGTTGAATAGTTAATATTTACAACCTTTTTTAATAACAACTATTTTATTTACGAAACTCTTGAAATTGTGGCGATTCCTATTTGGAGATCGGCAAACTCTGTCTATTTGATTAGGTACTAAAAACTCGTAAATACCCATTTTCTTTTTACTTGGATCGTAAGATAATTTAATCACAAAGTCAAGAAAAAATGTGGCCTACAAAAATATTGGGCCGTTTGGTCTATATAACCTTGTATTTCGACATTTTGAGGGTGTAGGTCACGCCATACGGCTCAATATATTGGAAGGCCACATTTTTCTCGATTTTGTGATTAAATTATCTTATGATCCAAATGGAGAACAAATTGGTATTTATGAGTTTTTAGTACCTAATTAAATAGACAAAGTTTGCCTATTTCCAAATTGAAAACGCTCTAATTTCGAGAACTTAGGTAAATAAAATAGTTATATGGTTACGATGAGATGAATTTGGAAAATAAAAAAAGGGGTTCTCTACCACGGACTGTAATATATAAGGATAAAATCAGATGTGATTATTTTTTATTAAAACATCTTCAAAGTTGAATTACTCGTAATAAATGAATAATTGTGAGGAAGCAAACGGTTTTTAATGCTTGTTAAACTGTACCGAAATCACTTAAACACCCTGAGTTAAGCCCTATCGCTTAAGTATCTACTTACTTTTAATATTAAGCATCACTAAAGGATACCTTATTTCTATTATAATAAGAGAAGATTAGGAGATCTGTAAGTAGCAGCATGGACTCGGTTATTATACTGGCTATATCTCCTCGCTATAAAGTCCGTATTAGTGTAGACCAATGGAGTGGAATTTCCATAACGCCATTTTCTCCCTCTTAACTGCCAAATTATTTACCAGCCTGCGACGTTTTCCTGTCGTAATCTTCTCCACTTTTTAAGGGGTTCCTCTCCCCCCAAGTTCTTCGAATTGCTTCTTCTTAATTGTTGCGTCCTCGGTTCCTGCTTGCGTCGTACAGTGATCTGCAGATCTACAAAAAAAAAAAAAAACAGTATTTTCAAGGTGTTATGATAATTCAAACTTATATGTTTTAATGTCTAACATAGTTAACTCATATATTCCTAAAGTTTAGGCAGAAATAAAAATACCACTTTCCAAGATTCTCAATGAAATATAAATAAAAAGAGAGTTTCTAACAAAATAATAATGCAACTTTTAAGCCTTTTAATATATGTCTGTCGTTTATTCTAAATTCTCAAAATATATGATTTTTTAATAAATTCAAAAAAGTCGTATTTTCATATTATAAGTTACCGGATCCTGAAATTTTATTTTTTCAACGAAAAGTACCTCGCTCCAACGGCCGCCAAAATCTTACTGTAATCAAAATGTTCTTTGAACCCTCTGCTAATGATTAATACAAAAATCAGCAACTTGAGGTTTTGGTAATTATATGGCAAATTCAGTCAAGAAAGTTATACTTAATATAATTTACTCCTTTTCTTCATAGAAAACTGGAGGAAAAGAATAGAAAGAAAAAAAAACTGAAAGAAAATACGAAGAGAAATTCAAACAATTTTGTGATTCATATATGATATCGGGGTGTTGTTTTCAGCTCTTTTTTTTATTTATTTGTTTATTTAGAAATATTACATTCTGTCACATCAAGGACATTTATAATAGTGATCAGAGAAAGCACACTCACACTCTATTTACAATAAAAAAAAATAAATAATACAGAAACTTAATAATAATAAATACAATAAAATAAAATAAAAATAAATACTATAAAATAAAATAAATGTATATAAACAAAAGAACTAACCTAATCATACACACTCGGGCTTGAGTGGAGGATCTGGCCATTGCCAAAACTCCAATAGATGCTTATTTACAAAAGGTCTCTGGGCCACTGCCGCTTCAACCTTCGAGGAGGATTGTAAGGATGGGTGGTGCTGGATAGAGATTGTGCAAGGGGATTTGGATGATAGGTAAGGTTTTGGTGAAATTTGGAGAATTTTTCTGGAATAAGGTCTAGGACAAATGGGATATTAAGGTCATGGTGTAGGATTTTGTTATTTACATAGAACGGAGCATCAACTATTGTTCGAAGGACTTTAGATTGAAAGGATTGAATACGTTTGATGTTAGAAGCTTTTGCTGTCCCCCACAGTTCAAGTCCGTATGTCCATATAGGTTTCAGTATTGTCTTGTAGATAAGTAATTTGTTTTCAATAGAAAGTTTGGATTTTCTGTTTAGTAGTCTGTATAGCTGGCCGTATCGTCGGTTGAGTTCTTGTCTTTTGAGTCTAGTATGTGGGTTCCACGTTAGTCTTCGGTCTAAATGAAAGCCAAGATACCGGACTGTGTCTGAGTAAGGAAGCTGGATGGAATTAAAGTGTACTGGTGGACAGGAACTGCGTCGGAGTGTAAAGGTAATATGTTGGCATTTAGATTCATTAACTTTAATGCGCCAGTTATTACACCAGTGCTCAATCAAGGTGAGGTGGTTTTGGAGATTTAAGGATGCTATGTTGGGATCAGAGTTGGATGATAAGATTGCGGTGTCGTCAGCGAATGTTGCAAGAAAAGTATCGGGATGAACAGGGATGTCAGCAGTAAAGAGGATGTAAAGCACGGGACCCAAGACGCTGCCTTGGGGAACACCGGCTTTAACGGAGTAGATATTGGAAAATTCTGTTCCACAGCGAACTCGGAAGGAGCGGTCAGAGAGGTAGGATCGGAGGACTAGGTACAAGGACTGAGGTAAATGGATTTTAAGCTTGAAGAGCAGTCCGGAGTGCCATACCCGGTCAAATGCCTGTGCAATGTCCAGAAATGCACCCGAACAGTATTCCTTGTTTTCTAGGGCTGAGGAAATATGATCAACAACTCGGAGTCCTTGTTGAACAGTAGAATGTTGGGAGCGAAAACCAAACTGATGGGAAGGAATATTTTGGGATTCTATAATGGGTAGGATTCGTTTCAAAAGGATCTTTTCAAAAATTTTTGAAAGGATTGGGAGTAGGCTAATTGGTCTATAGGATGTTGAGATATTGGGAGGTTTGCCTGGTTTTTGGAAAAGGATAATAGTGGAGTGTTTCCATAGCAGAGGAAAGTGGGTGGTGCGTAGGATACAATTGTAGATATATGTAAGGAATATGACTGCTTTGGATGGAAGTTGTCGAAGGATTTGAGGGGTAAGGAGATCATGTCCAGGAGCTTTACGGGGGATTAATTTTTTTAATTGAAATTTCACTTCGGAAGGATGAATAGCTTTTGGGGGCAAGGAAAGTGGGATTGGTGATGTAAGGAGTTCTTCTACTGTTACGGTGTGGGCAGGATGGGATTCCGGATGTGAAATAAATGTATTGGATAGGTGAATGGCGAACTCCTCAGCCTTATCTTCGTCAGATGCTGCCCAGGAGCCATCATCTCGTCGGAGGGGATGGGAAATGCGGTGAGGATTTAAGATTTTGGTAGTGGTTTTCCAAAGGGAATTGTCGCGAGAAGAAAGGGAGGATAGGTAGGAGTTGAAGGAATGTGATCTGAAGGTGGCTAATTCCAGTTTTAATTTTTTGCAGTAATAATTATAGGAGCAGCGGTCGGTAGGATGTCGGGTACGTTGCCACAATAATCTGGCACGGCGTTTGGTTTGGATTAGGTCAAGGAGGTGTTGGGGTAGAATGGTCTTTTTAGGAATTCTGGAGGAGTCTTTTGGGAAGGAAGCAGTCCAGGCGGCTTGTTGGATTGTGGTAGTAAAGGAATTTACGGCACTATCAAGGTCATCGGGAGTTTTGAGGGATATGTTAAGATCAATTTTATCGGAGATGATTTGGCGGAAAAGGTCCCAGTTAACTGGGCCCCTAATAAATGACGGTGGAGAAGGTTTGGGAACGGGTTCAAGTGAAACATTAAGGATTAGAGGACTATGGTCAGAGGAAAGTTCATTTAGACGTGTAATGGAACAATTGAGGGGACTTAAGCCGCTGTGGATAAAGAAATCAAGAAGATCAGGATTACGGTTGGGATCTGTAGGCCAGTAGGTAGGAGAGTTGGGGGAAAGGAGGTGAAAATGTTGGGAATTGAGTGCAGACAGCAGGGTTCGGCCACGAGTATTCGTGGTTCTGGAACCCCATTGTTGATGTTTGGCATTTAGGTCTGCACCCAAGATGAAGTGATGTCCTAAGGAGTCGAGGAGAGAACGGAATTGGGCATTGGATATGGATCGGTTAGGAGGGCAATACGCTGATGCAAGGGTAACCGGAAAGGAAAAGGTTTTTATCACGATAGCGGTGGACTGTAGGAAATCATGTGTAGGTAACGGGAGTAGGTGATGGGAGAGGGATTGGTGTACAATGACAGCAGTACCGGCATGTGCTTTTCCGTCAGGGTGGTCAGTACGATATGTCAGGTATTGTGGTATTTTGAAGTGCTGTTTAGTGGTTAGTCGAGTTTCAGTAATTAGTGCCACGTCAATATTTTTGTCAAGTAATAATGTAGTTAGTTCGTTTGTGTGATTCCTAACACCATTCGCATTCCAAAGGAGAATGGATAAAGGTTTATTGGAAGTCATTTAAGGATTTTTCGCGGGAGGGATAAAATGTGATACAAGATTGGTGAGAAGAGATATCAAAGGAGTAACAAGGGATCTGAATTCGGAGAGGAAAGATGTAAGTAAACTGGTGAGATCTGTGGTATTTGAGGGAGGAGGAATGCGGGGAATTTGGTGTTGATAAAACTGTTGATTAGGTGAAGTTTGATTAGGATGTTGAGGGTGGGGTTGAGAATTTTGAGGTATGTGTTGTTGTTGCGGCAGGGTCTCACAATAAGTAACATCATTCTTACCTCCTAATAAGTGTGCAAAAGACACCGTTGGGTCAATTTTTTTTTAAGGTCCTCTTCTTGATGCGTTAGGTTCTCTTCTTGATGCCTCTGCTTCTTCTTGGGTCCGGGATTTTTGATATCTTGATTTAATATTCTTGTAGATCTGACAGCCTTTGTAGTTCGCTGGATGTCCTTCAAGGCACAATGCACAAACTGCAGGATCCCGTTTCGGTTTTGTGCACTCCCCGGATTTGTGCTGCTCTCCACATTTCACACAGCGCGGCAGATGATGGCAGTAAGTCCTGGTATGGCCATATGCCTGGCAATTGTGACACTGTACGATTTCCCTCTTAGGATATGGCTTCTCTACTATAACACTTGTGTAGTATATTCTTCTTATTTCGTATATTTTTTCGATCCCTTGATTTGGCTCCAAATCTACGAAAAATAAGGGTAGAGGAACTTTTACTCCTGGCTGTTCTTTACTCTCCTTCTGTACATTTGTAATCTGGCGCACTATGAAACCTAAAGTTTTCAATTCTTCTTCTATTGCTTCGGTTGGTGTTGAGGGGTGTAGATTTCTTATGACTACCCTCAAAGCTCGATCTTGCCGTAATTGGTACGTATGAAAATCCGCGTTGGTTTCCGTTAGATACTTCACAATTTTTCTGTAGGTTTCAGCTGTATCTGGTGATATCTTCGTGTCCTTTGTTCTGCTTAGACATGAATAGCTTCCAGAGCCTGTTATTTTGTTCAGTTGTGAGCATAGTAACTGAAAATTGTTTATGTTTTTAACGAATATGGGTGGAGGTCGGGGATCTCTTGGTATTGAAGCGGATTCCATCACTTCTTTATCATTCTGAAGCACCTGATAGGGGTTAGGGGTGAAAAACGGAGATTGTTCGGTTATCTCTTGTGAAGATGTACCTGGTTGATGCTGAAGTTCTTCAATTGTTGGTTTTGATGATGTTCCTGGCTGGGTTTCATTTTCTCTGGAGCTAATAGGCGTTACTGCAGGTGTTTGACGACATTGACGAGGCTTTTGTTTGACAGGCGAAGAACAAGGTGTTGAGCCTAACGGCCGAATTCTCTTGATGGAAGCTCTACTAGACATGGCCTGATTGTGATATCGCATATAAGGGAAAAAAAAAAAAAAAAAAATAAAATAAAATAAAAATAACCCTATAATTTATAACAAACAATAAATATCAATTGTTGTTATGTATTCTTGACTTGTTTTGAATAAATAATCTCAAAGATTTCACTGCAAAATAAGCAAATTCTGAGAGACGATGTAGAAACACGTCCTTTCGCATCAGCTGATCCACTGCCTTGCTCTCTACCATGTATTTGGTTTTATCATAATTTAGTTGTAGGTTGGTTTGCTCTTCTTCTCTTATCACTGTGTCCTCTTGATAGTAATATAGGTTATAGATTTTTATAATTAATTCTGTCAATAGCTTTATACAATGTAGTCCTACAGCCCGTGAGGAAAAAATCTACATTATTTGATTAAAAAATTTTGAAAGCATTTTTTAAATATTTATAACATTTATATTTAAAAAATGAGAGCCTGCCAGTAAAAATGATGGGATTATGATATCAGACACATTGAGATCAAACGGAAATTAGTATCCAATGGACGCGGAATTTGATGCTCATGCAACTTTTATTCTGTGAAGTTTTTTCTCTTAGAGAACTCAATTCCCAGCTGCAGTGCCATTTATAGCAATTTATCTCAGTTTTTGACGAATTTGGTAAAAATCAGCGGTGGATATCGACCATACCACTTAACCAAATTCTTATGTTTGGGTACTTATTCGACGCACAATTTTACGTTATTCAATTTCTAAAAGTTAACGTTTTTCGTTTCGATGCTCCATTTGCGAGTTATATGTGAAAAACATTGAAATCTGGCTTTTTTGGCTATAAAAAGTTTTCCTGTGGTGGCCTGAGTTAGCAATTTTGTTTAACATTTTTACATGTCTGAACCCATATATAGGAACTAAAAAATTTTCCCACATTTTTCGCGATGTATTTTCCGTTTCCATCCTCAAGTTATTGGTCTAATATTCTTTAAATCAATCGGCATTTTTACGGATAGCAAGATCCTACTGGCAGACTCTCATTTTTTTAAAAACAAATGCTTTTAAAGTTTTCATAAAATAATGCCAAATTTTTCTCATGAGCTCTCGGACTAATACATTTTCATATTTACGCTTATAATGACTACGGCTGTAAGGCGTACGGTAGATTCTCTGGAGATTTCGAAGCCAAACTTAAACGCCTAATGAATTGCGCATTACGTTTTGTTTTCGGAATCTCAAGAAAGACGCATATTACCCAGTATTACACTGAGTTGAACCGTCAGTACTTCCTAGCCACCTTTCTGTACCAGATCAGTAGAGAAACGTACCTAGGAAATATTGTCTTCTTATAATTTTTCTAAAGAATAATAAAATATATTTTCATTCATTCATTCATTCATAATAATAACAGTTGGTCTTATAAAAATGGTTTTACTCTACTTTAATTCAGGAGGCCCGACATGCCATAATAAATTCTGTTTTTCAAATATCTTGCCTAAAAAGAAAGTTTCTCAGGGTTTTTAAGCCTTTTCCGACCACCGTATTAATATATCTATCTATTGTGAGTGATAAGTCGGTTTACACAGTTATTTGTATTAATTAATTAGAATTTAAGATGTTCTCTCAATAGCAGCTACAGTTTGATCTTGTGATCCTGTGACCCCGCCCTATATCTATGTCTCCCTTACCCCGACCCTCGATAGGTGATCCTCTCCTCCCCTCCCCCCCATCGCCAGGGGCCATCCCGGGGTGAGTCATCGCTGGGAAGTTTCGTCACCAAATTAACGTCTTCACCAGGACCCCAGGACCCCTCCGACCAATAAGGTCCCGTCAATAGTCTTCGCTCGCTTCTGTTGACTCAGTAGAGGGTCACTTATTGCTTCCACCTGCATAAATATTTATCTAAATTGATTCCTTGCGGTGCAGCTAAGCGGAGGAGATGGATGTCGCCAGGATTGAAGGATTGCTTGGGGGATTAGTAAGGATTGGAGGATTGGAGTACTCGCTGTAATAGGGAGGGGGGAGCTGCTGTCTTATGTTAATAGCCTATATAGTCTACAGAGGATTTAACATCACTATGGTGTGTTAACTGGAATATATATTTAATATATATATATATTACAGGCGCAGACTTTGCATTTTGTGTGAGAGCGATATACCAAAAAAAAATGGCTGAAGTTGTGTTTGTTTTAGTAAAATAATAAATTTCTAAAGTCAACATAATTATTGTGAAACAAACAGTATAATACTGAATATTTCAAAATAGGTAGATATAATAGATTTAAAAAAAAAAAACTTTTTCTTTTCTTTATGATGCTGTATGGATATACTTTGTATACTTTTTTTTTTATTTTAATGAAATTTACAACTGTATTACATTAAAAACAAAACAAGTAAATGTGACATTGGTAACATGACATGTACAACATGAAGAGAAACTACCATTGGTAGAACTCAAATTAAAGTACTATATTAGAAGGTCCCG
This sequence comes from Nezara viridula, assembly GCA_928085145.1. Classification (NCBI taxonomy): domain Eukaryota; kingdom Metazoa; phylum Arthropoda; class Insecta; order Hemiptera; family Pentatomidae; genus Nezara; species Nezara viridula. The sequence goes on from OV725081.1 coordinate 2,080,586, forward strand.
AGGCCATCTTCTTTTCAAACGCCTCGGAGGGTTATCAGGGATCGAGGAGGAAGCAAGGTTTGAAACGAGAGGATTAGGATGGTTCTGCAGTTTGTTATGGAAGGATAGGTATCTGGATTGGGCCAAATCGGAAACATATAGAACATTAAGGTCTTTATGGATGATTTTATTTGTGACAAAGTAAGGAGCGTTGAGGATTTTACGAAGGATTTTGGATTGTAAGGATTGGATACGAGAGGAATTCGATGGTTTAGTGGAGCTCCAAAGCTCAACTCCGTAAGTCCAAATAGGTCTTATTATTGTCATATATATGAGTTGTTTGTAATTGATTGAAAGCTTAGAGCGTTTGTCTAGTAAGTGTTGGAGTAGTCGGAAACGTCGAGCGGTTTCTAGTCGTTTCAGTCTTGTATGAGGATTCCAAGTGAGTCGTTTGTAGAGATGGAGTCATAGGTAACGGATTTGTTCAACTGGGATAAGTGGGGATGTATAAATTTAACATGCGATATTAGCCGGCGTTCATGACATAGACACATTTCACGAACTTTCGCAGCAAAAAATTAGTAATGTTAAAAAATGAAAAATATTTTTGATTCCTTAGTTTCTAAAAACTCATGTTGACAACACAACGTTTTCAGAACTTGAAATTGATATGAAAAATATATTAAATAAATCTTCTTTAATATATTCTTTCAGCTATGCCGCAGAAAATATCACTAAAAAATTACGTGAAAATGGAAATATGTACCATATCACAGTTGAGTGAATCATAAAATCGTAGGATATATTGCAATAGTATTATCATTAAATATAAATAAAAATTTAAATAATAAGCATACTTACACTGTAATAAAATAGTTACGTATCTACTTATTACCCTTAATCTATCCTTCTAGTCGACGTATCTTATATTCTTAATCGTTTTTAATAATTAATTTAATTTTACTCATTCCTATAGCTTTTTATTTCTACTTCAAATTATTTGGGGGAGGAGGGGTGAAACTATAATCTCGTCCCCTCATTATTATTATTTTTTTTTTTTTGGAGGGGGGGAGGCGATCGTCTCTTTTTGCTCACCTCTCCTCCACGAAGTCTGCGATCCGAAGACACCTGGAGAAGATCCTGGAACACGGAGATGCAACAGTGTCCTCGGCTAGTCGCTATCGATCTCGACTTTTTCTCCTCTTCCTCCGGTGAGAGCCGAGCCAACTGCTCTCTCTTATCACAGCGCTCTGAGTCATCTCTTCTCGTACTCTTCCTCTTTTAGTCCTTCGAGGAGGTTATCAATAATACCTGTCCTTTATTGAGGGGCTTTCAAAGGATATCTGTTAGGTCTGGCCACGGGCGGATCTACGGGGGAGGTGCTTTGGGGCTGAAGCCTCCCCAAAATGGTAAAATATAACCATGTTTTATGGAAAATAATATTTAAAAAATATCACTTAAAGTATTATTGTTGGTGTAATTAAATTTAAAAGGACTTTAGGAACCACCTAAACACCATTTCATATAGGTAATTAATTTCTTGATTTTTTTTTCAAATTAATTATCGTTATATGTATATGAAAAAAAAATCTTTCGGGCTGAATCCCCCGCCCAAAATGGTAAAATATCACTTAAAGTATTCTTGTTCGTGTAATTATATTTAATAGGACTTCAAGAACCACTGAAACACCATTTCATATAGGTAATTAATTTCTTGATTTTTTTTTCAAATTAATTATCGTTATATGTATATGAAAAAAAAATCTTTCGGGCTGAATCCCCCGCCCAAAATGGTAAAATGTCACCATTTTTTTATGGAAAAATATCACTTAAAGTATTATTGTTGGTGTAATTAAATTTAAAAGGACTTTAGGAACCACCTAAACACCATTTCATATAGGTAATTAGTTTATTTCTTTCTTTTTTTTCCAAAAAGTAATTATCATTATTTTTATGAAAAATAAGTTTTCGGGCTGAAGCCTTCCTCCCCTCCCCTCTCCCTCCAAAATTAAATCCTGGCTCCGCTGGTGGGTCTGGCAAACAACCTTCTTCAACCTTATCATGGGGTATTCTTAATAAACTTTACCAGAGCTTACAAAGATTTTTCTTCTCTTCATTATTCCTATAAATGGTGTCTTGAGGTTTTATTTTCTATAAATTAGGCCGTTTTCACCGACATTTTATTTATTTCGACAACGTTTCGACCAACACTAGTACCATTTTCAAGTCTGGAAAAATTTAATGTCATTGTTAGTTTAGAATGGAATAGAAAATTGAACATTATACTGGGGATAAATCCCCATAGAATAACAAAATGAATTAATACAAAACAAAATACAAATCTGGCCAAAAACTAACTTATAAACATTCTAACATTATATACATTATTTAAAAAGTAGTATGTAACCACTAAAAATAAACAAACAAAACAAAAAAAAAAAAAAAAAAAATATATATATATATATATATATATATATATATATATATATATATATATATATATATATATATATATATATGAACATACAATCTTCTCAAAATTACTTATTATTGTGATGGAAAAAAAAAATTACATATCCATATATACATAAATACACAATTTATAGACACTAGGCTATTTAATAGAAAAATGACTTAATACAAAATGTAATAATATCTACAGTGATTTATATAATAATATCCAAACACTAAGATAAAATAATATCTCCGGACTACTTGTGGTATAAATGAAAAAAAAAAGGAACTATGTATACGTACATACTCATATTGGTACACAGAGAGACAAAAAGTATAAAATATAATCATATATACCCGAAAGAAAAAGCACAACCTATGGAGAAGAGAAAAAGAAATAAATAGTAAAAATAATAGTCAAAGATCATTGCTGTTTTATGTTAAAACTTAAACAGGCATCGCCATTTACTTCTCACAAATTCAGTTCATAAAATGATATTTATGGTTGCGAATCGTCTGTTTGGGATGTGAGGAGATATTGGAAAAGGAGGTATTTGAAAGTTGATAGTTTACATTGACATTTACAAAATAATTTTTTTTTTAAACTTGTTTATTGAAAAATATTACAATCTGTCTCAAAGGACATTTATAATAGTGTTCAGAGATCACATTCGCACTCCAAGTACAATAAATAAAATAAATTATACAGAAAAATAATATATATATAAAATAACATCAAAATAAATAAAGGAAGCAGATGGTCCGAGATGGCGGTCATAAATAGGCTAAATATTGGCAAAACTATTTTATTAAAAGTCAACGTTCGACCCGACTTTGCAGATCTTCTTCAGGGAGGTGTGGTCAGCTAGAAGTTTGAGATCTACAAATTCGGGTCGAAACGTTGGGTTTCAATAAAATAGTTTTGCCACTATTTAGCCTATTTATGACCGCAACCCATTTTTCCTTAATAATGCAACGGTCAACTATTAAAGATTCAATATCACTAAAAATAAATAAATTAAAAGAACACATACATACCTATATACACTAATTTTATATAATTATTTAATCTAATGATCTATGTCATACTATTGCACTATATATAAATTTGTATATTTTTTAAAAGCCTATCATATACGTAATTTTACTCATTATATAAACTTGATTGTTACCTTTTTGAGTCCTTTAAATTTCCATTATTCACTGTCATATTAATTTTTCTGAGAAAATTACAACTGTTCTGATATTTTAGAGTTTCCCCTACGTCATTTCTGGAGGGACTGACTTATATCGTCCTGAAGACGAGTTTTTCTTCTATTGTTTTGCAATGGTGTATTATTTTATCTAAATTATGTTTTGTATATTACTTTTAAATTAATTATTATATTATATGCGAATATTGTTTATTACATTTGCGTAAAAAGTACTTATAAAGATTTTTTTTCTTAGACTTTAAGGTTGTGGATTGATATCAGAGGAAATAGATGAGATGGAATTCTTTGTACTTGCATAGGATGAGAGGTCTTTAGCTCGTAGTCTATAACTAGATATTCAGTCCGAATAGTGCGCCATGGAATTCGGCTTCCTGATCGCTTCTTGTTCATTACAAAACAATACATCTCCACTATTAAAAAAAAAAAATTTTTGAACATTCTTCTTACTTAAGACTTCGAAAAATATGAAAAACATTATTACCTATTGGTCAATAGTTTCGAAGTTATAAGAGGTGACAGAATTAGAATTTAAAAAAACAATCGCTTTAGTGACACCAAATAGATATCAATTTACACCTCATTTTTTATTTTTTTATCAGGTGCACTTTGATGGAATCCAAAACAAACATCCTTGCTGATTATGTTAGCACTTATGGAATTCAATAACGATGGTTTCTGACGGAGATATGAGAAAAATACATAAAAAGACAGAATGTGCTAGGTGACCATCTTTGACCCTTCATTTTGTATGGAAGCGGACATGGGATTTGAGTGGGCTTTTAATGGTTTGTTCTGCATTCGATAAAGAACTAATCCTACCATTTACAGTATTATGATTTTTCTTGATATCAATTCCTAAATTTACTTACCTAAATTACTTACTACCTTCTATTTGTGATTTCGCTAGCAAACATTTTTTTTGGGTTAATATTTCCATTAAATTTAGCCTCATAAGGATCTTCAGTATGGTATATGCATAATAAGATTAACTATAATGCATACGTAATCTCAAGTTTAACAGGTTCTGAATCAAATAAAAGTTCGATTAAAATTAAAACCCAATGCATCCTTCATTGTACTAGTGGTCAGATATAGAAGATTTTATCTTCAAGTTTGTTGAAAATTACATTACTGTTTTTTAAGTGAAACTTTCTTTAGTGGTGTTTTGCACTTTTTTGTGAAGATTGATCCGTCAGATTTCCGAAGTGTTAACGCACGGGTAAAGTCGGCTAGAGTCGACTAATTGAAAGTTTTTACATATGAATTTAAATAACTGAGAAACTAAAAATTGAACCTGCACACTGTAAGCGAGGGGAATGTTCAGCATTTCATCCTCTTTATAATGAGTTGTTATTCATAATTTATATTTCATATTATTAATTTCGCCTGGTTGATGTTTCCACTTCTATCGTGTGGTCTAAAGCACACACCATTTTTTTCCTATATATTTTTTTCTTTTCTTATGTCAGCTTGCCAAATTTCCTCTAATACTCCAAGAAAACTAATAGATGAAAAAAAAAGTAAATTTTTTTAGGAAAAGATGGGGAAAAGTTATAAAGAAAACAAATCTTTATTCGCATAGAACTGAAAAAAAGGTTCAATATCTACAATAATTTGAAAGATAATTCATTTTCTTACAACGAAATCATACCCATCATATATCTTTAGTAAGGATACTCTTTTATGGATTTTGTAAACATGTTTTGTATTATTATTCTTACATATTTTTCAAAGTAAATAAACTTATTTTAAATTAAATGTTTTTTGTACTATTTTCTTACTTTTTGATTGTTTTGTTGCAGGTATGTTTCGTGTAATTTCTTTGGCATCTCTTAATGTAAGTTTTATCTTTTCTTCAATAATATATTTATTGTTCATTAATTATTTTTATTACAAATATCTGTAGTTTCCTGAAATAGTTATAAACCCAAAGATAAGTTAATCATTGGCAAATTCTTTCTTCGATCCCTTTTATTACATCGATCCCCGAACATCAAATTTGCATTATGACTTCTTGTAAATAAATTCAATTTTTGAAAAAAAACATGTATTCACATTCATATTACTTAATTTTTTTTTTTAATTAAATATCTGGGTACTTATTATTTTGTGAATTTATTGATAACGATGATGAATTATACTCTCTTAACCTATAATTTTGTCTCTTGTATAAAATTTCAAACTACTTTATGTAGTATTTATTTGATAATTAAATTTATATTTTACAAAGTACAAATGTAATTAATATATAATTTTAATTGCTAAAATTGCTTTAAAAATAGTTGATAGAAACTTTTTTTATTATTATTATTAATATTTCTTTATTGAATAATATTACAATTTGTCACAACTAAAGACTTTAGTAGTAGTGATACAATGAGATCGTACACACTTGAATTGCAATAATGTTTGTATTGAGATATTGTTGATTGTTCCAGAAACAATAAATACTATATAATATTTTACTCAAGTTTTTGAAATATTAATTCATTCAATTTATTTAATAAAGATATATTTAAATTCCGATTTGAATAAACTCTCTAGTTTGTAAATGGGAGACATAATAGTCCTTCGTAAAAACCTCTTTTTACCAAACTATTAACATTTGCCTAAAACTTTGTAAATAGCTCCATCTTATCGTAATTAACAACTACAAAAATTCTTATAAATGGGCATTTTTAATCTGAGGATCGCCAAACTTTGTCTATTTAATTAGGCACTCAAAACTAATGAATACTCACTTCCTATCTGCTGTAATCGAAAGATAATATGATCATAATGTCGAGAAAAAAAGGTGGCCTACATAATTATTGTACCGTTTTGTGGTGACCTCCACCCCTACCTAATATATCAAAATAACTAGTTGGTACAGGCCAAACTTCCAATATTTTTGTAGGCCACCTTTTATCTTGATTTTGTGTTGAAATTATCTTACGATTCATTTGGAATGAAAATTGGTTTGTACGAGTTTTTAGTACCTAATTAAATAGACAAAGTTTGCCGATCTCCAGGTTGAAAACGCCCCAATTCCGAGAATATTCATTAATGAAAATGTTTTTACGATGAGATAAAAAAAAAATATAAAATATAAAAAAAATATATCATGACAGTTGAAACTGTAGTAAAAGTTGATGGTAGCGCCATCTAGCGGGCGATAGAGGGACTACAAGCGGTGGCACTATCTGTTGGTAGTTGACCTAACTACTGCTACTGATAGCTCTTATCTCTTATCTCTCTTTCTCTCTTATCTTATCCTTCCCGCCTTGTTTATTTACCTTGCAAAGCCTTCTCTTTGTTTGAACAATGGTATCTCTACCTAACTCTAATCGCTGTTATGTCTCATAATACATGCACCTGTTATCAACATAATTATTCATACGAAAATTCCTAGCTCTTATTTCCGTATGTACTTGAAATATTATTTACCATGTTTGTACTAATTCATATGTTAACTATTTAAATTTACTTTTTTTTTAAATAAACATATTTGAACCGTTTTTGTTTCTATAAAGAAGTAATTAATAAATTGAAAAACTGTGGTCATTGTCCGTGGTACAGACCCTTTTTTATCAAATTATTAACATCCACTGAAACTTCGTAAATAGATTCATCTCGTTGTAATCTACAAATAGTTTATTTACGAAAATTCTCAGAATTGGGGTTTTTCCAATCTGGAGGTTGGCAAACTTTATTTAATTGTTTGCTAAAAGCTCGTTAATATCCATTTGCTTTCTTCTTGAACGATCATATATGATCACAAAATCTATTAAAAAAGTGGTATACAATGGCCGTTTGGCCTATTTAACTTTTTTTTTCGCCTTTGTAATCATATTATCTTACGATTCAAGAGGACAGCAAATTGGTATTTATGAGTTTTTAGTACCTAATTAAATAGTGTGCCAACCTCCATATTGAAAACGTTCCAATTCTGTGAATTTTCGTTAATAAAATATTTATAGTTTGAGATGAATCTATTTACGAAATTTCAGGAGGGTGTTAATAATTTGTTAAAAATGGGTCCGTAACACGGACTATTATTAAAGAAATTATTTCTATTAACAAAAAAGAATTGGTTTCCTTTTAATAAAAAAAAAAATTTTAATACGATTTCCTACAAATAAATTATATAAATGAAAAGTATGTTTTTTTACTAATAAGAAATATTAAATACTAGGAACCGAATTTTTTTTTCAATCCACCCCCACTTGTTTCTGGGAGGGACGTATTCCAATGGGACTAGCTAATCACTTATTAATTAAATTGTGAGTTTACATTCATGAAACTTTACTAATTGTCTTGGATAGACTTACTTCATAATATTATATGGTATAGATCACTAGCGGATCCAGGATTTAATTTTGGGGAGATTCTGCCTGAAAACCTTTTGCTTTTTATTTATATAACGATAATTGCACGGTTAAAAAGAAAAAAAGTATATGCTAACTACCTAAATGAAATGGTGTTTAAGTGATTCTGTAATTCCTGTTAAATGTAATTACATGAGCAATAATACTTTAACAGGATATTTTTTAATATTTTTTTACAATTAAAACACGATTACATTTTATTATTTTTGGTTGGGGGGCTTCAGCCCGAAATCCTCCTCCGTAGATCCGCTTGTGGTATATATGAATAGACACGTTTTACGAATGTCGTTTATACGTCTAATGCATTAGGGGATAATATAGCTATTGTAAGAGTTTTCGCTTGTACATTAGCTGTGGCATAGTATACAAGTATTACAACACTAGTATTAATAAATTAACATGAATAAAACTAAGATAAATAGTGGCTTGTTGCTGGAGCAAGCAGGCGAGATAGGCGGTCGTTCTCAAACCCCCAAGTGCCTCAAGAATATTAGCCCGGGGTTTTGTAATTTACTAATGGTCCCTTCTCCCTCCTTCATCAATCTCTTTTATATTTAATTCCCTTTATAATCATCCGGTCCTTTGTCTCTCCTGGAGGAGAAGAGGAGAGGACGTTATTAGTCTGCGGCCTGGAGTCCTGGAGTCGTAAACCCGACGGAGAGGAGATTCATTTTGAACTGTAAACACATTACCCGCTCAGAGCTCGTTAACCGTCTTTTTGCTCTTACCTTACTCGTCCTCATCAGGTTATCGCTTCGAGCGATGTTCTTGCATGCAAATGAAGGAGTCTGGTCTGAATATTCTGGTTAAGCTGCTTAAATCTCTCATTTTACGACTGAATTAAAATCACCTTAACGAACAAGGGGAGATTATGGAGGTGAGATCAATGAATATGTTGGTGATACAAGGTCGAAAAATATTTGACACGTGCCCGAGGGTTCTTGTCATCAGGAGCTGAGAAATACAGCGATACGATTAGTGTTGCCCAAATGCGAGACGAGTCTTGGTCTTGCAAACTCAGTCTTGGTCATGGTCTTAGTCTCGCAGTTACTTATTAGCTTATTACTATAGAAATATTACTGTAATTTTTTAGATAAGAGAAATCTAAGTAAGCTCGAATAAAAAATTAGATGAGTTAAATGCAAAAGTATATATTAAATTATACCAATTATTAACATATAGTAACTAAGATTAACAACTATTTTGCCTTAGTTTTTATTTATGAAATCTATTTTTTTTACCAGTCCTGGTCTTGGTCTTGCAACAGTTAGGCGGCCTTGGTATTGGTCTTGCAAAATCCAAAACCAAGACCGATTTTGGGCAACATTAGATACGATTTCTGCAGTTGTTTAAATTAAAACTTCTTTAGGAACGTTTTGTAGTTTTTTGTGGAGAGTGAATTAGATTGAGCCGTCAGATTTCCGAAGTGTAACACTCGGGTAAAGTCGGCTAGAATCGACTAATTGAGGTGTTTTTGCATATGAATTAAAAAATATATATATCCAAAATCCACTGCTTAAATCAAAATACCTTAAAAACTAAAAATTGGATCTGCATATTGTTATAATTTAAAAGAGGCATGCGTAATGTTTCGACAAAAACTGATAAGTTCTACAATTATTAAGTATTCGTTCATAAAAAAAAATAAAATAAAAAATAGCTGATGTTACTAGTAAAAATGGTTAATACTTAGTTTAAAAAAAATTGCCTTTAAATACGCGATAAAATAAATGTATTTAAAAAATATATTATATTACTGTTGCTAACATTTTACATATGTATCCACGTGTTTCGCACTAAGCTTAAACACAGTCTATTTAAACTTTCAATAAATTACAATACTGATATTTTTAAATTTTTAACACTTTTTTGTGAAGAGTGAATTAAATTGAGCCGTCACATTTCCGAAGTGTAACGCTCGGGTAAAGTCGGCTAGAATCGACTAATTGAAGTGTTTTTGCATATGAATTAAAATAAATTTAAAACTAAAAATTGAACCTGTATATTGTTAGTGAGGTAAATGTTCATTATTTCATCCTCTCTGTAATGGGCTATTATTCAAAATTGTATCTTAACGTGACGTCATGTTAGAGAGGCGAAAAGAAAAAAAAATAGTGTCGAAAACCAAATGATATGAAGTTTTATTGGAAATATGAATTAAGATATCTCAGAAACAAAAAATAGGACCTGCATACTGTAAGCGAAGAAAATGTTCAGTATTTCATCCGCTTTAGTAATGAGATATTATTTATAATTTAAATTTTCATATTATTAATCTCGCATTGTTGATGTTTTCATTTCTATCGTGTGGTCTAAAGCAATCGCCATAATTTTGAAAAAAAAACAAGGCTTAGTGCATCATAAGTCCCTCTTGGGCATAAACTTCGGAGCGATTTTTAATAAATCATTTGGTTGCAAACAGCATGTACATTATGTTCAAGCATATTTAGCTATACTTTGAATTAAAAAAGGCCAAAAGGTTGAAATATTTGCGAACTTGACGAAAGAAACCTGTGTATGAATAGTTGATAATGACAGCTTAAAATGTCCTCATTGGTTCTTGTTTCATGTACAATGGCCATCATATCCGATCCTATTAGTTCATGATATCTACCAGACCTGAGCAAAAAGTATTTTAATTATTATTTTAGAACACAGTATTTAAAATACCTAGTATTTTGTATTTTAATTGTAGAAAATAGAATACAAATACAAAATACTTTCTGAACAATCAACCTATAATACAGGGAACCTTCTCTATTTGGTAAATTATTTTGTGTAATTAAAAAATAAAATACTTTTTTTCTATTTTATATTCTTGTAAATAAAATACATAAACTTTTTTTTGCATTTTAAAAAGAAAATCCTGTTAGAAATAAAAAAAATGTACATTACAGAAAATGCACAACCGTACATCATAAAATGTCTTCCTTTGCTCTTGTGCCATGTTCAATGGCCATCAGAATCGGATCCTATTAGTTGGTAATATCGTGTTGCCGGATTACAAAGGCAGTGCCACTATCAGACCTGGGCAAGAAGCATGCTATTCCCAAAGTGCCATCTAGATCTCGGGGTATCCAACCCCTCCTTCCCTCCCTATTTCCGGTCCCGTGGGACTCGGTATCTTCCTCCTGTATCATCATTAGTGGTCCCATTTAGTTGTCTTCTCCAAGTTGCTTTGCACAATATGGCGGAAGGAATCTCGAATCTCTTGTGTATATTAATACTGACCAAAATGGAGACATCCTAAAGTGTATGGAAAATTAACGAAACTTATAAAATGGGTATTGGAGGTTTCCCAAGAAATAAAAAGTCAAGAGTGCTTCGCATAAAATGTTGGAAGTTTCAAATCTGTTTTTTATAATATGCTAAAAATATAGCGAATTGTTTTTTTAGAGAAAAGGCGTCTTATTTTATTTTAAATTTTATTGTAACTGTACTGGTACTTACTACCAGTAATGCTGCTTAGAGAGGAGCGATGGGATCTCTAGAGTTCTGCCTTTCCTTCTATGAGTAGGAGAAAGGCTTGGCTTAGAGTTATCTTGAGTGAATGAATTTTGTAAATATAGTATAAAAATATGGTTGTATTAAAGCTGTTATTTCGATTATTTTAGTTTATATACGTTTACTTTTAGTGCTGTTATTTTTCAGTTTAATTTATTGTACATAGAGCGCGAATGAACTATTCTATCACTATTACTAATGTCCTTAAATATGACAAAATGAAGCATAGCTCAACTTAACTCTATGTCCGGAGCTTTACTTTGTTGTTTTTTTCATAAAATATCTAATATGTTGGAGAAGGGTGGTTCAGTAGATGGGACACTGACTTCCTAAGCTCTCGAGGTCCCGGGTTCGAATCCGGCTTATATCAGATTGTTATTTATTCTATTTCATCGGCTGAGGATTGCCCCTGATGCCAGGAAACCCTCTCTGGGCATACCCAGGCCCTATAAAGTTTGCTCTTAATTAATTAAATGGTAAAACCTAGCGGTTGAAACTCTTAAAAGGTAAATGGTAGACCACTGCCTACAACCACTAGCGGATCCAGGATTTAATTTTGGGGGGCTTCAGCCCGGAAGCTTTTTTTTTCATAAAAATGACGATAATTACTTTGGAAAAAAAAAGTAAGATGCTAACTATCTATATGAAATGGTGTTTAAGTAATTCTTGAAGTCCTGTTAAATGTAGTTACATGAGCAATAATACTTTAAGAGATAATTTTTTAATATATTTTTCCATAAAACATAGTTATATTTTACCATTTTGGGGGGGCTTCAGCCCCAAAGTCCCCCTGTAGATCCGCCCGTGTTTATAACCAATCACCTCCAAGCTCAGCCGGTGATCTTGAAACAGTATTTCCTTACGTAGTACTCAACACAAAACACTTCATGCGTTGTAGTGATGCAGGATTTTTTTTTAATCTAATATATAATGTGCTCATATGTTTTTCTATTATATTTTTTTTTAAATTATTTTTATGTAATTATATTTCTCAAGTTACATTAAGTACTGACCAATGAAATGTAGTGATAATAAATGAACGACATAATATTTAGCATTTATATTTCTTTATTGCATTTATATAATGAAATTTATATTTTGTATACATTTTCAATTTATTATAGAATAATAATTTATTATATCAATATAATCAAACAAAAAAAAATATGCTCTCTAGCACAAAACTATATTCTTAATTATTATCAGAACTAAAAGCTCTCGAGTCAATAAAATTCACATAAATCTTGTGGGCTCACCCAGCCCTTTTATAAAGACAGTCATTTCAATATTTGGACAAGTAAATGATTCTTTAATGTGAACCGAGAAGAGAGTTAGCCTAAGAGATTATAGCCTGATTGAAAATCGATGGTTGACAATACGGCGAGGGGCGGGGATACGAATCGATTCCGCGATAATACAATGATGAATCGATTTATCATGCTAACTGTTTGAGAGGGGGGAGAAGTATGAATCACCTTTCCTTTAGAAAAGTTTTTTTTTTCGAAATATCTTTCGTATTCAACGATAGGCTTTGAAGAGACAACTTGAGGTAGGCAATATGAATTTATTAAAAAAGTTTAGAATATCTTTTCAATAAGTTATCTTCAACTTTGAATATTATAAAGTTATCTGGGGCTGTTTGATTATATCGTCGATATAAATGCTGACTATCGAATATGAAAATGAAGACTTTTCAGGAAACAAAAAATCCCCAAACAACAAGGATGTTTTTATTTCCAGACTAATATGTACTTTTATGGGCGTTTGAAGATATTGTATTCGCTCTTTAAAAATATTTATTACAATCGCTATAGTGCCGGATTGAAAATAGCAATTTTCACTTTTACTTACCTATATATGAAATATATAATAAATTAAAGTATTGTGATCGTGAACATTTTCAAATCTCAGTTTCCAACGGAAATATACGTTTTGTTGTCCTCTGAATCCAAAAAACCAAGTCTCACAAATTGGTCTGTGTGTGTGTATTTTAGCAGTCTAGCTCGAAAACGAAAAGTTGTAGGAAAGTGAAATTGTACATTTAAGGTTTGTATATGCCTGTGATGTTACAGCAACTGTTTCGTCAATATCGGCTAACCGGAAGTGGCAATTATAATCGATTTAACACATTTTTGCGATTTTCTCGAAAACGGCTCAAACGGTTTTGATTAAATTCATAATATCAGTGTAAAATTAAGCAGCTTTTAATATTATGTAGGTTTTATTCTTGTTTATGTTTTCTAACAGGGCTCAAATGGCTAGTTTTCAATATAAGATTACACTAAAGTAGCTTTAATTTTTTTTTGAAACAATTAACTAATTCAATTCATTCTATTAAAAATTAACTAATTCATTGGTCTCTAATATAATATAAAAATAATTAAAATAAAATATAAAAAAACTTATAATTAACTAAAGGAGAAATAAGAGATCATAACGGCGAATAGTTATAATTGAGGAACCAAAGGAATACGAGCGCACCCGAAAGATTATTACAGGCTACCATAGTAACATGAGCTTAATATAATACGGACTCCGACAATATTATATAAATATAAATATGAGGTTTTCATAAATGTTTTCGTTGGTATTATTCAATATTTAAATGTATAGATTACAGCGAAATAAAAATAAAAATTTGTATATATAAGGGTACTTAAACCAATAAAATATAAATAAATATAGCATCTATAATTTTTACTTCCCCTCCCTTTGTCTGAAAATAATTATGTCTGTTAGGAACAGGGTGGTAGGTGAAAGTCGTGTGATGCGCGCACTAGATTTTTTTCATATTCGATAGTTAGCATTTGTATCGACGATATCGTTACTACTTTTCAAGTAAGGAATGTGAAAAATTGCACTTTTTAAAAATAATTTTATTATTTATAATTATTACTTATTTAGGAATCAGAAACCTAGAGATAAAAAATGTTATTAGTGATTTGGTAATATAGTCTAATACGTGATGCATATTTTGTATTAGTTTCCTCAGATATAGATATTTTCATACTCTTTTTTAGCGTAGAATAAAAAGAAAAAACTAAAATAAGAATTGTTACTGATACATTTTCTATTGTAGTTCGGAAAGAAGCTTAATATTACTACTTTGGAAAAACTTTAAATCTTTTGTTACTTCATAGTTTCTGGTTAAAATTAAAATAAACTTCTCCCCTTTTAAAATTTGAGATTTTTCAATTCAAGATAGAATTGGGGAAAAAATTGAATGATTGGGGAAAAAACGCATCAACTTTTATTTTTTTAAGGTTTACCACTAAAGTTGCAGATCCCCCCAGAATGATCTTTGGATATTGATCATCAAGTTTTATATCGTACATAATTATACAGCCAAATTTAGGATGTTATATTCGAGGCAGAATTTGATATTCTTTAATTTTTTAGGAATGTTGTATTATTGTAAAAGTTGATGCTGTCCTTTATAGAGAGGTTTTAGAAATTATTTTTGGGTAATTATCTCTATTTGTGTGCCCCATATATATTGTCCATAAATAAGAGACTTTGTTTAAAATTGTGCTACAGAGGTTTTCCAAGAGAGGGGTCGCTATGATTATTTTCGTTTAAGATATATTTTGTAATGGATTCTGCTACGTTTCAGCCCTATTATTACTGATCTTGGTTTAATGAATTATCTTTCTAGAGAGCCCAACATGTCGGGAAAGAATATAATTCCAAGTTATGAAACATATCCCGACCAATCCGCTCCTCCCACCCTATCCCCAGGTGGGTACCTAAACCTTCAGCAGACAGGGGTTCGAAACGCCAGGAGCAGAAGCTCTTTGATCCGAAACCACTTGTAATTACATTTTACATTTCATTATCCCCCCCCTTACCATTCAGGAAGTCAATCCTATTCTCTCCATACCGTCCCTTTTCTTTTCGTTAACGTCTACCCTCCCCTCCCCCCCGCTGCCTCTGGGGTTCATTGTTATCGAATTCTCTCAACATCATCAACTTTTCAGAAAAAACTCAGTGAAGTTTTATCTCTTTTTACTTTCCTATCTATAATAGGTAGAGAAAGCATTGCGATCGGGTAAAATTTCCGATCTGTGGTTTCCGACGAATCTATACGTTTTAGAGCCCCCTGAGTTCGAAAAACACATCTTTAGCTATTGCTCTGTCTGTCTATGCTGAGATTTTCTTTTTTTCAAGGTAATGAAATTCTCTACAAATTTATATAAAAATCGTTCATCTCGGACAACTATTAACGAACTTAGCTATTCAATTTCCAATGAAAGATTACGAGTTCATATCAAGGTGTCAGAAAGGAGTAAATGAGATAAAAAAGATGACTAAGTGAAAGTAAGAAAAAGCTTCACTATTTCCTCTTCTTTTAACAGAAATTATTGTTTGACAAAATTAGGCTATGGCAAAAATTTTTGGATCAGCGATATTAGAGGGTATTGAAATCTGTACACTGATCAACCTTAAGCCGGTTAACATTGCTTTAGTTTGTCAAATAAATCGTACTCAAATCTTTTCTCATATAAATTTTTAGGAAAATAAATCTAATTGAATGTTTTTTTTTGTTTCTTGATGGACATACGTAAGGATACAAATACTTTTCTGAAATAGGTAGGAAAGTCGTGCGAGTGGACAAAACAGATTTTTATTTTCTAATTTCTAACTTCTTTAGACGCGTTTTGCACATTTTTTGTGAAGGGTGCATTAGAATTTCCGTCAGATCTCCGATGTGTCTCTGGAGTAGACTACTTGAAATGTTTTTGCATATGGATTAAAATAACCATATAAAATGGTTTGTGTTTGGACGGCGAACGGTGGAGGGAGGTGTGTAATAAGCGATTGGTGGTGTCGGCATCGAGCCTTCGGATTCGCTAAGCCTTTTATTATTATTATTATATGGATTAGAATATCTCAGAAACCAAAAATCAGACCTGCATACTGTAAGCGAGGGAAATACTCAGTATATTTTATCCTCTTTATAATGAGTTATTATTTATAATTTATATTTCATATTATTAATCGCAATTGAAATTTGTTGGTGTTTTTATTTTTAACTTGTAGTATAAAACAAACACCTTTTTATTATTATTATTATTATTTATCTTTTAAATAGTATAAAAACCGCTGGATTCGTTTCGGAAAATTGCATGAAACATTCTATCATTTAAAATGCTATAAGTGATTTTTATTGTGTTTGATGAATTTAATACATATTTATTACTTTCACTACCTTTAGTAAGTATCGATTTTGCTGGTATAACGGAAGTAAATATTTTTTTATGGTTTAAACTTTTTCCTTATTAGATAAATTTATTTTTTCTATGTCAGTTTATTTTAGTAGCGATTCTATTGTTACGCAATTTATTAAACTATGTAAATACTTATATATATTAGTTATTCATTTAGAAGAATTATTGTATCGTTCTCGAAGGAAACTTTAGGAAAAGCAAGGAACACTTTAATAATTTTAATTAATAACTTTTGATCTGTTAATAGATTTACATATTTAAATATATCTGGCTTTATTTGAGCTGAAATTTAATTAGCTTGGTGTGTGGAAGTTGTGAAGTGGAAATTGTGTGATGCAACATGTTTCTAATTTTCATTCTGGCTTTGTAATATGAAACTGGTGAATAAATTAAACGCTACTTTAACATGGTGCCGACGAAATGGTCTGCTACTTGTCTAGAAACTAAAATAGTTTTAAATTTTTAAAGACGACTCACATGGAATTCTCATACAAGACTGAAACGACAAGAAACTGCTCGACGTTTCCGACTACTCCAACACTTACTAGACAAACGCTCTAAGCTCACAATCAATTACAAACGACTCATATATATGACAATAATAAGACCTATTTGGACTTACGGAGTTGAGCTATGGGACTCCACTAAATCATCGAATTCCTCTCGTATCCAATCCTTACAATCCAAAATCCTTCGTAAAATCCTCAACGCTCCTTACTTATCATCCATAAAGACCTTAATGTTCCATATGTTTCCGATTTGGTCCAATCCAGATACCTGTCCTTCCATAACAAACTGCAGAACCATCCCAACCCTCTCGTTTCAAACCTTGCTTCTTCTTCGATCCCTGATAACCCTCCGAGGCGTTTGAAAAGAAGATGATCTCGTGATCTACGTATGTAAATATATTATTAGAGTGCTACCAATGGGTAGTTTCTCAACAAGCGTTTTCATGTGATTTTATTATTACTGTGTGCACATTTACTAGTTGTATTTTTTTTTTATAATACAGTTGTAAATATCAATCAATAAAAATTTAAAGATGGGTAAGTCAGTCAACTGATCAATTATAACGATGAGGCAAAATTTCTTTCAAATTTTGTTTTATCCTTATGATTTCAAACACATCTGACTTGAACAATATTGTTGAATGTTGACTTAAAGCGCAGAGATATTGTTGATTCCCCAAATCAAGTCAATCGTCACCAAATTAGGCAATTGGCTGTTCCCTTTTGATGTTGCTGTGTCAAGACAATTAGCGAAGTCAAAGCCCACCCCGATCTCACTCGCTAACTCAGTTAACTCTAGAGTTAGCGACTCCATCCTCACTTCGATTGTCCTATCCGACGCTCTGTCGTCATTGCAATTTACATTAATAAAATTTTAGGTTCAAGAAATTTAAAAATCATACTTTAAGGTTCATGGTACGTAAATATCAAATCTCTACATATCGTCTAACCAGTAACTAGTAATAAAGACAACCTAAATTCAAAAAACTCATTTACTAAAGACTGAGTGAGGCCTGTAAATTCTCCACTGATCTACAATCCAGTAATTCATCTAGGTTCCATTATAGTAGACACGTAATATGATACGGTGTTTAAAAAAAAATTGTATCGATCGCAATACTTACCCTTACTATATATTACATATATACGAAAGTGAAAGTAATAATAAACCAAAAATATTTTAAAATCACAATATCTCTACTAATAGTACTTTGATTTCGATGAAATTTCTTTCATTTTTTAGGACATTTAAATACCTTTGAAACATCTTATTACGATATCCACAAAAATTGGTATACTTTTTGAGTTATTCGGAATTTAATTTTACCATCCCTCGTAACTTTTTTTCCAGCTTCTTTTCTTTGTTACATAGATAAATTTAAAGGGCGTCGAGAAAATGACTTTAGCAAAGTTTCATTGAAATCGGTACATTCGTTTAGGAGCTACAGTCTATAGCAATGCAGGTTTTCCTGCATTTTTTTTTTTTTTTTTTTTTTTGTTTCACCTTTATTAACTTATCAAATTCTTTCAAAAGTTATATTTAGCATTTTTTCGTATTTAGCAAAACGTGCATTTCCGTTGAAAACTCAGATTCAAAAATGTTTTCGATCGCAATATTTACCCTTACTATATTAATTTGTTTTATTTTATTATTATTTTTTTTTTTTTACCATCACTACTTATGTTTCTCATTCCTTGTTATCTGGTTATTTTCTTAGCCCTGATGAAAGCCTGAACTTCAGGTTGAAACGTCGGCATATGTAAAAATAAATATTATCATTTATTTTTGCCTTCCTTTTTGACTGACCACCCCAACTATTCTTCTCTTCATTATCCGCGACAGTCAACCAATTACCAATTATGAATACCCTTACTATATATTACATACATACGTAAGTGAAAGTAAAAAATGACTGTTTTATCAAATTCAAGGTTTTCAAAAGTCTGTAAATATTTTAATCCTATCTAATACTTACCTATCTAATATTCTTATAGTGATATTTAGGAAGTTTTGATAATGGTAATACAATCCTAAAACGTTAACAAGTTACTAAACCATAATAATAATAATAATAAAATAATAATTTCTTTGATAGCGTGTTTAAAAATATCATATCTTTTTTTTTTAATGAGGAATATAGAAACGATCTGTTATTAAATATCGATATATGTTTATAAAAATATGAATATTTCGATTTGTGAATATTTTTCCAACATCCCCATCATTGTCATCTTTCTTGATTTCATTTAATTTAATTTATTTATTTTATCATTGTTATCATTTGTTTAGTAGGTTCAATTTTTACTTATATGATTAATTATGTTTTAACAAATAAAATGTCACTGATATTTAGGACTTGAGTTAAAACTTATATGTGATCAAAAAATAAATTCAAATTTTTGCTGACATCTTAAAAGATCTGAAAAAATAATTCAAATTGCTTAAAGGAATTAATGAAACTAACCGAATTTTACTCCATTCAAGAAATAAATAAAATTGAAATTTTTTTTTTATTTCTTTATGACATTTACAACTGTATTACATAAATACATCAAGTAAATTTGGACATAATTGATATAATGACATGAATACACTTGCTGAGTAACTACCCAATGGTAGCACTCTAATGATATGACTACATAAGGAGATCACGGGACCATCTTCTTTTCAGACGCCTCGGAGGGTTATCAGGGATCGAGGAGGAAGCAAGGTTAGAAACGAGAGGGTTGGGATGATTTTGAAGTTTATTATGGAAGGATAGGTATCTGGATTGGACCAGATCTGAAACATAAGGAACATTAATATCTTTATGGATAATTTTATTAGTGACAAAGTAAGGAGCATTGAGGATTTTACGAAGGATTTTGGATTGTAAGGATTGGATGCGAGAGGAATTCGATGGTTTAGTGGAGCCCCATAGCTCAACTCCGTAAGTCCAAATAGGTCTTATTATAGTCAAGTATATGAGTCTTTTGTAATTAATGGGAAGTTTAGAGCGTTTTTCTAGTAAGTGCTGAAGTAATCGGATACGTCGAGCGGTTTCTTGTCGTTTCAGTCTAGTATGAGGATTCCAAGTTAGTCGTTTGTCCAGGTGGAGTCCTAGGTATCGGATTTGCTCAACATGGATAAGTGGAGTATTGTTAAAGGAAACTGTAGGACAGGAAGTCGTTGGTTTACGATAAAATTGAAATAAAGAGGATGATGTTAAAGTATGTTGAGGATATATTAAAGGGAAGAGCTTTAGCATAACTAAAGTGTAAGGTATCAAAGAACTGCTTTAAAAGGCTATTGGGAGGTGTGTTATTTTTTTAGGCCGCTTTTTAAGGCTCTGTATTTAAAAAAAACTAGCGCAATGGACCCTAGTGGGAAAAAACTGTGGCTTTGAGAGTGAAAAGGCTCTGAACAGATGTCACTGTTTATATTGAGGCTTCTGTGTCCACCTACACGTCGTGTTGTTTTTTCCGCTCGACTTACTTCTTTTTCCGTGTTTTATTTTTTCAATTTAAATAATGAATAATGCTACTGGATATTAATATGGCCTGAGATATAAAATAATATATATAAATGCATCAACATACATTTTATTTCTAAAAAATAAATAATGAAGAGAAGAATAGTTAGTTTGATCAGTCAAATAAGAAGGCAAAAATAAATGATAATATTCATTTTGACATCTGCCGACGTTTCGACCCGAAGTTCAGGCCTTCATCAGGGCTAAGAAAAGAACCAGATAACAAGGTATGAGAAACATAAGTAGTGCAGGCAAAAAAAAAATTAAATTAAAATGCAGTTGTTAGAATAATGACAATAGTAAGAACTAAGAAATAAAAGAGAGACAATTAGTTCTTACTATTGTCATTATTCTAACAACTGCATTTTACTTCAATTTTTTTACCTACACTACTTATGTTTCTCATACCTTGTTATCTGGTTCTTTTCTTAGCCCTGATGAAGGCCTGAACTTCAGGTCGAAACTTCGGCAAATGTCAAAATAAATATTATCATTTATTTTTGCCTTCATATTTGACTAATCACTCCAACTATTCTTCTCTTCATTATTCATGACAGTCAACCATTTACCCACAATTAAAAAATAAATTAATTAAAAATAATAATTTTTCGATTATTTGTTTTCTATATTCTTCTCTTCATTATTCATGACAGTCAACCATTTACCCACAATTAAAAAATAAATTAATTAAAAATAATAATTTTTCGATTATTTGTTTTCTAAAGTGATAATGTAATTTGTATTTTTTACTAAGATCGCTATTAAAGGTTTTGATCAATATAGATAAGTGATGAAATAAATGTTTCATGTTATTTACATGAATATCTAAATTTTAGAACTAGAAACATTTATCTCGTCACATATGAATTTAGATCAATTCCTGTAATAGAGATCTTGATAAAAAACACATTTATCTTTATTATCACTTTAGATCATGTATAATCGATAAATCATCAATCAAAAGGTTTATGTATTTATCCTATATATTATTTCTAAAAGGTCTTTTTTTGTCGGTACGCCATAACTTGGTCAATTCTTCGTCAGATCTAATGATTGACCACTCATTTTAAAGAAAAAAAGTTATGGAGGAAATGAAACTTTATATGCCAATAACTCAAAAAGTATGCATTTTTTTTCTGGATTGTACTCATAATTATTAGAAAGATTACTAAATTACCTACAAAACAAAAAAAAAAATCGTAAAATTGGGACAATTATTAACAAAGATATAATGCATTAGTTTCGGTGTACTTAATAAAGTCTTTCTGTTTAAAGATATTGTATTTAGGAGTAGAATAGTCTACTACATTTTTTTCCTGGTTTTTATATTAACTTTATTATTTCTTAAAGACGTTGGAAGAGATGAAAATCGGTGAAAATAATTTTTTATTCAATTCTAAGAAGAAGAGAAATGCCGGTATCTTATAACATTAAATTTATTTTTCTTTCGTTTTCTAATTAATAAACATAGTTGAACAATAATTATTTTGTATCTAGGATATTTTAATCTTAAATATTTGTTTCTAGGCAATAGAATACACTTTAAACACTAAAATCTCTTATTGACTATCGTCAGCAAACAGAATTAATGCATGCCAGTCATAAATCATTTAGAATATTCACATTACACTAGATACTATATAATACAAATTTAATGCGTTTCACAGCATTAAGTACATCATACATTGGAGGAAGACGTGGAAAGTAGAAGAAAAGAAAGTTATGAGAAATTTTCGGAATCATCTGAAAACCGATTAAAATGATTTCTTGTTGAAATATAAGAAGAATCCGAATCTTGGTATCTTGCTACATTTAATTTATTTTTCTCTCGTCTTCTCGTCGCAATCACTCAGAAAAGGTAATAACGAAAACACTAATGCTTTTGTATCTTAGAGATTGCAATCATTTAGACATCATCATATTTGAGAAGATCATAGCGATGGAGTTTTACCAATTTTAAAAAATAAAATTTTCGATTTAGTTAAGTTTAGAATACATCCCACAAGAACTTGTAAATAAAGGCATTCTATTGTCTTAATCACTTTTATTATCTTTCTAGACAGCGTTTAAAAATAGGTCCTAGCAAAGCAATTTGTATAAATATTTAAAAAAAAAAAAAAAGCATGAACAATGAAAGGAAGGAAAAAGGAAAAAGAAAAAAAAGGAAAAATTATAAAATATATATATACATTTTTATTATTTTATTATTTTTCCTTTTTTTTTCTTATATATATATATATATATATATATATTATATATATATATATATATCTATATATATATATATATATATATATATATATATATATATATATATATATATATATATATCTATTTACTAATATTAACTATATATTTCTGTATAAGTTCATATATTGTCCTAAGGATAGAAGAGTATGCTGTGTATATAGCAACCCAATATAATTGGGCAGCAATCCTTTATATTTTATATTTTATGAAAATAAAGTGTTTCTCTCTCTAATGGAATATTGTAATCGACCAAGGAAAAAATATTGATTCCTTCCTTACATAATACATAGTCACTACTTATTTCCATACTGTTTTACTATTTCTTCACTAAACAAAATTTTCTGCGAATTTTTCGCAAGGGCCAACTCTAGTATATAGTCAAAAACTGAAAAACGTACTACAATGTACATAATTTTGTAGTAAAAATCCAAAATATTTAAAATTAATAATTAATACAAAATAAAATTATATTAATACATCGAAATCTGATCAAACCGAATAAAATGTGCAATAACATGGAAATCCGGTCTAATTAATATTATAAATTAAACAAAATAGATGATTTTTGCATATTTTTAGGTGTTAACTATGAAATTTAGGGTTTTTACTTGATTTTTTGTTTTTTATGTTTGAGTATTTTATTTATCGGTTTTTACTTCACGGAGATCCATTCTCTAATAATAGCGTATTGATATTTAACGGTGCCTGACATCAATATACTAGGTTTCTTATCCTCGATCTTAGGTTATCGTAGACTGTGTGGGTTGTACACTGTGTTCCAAGTTGTACACTCTATTCAGGAATTATGGTTTCTTCTTTCAATAATAAACTATAATAGGTATATTACTAAAATAAGCGTAAAGCTAGAAAAGAAATATAAAGTGATTATGTTATAAAAGGAAAAATGCACACAACAAACCCAAGACTTCCCGACATACGATTGAATAACTTGCCTAAGATTCGTCAATTCAGGTATCATCAGGGCAGAAAAACCAAGATCACTTATATCCAGAAAGAAAAAACAAAATATTGATAACAGTAGATATCTTAGGAAGCCATCCAAATACCTACTGAATGAAAGAGAAGGTTCTATTTACAACAGCTAAGGAAGTTTATATTGAACAGCTGATTGTAACAGATGTAATACGTAGAAAAAAAATTATAATAATATATTAGTTTCAGACCTATACTAGGTAAGGAAAGTATTGCGATCGGGTCGAATTTCCGATATGCGGTTTTCGACAGATCTATACGTTTCAGAGCCCCCTGAGTCCGAAAAACACATTTGTAGCCATTGGTCTGTCTGTCTGTGCTAAGATTTTCTCGGAAACTGGTGAACCGATTTTGTTGCTTCTTTTTTTATTTTGTAAGGTTTTGAGTACTGATCTCTGTGACACAACTTACTGTTTTTTTAAAGGTAATGAAATTCTCTACAAAACTATTTCCAAATCTTTTATTTCGGACAACTATTAACGAAGTTATAGCTATTCAATGTCCAATGTAAGATTACCGGTTCATATCGTGGTGTCAGAAAGGGATGAATGAGAGAAAAAAGATAACTTAATGAAAGTAAGAAAATCTGTTGCCCGCATCACACAAGCTTCACTATTATTACTTTTAACAGAAATTATCGTTTGACAAAATTAGGCTATGGCAAAAATTTTTGATCAGCAATATTAAAAGGTATTGAAATTTTTACACTGATCTACCTTAAGCCGGTTTACATTGCTTTAGTTTATCAATTAAATCGTACTCAAATCTTTTTTTGATCAATTTTCAGGAAAATAAATCTGATTCAATTTTTTCTTTTTTTCTTGATGGACATATGTAAAGATATAAAAACTTTTCTGAAATATGTAGGATAGTCGTGTGAGTGGATACACCATATTTTTTTTTTCATTGCTTTTGGTTTTTGTTTTTGCGTATATATGATCTTGGTTTTTAATTATTTTGTTTGTTTTTTCTTGGTTTGATCTTTTTTTTTTCTGATATGTTTTAATTTCTTGAATGTTTTTTTTTTTTTTTAAAGTGTATTAACTTCACAGAGTATTTTTTTATTTTACAGAATAATTATAATTGTGTAGGTCTATGTGATCTGAATTGTCCACTATTCTATTTCAATTTCCAAACCGCAGATAAATTATAACTTATAAGTTTTGTAGCTCATCAATCCAACTGCCATTGTAAACTATAATTTTTCTCCCAATAAAATTCTCATCATATTATCAAAGTCATGAAGTTGCCTGCCTGTATATTTGTGATAAGTGAAGTCAGTGATGGAAGATAATGGTTTATGGGAAGCATTCCACGTAGGGGAAGTGTAAATCTGATAAAATTATTAAAATATTCAGCCTAGCCAGAGAGAGGGGGGGGGGGGAGTGTGGACTGAAGCATAACTTAGGGGAACATAACGCAAAGCCCCTCATCTATTGTGTTATACCACTTGTTCAGTCTGGGCTTTAAGCTGTCAATAGGGTACATATATAATTATTAAAAAGTGTTAATTATTATTATAGTCCGTGGTAAAGACCTTTTTTTATGAAATTATTAACATTCACCGGAAATTTCGTAAATAGCTTTATCTCATCGTAACCTACAAATATTTTATTTACGAAAATTCTCGGAATTGGGGCGTTTTCAATCTGGAGGTCGGCAAACTTCTATTTAATTATGTACTAAAAACTCGTAAATACTCATTTTCTTTCTAATAGCATCAACTTCAGTACAAAATCAAGAAAGATGAGGCCTGCAAAAATATTGGGCAGTTTAGCCTATATAATCTCGTTATTCTGACAATTTGAAGGTGTAGGTATAATAAATAAATAATTATACGCCAAACGGCTCAATATTTTGGGAGGCCACCTTTTTTCTCGACGTTTTGCTCGAATTATCTAACGATCTAAGTGGGAAACGAATAGGTATTTACGAGTTTTTAGTACCTAATTAAATAGACAAAGTTTGCCGATCCACAGATTGAAATAGATCCAATTCCGACATTATTCGTAAATAAAATATTTGTAGGTTAACTTGAGATGAAGTTATTTACGAATTTTCAGGCGGATGTTAATAATTTGAAAAAAAGAGGTCTGCACTATGGTTTCTTACTTAATTAATTGTATTAACAACATTTTTATGAACCCATTCACACCCTAAAAGACATAACTCATAAAAATTAAGAACTTTTACTTGGTTACATCATAATTTCTTTATTTTGTAACGTTTCAGCCTTTTCGGCCATTTTCAAACATTTCTGTTTCACCGATTTTATATCATCTGTTCAAAACTGATATGTAAACATTTTTTTATTTGTAACTATCATTTAAACAAGAGGAAAACTTTTCTTTTTGTCAGTCGGGAATTTTTTAGCAATCTTTTTACTTCCTACTTTGTACTTTTTCCTCAAATAAATTTTTGAATAAATAACAATAGACTAATAATAATGCTCATTTACTAAATTTGAATATATATATTGCTACGTATCAAATGGTTTTTGATTAGTAGATTTTGATAACGGGATGCCACTGGTAATTATTGAAGATAATTATCCAGAATTAGTTAATAAAATATTAACTAAACAAATTATGTCATTTGACATATTGGTCCTTGATTAATTTATTGGATTACTTCTCACAAAGGCTTGTTGTGTGTTTATCTGTTCTCTGATTACCAAACATTACCTGTGGTTATAATGAAAGAAATAGGTGGCATGATTAAAATAACTTTTATGTACAAATTATATTTATTTACAAATGATATAAGAAAGAATGTTATATACATTATATTTACAAAAATAATGAACTATACAATTGGTTGTGACGGCATGATTCAGATGGATGGAATTTAAAATTACATTGCCATTAAATATTTATACATCTTTAAAAAAGGAATTGTTGGGGATTACTTATCTAATAAGTCGAGATCATCTGGACATGGATCAGGTAGGGCCAAGGCTTCAGTCTCCAAGTTGGAAGAAAACATCAGGGACCTCCTCAGTGCCGGGCAGTCCATCAGGCCTCTCTTCTATCAGCCTCTCCTCATCCAGCTGTCCTCAGCTGAGTCCCATAAAGAAGTGTCTTCTCGCAGCCCAGAGTCTTCGCTCGCAAGAAGAGTCCTCTCTCCTCCGAGTTCCAAAAAGAAGTGTCTTCGTCCAAGTTCTATATCTTCCACCTTTTTTCATCCCCTCTCTTTTGGTAGGCAAGATTGTTCCCGATTGGTTGAATTTTCGTACAGCAAGGGATGACCACGCCCTCTCCCCCAGGCCAAGGTAAAGCAGCAGGTACAGATTTCCATATTTCTGGTGGAAGGTGTGAAAAGGTCTTTTGGGATCCTTTTTAAACACTTAGTTGTTGGTCTTTGTCGGTGGTCCTTAATGGTTTTTATTACCACTTACAAAAGGTTGTCCTAATGGGGTACCCTCAGTCAGGTACCCAACCGCCAGATGTTGGGTTTATACCTAAATATGTTTATATTTAGGTAATACCTAAATTACCTTAATGTTTATTTGTTTATACCTTTAAACTAATTATTCCACCGACGGTCTTTACAATACATAGCTTTCTCCTAGTCTTGGGGAAAAGAAAAAATAAAATAAACGGAAGTTTATTGGATTTTTTCTTTAAATATTATACATCAATACCTTTACAATAGGCTTCCTCTATCTGATCTCAGAATGAAAAGTAAACATTTATTTATAAACAATATGGGATGAGATTTAACTCAAATATACATAGACTTATCCATTAACTACTAGAAATATTGAAAAAATATGCTTTTACATAACCAGTAATTCAATTTTACTTACATACCTCAAATTTACCAATTCTGCAATATATCAATACCACTACTCGTAATTCTTTATAGTTTATCTATTTGTTTAGTGGAACACAAAACAAAACATATACTTATATATATATACACATTGACATTCATTACACTACTCTCATTGAACTATGTCCTCCTTTACTAACATCTCATTTAGCCAAGATTTTATAGTGTCATTTCCTTGAATTCTTAACATTCACATTATCTTTTTACTATTTATATAATTATTATTTATACTCTCAAAAAAGAGTCTTCGAAGGAATTCAAGTTATCTCTGGTGCACTTTTAGGCAACTATATTTATACACATAATACAACAATGACATATTATTCATTTAGTGTAACTACCTTGTGTTGCAACCGCTATAATAAAAACAAAAATTTTACCTTTGGTTTCTAAGTGGTTTGTACCATCTTTTACCTTTAAACTTTTATATCATATCCTTGGTCTAGAAGCTCATAGCATTCTCATCATTTACAACAGTCCTTTAATTTTCATTCACAAATTTTCAAATCATATATTCCTTTAGCTCTCCAAAAGGAGAAGTCACAACTTGTTTTTTAAACAATGGGCTGGCAAATGTTCGTGAAAAACATTTTAGTGTCACTATCGGGATGCTTATATATTTTGCTGAAATAGTGAATGAACCTCAGGCGACTTCGTTTTCTCAATGACCTATTAATATTTTATTCAATGAATATTAAAATTCCTATCTTATGATTTTCAATTATGATTTAATTATGAATGTATCATCCATTCCTTACACTTGGCCGCTATAAACCGTCAAATTTGCCTCAAATGTAGTCATGTGCACATCATAATGACAAAGTATCTTACTTGAGCCCCATTTATTATTATACTTTTTAAACCTTTAACTTCTGGATCCATACACATACTACCTCAGTACTCTGGAGGTATAGTTATAGAAGATTTCTTTATCTTCTCCTAATTATTTATCACACTTAGTGATGAATGGATGCACTACAGCTATTCCATTAAAAGGGTTCTCCCTTATATAAAATTTATCAACCCTACGGGTGATGAGGAGGACCTATGTCTACTCCTAGTTGAGGGTAACTATTCCCTATTCCTTTAAACTAAATCCTATCAGGATTAAAAAGAAAATGGTCCAATTTTTCTTAAGAAGTTAATTTGGGGTGCTCGTCTGCGCTAACTTTGAACTACGGCAATATTCGGTAACATAATTATAACTCGGTTTTACTCCCATCAATCTGGCCACTGCACATTTAAATTAAAATGAAAAGTTTTATCCCTTTATTTAATAATGATTTATTATCGGTCCTTCCCTTTTTCTTTTCTAATAAAAGTTTAGTAACACAAATCGGTTATTAAAAAGGTTTTACCTCTACTTTAATTTAACTATTATCATAAGATCATACGATGAATTTAATTATAAATTTACTTTGGTCGGTTCAGCCTGAGATTCCTTACATTCAGCAGTCTAAATTTGTTATTAAATCCTACACCCTATTTACAAAATTATATTTACAAGCTAATATTACAATTTATTTACAAGTATCCAGAATGGTTAACCTGACGATGGTTTCGCCAGGACCCATTAGCTCGTCAACGGAAGGGACGCTAAAAAACCCCTTTTTGCCCTCTGGAATGGGACAAAGACTACCGCGTCCTAGAATAAGATATTAAACCTATTTACGATATTATATTTACAATTAATTATCTACAATTTATATACAATTATCCAGACTGGGTAACCTGACGATGGTTTCGCCAGGACCCATTAGCTCGTCAACGGAAGGGACGCTAAAAAACCCCTTTTTGTCCTCTGGAATGGGACAAAGACTACCGCGTCCTAGAATAAGATATTAAACCTATTTACGATATTATATTTACAATTAATTATCTACAATTTATGTACAATTATCCAGACTGGGTAACCTGACGATGGTTTCGCCAGGACCCATTAGCTCGTCAACGGAAGGGACGCTAAAAAACCCCTTTTTGCCCTCTGGAATGGGACAAAGACTACCGTGCAATTAGGCAACTTCAAGGAGGTATAGCGCTAGTTTTATTAAATTAGCGTTTCTTGCTAAACCTAGCATTTATCAATGTTTTTACACGTTGATAAACCTAACTATAATTTCCTCTTTGTACGTATGCTATTCCAATTACAAATACTTATTATGTTACAAATACTTACTATTATGTTATTATACTATATACTATTACACATCAATACAAATATTTTAATACTAAAGTTAATTCTTTACATATATACAATTGTCTTGGTGGGTCTCAGGTAGCTGATAGGCCTTTGCAGCCTTATTGACTAATGTCACAATTTTTTACCTGTCCCTCTGTGTTACACTGACAAACAGGACTATTATTCCCACGTTTAATATATTTTTTCATAAAATATTTTATGGCAAGTCATTATAACTTTTCAATCATAGTAAAAATTATTCTTATTAAAGAATATGATAGTTTTGTCATGAATTTTGGTTATTCTTTTTAAGTAGTATTTGGTCTCTTTTATTACTTTAAAATTCCGTCTATATATATCCATTGTCCGTTTTCTATTGTTTTTTTAATGCCAAATGATCAACCGGTAATTAAAATTGATTCCTTTTTCTTACCTTCCCCCTGAGGTAGCTTTCTGGCTCCACAGGAATCATTTTCATTTTTGAAAGGAAACATTTTACCCTCGAATTTTTCCGACGTTTTAATTTGCCTAATTCTTTAATCCGAATAAATGTTCTCATTTTAGCTATTGGTGTTAAAACTACCGTAGGTTGCTCTGCTGATATAGTATTATTTGAACCTAAAATGTTTACCCGCATACCTTTATAGGTTTGAATCTGATGGGTTTCATTTTCCCTATGATTTTCTTCTTGTCTCACTTCTTTTGCAGTATCTTCGAAATAGGATTCTTTTTTCTGATGTTCCTCTATTTCGTCTAGGAGTTCAATCTCTTCAGAAGCTGTCTCTTGAAAAAACAGTTCTATATGTTCGTCTTGGGAAGTGGATGGGTCATCTATATTTGAGATCTCAATCATTTCAACTGGGCAATTAGCCTTTGTATTTATTTGTACTTCAATGTCGTTAACTTTATCTTCTTTCATGGACTTCCGTTGTGCATCAGTTGTTTCTTCTTTATCATTATTATGGATATTTTTCTTAGTTTGGCTCGTATCTTCTCTTATACTCGCAGCCCAGTCATCCATGTTTCTACATAAGTCGTCTGTCACATCTTCTGCTCTCTTTTCTAATCTACCAAAGATTTCCCTAATTTCCACTTGGAATTTCTTAAAATGATCATCCATTATGGCTTTGATCCTCTCAGTTAAGGGTGACTGTGATTCCATAACTGTTGCCTCATTTGTGGCCGATAGTGATTTTAATAGATCCATCGCGAAGTTACAAATCTTTGTTAAAAAAGTGAATTAGCGAATATGTACTCAACAAAATTTCAGGTTTATAATAATAAACCGAATTAACTATTTAATCAATTCTTCGCAAAGAAACCGACACATTAAACTTTAAAAATGAATTTATAAGAATAACCAACTAGATGCAACTATTTTTTTTTTTCTCAATAAAGTTAAAAAAGATAAACTATATAAATAAATCAATCCATCTGAATCATGTTATGTAATTATTTTAATATGCCACATACAAGTACAAAATAATTAATAATAAATGATTAATGGTTAGTAATTAGAAAACAGAATAGTAAGTCCCCACAAGGGATGCCATAAAATGCTACGTATCAAATGGTTTTTGATTAGTAGATTTTGATAACGGGATGCCACTGGTAATTATTGAAGATAATTATCCAGAATTAGTTAATAAAATATTAACTAAACAAATTATGTCATTTGACATATTGGTCCTTGATTAATTTATTGGATTACTTCTCACAAAGGCTTGTTGTGTGTTTATCTGTTCTCTAATTACCAAACATTACCTGTGCTTATAATGAAAGAAATAGGTGGCATGATTAAAATAACTTTTATGTACAAATTATATTTATTTACAAATGATATAAGAAAGAATGTTATATACATTATATTTACAAAAATGAACTATACAAAGGGTTGTGACGGCATGATTCAGATGGATGGAATTTAAAATTACATTGCCATTAAATATTTATACATCTTTAAAAAAGAATTGTTGGGGATTACTTATCTAATAAGTCGAGATCATCTGGACATGGATCAGGTAGGGCCAAGGCTTCAGTCTCCAAGTTGGGAGAAAACATCAGGGACCTCCTCAGTGCCGGGCAGTCCATCAGGCCTCTCTTCTATCAGCCTCTCCTCATCCAGCTGTCCTCAGCTGAGTCCCATAAAGAAGTGTCTTCTCCGCCGAGCCCCAAGAAGTGTCTTCCGCTGCGTTCCAAGAAAGAGTCCTCTCTCCTCCGAATTCCAAAAAGAAGTGTCTTCGTCCAAGTTCTATATCTTCCACCTTTTTTCATCCCCTCTCTTTTGGTAGGAGCAAGAATTGTTCCCATTGGTTCAATTTTTGTAACAGAAGGGATGACCACACCTCCTCCCCCAGGCCAAGGTAAAGCAGCAGGTACAGATTTCCATATTTCTGGTGGAAGGTGTGAAAAGGTCTTTTGGGATCCTTTTTAAACACTTGGTTGTCGGTCTTTGTCGGTGGTCCTTAAGGGTTTTTATTACCACTTACAAAAGGTTGTCCTAATGGGTTACCCTCAGTCAGGTACCCAACCGCCAGATGTTGGGTTTATACCTAAATATGTTTATATTTAGGTAATACCTAAATTACCTTAATGTTTATTTGTTTATACCTTTAAACTAATTATTCCACCGACGGTCTTTACAATACATAGCATTATATATATATATATATATATATATATATATATATATATATATGGTTTTTCATTTCATACCTGCCCTCCAATTTATATTGAAAACAAACAAATTCCTCTGGCGGACACCGTTCACTACCTAGGTCTTACCTTTGACAAAAGGATGACATGGGGCCCACATGTCAAAATGAAACTGAAGATCCTCAATAGACGACTCAAACTACTTTACTCACTTTTGTCTTCAAAATCTTCAAAACTAGAAATGAAGCAGAAACTAAATACATTCCTATACTTACTTGAACCAATTTGGACTTACTCCTCACAGATAAACTGTATAGCTAAAAAGAAACACTTACACAAACTTCAGACTTTCCAATCAAAAATATTACTTATAACTAAAGTACCTTGGTACGTGACAAACAAAACCTTACATACAGACTTCCTCCTGCCTACAGTTGACCAAAACATAAGAACTCTTTACAAACGATTTCACAATAATTTACACGGACATACTAACATACAAATCAGAGATATGACTTCAGCTGATACATCCATCAACACGAGGAAGATACTAAAAATGCGCTGGATGAGAGACCTCCTTCTTTAACAAACCATGGTGACTGATTCAAGCCAGATAAGAGTTACTCCTGGGTGCTATCCTTCTCCATCTCTGACATTTCAGTTTGTTACTTTAATCAGACCATCTGCTGATTGTTAACAGTCGGCGATAGGTGCAGATTGAGATAAAAAAAATGTTAAAAATTATTTATAATTTTGGCAAAATTTATTTATTTCAAAAAATTATTTTGTACCAGAAAAATAAATACAGAGAGAAAACTGTGTAAAAGTGGGGCATATGTAGAATAGTTGGAGAATGATTTTTAAAAAAATCAAGAATAATTTATGATTTTTTAAAATAAAATAGCTTAGCTTAGCCGCTCAAAAGTCCATTTTAATTTTTCACTCTATCTTCATCTAAACTAAAATTTGGTCTAGTATTTTGTGACGCAACAGGTAATTACTTATATTAAATATTTTTTTAGTTATCGCTTCCTATTCAACAAAGTGACTAGCTTAAAATAACACAAAACTTAAATTTCCTATTTTTCTGTTGGAAATCAATTGTTTACATAAACTTTTTTGTAGTTCTTGATGCCTAAATTTATTCCTCTTAAAAAATTCCCTCTATTTACGTGACACATTCTGTATAAAACATAATTTAATAATTCACAAGTGTTGCTCCTCTTTGGTGGTTGGGCCAAGATCACATGATCACAGATTTTCGGAATTCCATTTATATCATGACCAAGAAGAAAGAAATACTTACATAATTAACTTGTTATTCTATATCACATTATTCTTCATGTTCCATCCATCTTACCTTGTCCAGATCATTCATATATCAAATATACACTCCACAGCTATTATTAATGACGCAACTGTAAAAATAAAATAGTTATATGTGTTAACAGATTGTGTTCTGGCTATTAACCGGGTTTATACTCTTCAGTATTTATTTTCATTATCTCTGAAGAATTATGGATTCAGTTGTTCACCTAAACTACTCAGCCTTCCTAAATTCGTCCCGCTCTAAAAATAATGTTCTATATCCAGTCCAAGTAAGAATAAAATATGCCTGAAAAGAAGATGGACAGAAATATTTAGCCGTTTAGGGATCTTAATTTCTAATAATAGAAACACATATTTAAATAGTCCTAATTTAGTTTTGCACTACATCCAACTTTTTCAGCCATTTTCAAGGGAAGAAAATCTATTTTTTATATTGAAATAAGGTTGGTTGTTAAGTGGACCGTTAGGGACCTTCCTAATTTACCACTCATTATTTAGGTTACGATATTCGTCGAGACTAAAGCAAAGCGGTCAAATATACAAAGAGAAAATATATAAACTAAAAATATATGAAATAGACTTCTTTAAGGTCCTCAAATTTTATTATTCCATTTTTTGAGGAGGATGCTTATTGGTGCTTTTACTTAATTTTTTTTTTATTTATATGACATTTACAACTGAAAAAAAGTACATATAAAAAAATACATCTAGTAAATTCGCACATGGATATAATGACATAAAACACATGTTGAGAAACTACCCATTGGTAGCACTCTAATAATATGTCTATATTAGGAGATCGCGTGGCCATCTTCTTTTCAGACGCCTCGGAGGGTTATCAGAAATCGAATAGGAAGCAAGATTAGAAACAAGAGAGTTGGGATGGTTATGAAGTTTATTATGAAAGGACAGATATCTGGATTGCGCCAAATCTGTTACATAAGGAACATTAAGGTCATTGTGGATGATTTTATTTGTAACAAAGTAAGGAGCGTTGAGGATTTTCGAAGGATTTTGGATTGTAAGGATTGGATACGAGGGGAATTTAAAGGTTTGGTGGAGCCCCATAGCTCAACTCCGTAAGTCCAAATAGGCCTTATTATAGTCATGTAAATGAGTCTTTTGTAATTAATTGAAAGTTTACATCGTTTGTCTAGTAAGTGTTGAAGTAATCGGAATCGTCGAGCGGTTTCTTGTCGTTTCAGTCTGGTATGAGGATTCCAAGTTAGACGATTGTCCAGGTGGAGTCCTAGGTAATACCTAAATTAAATCTTTTTTTGAGTAATTGCTTTCTATAAAAGAGAAAACTTGTCCACCTCTAGAAAACACAAAATTTGACTTGTCTGGAATCACCTATAAGAGTTTGTCCATTAAGAACTATACTTACTGCTCATTATCTGGAGCTGATTCATTATATCTTCTCTATCTTGTGATAATTAGCAGCTAAATAATTGACAGAGACAATATATTTCATTGTACCTTATTATAATAATAAACTTCCTTCATTGCCAGAGTTCTCTGTGACTTTACTCACGAGAAGAAGTCGAACTGGAGAACTCCCTGGACTCATTATAAGTTCATCGGCGAAGAGAGAGAGTTCGTTAGGATCCGTTTGGACAGTGCTCTCCTCGTTAGAGGAACAAAGCTCAACCTTATAATTACAAACCATTAACTGCTTGTCGCATTTTGCTCAACTCAGATCTCGTCATAACTCAACGGTTACTAAATATCTTCTGTAAGAGAGGTTCTCAATGTACCTTCATAAATCACTGTTAATATTTTCAAAAACAAAGTTTTTATAATTTTCAGCAGCTTTCATCTTAATCGACATATTATCAAGTTATTTCCCGAAATTTGTTTGTAATTATAAAATTGATACAATTAATTTCATACTCATATATTCCATTTAACTACCATTGATTATTTCTAACTAGTAGGCCCGTGTGAAAAGTTTGCACAGCATATTGTTATCAAATGCCAAATTAATAAGAAAATAAAATAATGCAACGTATCAAAAGATAAAGAAATCAATTGTTACTTTATCGATAAATATAATAGACAAAAAAACAAAAATAATTTAAATCTTCATTAATGTTTGGAACCAACATGTTTACAAATTTCAATAAGCAGTATCTTTGCTCAAAATTGTCCGATTTCGATGATTTTTTTTTTCCTTTTGTAGGGAATTTAGTAATCTTTTATATAATCATGGGCATAACCATATGAATATTGTGCAATTTTTTTTAATTATTCGCAAATAAAGTTTGTTTTCTTTTATAACTATGGAAGCCTTGGAAATTGGTGGTTCAATCTTGAGATTTGGTGAAAAATTAACGATGATATGGCTTGCCGATCAAAAACACCATCGATAAATAATATAAACTCCCCCTCTCTCGATCACAGAGACCTTAAGTCGACGAAAGGAGACATGTGTTCAATGACAGTACTGCAATTAATGTAAGGTTGTGTGGATGCGAACCCTATGCCTTGCGTTATCTCGAAAATAGTACGTTTTTGAGTTTAAAAACGCAGGATCCGATAGTTCCGAAGGATCTATCCGGGTCTTGCTGTACGCATCAAAATCTTCAAGGTCCAATTTGTCCCGCATCGACCTACAGACCTACCACCGTTTCAGTATCGAAGCCTAGCAAAATGTTTGTATCGACTTTATTTTAGAAAGAAAAACAAAAGTGGAGAATACGGTTCGCTAATCCCCTATGAAATTCTGAATCCAACGGTACCCCATTCATGGTATTTGAGCATGACAGGAGCTTATATTTGGTACAAAACCGATTTCGAGCCTTACTGTAATAATATATGTGGGGATGGGGATAATCATTATTAAAGATACTTTAGAGGAAGAAATTTTGAATATTTGACATTTAAACCCTTTAAAGCTAGATTAATGGTGATAAGAATTAGATATTAATGACTATTTAATTATACATTTATTTTTTTTGTTGGCATTACATTTTTAGATCTTCTGCCGTCTCAACTAGCTCCATCTCTGCCTGTCTTGGGTCATTTCTTTCCATTTCATTCCATGCAGCTTTATTGCATCTTTGTTGATTCCATCTATCCATCTACTGTTTTGTCTTCCATGTAGTCTTTTGCAATCTATTGAGGCATTTACATCGATATAATGAGATTAATAAAAATCATCGACTTTAACAAAAAGTTTTATGTAATATTGCAAGCAAATCCGTAGCTTAAATAGTTTATTTAATTTATTAATCAAAATCGATGGTTCTAGCCCACACGTCAAAATGAAAAGAAAGACTTTGAACAAGAGACTGAAAATATTATACTCCCTGTTTTCTAGATCAAAATTGAAAATTAGACAAAAACTAAATACATACACTTACCTGCTCAAACCCATTTGGACATACGCCTCACAGATTTACGGTTCAGCAAAAAAGACTCACTTGCAAAAACTACAATCCTTTCAATCTCAAAGACTTTACATACCGACCTAAGACAACCAACCATTGACCAGCACATACGTACTCTCTAATCCCGATTTCATTTTAAACTGCACGGACATCACAATGGAATTATGAACGACATGGCCACGGCTGAAATGCTCATCAGGAGGCGATTGAAAAGGAGCTGGATGAGAGATCTCCTTTCCTGATTTTAGGATGTAAACAGCCCAGAGAAGAGGTGCTGCTGGGTTCCATTCTTCGTCATGCCTATCATGCCATTTTCTACCTGACCACAAATCTGCTAATTGTCATTACCATGACAGGTGCGGATGAAAAATTGAAGACAAAAAAAAAATCGATGGTTCTAACCTTTATACACTTTCTTTGGTTTATTTTGTAACCATTGTAATCGTCCAAGAAAAAAAATTTGAATTGTTCCATTTGGTCGGCGCCATGTTAAAGTGACTATTTTTAACCTGTCTAACGTTATTCATTACTTTAAAATAGTGTCGAATATTTAAGCACTCAGCCATACATGTATTGTGCGAGTTATTCACATCAACTTAATAGTAATTTGACTTTTCATTCTCATTAAACTTGTATGTTTAACTTTAAATAGGTTACTTTTAAAAAGGAGAAAAAATGCAGGGCGGTCCCTCCACGCCCAGTGGTATAATAAAAGGCCTCTGGTCACAGATGCAAAGAACGCATACAGCGTGCATAGTCCTCTTACCTTAAAATGCCCTTGGGCAATAAAAGGAAATTTGAAAATTTATGTATATATACATTTATATATATATTGTATTTACAATCAAGAAATTCATAGGGGGTAGGAAAAAAAAAAAAAAAAAGGAGAAAAAATGTTGTTCTTTAAAGGTTTATCGACAAACATCAGATTATTTTTGGGCAGCAGTCAATTCCCGATTTCAATGACGTCCTTGTAGACCAGGCAGACTAAACTATTTAGTTGGTGGCTGGTGAAAAATAATGTTTGTTGCTTTCGATTGCTTTTCTAAACAGCTTGCTATTTAATATTGAACCGTTGCTCCACTAAAAACTTTGTACGTATTTGCCTATAAATAATAATTCGCATATTATATTGGTCAGTGAACAAAATATAATATAATATGAAAGTAAATAATGTATCACGAGAGGGAGGAATTAATTAATTAATTTGCATTGAAAATAATTGTCCTAAAAATGTATGTATTATTACAATTGACCACTAGCGGATCCAGGATTTAATTTTGGGGGGCTTCAGCCCGAAAGATTTGTTTCATATACATATAACGATAAATAATTAGAAAAAAAAAAAGAAAGAAATTAACTACCTATATGAAATGGTATGTAAGTGGTTCTTGAAGCCCTATTAAATGTAATTACA
The DNA here is from genome assembly GCA_928085145.1 of Nezara viridula. NCBI lineage: Eukaryota > Metazoa > Arthropoda > Insecta > Hemiptera > Pentatomidae > Nezara > Nezara viridula. The sequence continues at coordinate 2,119,402 of OV725081.1, forward strand.
TGAATAAGAATACTTTAACAGATAGTTTTTAATATTTATTTCTGTAAAACATGGTTATATTTTACCTTTTTTTTGGGAGGGGGGGCTTCAGCCCGAAAGACTTTCGTCTTCATATACCATGTAGCGATAACTAATTAGAAAAAAAAGATAGAATAAATTAGCTACCTATATGAAATGGTGTTTAAGTGGTTCTTGAAGTCCTATTAAATGTAATTAAATGAACAAGAATACTTTAACAGATAGTTTTTAAAATTTATTTCTGTAAAACACGGTTATATTTTACCATTTTGGGGGGCTTCAGCTCGAACGCCCCCCTCTCCTCCTCCGTAGATCCGCCTGTGCAATTAACTAGTATTACGCTAAAAAAGATCCGTTTTGAATGATTTTTTTTAATAAGCTACATGAATGAATCAAATGTGTCATTTAAAACCCATTAAGAAAAGTCGACTAGCTGACTAGATTAGGCCTATGTATGTAAAAATTATTTTATTGATACCTAAATGTTATCTTTATTTAAATTGTCATTTATATTCAAAGATAATAATATATATATTGACATGTCCTAGGATTTTATTATTCAATCACTCCTTAATTTGCACGTGATATTTTTATCACATTTTCCGGGACAATCAAAGCCGGATTGTGAAAAACATTGTATTTTTATTTGTTGTTGTAAACACTTAAAAAATCAAAGACATTTTTCACTTGTTTACATTATTCTTTTTTAGCTGAAATAGTTCTAGATATATAGAAAAATAGGCTATATCCTTTCCCCCTATGTTTAATCTAAACAAATATCTTATTTATTGACTTTTTTTTTTTTAAACTTATTTATTGAAAAATATTACAATCTGTCTCAAGGACATTTATAATATTGTTCGGAGATCACATTCACACTCTATGTACAATAAATAAAATAAAATATATTGAATTATATATTTTTTTTAAATACTAATTATAATTTCTTTGGATCCTGAAAAGTTTTAGTTTTAGTAGTAGTTTTAATTTTCTTACAGGATTTTGCAGTGTGGCTCTCGATATATTCCTTCAAGCTTTGTCATTTATTTAATTTAATTTTTTTTAAATTCAATTCAACACGTTTTATATTATTATATTTCAACTATACTTACTTCCCCCCCCCTTGTATTAGGTCTGATCAGCTGTTCAACATAACCTTCCTTAGTTGTTGTTAATAGAACCTTCACTTTTATTCAGTGCGCATTTGAATGGCTTCCTGAGATAATTTTAACTTCTACTGCAATATTTTTTTCTTTCCTTTTTGTATTTTCTTTCTGCACCGATGATGCTGATTGGTGGATTGGTAAAACGTTGTCAAGTTAATTATTCACTCCTATGTTGGAGGCTGATTATGTCTCTTTTCTAGCTTTATGCTTATTTTAGTTATATCATTTTTAGAGATTGATAATAAATTAATTAATAATCATAAAATTAAAGATGAAAAATAATATTGAAATGAGAACCGTTAACATTCGAAACCCTCTCGAGATGCAGAGATATGAAATGGTTACAGTTAGAACGGTTGAAGTGATAGTGAAATTAATGTGAGCGGGACACGAACCCTTCGAGGAAGGATGTCTTTGGCACGAAGAGGTCCTTGACAAATCTGAACAAGAGGTCCCTTTTCCTGAAGGCTCAGGACTAACATTAATATCTACAGGGAAGGTATAGCGTGTAGAGTCACTGTTATGGCGAGGTGGTGTACTCCGGTCTAAGAGGGTAAATATCTTGCTGAGAGGAAATTATTCTTCAACTTATAAGGCAAGATCAAAGGAATAGTTGTAGATTTTCCATTCTAATTGGTGGAGGGGAGAGGGAGCGATACAATATAATACTATATATACAAATAAACTATATATATATATATATATATATATAACGATGTAGAGATGGTTGACCGTTATATAATATGAGAAGGAGGTGGTCGTGGGGTGTGGTCAAATAACAATTTTAAAATAGTATTTTAATTGTTACACCGACGTTTCGACCCACTTTGTAGGTTTTCATCAGGGCTACAAAATATAAAAGGTGTATGTCAAAAATAAAGTAAGTGAATCATATATAGATATTAAATAAGAAACAGTTGATGAAGAAAATACGTTATATTCACCTTTTTTTTCTATTTTTATTCATACTTATTTTCTATTTTTGTTTGTATCTTCTATATATGTAATACTTGATATTCTAACTACACTGACACCCACTATATCTCTTATTTGAGTCATTTTATTATTTCTTTATCGGACAACTGTTTCTTATTTAATATCTACTTATAATTCATTTATTATATTTTCTGAATGTACCTTTTATATTTTGTATCTTATGTAGCCCTAATGAAGATCTGCAAGGTGGGTCGAAACGTCGATGTAACAATTGATATACTATTTTAAAATTTAGTATTTATTTTATTTCATCCCCCTCCCCACTCTCCGTTCAACTCATCATAATATATATATATATATATCACTCCCTCCAAAAAATGACGTAGGGAAAACTCTTAAATAGCAGGACTAATTTTTTTCTCTGAACAAATTAATACGACAAATAATGAATATCTTGTGGAGGACTCAATAAGACTTGAAAATAGCCCTAGTGATGGTCGAAACGTAGTAATAAAATAGCTAATAAATAAAATGTTGGTGAATAATGACCTAATTTATATAACAAATAAAACCTCAAGACACCACTTCTAGTAATAATGAACAGAAGAAATTAAAACTATTTTAAAATTTAGTATTTATTTGACTTCACCACCCTCCGCTCCCTCCGTCCAACTCCTCATTATATATATATATTATTTTTGTTTGTGTATGGATACATTTGAAAATATGTTAAGAAAGCAGTTGAATAAGTTACATAATTTTATCTTTATTTAAAGCTTTGAGGCAGTGAAATGAACTCTTAATTCTCTGATGCTTCGAATTTTCCTCGGAAAATGTGATAAAATCTACACATAAAGATGGAAGAGTACACTATTTTTATTGGGAGGGCGCGATAGCTCCCCTTACCTCATAAATTAAAAATATTATAATTATTTTGATATTAAGTAATATAAATCTTGAAAATGAGCTTTGAGAACATTGAAACATTTTTTCCATACATGGATCATATATATCCATAGTCCTCCAACTCCAACGTCCAGGATCCTGGCAGGACATCCTTTAAGGATCCTTCCCGATCCTGTGGATATCCAGGATAGTTATGAATCCTTCCGGAGCTGCGGGAGAAACAATTATCCTCCCTCCCCCGAAGAGGCGCGTGCCGAGGGTGGCTCCCCTCCAGTTGTGCGTGCCATTGTACGTTTTTTCCCCAGCTAGGGTGCCAGGTGGCCTAGTCCGCTCTAGCCTCTGCCATGGGCAACACCGCCAGCGGCGACCGGAGGAGGAGGGCCGTCAGCCTACCCAACTCCCCCGAAGTACGGGGCTACAGGAGGTACGTTAGTTAATAATACATAGATATGTATGACAGTGAGTGTATTAGTTATATATATATATATATATATATATATATATATATATATATATATATATATATATATATATATATATATATATATATAATAACATATGTAATAGTGTTGTGCCTAAAAGATAACCTCTCACGATGAAGAAATCGATTCACGCAATAGCGAAACGTACATAACCTTATCAAGGTCATGGTTCAAGGTTGTGTTGTCGAGTCACAGCGCATGCGCAGAGCGTTTGTTTATATGGGCCGGCTATATTGGAAACTAATTATTATTTATTTATCTTTCGGAGTGATTTTAAGTTTTAATAGTAAAGATAATCTTTTTGTAATCTTCTATATCAATCCAGTTGAGAAAAAGATATATTGGAATCACTATAGCTTTTATTAGTTGGTTAGTGGGTTTAATTCTTAAGACAAGTTTCTGACATTTTATATTTGTTGACCCATGCGAATTATTCCCGAAATATATAGTTTAGTGAAAAAACAGCAAATAGTAGATCAGCAGTAGATCTTGTGTGCTATATGAGGAAGGAATTACTTGTGTTTTCCTTGGCCGAGTACAATATTTCATCATTTAATATAATGGACCAAAATATTAGTACAAATTTCTATTTATAAACGCTGAAGATTATCAAACATATTAAAAAAATATTAAATTTACCTATAAAAAAATGCTTTTAAGAAATAATATAGAACTAGTTGGCCCATAGCAATAATTCGCTGATAATTTTGTTTAGTGAAGGAATTGCGAAACAATATGGAAATAAGTAGATTTTATGTATTATGTAAGGGAGGAATTAATTGTTTTTCTTGGGTCGATTACAATATTCCATTTAACATAATAGACCTAAATATTTGTACAAAATATTTGCTGACTGGAAAAGTAACATTCAAAATAAAGCCTCGATCGTAGGATTTTCTAAATTATTTAAAAATATAAAATGTACAAGGAAAAAAATTGCTTAAAGAAATAATAAAGCATATATATGGACAAAAAAAAAAAAAATATATATATATATATATATATATATATATCAGGAAAAAAAGGTAGTAGAACAGTATCTTTAAAGAGGAAGGAATTATTAAGTATACCAAAACAAATGGACTTGTTAATAATAGTATCTTTGTTAATAATTGTCCGATTTTTACAATTTTTTTTGTTTTTTAGGTAATTTTTCTAATTATGGCAGGTACAATAAAAAAAAAATGCATAATTTATTATTTATTCGCAAATAAAGTTTCTTTTCCTTCATAATTTTTTTACCTTAGATTTCGGGAGGATGTGACTATTTTTCCTACTTGAAAGATAAGAAGATCTTCAAAGTTATGGCGTTAATAAGAAACACGTTTTAGAAATAATATTTAAGCTATATCAGCCAGGAAAAACGGTAGTTGAATATTCAAATATCTTCGAAGAGGAGGAAAGTTTAATGTATATCAAATCTAATGGACTGTATATTTGGCAACAATAGTCCTTTTTTTTTCTTGTAAGGAATTTAGTAACCTTTATAATAATTATGGCTACAATCCAGAAAAAAATCCATACTTTTTGAGTTATTCGCAAATAAAGATTCTTTTCCTTTTTAACTTTTTTCACTTACATTTCAGGGAGATATGACTATTTAAGTTTCTTCCTATTTCTCGACGACTTAAGATTTTTTTCCTTTAATGTTTAATCATAATGCCTGAGTATTTTAACCATATATTTAATATTTATGAAAGCAAGTAAATAAAATTAAAGGGCCTAAATAGCATTGGAAATGAGAACTCCGTTTATCTTCTGTATATTAACTTCTTGTATTAAGTAAAATTATATTTTAGATTCTTATTTATTTTTTTTCTTGGCAACCAAGTCATTTTTTATATTATAATATTGTTAATAAATATTTCACTGAGTTGTTTATGTAACATGTCTCTTGTATTTTTACTAATGAGTATCATGTCTAAAATTTTTAAAAACTGCTGTATAACATGATATATATATATATATATATATATATATATATATATATATATATATATATATATATGTGTGTGTGTGTGTGTGGTAGCGATTACACAGGTGGAGTATAAAACGTTACATAGGGATTGTCATACAATGCAATGGCTTTAATTTTAAATAGTACAGTTTTAATTCCTCTTGGAAGAATTGAATAACATAAAAACATTGTATAGAATCAAATTCAATGGCAAGAAATAATCGAAACAATAACTGAGAACAATGCACTCCAACCCAATCACCATTAGAGTTGATCATGTTAGATGAAGAGCAACAGTTTATAGTCAAGACGGTTGCACGTAATAGCATGACAGTAACTTTCGCAGTTGTCATCCTATAAAACGGCTCTTTAATACTCTCTTGCGTACATAATAAGTGTGAGATAAAATTTGTGAACTGATATTGTGATATACTTCGCATTTTAAAAATCCATATCTACAAAATTTGATTTTTTTCAAATAAAAGAAGCAATTTTAGCAATTTATTTTCTCATCTTTCTAGGCTACTTGACAGACGTTCTAAATTATCTGTGACTAATAAATTAACTATTGACAAAGTCCTCATTAAATCACTTTGGACGTATGGGATTGAACTATGGGGAACAGCAAAGAAATCAAATATAAAAATCATCCAGTCATTCCAGTCAAAAGTCCTTTACAAAATTGTAGACGCACCCTTTTATGTTTCAAACCTCACGTTACACACTGACCTTAACATTCATTTCATGACAGACTGACTCTAAATTCCAATCCACTTACTCAAGCTCTATCTACTGCCACAAATCCATATAATTCGCCCAGAAGACTGCTGAGGCGCTGGCCAAGAAATACTCGTATATTGCATTGAACTACTTGATGTATTATCTTATTTTAATTTTACTCCATTTTTTTTTTTTTTTTTTTTGTGCTATCATTTATTCTCTTCGATATCATATTTGCTGAATACCGAAGTAGATGGCAATTTTATTCTGCGCTAGAAATATGTGTAACTAATAAATATTTAATTCAATTGTCAAATTTCGTTAGCTTATTAGTGATGATTTTCGATTTGAAGGAATAAGTGATGTAATGAACTAAAAAAAATGACTTTTTTAATATTTAAATAATCACAATGCTCTTTTTAAATTATAATGTATATACAGTTACTGAACGTAAGCCACGTTTTAAGAAAAAATACAAGAACGTTATCTGTTAAAGCAGGGGAAAGGGTATGTCAGTGGTTAAGGCATTCACTTCCTATACTCATGGTTCCGGGTTCGAATCCCTCCTGGAGCACCCTCAGCCTCTTTAAAGTGTTATATTGGTAGCCTACACGAGGGTTATATTGGTACAGGTTTTTTTTATCTATAAAAGCAATTTTTTTTTTATGCTACAACCACATATCACTTCAGCCTTCTCCTAAAAGTCAAATCCTATAGTTGGTACTGCCTTGAAGTTATTCACAAACTTTTTTTCTATCAATGTGTACAACTAAGCTTGTGAAGTTAGTGCTGTAATTAAGCAGTGGCCTTGAGCAGTGTGTATTGTAAAGCGCAGTAAGTTGAAGTTGAGAGACCCTTCAGTGTACTACCATTCCGGCTCACTAGGGCTCAATTTAAGTGTTCTCATATTTCTGCGGGCCCCTGCTCCGGGGGGGGGGCGATGTTTTCAGCCAGGGCTTTAGTTCGTCGGGGGTCGTGCCAGTCATGAGTTCCGGATCTAATCAAGTTATTATGATCGTTACAAACTATAAAGTGCGGGTTATTAACCAGTATTATTATTAATTGTTTTATATATATTTTTTTATATTTCTTTATTGAGTTATATTACATTCTTTCACAATAAAGGACATTGGTAACAGTGAAATAATTCCTTCAAATCATATTTAAAATAAATAAAATGAAATAACAATTATTTTATTATTTTAATTTTATTTTATTTTCCTACCTACCATGCCTTTAAGACAATCCGGGAGTTTGCAACAGTGACTTGATACACATCCCTGCATATCAAATCACCGTTGCAAGTTTATTTTTTTACATTATGATAAATTGCTGTGCACACAGCCTTTTTGATCATTTTTCTCTAATTTCATCTTCTGCTGTCCTAATCGGCGGTTGTCCTAATTCACGCCTACGCAGGGTGAAGTGGGTTGGACCCACAGTTTTTTAAGTGCGGATAATTTGGTTGATACATCAGTTGAGGAAAGTTTCTTTCTGTTAAAATGTAGAGCCCTGTATCCCTCATCAATTTGGCCCTCAGAGCTTCATAGCTGGTGCAGGCTACAAGGATATGCTCAGCTGCTTCAGGTACTCCATAAGTGGAGCATAAGAGATCGATGGTTTTACCATGTTTAAAAAGTTGTGCTCTGAAACTCCCATGTCCCGGGGGGACCTATTTTTTTTTTTAAAAAGCGATTGAACGGTGGAAAAATTTTTTCTCAGTGTGAACCCGATTGTGGTTTTCACCCATCACCGTTTCCATTGTTCCAATGTATCCTCCCGGAGGATCAGCTTCCATCTTTTCGGGTCTTCACAAATCCTCTTCCGAAAGTTCGCTGGTAAAGCCGCTAAGCCACCCCTCTTAATATTATAAAGCCGAAAAAGGTCTTCCTGTAGGAGGAGGTCGAGAGGAATACCTCCTCCTACAAACAAATTTGAACATAAAAGTAACAATCACAATTATTTAAAAGTATGCATACTAATACACAAATATTCTTTAAGGAAAACTCCAAACCAACTCTTTCCCCCCCCCCTCCTCCGGTCCCAACGCTTCTCACTCAGCCCCGTTTCTAGTCTAGGGAACAAATAGAGACGCTATATAAAAATCGCTATACCCACAAAAATGCATTATTATTATCGAATTGTTTTCTACGATTTAAAATGATAATTTTCAGAAATACTCACATTTTTCAAGATAAGTTGTTCTGTAAACAGTAGAAGACGGGATAGGCGAGTCCATTGAGGGCTCGTTGTGGATTCGATTAATATTTGTTTCTCTGCGTTCCTGGCAAATGAGTCTTGACATTCCCACTCTGGTAAGTACCTCAAGGTAGCCGTCGATGGTCGGCAGAAAGTACCATTTTGCTCTCTTGCCAGATTATTTCCCTCCTACCAATACCAGTACAAGCCTGTGAACAGTAAACCTCACGAATAAATGAATAATTGGTAGAAAAATTAATTTCCATTTATATGATTAGCTATAAAACGTATAATTTTTCCCATCGCAGCGCAGAAAATATCTGTCCAAGTTAATTATATATAGAGAGCAACATGAACCCATAGTCCGTGGTACAGATCCCTTTTTATCGAATTATTAACATCCACCTGAAACTTCGAAAATAGTTTCATTTCATCGTAACCTACAACTATTTTATTTATGAAAACTCTTGGAATTGGTGCGTTTTCAATCTGGAGAGCGGCAAAGTTTGTCTATTTAATTAGGTATCAAAAACTAGTAAATACCCATTTCCTTTCTATTGGGATCGTAAGATAATTTGATTACAAAATCCGGAAAAAAATGGCTTTCATAAATATTGAGCTGTTTGGCGTGACCTACAACCCCCAATTGTCAAAATAACGAGGTTATGCAGGACAAACGGCCAAATATTTTGTTGGCCATCTTTTTTATCGATTTTGTGATCAAATTATCATACGATCCAAGTAGAAAGGAAATGGGTATTTACGAGATTTTAGTACCTAATTAAATGGTCAAAGTTGCATCTCTCCAGATTGAAAAAGCCCCAATTTCAAAAGTTTTCGTAAATATAATAGGTTTAGGTTTCGATGAGATGAAACCATTTACGAAGTTTCAGGCGGATGTTAATAATTCGATAAAAAGGGATCTGTACCAAGGACTAACACCACGCCTTTAATTAACTTTCAAAAAGTTTGTTGTTGTTCTTTCTTTTGATGTTTGTTGATGAAACATCTATTCAAGAGTTTTTATTTAGTTTTTCTGATGGCTTTACAGATCATGTTGATCTTTTGCCGCGCATCTCCATCACTGTCTACCTAGTGCAATTCGCTTCCCCGAAACAGATCGAGGTTCATAATTAAGGTAAACGCAGTAGGGTCGTCAGTCCAAAGCCCAGTCGGTGTGAATTGCCTCAAGTAGCCTGACGGGACGATATAATACTAAGTCATCTTTATTCTGGAACTGGTCCCTTAACAATAACAATATTGTTCATGTAAATTAACTATAAATCTGGCCAAAAGACCTATTACAATAAGGAATAACTAAAATACAAGTAATACATTGCTATGTAGTAATACATAATATAGCTCTGAGGGCTAACATAATATATTAACGAAAGCAGATGGGTAATAGGATCACAATACTACAATATTGGTACTAAGACAATACCATTAAAATAACTAAATTAAATTAGAAAGGAACGCTAAATAAATTTTATAGGCAAACCATTGTAGTGATAAAATATAAAAATAAACAAAATAACTAGATTAAATAAATGATTTACTTCCGTTCCTTAAGAAGTTTAAGTGAATACACATACAAATATTGTGAAAAACTAGACTAGTATTGTGACCTACCCATGAAGCGAAGAGGAGAAAAAAAGAAAAAAAAAAAAAAAATATATATATATATATATATATATATATATATATATATATATATATATATATATATACACATAGACTTACATCGTAGGAGGGAAAGGAATCTCGGACGATTTGGTTTCCTTGATGAACGATCACTCGATTCATGTAGTCACCCATCCAAGTACTTACTATGTTTGACATTGCATAACTTTATTTACCTATTGCAAGCCCTCTCACCCATACCGTCATCCATCGGCTCCCACATATGTCGACATAAATATTCATATATATTAAAAAATATACCGATATATCAATATGTTTCCAATATCTGTAATCCACATTTTCTCTTTCCGACCTATATATCCAATGCTATAAAGTTATTGCATCTGTCAAACCCTTCATTAGTAATTAAACTTACAAACTTACGGAACTCTATTTCATGACACAATGTTCTCTGCTGAGATTGGGGCTAGCACGATAGCATTATCGATAATGGTCACTATTTATCGATAGCAGTTATATATATATACTCGACACGAATCGACAGCAACAGATGGTCATTCAGTGCTGCGGTGTTCATTGACGTGAGGCCAGCGCTCCGTTCCGAGCGGCCGAATATGAACGAAAGGAACGGAAGTGTGTGATGTAACTGAATCATCAGGACATGACCATTCGATGAAGATCAGGAGGGCACGCCACTTCCGCTTCTGATATTCCTCTCGCACGAAATGAGGGTTTATGAAATTATTACATTTTCTAACTGCTACAATTGTGAAACAATTAATTACTTGAGAACTCTTAATCATTGATATATCGTAGGCACCATCTTAAAGTAACGAATACGCAACGTTGGACTGGTTAGCATTCCCTTACTTTAACTCACTAGCGGATCCAGGATTTAATTATGAGAGGGGGGCTTCAGTTCGAAAGCTCTTTTTCATCATATATATAACGATAATTATTTTTGGGAAAAAATATATAACTAAATGCCTACATGAAATAGTGTTTAGGTGATTCTTGTCCTATTAACTATAATTCCACGAGCAAGAATACTTTAATTGAATATTTAATAGCTGACCGATGCACTATAAAGGAAGGAGATGTTCCGGGGAGGCGGTCATAAATAGGCTGAATAGTGGTAAAACTATTTTATTAAAAACTAACGTTTCGACCAGACTTAAAGAGTTTCACTCAGTTCTAAGTGAAACTGCTAGCTGAACACAACTCCCTGAAGAAGACCTGCAAAATCGTGTCGAAACGTTGGCTTTTAATAAAATAGTTTTACCACTATTTAGCCTATTTATGACCGCCATCCCGGACCATCTCCTTTGATAATATTTTATGAGATAATTCTTTTATATTTTTTACCATAAACATGGTTACATTTTACCATTTTTTGGGGAGGGGAGCTTCAACCCGAAAGTCCCTCCCGCCCGTAGATTCGCCTGTTCTTCAACATGGTGCAGACGATATGTTGAACAGTTTTGAAATGATCTAAGCTAATCTTAAATTTGGTTAGTAGTTTTTGGCTGTTCTAATGAGATTTGATTTTTCATTTATGAAAACTTCACATTTTTACTTGTATATGGAGAGTGAATTAGACTGAGCCGTCAGATTTTCGATGTGTAAAGTCGGTTGGAGTCAACTAATTGAAGTATTTTTACATATGGATTAAAATATCTCAGAAACTAAAAATCGGGCCTGCATGCAGTAAGCGAGGGAATTGTTCAGCATTTCACTCTCTCTGTAATCGGCTATTATTCTAAATTGTATCTTAACACAATGCCGTGTTAGAGAGGCGAAAGGAGAAATATAGTTTAAAAAACCAAATTATAACGAATTTTATTGAAGTTATGGATTCAAATATCTCAGAAACTAAAAATTAGATCTGCATACTGTAAGCGAGGGTTCAACATTTCATCCTCTTTATAATGAGCTATTATTTATAATTTATCCTATATATTATTTCTAAAAGGTGTTTTTTTTTTTTCGGTACGCCATAACTTCGTCAATTCTTTATCAACTCCAATGATTGACCACTCATTTTGAAGATATTCTCCTCCTTCAAATGCGAAAAATAGTCCCATCCCCCCGAAATTTCTGGAAAAAAAGTTATGGAGGAAAAGAAACTTTATTTGTGAATAAATCAAAAAGTATGAATTTTTTTCTGGATTGTACCCATGATAATTAGAAAGATTACTAAATTACCTACAAAACAAACAAAAAATTGTAAAAATCGGACAATTATTAACAAAGATACAGTCCATTAGTTTTGGTATACTTAATAATGTCTTCCTGTTTAAAGATATTGCATTTAGGAGTAGAATAGTCTACTACACTTCTTTTTCTGGCTGATATATTATTTTATTATTTCTTAAAAATCCTTGGTTGTTCTTACATTTTATTTTTTTTAATAATTTAGAAAATCTCATGATAGGGGAATTATTTTCCCTTTATTTCTTTTGTTATATTTCCAGTCAGTATTTAAAAATAGGTCCTAGCAAAGAAATTTGTATAAATATTTCGGTCTATTATGTTTAATGGAATATTGTAATCGACTAAGGAAAAAATATTAATTCCTACCTTACATAATACATACGAACTACTTATTTCCATATTGTTTTGCTGTTTTTTCAGTAAACAAAGTTTTCTGCGAATTATTTAACTAGTGTTTCATATTATTAATCTGGCCTTGTTGATGTTTTTACTTCCATCGTGTGGTCTAAAGCACTTATCTTACTTTTTTTTTCTTGCTTAATATTATTCAGTGAACGGTCAGCTGTATTAATTATTTATTTCTCGTTATTGTTGGCATTTAAGCTGTTGTTTTGAAATGTTCTAAATATATCCTGAAAGAATATAATTATAAACACTAGATTGATATAAACTTAGAAGAGGATTTAAAACCTGAAACCCCAGAACAGTTGAGGCAGGTGTGGATTAGGCAGCGTGGACCACAGGTGGCTGCGTCCCGACTGACAGGGGTTAAGGTCAGTCACAGCTGTTGCGAGTTTATAGTGGACCTTACGCGATCAGTCCTGAATGAAAGTCACAAGACTGCTTCAATCATGATGAATCCTACACGTTCAATCATTACTGACCATTTTAGCTCAGTTGACATAGAGATAACTGGCAGCATGGATCTTATGCATTGTCCACTTATAATAATGTTTTTAATTTAAAAAGCTTATTTCGACATTGGGGTAGCTCGGTGGTAGGGCACTGAGCTTCCAATGCTAAAGGTCCCAGGTTCGAATCCTGGCGCATGGCAGAAAATGTATTTATCTGTTTCATTGGCTGTGGGGGGACCCTGGGTTGGGAGACCCTCCTGGGGCACATCCAGCCTCCATGAAATGGGTACCCTTAATTAAAATAATTGATTAAGGGGGAAAACCTGACGGTTGAGCGTGAACTCGGTCAAATCACCTCCTTGCACAAACGTTGACCTAGAAAACAGTGCTTTCCCTAAATAGTACTGAACCCAAGACCCTTCATGGATTGTAGTGGTATTGAAAGGTACTGTAGTGTAAATATTCAAAGACAACATGTAAACTAAAATATATTTTACAACAGGTCCTTTAATTTTAATATTCACATTTTTCAAGGAGGATGTCAGTAATTGGTGCTTTTACCCTAGTTAACTAAGCCTCATAACCATTGTTTTTTTCCTGATTTTCATTTAAAATAAATAGTTTTTGATATCCCTAGTTTATATTTTTACAAATGAATTTTAATTGTAATTTTTTTTAAATAGTCAAGTGAGCAGTAAATTAAAAAAAAAAAAAAAGTAGAAAACTACACAGTTTAAATAATAGAAAAAAATAATCTTTAGCTGTTATATATATTTGTCAGTAATTTTTCCATTTTTCTCAACAAATTTATTATTTTCTCAATATTTTACTTTGATTTTTGTAAGACACGATTTTCAGGCGCTAGGAAGTAGAGAGAGAGAATCACTTTATTATCATAAAATGGTGCTGCCAATTACATTGGGTTGCTAACAACACAGCATACTTATTAATCACTACAGGCAATATTTAAAATTAATATACAATTATATAGAATTAACAATATGTATGAGCATAGTATACAATATTTTTATATTATACATATATATATATATCTATATATATATATATATATTTTACTATTCATTTCATTTATAACTCCAGTTTTCTCTTGATGTCCAAAGCTTTAAATAATAAAGGAAAAATATGTTTTTTTAATGAAACACATTATTTTTAGTTGATAATGCACTAGCTCCACACTGCCTGTTTTTTCAAAGTCAACTGAGCTAAAATGCGTCAGTATGATTCATCATGATTGAAGCAATCCTTGTCAGTCTTGTAACTGTCATTAATGACTGATCGTGTAGGATCCGCTTATTATCCCTGTTCGCATCATTCTGACTGATATCGCTTTAGCTTTGTTGACATTGAGATAACAGGCTGTGTTATTCTCGCGCATTCTCTTTTAATAGTGATAATAATTATCTAAAAAAAAAAAGTAATTATATATATGAGGATTGCATTGGTTACTCGTGGTTACAATCGTTTCAGTCACTCTTACTCATGAAACGTCTTTCAAGTAAACCCGGATTATTATATTTCGAAATGAATATGATAATCATATCTCTATTTTTTTACTGAGTTAACGTTAAAAATAAAAATAATTTAAAAAATTTCAAATCTTGTTTGATTTTTTTTTATTTAGAAATATAACAATCTGTCACGTGGACATCAATTATAGTGATATATGAACACATTCATAACCATATATACAAAAAATATAAAATTAACAAAAGTAAAATAATGATCAAAAACTATGTACAATAAAAAATAGAATATGAAGAGAAGAATAGTTGGGGTGGTCAGTCAAAAAAGAAGGCACAAATAAATGATAATATTTATTTTTACATATGCCGACGTTTCGACCTGAAGTTCAGGCCTTCATCAGGGCTAAGAAAATAACCAGATAACAAGGTATGAGAAACATAAGTAGTGATGGTAAAAAATAAATAAATAAATAAAAAATTAAAAAAAAATAAATAAAAAAATTACAAAAAAAATAAATAAATAAAAAATAAAAATTAAATAAATAAATATAAAGTAAAATTGTTAGAATAATGACTAAGAACTAAGAGATAAATAATAATAACCGTTACAAAGTATGGAATGATGAAGTAGGCATAATCAAAAAGTTGACATAAGTGTTACAATGGGAATCTTAGAATAAAATGTAAAACATAAAAAAAAAAAAAAAAAAAAATGAAGTTATATAAGAAATGAAAATAAATAGTAAAATTAAATATATTAGTAACTTTGGAGGGGATGTCAGTGGAAGAGACATTGTCTACCCATTCTTCTTTTCCTGCAGGATAAACTTTGTTTTTAAGAGTGACTATTTTAAAAAATAGAATAACCTAAAGATAAGTAAATTAAAAACATAAAACACAGTCATACCTTTATACAATATATACAATCAGGCAGATAACCCCAAGCCAGGCTTCTCTTCTCAACTATAGAAGGAAAAACAGTACTCGAGAGATCCCTGCGCTACTCATTCAACCGCGTTATTGCTGCTAAAGCCAGTGGAGTTTGAGCGAGAGCGCTTGTTTAATTAACTTAAGAAAATGCTCCCTAAATTCAGCACGATCAATTCCATCAGTGAGCCGATGCCATGATTACTTCAACATAGGCAAGTCATTTAGAAAAGAAAAGAATTAATCGATTTATGACAGAGTGAACAGTTGCCGCTCGGGACGGATCGATACATCGCAGTTCTGAATCGACCCCTAAAGAACTCTAATGGCCTGCTTTGTCCACAGCTCTGACTCACTAAACTAGTGTTATGTATATAGCTAGAATTATATGGTCATGATTTTAACAATATTCATAATATCATCGTGTAATTTTGTGAGTAAAATTTAGTTTGTGGTGGATACATTGTGTGGATACATTGTGTTGGTTCAGTCTACAAAATCGTGCTTTGTGTAGGCATGTATTGCACTATTACCTTGCGGCACACTAATCTCGAAGTACAAGCGAAAGTTTCATGAAAATAAGATTTTTAAAAAAAGCAATAGAAATAAATAAAAGCTAACTGCACAACGAGTGTAGTGAACTAGGGTTCTCAAACTGCCCTAAGGTAGTAGTGGAGTACATGCCTACACAAAGAAAGATTTCTGCAGACTGAACCAACACAGCGTATCCTCGATGGAATCGACACGAACTAAATTTTAACCGCCCAAAGTTACCCCATTTTACTGTATGAAATTTTTAATAAGAATTCAGGGCTCCTTTAAAAACTTCGGTACATAAAAATTCTTATCTTGGATTTCAATCATTATGAAATTCAAGTGTGAATACCACGCATTAATTTTATTTTGTTTAGATTTTTTTTTTTTTAATTCTACAAAGTATTTTCTGAACTTAGAAAATATTTGTAAGATGAGTGGTCCATGCCACAGACCCTTTATCATCAAATTATTAACATCCGTCTAAAACTCGAGTGATGAAACTTCATCTTATCTTAAACGACCACTTTTTTATTCCAGGAAAAATTGAGCATTTTCAAACTGGAGATCTGTAAACTTTGTCTATTTAATAATATAATAAAAACCCATGAACATCCATTTGCTTTTCACTTGAATTGTAAGATAATTTGATCACAAAATCGAGAAAAAAGGTGGTCCGTTTAAAATATTGGACCGTTTGGCGTGACCACCATCCCTGATATGTCGAAATAACGAGGTTATATATTTTATTTACGAAAACTCTTGGAATTGGGGCGTTTTTAATCTGGAGGTCGGCAAACTTTGTCTATTTAATTAGGTACTATTGAATTTAAAATTCGTATTTACTCATATGTTTTCCAATTGTAAGATAATTTGATCACAAAATCGAGAAAAAAGATGGCCCATGTAACCTCGTTATTTTGACATTCTGGGGGTGTAGGTCATAGGTCTAAACGGACCAATATTTTTGTAGGTCACCTTTTTTCTTGATTTTTTTTTATCGGATTATCTTACGATTCAAGTGAAAAACAAATCGGTATACATGAGTTCTTAGTACATCAATAAATTAACTAATGTAATGTAATTAATAAAGAAAGAAATTATTTTTTGCTCTTAAACAATTAAATTTTTACTAATAGTTACAATAAGGTGATGATGTATTTACATATTATTCATTATTTAAATACTTAGGCATTTTATATTAGCAGATTCGGCTTTCTTTTTTCTTAGCAGAAACACAGATTATTTTAAAGATGAACTTAATGTATTTATTTTATAATTTAAATGTGTATATTTATAATGTTTTATTTCATGTTCAAATAATGTCTTCTTTACTATTTTCTTTTTCAAAAGAGACTTTGTCCCAGTATAAAGTTCTTTTCTGTTTACCTATCTAATGTAAAAACGACCCTTTTCTGAAAATCTTCGTAGATAAAAACGTTGTAGGGTACTGTAATGTGAAGCTGTTATCGACGTTTTGGGTGGATGTTAATAATATGTCTGTATCTCGGTCTAGAGGATGGATTGAATAAATCTATTTCGAATTTTGACTTCTTTTTTTTATATTTTTCATAAAAACTTTCAAGAAAATAGTCCTCAGTAAATATTCTATCCGCTTAATAATTAACCGATAAAAATAACGGAAATAGCTGTTAGATAATAAGGAAGTGATCAACTGGGCGCCAAATTGAGAACTGGACAGCCATTGGCTGCTCGGCGATTTATCTTCTCCTATATTGTCCAATCAGCTGGTCTTCTCTTATTGGATGGAGCTAGGGCATTTCTGGTATGTCTGCCTGCTCCGGGACTGCAACTTATAGCTCCATCTTGTGGTCATTAAAGAATTATAATGCATCTAAAGTATTATTGTCATAATGAACATAACTTAATAACGAAGTATCATATAAAAACATACACATTTCTGATATACTGATAATTCTCTAGAAATTTTAAATTAAAGAGGTCATAGTGCTGTGTTGAAGCCAATTGCGATATATTTGAGCCTTTTGATAATGTCGCCTAGGTTGCCGTGATTTTGAACTTTGTCCTATAAAGCACATTTATAGATTGGCCTAACATTTGTAGGACTAGCCAGTAACATTTATATGTCATCTATAGAAATGTTAGCAGTTAATGTCGAATAGTGCGTTCATTGTAAAGGACAATTTAACGATCGATGTCAATATATAGAAAACTGCTGATTACTTGAATAATATTAACAACGTAAATATTAATTGGTCATTTATAAATATGGTTCAATTTCTATAATATAAATTTTAATTAAAAATACAGTTTCTTTGTCACTTCACGTGATAAATATTAGAAAAATTATTATTATATTCATAAAAAATAATACTTATAAATTGAGCCTTTCAGTTGACAGAATGACTAGCTCCAATTTCAACAAAGTCAATTTATTGATATTTCTAGTTCGAAAATTTATAATATCTATACAGACAGTGACTTAGTTGATTCCAGAGTAGGCAATTGTAGTGTTGAAATTAGTGTTGCCCAAATGCGGGACCGAAACGAGTCTTGGTCTTGCAAACTCAGTCTTGGTCTAGGTCTTGGTCTTGCCCAAGATTCTGGTAACAGTCTTCTTGCAGTTGCCTATTAGTTTATTACAAGAGAGATATTTCTGTCATTTTTTTGATATGAGAAACCTAACTAAGTCTGAATGATAAATTAGAATAGTTAAATGCAAAAGTATATTGGTTACATCAATTCTTTACATATAGTAACTAAAATTGTCAAGTATTAGTAATTATTTTGCCTCAATTGTTATTCAAAAAATCGATTTTTTTTTATTAGTCTTGGTCTTAGTCTTGCAACAGATAGGCGTTGTTGGTCTCAGTCTTGCAAAGTGCAAGACCAAGACCGATTTTGGGCAACACTGTGAATACCGGTGTGAATGCGGTTCTTTAAGACATTGGTCTGTCTCTCTGTGCCAAGATTTTCTCGGGAACTACTCAACCGATATTGTTGCTTTTCCATGAGTGAAAGGAAATCAAATTCCCTACAAAGCCATATAAAAATCGTTCATTTCGGACAACTATTAACTAAGTTACAGCTATTCAATTTCCAATGTAAGATTACGGGTTCATATCCTGGTGTCAGAAAGGGGTGAATGAGAGAAAAAAGATGACTAAGTGAAAGTAAGAAATCTGTTGCCCGCATCACACAATCTTCACTATTTCCTCTACTTTTAACAGAAATTATTGTTGACAACACTAAGCTATGGCAAAAAGTTTTTGATGAGCAATATTGGTGAGTATTGAAATTTTTAAACTGATCTATCTTGAGCCGGTTTACACTGCTTTAGTTTATCAAATAAATCCTAATCAATTCTTTTTTGTTTCTTCATGAACATATGTAAAGATATAAAAACTTTTCTGAAATAGGTAGGAAAGTAGGAAGTGAACTAGGAAAGCTTTATACTTTTCTGCCAAAAATGAAACCATTGTTTATATAATCGTTTTTGTAGCTTTCAGCCCTGTTATTACCCACTTAAACATTCCCCTTACTTATAGAACGCCCTGCACATGGTGACTGTATATCTCTCTTGTATTTATAGTGTACGAATTTCATCTTGAAGAGAATATTATCGATACTGCTTCATGCGGACAGATGTTGAAGCTATCGAAAGATACAGTGAAGGATGGGAGCTAGAGCGTTAAGGATTCGCGATTTCTCTCTCCTCTCCTTTACATAATTATTTAGTAATCCACCGCCAGTGGTGACTTGATACGGAAGTGGGATAATTACCAGGGTATTATAGATTAGATATCATAGCCTTAGAACGGAAGCTCAGTCAGTCAGTCGGGTTTCGTCTTCTATCTCTTGCAGCTGTGTCTTGGTATAAGGTCAGTATTGTATTATATACTTAGAATGTATTTATATTCATAGTATCTTCACTACACATGGTGAACCATAAGTAGGAAAGTATATTTTTTTTTAATAAATCTTGTCTTTTGTTGAATAGAAAGTGATAGCTTAAATAAATGGAAGACATTGTTTCACATACCTTATATATTTTTAAATTAGAGATCGTCGTAAACCTATGACTTCCTATCCTACAGTATCCTTCAACAATAGCCCTCTTATCCCTGGCGAATAAATCCGATACCTAGGACTCCACCTGGACAAACGACTCACTTGGAACCCCCATACAAGACTGAAACGACTAGAAACCGCCCGACGTTTTCGACTACTGCAGCACTTACTAGACAAACGCTCAAAGCTTTCAATTAATTATAAACGACTCATATATATGACAATAATAAGACCTATTTGGACTTGCGGAATTGAGCTTTGGGGCTCCACTAAACCATCGAATTCCTCTCGTATCCAATCCTTACAATCCAAAAACCTTCGTAAAATCCTCAACGCTCCTTACTTTGTCACAAACAAAATCATCCATAAGTTCCATATGTTTCCAATTTCGCCCAAACCAGATACATATCCTTCCATAACAAACTGCAGAACCATCCAAACCCTCTCGTTTCAAACCTTGCTTCCTCCTCGATCCCTGATAACCCTCCGAGGCTTCTGAAAAGAAGATGGCCTCGTGATCTCCTTATGTAGACATATTATCAGAGTCCTACCAATGGGTAGTTTCTCTTTATGTTGTACATGTCATGTTACTTGTTTCGTATTTACTTGTTGTATTTATTATCTAATGCAGTTGTAAATTTCGATAAAATAAATTTAAAAATTTAGAGATCTTTAAAGACTTAGCTGAACCGAAATTGTTGCACCTAGTACTCAAATATGCCGAAAATTAGGAGTTTACCATATTTAATTTCTCCCTTTTTACTTGTCGACTACTCCTGCTTATATATTTATAGCTAACAATATAATGGCGTAGCTTATAAGAAACAATAGGCCGCAGTGTAGTTTATTTTGCACAAGGACTAACCATTTAAGGATACAAATAGGGAAGATGACAGATGCGGCATTCAGGCCACCGTATACCCTTGTTTACCTCCCACTACCGCTAATCTTTATCTCAAAAGGGATCGACCCATTGTGAGCCAGTTCCCATTTGCATTCGGATCAGATCGTCTTAGTCTTAGCTTTGTTTCTTCTGTCTGTATTGTTGTTGTTGTTGTTGGAATTGTGTTGTTGTAGCTAGTCGTAGTATATCTAGCGCAAGATGGGGTGAATAAATTTAAAATGAATTGTTTCAAGTTCGAAATTTCGATTGTATAGGTTATGTCCAGATCAGTCAAGTATTTCTCTCTGCACTTATTTATATTTTCTATTAAATCTATCTATTTTAACCCTAAATGTTTAATTTTATTTTTCTTCAATTGTAACTAAAATTGTCTCTTTACAATAACATAGCTCTACAATGAAATATAAAATTACATGGATGTAATAAAAAAAATATTTAATTTATCTTTTTAAATTAGATATCAACTCGTTATATATTTGTAATTTCGTCAGTACCGTAAATTAGATATTATTTAGTTTGATAGTATCTCGAACATGCAAGTAAAATGAAATTAAATAAATAAAAATAATTGGTAAAAATTCAACGTTCCCACGTGTTAAATGCTTAATAACTTCCTGGGTGATAGGTTGGAGCAAGGTCTGAAAACCTTTTCTTATAAGTTCAAATATCTGTTAACAATGGGGTATATCTGTTTCTTCGGGCGTTTTGCAAAATTGTCCAAAATTGCTTGCAATTGTTTGAAATGTCGTCACAACTATGTATATATTATAAAACCGATGTTTCATAGGTTTGAATAAAAAATACCGGCAAACCAGCTCTAGAGAGAGAAATAATCACTTTATTACCATAAAATGGTGCTGCCCAATTACGTTGGGTTGCTAAAAACACTGCATACTTATTAATCACTACAAACAATTTTTAAAAATAATATACAATTATATAGGATTAACAATATGTATGAGCATAGTATACAATATTTTTATATATATGTATTATTATTTTTTTCCTCTTTTTTCTTTTTTTTTTACTATTTCTTTCATTCATTTATTATCATTCTTTACCCTTTCTCTTCCTTCTCTCCCTATTCCTTCTCTCACTTCTCATATTCTCTCCTCTCTCTTTCTAATCTAATTCATAAAAATACATAAAATACAGTGGAGACGTGTTAAAGAAGATGGTTTTTATTTATTCACCTATTATCTCACATTAGGGTATTATTAATGCGACAATTAAGTTTAAAATACTGGAAACAATATTAGTTTTTCACTAATGCAGTAAAACTTTTAAATTGTAACTTTTATTTCTTCATCCAATATCCAACCGTAGCGTTTATTCCCCCAATGTACGCTATGCCAAATTATTTTACGAAGGTTTACTGAGATTCATATAGTTTGGGCATGGGTACTGCAACTGCAAGAAAGTCCATTTTATTATTCATCTTAGTAAATTTACTCACTGTTTTATCAAAAAAAATTTGTCTACCTGACGATGGTATACTTGAAATTTAATTATCTTGAAAATTTTTTTAACAATTCCTTCTAATCCAATAATCAACGTGACCACCTTAAGAAAAACACAAAATTGGTCTTATCTCCTTTTTCGTTCGGAATAGTTTCATGCATAAAATGATCTTTTCAGCCCCCACAGTTTTTCCATTAAGAACTAATACATGCTTTATATATTAAATTTTTTTTTCTTAATTTAGAAGAATCAAACCGCAATAAAGTTTATTTTAAATCAATCTTTATAATAGCAATATTTTGGGATTGATAAAATGTAGAGTAAAATTAGAAAAAAACAAAACATATTCGCAGCCGCCATGACGTAGAATTGTCTTCTATCTTGTGACGTAGTTCCAACCCCACAGATTTTACTTTAATTATCTTTCCTAATATACATCAGAAATATTCCTTTTTTTTTTGTTATTAACTAATTTATAATTAATGATAAGTAGTTATAATATAGTGTGATATATACTACAGAAGCCACCAGACTCCTGTTGTTAAAATGTGTGAACATATATCTTGTAGCTCGAGATGCGAAGCCTGTGTAACAGCAATCTCATCTCCAAGTTTCTTGGAGCTCGTAGCTTACCCATCGCCTCTCTGCTAACTTTATCGCGTAAATCACTTTAGTACACGCTAATAATAATACCTTGCCAGTGTAAAGTAAACTGAGCAATTTCATTTATATAGTAACTGTTAGCATAATATTCTTCTTCGAGTCTGTTTTGTTATTTTAGTACAAGAGTTGAGTCGAAACTTTGTAACTATTTGACGAAAAAACTTTTCGATTTGCACTAAATTGTCTCAAACTGAAAGAGGTGGCATTTCAAAATGGCGTCTATTGAGGTTTTTTTTATTTATGTATTTTTTTTTTTTAATAACATTTTGTCACATGGACGATAATTATAGTAAGATAAGACGATAATTATAAACAGAAGTAAAATAACAAATAAACAATCATAAATAAGTATGTACAATAAATAAAAATAAAATAAATTAAATTAAGTAAATTTAAAAAACAAAACACAGACATACATATGCAGATTAATCTATTGAAATAGTAATAAAAATACGTAAGAATTGTAAATCCTTACATCAGCAGCCAAAATTCAAAATCCATATTTTTCGGTCGATAATGCACAATTTCAAATATCGAGGAAGCAGATATTCATAAGAAGATAATTTCCATAAACGATTTTGTTGATACGTTCAATTGTTCAATAGTTATTTAAAAAATCATTATTATTTAAAAAAATCATTAACGCCAAAAAATTACCATTTTGAGATTCTATCTTAGCAAAATCTTGAAAATAAAACAAAATTTCTATTCCAGGGTTCCTACAGACCCTTTTTCATCAAATTATTTAACATCTGTCTAAATCTTTGTGAATGGATCTCATCCTATCGTAACTTGAAATTTGTTTATTTACCGGAATACTTGGAAATGGAACGCTTTCAATCGGGAAATCAGTAAAGTTTGTCTGTTTTATGGTGTATTAATAATCCATGAATACTTTGCCTTCTATTTGAATCTTATTATAATTTGATCACAAAATTGAGAGAAAAGATGGTATACAAAAATATTGGGCTCTTGTCTTATATAAATTCTTTATTTTTAAATGTTGGGGATGTAGGTCACGTTACGGATGTAGACCATCTTTTTTATCGATTTTGTGATCAAATTATCTTATGAGCTTTCGGGCTCTACTAAACCATCAAATTCCTCTCGCAACCAATCCCTACAATCCAAAATCCTTCGTAAAATCCTCAATGCTCCCTACTTTGTCAAAAATAAAATCATCGATAACGACCATAATGTACCATATATTTCCGATTTAGCTCAATCCAGATACCTATCCTTCCATAATAAACTTCAGAATCATCCTAACCCTCTCGTTTCTAACCTTGCTTCCTCTTCAATTCATGATAAACCTCCGAGGCGTCTGAAAAGAAGATGGCCACGTGATCTCCTAATACAGACATATTATTAGAGTGCTATCAATCGGTAGTTTATCTTCATATTGTACATATCATGTTACTTGTTGTATTTATCATTTAATATAATTGTAAATTTCAATAATAAAAAAAAAATAATATTATCTTATGATTCAAGTGGAAAACAATTTACGAGTTTTTAAATAGACAAAATTTGTCAATCTCCAGATTGAAAACACCCCAATTTTGGGAATTCTGGTAAATGGAATTGTTGGCGTGGCCTTCTCTCCCAAACTGTCAAAATTACAACGTTACATAAAGGCTAAACGGCCCAATATTTTTGTAGACCACTTTTTCTCTCGATAAATTATATTAGGATTGTGGAAAACAAATGGATACTCGTGAGTATTTAGGACTTGATTAAGTTAGTTATTTTAATGAAAAAAACCGTTTTATGAGAATTTTCGTAAATAAAAATGTTGTTGGTTATAATGAGATGAAGCTATTGACGATGTTTTAGATGGATATTAATTAAGCGATTAAAATAGGTCTGTACGGCGTAGTATTAAATAATTAGTATTAAAAGTTCATATATGAATATTACAGTTTACGTTTACAGTGACAAATATTTCTGTAGAGACAGACAGACTGACGCACCCCACAGTCCTCAGTGAGTCCTCCACACACGCTGCATTGCACATCTCACACCGACAAAACGCGGAATTATTTAATCCAGGCAATCAATGGTGGTGATTACATGGTCCGATAATTATAAGCTCGTTGCTTTTCCATCATATGGGCCGATGCTTTCAAAATGAATCAGATTAATTCTACATCTGATGGGCAGAGAGTGGGAAAAATAAACCTATGCTGCAAAGCTTTATAACTGAAAAATGATGTTATTATTTTATTTATTCTTATAATATAATATTATAAAATAGAGCTGAGTGCAGCGTATTTTCCTTTCAACTGAGCCACGGCCCGCTTAATGAATATTTATCAGCTGACTAGATATTTTTCTCGACTGCAACTGTTATGTTTACAGTCTGACAATAATTCCAACAATATTATAAAAATATTCAGTCGATTACAGAAGTATGAAGATTTATTTAACATAAAGGGGCTTCTATTTATAAATTTTAAAAATAAAATATAAACATGAAGAAAATGAGATTTTTAACCTACGTTAAAAGATTTGTGAGGAAGTTAAGGAGCATCCAAAATACTAAATTACACAAATTCCTTTCC
Organism: Nezara viridula; assembly: GCA_928085145.1. NCBI lineage: Eukaryota > Metazoa > Arthropoda > Insecta > Hemiptera > Pentatomidae > Nezara > Nezara viridula. The sequence goes on from OV725081.1 coordinate 2,145,088, forward strand.
CTTGAATTTCTTAGGATGTTGAATCTATTTTCGTTCCTAGTTTCATGAAGAAGAAAAAAAAAAAAGAAAAAAAAAACGAAAAAAAAACCGATATATATGTATATATTTTTTTAAAATATGTTATTTAATTATGGCAGCGGAGTAACTTAATCAGTAAGATTACATTAATTTTGTTACATAATCTGTAGCTCGATGTTGTTAGTAATATAAATTAATTAATCAAGAGGAAAAACTCTTAAAATATTCTACAATATGATATTTAAAGGAATTTGGTATTTGAATTACTAAAAATAAAGGGAAAGCACATTATTATGATTTCATCGAAGTTCGATGATAGGTAACATATTATTGATTTTTTTTTTTTTACCTTATTTATTCAGAAATATTACAATCTCTCACAATTAAGGACATCTGCATTAGTGTTCAGAGAGTACATTCACACTCTATTTACAATAAATAAAAATACCCAATACACACTTGCTTCTATGCAATAAATAAAGAATCTTAATTCACTCAAGAACTCGGAACCAAGTCTTTCTTCCCACTCATTTAAGGAAAGGCAGGACTCTAGGAGATCCCAGTGCCTCTTACTCAGCCGCATTACTAGCATTAAGGACCAGTAGAGGCTGAGGAGAAGCGCTGTAACCACGCATACATGGCTTCAGTGGAGAATATGGCCATTGCCAAAAATTGAAATAAATAAATAGTAATTTTTTTTTATTATTAAAATTGGATATAATTTTTTATATTTTATTTTATACTCATTAAAAAACGAATTATTTTTTTTTAAATGACGGTAAAAAATTTTTAAAAATAAAAAAAATAACTTATATAAATATATATATATATATATATATATATATATATATATATATATATATATATAATCATTGCTTTGTGAAGGAAATAATAATCATACTCTGATTAAAAAAGATATATTTGCAATTTATTTGTCTTTGAAGAAACAGAAGTTTAGTATTACATATTGATATAATAATAACACAGTAAAAATAATTGTAAAACAAATCTAATGTTATTTTTCTGTGACAAAACTACTTAGTTCACGCCTCTTGTCCCGAAACTTAAAAATTAGAATCTATAAAACAATTATCTTGCCTACAGTTCTTTATGGGTACGAAACTTGGCCGCTTACATTAAGGGATGAGCAGCGTCTTAAGGTTTTTGAAAATAAAGTATTGGGTAGAATATTCGGACCGAAGAAGGATGAGTTAACCGGAGATTTCAGACGGTTACACAACCCCAAATTGCGTGAACTGTATCCGAGTAATATAATTCAGATAATTTCATCGCGGCGAATGAAATGGGCTTGTAAAGTTGTTGGACTTAGTAACGAGAGAAATCCTAAAAGGCTAATATTTGCTGTGCCGAATGGTAAGCGTCCGAGGGGTAGACCGAAGCGAAGGTGGGAAGATTGCATTAAAGCCGATCTGAAGGGACTGGGTTTGGACTAAGCCTTTTTATTATTATTATTATTACTAAAACAAATCTAAACTTCATTTATAAAAATATAACTTTGCATACGTCAGCAAAAATTATGTACGTGGTACGAGGCTGGTCGAACCTCGTACAATACGTCATAGTCACGTACAAATAAGAGGATCTTCGTACAGTTAACGAATCGGAGGCAGTGGAGACTTTATGAGTAATTATTTTATTCATAATGTTGCAAATGCCATCTAAAATACAGAGTAATATAATATGGATATATGAGTTGACATGAGTTCACTCCAGATCTCCTGCAGTAAAAAGTTTGACATCAAGAGAATTAACTACATGAGTGATTTGGTCTTAGAAGGATGGGGGTTATATGTTCAGGAATAGTAGGAGGGATAAATAAATTCTTGTCGGTCTAGGAAGCGTGTGAATGAAGTTAGGAATTGATATCCTTATCTTTCAGAATTGATATGAAGTCTGTGAGAAAGTGCTCGTTTGTTGAAAAGGGTTATTGTTCCCTAAGTCTTGATAAATTTCTTCTGTCCAGTCAGTACATTCTAGATAACTATTTCTAAGCTATCAGAGATAGCTTGACCTGGCTATCTAGGGCTTTGATAAAGGTCATGAGAAAGGCCAATGAATGATTTAAATGATTAAATAAAATAAAAGTTAATATTAATAGTTGTTACGGATTAAGTCCATTCCCTAACTGTACGAACGACAACACTGACCCTAATAGTATGGTTAGGATATTTCCCGGTATTTAGTTTTCTTATTGTTTGGTTTGTTCAATAGAAAGATAGATTGATGATATTGTGTTGGTTTGAACAGATTGAAGCCATTCTTATCAATCTTAAAACTCCTGACTGAGCGTACAGAATCAGTTTTATATTATAGCTCTATACTGCTGGCCTCCGTTGTCACGGCATAATGTTCTCCCGCTGAAGGATACGTGACAGGGATCCGACGAAGAGGATGGCAATAGACTTCGGAGTATCCTAAACAAAGGACCGAGGGACGGACAGCCCGGCAGAGGCTAATGGAGGCGGAGTACGTGCAGCCATCACTTCTCATCAGGTTCCCTTCCTACTGCGGTTGTAAAAACTTGCTGATGTGGAGTTATTGTCCCGAGTTCTCTTCGGTTATGAAGGTAGCAGCTAGGGGGCTTTCTTTTTTAAGCTCGCTGCTTCGCCCCCCTTTCCTCTGTATCTGCAAACTTTGTAACGAAGTATCTTATTCTGATTCGACTTTAAAACAAAGTTGAGCGCTGGAGGGTGGAGAGTTCTCGACGTTTAACGATGAAATACCTGCGCAAGAAATTATAAAGTTGGAGCCTTAAGAAGTACTTATCTTTTTCATGTATATAAGGATTGTTTCGTTCTTATAATCAAGTTGAATGTAAAATATGACCTGAAATACAGTAAAACTCCGTTTATTCTGAATATTTTGACTCGGCATATTTCTCACAAGAAAAATATAATAAAACTAGCTGAACAGTGCGAATACTCGGCACAAACTTAATAATTGTATCTGATTTTAATACAGTAAGGTCTCAGCACAACAAAGTTTATTCATGTATTTTGTAAGTTATCTGTTTATAAATAGGATCTACACTCTGCCATGGTTTAACCATTGCATTTCCTTAAACTTATAATTTAAATAGTAGCTTTTTTCCTTCATTAGATTTTCATAAATTAACAAAAGTTTCTTAACATTGCTTTGAACATCTCATGACGACTAAAGCCACAAATTCTCAGGGAGGAATGTAGTTTGTCCAATCAGAATGTATGTTACTTTATCATTAATAAAGTTAAAAATTAATAAAAAAAATCTAAAGGGTATTTTTAAAATGATAAACTACAATAATAAAGATCTGAAAGTAAATGCTATTGTAATCAGAGCACATTTTAAAAAGTTACTAAAAATGTTAAAAGGAACACACATTTATATAAATAAAAATAAAATCAATATAATGTTTTGAAATTTAAAAAAATAATTACTAACTGATATATAATATACCGTAACACGGAAAAAAGGGCAAATTTTCAATTTCATAATAAATTCCAAGATGCAACACAACCTATGCAGTTTAACAAATAGTAAATGTTCAGAAAGCTGTAATTCTGCACCAAATCGATTTTTATGATTTTTTTACGTTTCGTAGGGAATATAGTTAGCTTTCAAATACTCATATGTGTAATGTACCGAAAATTGCCTTCTTTTCGAGTTATTTGCTCGAATTGATTAATTTATTTGTAATGTCTCATTGATATGGTTTGAAACTTCCCACTTTTGCTTTCACTTTTATTTAAGTCGAGGTATAAAATTAGGAATTAAAATTACGATTCGTGCACTATACGTGATATTCCCTGTCTATTGATACCACATTCGTCAAAATCCATCACTCCTGAGAACTAGAAATATATATATTTGAGAAATAACATATAAGATATTTATTAATTATAATAAATTAGGGAGGTATCTTAACGACGGATCAACCCTAGTTTAGTAAGATGGAGACAGCGATACCGACGGGAAAAGAGATAAATACTGAATATGTTTAATTAAACAGCTCCCTGAAACAGATACAGCTCTACTTTATTTTAAACTGTTTTGATAGTGCTTTCAATGAAACACCGGCCATTACACTGTTGCAACTTATAAAGAGCTATGCAGTTCCCATTCAATCGTTACGGTCTTTAATTTGGAAAAATCGTTTCCGCAACAAACTTGCCGGATGCTCAGTGGAGACGACAGGATTCGCAAAAAAAATGAGCTCGGAACCTATCTGTTTAAAAACATATGTTCATTAACCTCATAACCTATCGAACCTTCTTACTTGGTTAATAATGACTTTCCCTAATCCCTCGAATAGGGTCTTAAGGGGACCCTACACGGTCAATCGGAATTGCACTAATGACGTTCCGAATTGTCGTGTAAGGTAGTGAATGAAGTACTGATGGTGGTGCGCTGCGGATTTCCGAACATCCGGAAATCAAAGGTTCATTCACGAGAAGTGGAGGGGGGGCTGAGGTAAAAGTAGTGGGGGGGCTAACCATACTGCTGGATAGGTTAGGTTACCTCACTCAGTTCATTATATGTAAATAGTTAAATAATTTTTCATATCCCTTGTTTATAATTTTAAACCATCTTCAACTATTTCTTTTAAATAGTCAAGTGGGCAACAAATTAAAAAAAAAAATGAGGAAACTTCACAATTTACTTTAGGAAAAAAAAACTTTAACGTTGTGTATATTTATCAGTTCTTTTCCCATTTTCCTCAACAAATTTATTATTTTCACAATACCTTTCCTTAATTTTTGTAAGTAGTAAACTTATATTTTACTAACTTTTGTCAAAACTATTTTCTATGAGACTAACCTTACTACTAGATAGGTTAGTTTACCTAGGTCTCGTTATTAAGTAAATAATTTCATAAAAGTAAATAGTTGTTTATATCCCTATTCTATATTATTATTAACCATTTTCAGCTATTTTTTCTTTAAATAGTCCAGTAGGCAATAAATTGGAGAGAAAAAAAAGTGGAAACTTCACAATTTACTTATAGAAAAGAAATCTTTAACTGTTGCGTTTATTTGCCATTAATTTTTCCATTTTTCTTAACAAATTGATTATTTTCGCAATACTTTTCATAGATTTTTGTATGTAGTTGACTTATATTTTGGACCAACTTTGGTCTAAACGATTTTCAGGCACTCGGAAGTAATTATTATATCTCCGTTTTTCTCTTGATGACCAATAATATAAATGACAATGTCCAAATAAGCATATCTATGCTGTTTCTTTGTTTACAACTGCGCTAAATTGGTGAGCAACGATCTAACCTAAATCAGCAACGATAAGTAATGACCAGTAATGATCTTGGAACTTCTTGTGACGTTCATTCATGAATTACCGTGTAGGGTCCCCTTTACAATTCCTTATTAAGCCTTAAAAAAAAACAATATAATATATACATAAAACCTGAAGATAAACTGAAGAAATAGTAGAAAATAAATGGCTGTTATTAATACTAATGATGAATTTACTTATTTCTATTGATTTATATAACTGTTAAAGGAAATGAAAATTATGAACAAGAAATTAGATTCATAAGAAAACAAAGAAAATACAATTAACTTTAATTATCAAAGAAAAGAATATAAAATTATTATAAAACTAAATATTAACCTACAACTACACAATATACCAATTACAACCAAAAAAAAAAAAAAAAAAAAATCTTTCATTAAAAATTGAATAGCTGTAACTTCGTTAATAGTTGTCCAAAATGAACGATTTTTATATATTTTTGTATGCTAGGAAATTAATAAATTAAAACATGTGTAGAAAATCGAATACGCTGGGCCATCGATGATTCCTGTTCGATTCCGATGATTTTATTTTTGTTTTGTTGGTAATTTAATTACCTTTAAAAAGTCATATAAATTTTGCCACCGAATGCATCGAGGGAGCGATAATATCGTTACCCGAATACTTCGAAAAACTAAAATTTAATCAAAATCAATAACGATTAATTTAAATGAATGAATAGAATATATAATCTAAAATAAATTAAGGAAATAGGAAAAGTCGATTATCTGGCTAGAAGTAGATGGACTAGTATTGTACCACTTTCTATGTTCCTATTATTGAAATTTTATTTTTTATTCAGAGATAATAATATGTAGCGACATGTCATATGGTTGTATTATTCATTCATGTGGACTATTCCATTTTTATCTGAAGATTTTATCAAATTTGCCGCGGGAAAGCATCGGAGAATTAAGCGTTCACCTTATCGCCTCAAACCTTTAATTAAAAATAAATAAATCGAAAAAAAAAATAGATAGGAAAAAAACTTGTATGTACATATTTACAAAATATCAATGGTTGAACTCTGTCCAATCGGCACATTGAGTTATCTGAGCATGGATTTTCTCATTGCTTTCATCAATAAATTTACTTATTATCTTTAAACTACGTTATGATATGGGATTAATTTAACAATTAAATCGATAATTACTTTTCAGATAAAAATTATATTCATATCTTTTAAAATAGTGTAAAGGTAACAGGAGACAATTTTTTTTTTACTTGTCAAGTTTTGAAACACTTGTGTCTGTTTTTTTTAAATTAGCAGAAACTGTGGCAACTAACAAACAGTTTTGCCCATCATTAGTATATAACAACTTATTGTATATTGTAGTATAGATATTTAATAAAACTATAATCAAAAACAAGATTATTAATTTTGTATTTTTTATTTCAGGTATGGAACGAAATGTTATATTGATGGCCACTCATTTAAGTAAGTGACTCAAATATTCAGTGTTGAAATATTATATTTTATGTTTAATTATTTTGTAATTTAATACTCTTGCTCATTACTCACTAATTATATTTACGGTGGCCTGAATTTAGGGGCCGTCGGAATTACGGCAATATAGAGCCCCATGGGACCCGTAATAAAGTTAGCGATCCCTCCGGCTTCTGATTAACTAATGTGTCTAATTGTCTGTCGTTAATTCAACCCTGCAATTTCTACCTCGTTGGCCTCCTACCTCCATGCTTGGCTAAGGTCTAACCAAAATCGAGTGAATATATTATAAAAATCTGGTGCCCGTTTCACACTCAATTTTCACTTACCGCTCTGCTTTTAATAGAAAATATTTTCTGGCCGAAGTTGGGCTGTTACAAATTCATTAAAATAATCCAAACGACTTTTTAATATATCGACAGTAGGCAGTAAAAACCTCGTAACTTCTTTTTTTTTTTTTTTTTTTTTAGTTGCTTGGCAATAATAACTTCCAATTATTAACAATTCGAGTATATTTTTAACGTTACATGTTAACAGGCTAGTTTAAGTTTCGGGACCTTTTATTCCCATCTTCAGAACTGCAATTCCAATACTCTTGTGGATGCAAGGCTTAATTTTAATAATAATAATAATGTGCTCCATCGTCAATTTTCTAATTTATGTTCTAAAATTTATAATCTAGAGCAACATCCTCCTTTTGACCAATAATTGGGTTTCTGCCATAGTGAAAAGTTGACCTTTGGATCTCATTTTCATTTTTTTTTTAATCACTTAACTCCAGTCTGTGAGCTATGTATGCCTAGAGAGATTAGATAGTACATATAATTATTTAACCTATCATAGAGTATGGATTGTACCACATAGTAAAACTTTTGGACACTAAATCGGAATTGCATTATACCTGTTATTAAATGTAGTTACGACATTTTCATTGCCTCTCATCGATCAAAAGTTGTCATTATAGATATTAATATTTTGATTTCACAAAGGGAAAATCCATTAAATTATTCAAAAATTTAATTTTTGGAAAGGTTATATGATTTTTCGAGATAAATCCAAAATTCGTAACTAATTAATTAAATATAAAATCGATACTTCAATATACAAATTGATAACATTTATGTAGTATGATATTACGTATGGTTTCGTATATATACCTAAAGATTTTTAAGTTTTTGCTGAGGGGAAAATCTAACTGATCAGGTATGGGACTGACCACTATATTTAATCAAAATTACAAAAAAAATCTGGTGTGTCCACTCATATGACTTTCCTACCTATTTCAGAAAGTTTTTATATCTTTACATTTGTCCATTAAGAAACAAAAGAAAAATTGAATTGAATTTATTTTTCTGAAAATTGATCAAAGAAGAGATTTGAGTACGATTTCTTTGTTAAACTAAAGCAATGTAAGCCGGCTTGTGAAAGATAAGTGTAAACAATTCAATACTTCCTAATATTGCTGATCAAAAACTTTTTGCCATAGCCTAATTTTGTCAAACAATGATTTTTGTTAAAAGTAGAGGAAATAGTGAAGCTTGTGTGATGCGGCAACAGATTTTCTTACTTTCACTTAGATTTTTTTCTTCTCTCTTTCACCACTTTCTGACACCTGGATATGAACCCGTAATCTTACACTGAAAATTGAATAGCTGTAACTTCGTTAATAGTTGTCCGAAATGAACGATTTTTATATAGTTTTGTAGAGTAAGAAATTAATAAATAAACATGTGTAGATAATAGAATACGCTGTGTCATCGCTGATGCTGATTTGATTACGATGATTTTATTTTTGTTTTGTTGGTAATTTAATTACACTTCAAAAGTCATTTAAATTTTACCTTCGAATATATCAAGGGAGCGATAATATCGTTATCCGAATACTTGGAAGAACTAAAATTAAATCAAAATCAATAACGATTAATTTAAAGGAATGAATAAAATATATAATCTAAAATAAATTAAGGAAATAGGAAAAGTCGATTATCAGACTAAAAGTAGGTGGACTAGTATTGTACCACTTTCTATGTTCCTATTATTGAAATTTTAGTTTATATTCAGAGATAATAATATGTAGCGACATGTCATATGGTTGTATTATTCATTCATGTGGATTATTCCATTTTTACCTGAAGATTTTATCAAATTTGCCGTGGGAAAGCATCGGAGAATTAAGCGTTCACCTTATCGCCTCAAACCTTTAATTTAAAATAAATAAATCGATAAAAAAAAAAAAAATCAAATATACTCAGGGGTGCCCAAAAGGGGATTTCATAGCGGAAGTTGCGCCATCAGAAATTTTGAGGGGGGCATATTTTGACGGGCTTTAGAATTTTTGAAAGTGGCACATTTCAAGAGAATTATGAACATTGAAAATGAAAACTTTAAAACCGAAAGACAAGGGCAAGCATGGGGCTGCCTGCAGGATGTATAATTAATTATACATAACATGCAATTTTTTAAATACTTCTTTCGCTTGCACTGTTTTTAAGAAGAGAAGAGCAACAAAATATTTTAGAAGGGATGGAGAAAGGTGTATTGTTCGTTTTACAATAATTATAGTTGATTATCACTCGTAATTTTTATAAATAATATTAATTTAAATAAATAAATAATTTATTTATAAATAATAGATTTTTTTATATTCTACTCTGCTTGCACTGTTTTTAAGAAGAGAAGAGCAACAAACTATTTTGGAAGGGGTGGAGAAAGGTGTATTGTTCGTTTTACAATAATTATGGTTGATTATCACTCGTAATTTTTATAAATAATATTAATTTAAATAAATAAATAATTTATTTATAAATAATAGATTTTTTTATATTCTACTCTGCTTGCACTGTTTTTAAGAAGAGAAGAGCAACAAACTATTTTGGAAGGGGTGGGGTGGAGAAAGGTGTATTGTTCGTTTTACAATAATTATGGTTGATTATCACTCGTAATTTTTATAAATAATATTAATTTAAATAAATAAATAATTTATTTATGAATAATAGATTTTTTTATATTCTACTTTGCTTGCACTGTTTTTAAGAAGAGGAGAGTAACAAACTATTTTGGAAGGGATGGGGAAAGGTTTATGTGCTATAGAAAAAAATAAAAAAACCACTAATATATAAATATTAGTATATGTCGTATTGTATTGTTCGTTTTACAATAATTATGGTTGATTATCACTCGTAATTCTTATAAATAATATATTTTGGAATATATATATTTGGATATATTTTGGAAGAGATGGGGGAAGGTTTATATGCCATCGACAAAAATAAAATAATATACAAATATGAGTATATATCGTATTTTATTGTTCGTTTTACAATAATTATGGTTAATTATCACTCGTAATTTTTATAAATAATATTTTTTTTTTTTTTTATGAAAGATCTGTTTATTGAGTAATAATACATTTTGCCACACTTAAGGGCACTGAGTACTATGGCTGAGTCAGGCACATTCATACTATTTATACAATACATAAAAACAAAAAAAACAAAAAATAAATAAATAAAAAATATAAAAATCTATATAACAAAGGCAAAAACTATAATAAACCAAGGAAATGTAACTTAGAGTTAAAAATAAATAATATTAACTATGAGATATTTTTTGGGGGGGAGGCGTGCTCCTCTCCTTCCCTCTCCCCAACCAGAATGTAAATCTTCGCGTATACTGTTGGGACCAGCCTTTAATTTACAGTCAAAGTATAGCAAAATGGCGACTGGGAATTCCGTTGTAATCTGCTCGAAGCCGACGACCTACTGACCTAACTGATTGCAATACATACGACCTGTCACTGCAGCCGTGACGATATTTGTTCCAGGCGGGATTTGAACCTGGGCAATAATAGGAGAGTGATTTATCTGAGTGGAATTTAGTGCTAGCAGTAGGGTTTAATATCAGCTAGCGTTTGTACGAGAATAATGGTTCAGTTCGTTCATATAGTCCGTGGAACAGGAGTCCCTTTTTATCAAATTATTAACGTCCGCCCGAAACTTCGTAAATAGTTTCATCTCATCCTAACCTACAAATATAGTACTTACTAATATTCTCGAAATTCAATCTGAAGATCGGCAAACTTTGTCTATTTAATTAGGCACTAAAGTCCAATTGTCAAAATAACGAAGCCAATTTTAACGCATATTTCCTTTTTAATGCTCTTTTCTGTAAAAAACCTAAGATAACCTTTTTATCTAAGATATGACTTTTACTTTTTCCTGAGTTTTTATTGGTACAGCCCCCTTTCTATTAAATTATTAACACTAATCATACCAAGACTTAATATATACCTATTTCTACCATAGCGGGTCAAATGACCCGACTTTATGTTTCATGCTTGAATGTATGAAATATGGATGTTAGGAAGGAAATAAAAATATAAATTAAATTTATTATGATTAAACAAAATAGTATGTTGAGCATTTCTATTACAAAAGCAAAAAAATAAAAACTTTTAATTCATAGTTCATCGCAGTGGTGCTCTTCCAGGTGTGCCACCTACTTGCATTTGTTGCCAAACAGATCCATCATTCGCAACATTTTCTTCATTTATTTCTACTTCGCTTTCTTCCGAACTTGTGAGTAATCTTATTCTTTTTCGGTCACTACATACATTCACAATATTTTCCTCTTCATCGTCAGTATCTGAAGAATCAAACTCATTTTTATTTGCAACCGATATATCTTCATTTTCAGAAAATTCATCTTCACTAATTTCAGAAAACTCTTCGCCAATATTATTTATATCTTCTAAGAACTTGTACTGTCTTGTTTGCTTCGACATTTTTCTGGGTAAAAAATGATCTGTATTACTATAGCTATCAAAATAAAATATAAGCTAGGTACTTACCAAGACTTTCAATTTTTGCCGCTTTTTCTTACACTAAAAAGATATTTTCAATCTAAAATTTGATATTTTCTTGAAATTATTCTGAGCTATTTTCGTTGAACTACTTTACGCAACAGTCTTTGGAAGAATGTGCAACTTACTGACTACAAATATGACTAGATAATCTCATAAAACAAATAAATTCTCTCCGGGTCAAATGACCTGTTGTGGTAGATATCGGTATACAACAAAGATTACTCAGAATAAACAAAACAAAACAAAACAAAAATATTTTTATAACTGTACATTAATTACTTAGAAAAAGTCATGAAGTCAAATGTGCAAACGCAATAAAATTATACGTGCATTTTCAATGGAAAAGTTCAAAATGGGTCATTTGACCCGTTATGGTATGTTTAGTGTTAACATCCGCCCGAAACTTCGTAAATAGTTTCATCTCATCGTAACTTACGAATATATTACTTACGAATATTCTCAAAATTCAATCTGGAGATCGGTAAACTTTGTCTATTTAATTAGGTACTAAAACTCGTAAATTTGCTTTCCACTTGAATCAAAAAATAATTTGAGCACAAAGTCCAGAGAAGAGGTGGCTTTCAAAAATTTGAAGTACAATTGTCAAAATAACGAAACCAAACGGCTATTATATTTAGGCCAAACGATCCAAGAGTTTTGTTGGTCAAGATCTTTTTCTCGGTTTTGTGATCAAATTATCTTACGATCCAAGTGGAAAGCAAATGGGTATTTACGAATTTTTAGAACCTAATTAAATAGACAAAGTTTGCTCCTTTCGAGATTGAAAACGCCCCAATTCCGAGAATTTAAGTAAATACAATATTTGTAGGTTACGATGATATGAAGCTATTCACGAAGTTTCAGGCGGATTTCGATAATTCGACAAAAAGGGGTCTGTACCACGGACTATAATGATCAGAATATGATGGGTGATAAATTCAGGAAAGCAGTCATTACATAGTTTTTATTACTGCCGACGTTTCAACCCAAATATCACTAGGGCGGATTTTAATAATTTTATAAAAAGGGATCTGCACCACGGGCTAATACATATCCATGTTGGATTAACATGCCGAATGTCCTATATATACATATATATATTTATATATATACATATACACACTATGTATATAAGGAAAGAGTAGAGAAGACTCATTAAGCATAGCACATTTGAGCGTACGGCCCGCTGACTCACCGTATTGATCTATCTACCCTCCCACTCTCCCTGTTGCACTATATTTGCATTTTATTCTTTATTATTTATATTTATTTTTATCACTTCTTCTAACATTTTAAAAATAAATACAAGATAATAATATAGTTTAAAATAATTATCTTATTAAACATTATCGATAGTTTAGTTTCTATATCACAACATTTTAAATCGTCTGTCTATAAATTTAAATTTATACCAGGGTTTCTATTAAGGAGGGGTATCGAAGGCCCTATATCGATATTAATATCGGCATATAACTTAAAATGTTGGTAGTCGATATTTTGATAGATGTTATAAAAAATTTTGAAATATCGATATCAATATAAATTTCTATTCTCTAGCACATAGGCAGATCAAAAAATATTTCATTTTCCTCTTTAAATTAATTAATTTAAATATCAATTCTTCTATCCACCTTAGTAAAGTTAATTTCCCGCTTTCTTTCCATGTTCGTTATCCTCAGTTTTTCCAGAAATTTCTATCGATCAATTGTGCCTTCCATTCATCCGTTGGATTCAGCGAAAATTTGGCTAAAGTGTCCCACGCGCTCTTGTTAACTTTACTTGCCAACGATAGTCGATCATATCGAAATATATCGATATTTTCCTCTTGTACGCACTATATTTTTTTCTAACGATCAGATTCATGTATATTTCCTAGCTCTTTCCGAAAACGGTAGAGTTAAGTTTTATTTTTAAATTAAACTTTTCAAATATCGAAGGGATTATATCGATACTCAATAATATCTATGATAAAATATCGAATATCGAAAGAAAATGATCGACATTTCAAAAGTGTTGACTTTCGATGGCCATTCCTACTGCTCTATATTTTATGCATATTTTTTTTGTCTGCTATTTGGACGTGTTTCCATCATTATAATGGGTACCGATTGAACTCCAATTTCTATTATAAAATTTATCTTCGTTCCTTTCCTATTATTGTAATGTGGGGCCTATGGTGGCTGATTGTTTGATGCATAATTAAAAGTTTAACCCAGAAAAGCTTATTATTATTCTTGATTCTATCGATTTAAATGCGTAAGAAATAAAAGTAGCTAATTTGTTCTCGTGTTTTATTTTCAAGTGCGTAGTCGGTGGTTTTTTATTATAACCTTTTTTTGTTGTGCATTTTTATATATGTATGATATTGTTTTTTTCTTATGTAACATATTTATGAATTTTGGTTGGATATTACATAAATTTTATCTGTCGAATTTTTTCTCTGATCAGCTGTTTTATTATAACCTTCCTTAGCTGTGTTAAGGTACTATTTCGCTGGCGCGGTCCACGACAGCGACCGCTATTCCACGCTGCCAACCGCTGTTGGCGTAGCTATTTCGCTGAAACTGCTCACTGGGGTTGTTATAACCTGCCTATAACCTTCAAACATTTCGCTGTATCTTCAAAGATAAAAAGATAGACATAATATAATAATAAAAATGAACATCCCTATAATAATTAACATCTCTGACTACCGCTTTTTTATTTGAGGAGGAAAAAGAAGAGAAAATGTTGTTCATAAAGAGAAGGAATATCAGTATTTCGATGTGATGCTCATCATCAAAGTCCCTCTGATATTAGATATTATTAGTTTGAAAAGTAATAGTAATTAATACATAATTGATTAGTAATAAATATCATATATTTGTAATTAAATCCCAGCAGGCGATGTTTTATAGTTTTATCAATAGTAATCAGTAAATCACCACTTTAATTAAAAAATACAAATCGATTTTTCAATATGTGGATTTTAGTATTTATCTGACAATAAAATTTGTTGGATTCTTTATTTCATTTAATATCGTTTGGATTTAGGTATATTTGTATTTCGTTGTAAAACATTGCTGGTGGAATAAATAAATAAATAATCTTGTTACTTCAACCATAAAAAAATAATTTACTATTGCATTGTTTCAGTTTTAAACGATATTTTTTATAATTTTGCCAGACTTGAAAGAAACATAGGAAATAAAGTGTATCGACGTGACTGTTATCATCAAAACAATGCTCTGATATGATAACATAACCTACAACCGCCGAACCGCCAACAGCTCCACTGCTTCAAGAGGAGTCAGTACGAGCAGCTTAGATATGACGTCATACCTAGACTGCCGAGCAGCGCCAGCGAAATAGGTTCCTTTCTATTCCACTAAAGCAGTGGTCAACCGCGAGCAGTCGCGGTCGTGGACCGCGCCAGCGAAATAGTACCTTTAAGCAGACCCTACACGGTAATTCATGAATGAACGTCACAAGAAGTTCCAAGATTGCCCGCGATCGCTTTGATCAGGAAGACCCTTACACTTCAATCATTACTGATCATTACTTATCGTTGCTGATTTAGGTTAGATCGTTGCTGAACAATTTAGCGCAGTTGTAAACAAAGAAACAGCATAGATATGCTTATTTGGACATTGTCATTTATAATATTGGGCATCAAGAGAAAAACGGAGATATAATAATTACTTCCTAGTGCCTGAAAATCGTTTAGACCAAAGTTAGTCCAAAATATAAGTCAACTACATACATACAATACATGGCAAAAAAACACAACAGTTAAAGATTTTTTTCTATAAGTAAATTGTGAAGTTTCCACTTTTTTCTCTCTCCAATTTATTGCCTACTTGATTATTTAAAGAAAAAATAGTTGAAAATGGTTAATAGTAATATAGACTAGGGATATAAACAACTATTTACTTTTATGAAATTATTTACTTAATAACGAGACCTAGGTAAACTAACCTATCTAGTAGTTAGGTTAGTCTCATAGAAAATCGTTTTGACAAAAGTTAGTAAAATGTAAGTCTACTACTTACAAAAATTAAGGAAAGGTATTACGAAAATAATAAATTTGTTGAGGGAAATGGGAAAAGAACTGATAAATATACACAACGTTAAAGTTTTTTTTCTCCTTTCAAGTAAATTGTGAAGTTTCCTCATTTTTTATTTTTTAATTTGTTGCCCACTTGACTATTTAAAAGAAATAGTTGAAGATGGTTTAAAATTATAAACAAGGGATATGAAAAATTATTTAACTATTTACATATAATGAAAATCAGAAATTTATAATGGTTGTGAGGCCTAGGTAACCTAACCTATCCAGCAGTATGGTTCGTCTCGCCACTACTTTTACCTCAGTCCCCCCTCCACTTCTCGTGAATGAACCTTTGATTTCCGGATGTTCGGAAATCCCAGCGCACCACCATCAGTACTTCATTCACTGCCTTACACGACAATTCGGAACGTCATTAGGGCAATTCCGATTCACCGTGTAGGGTCCCCTATAAGATATTATTTCGGTGGTACTGCCGACGGCAGCGACTGCTCTTTTTAGCTGCCAACCGTTTCATGCTCGTCTATTTCGCTGAAACTTCTCACCGTCGCGACCAAATCTTATCAATTTAGCGCCCTAGTTTGATATAATTTTAAATTTAAATGTTAGCCTTAAATATAATGATTCTTATTTGTATCGGATGGATAGCAATAGATTTGTTGGTGGAATTTCGATCTTATTTAATTAATATACGCCATTTTTTCTGGTAGTTAAAGATGAATAATAAGGTAAGGTTATGTCTATACAATGAAATGTTAATTATCCACATATTAATTCCCATTTTCTACAAAATGATTGTTTCTTGTAATATATTGACTATAAAATATAAGTATTCGTGGAATTAATAAGATGATAAAGTATTATTTTAAGAACTGAGAATTTATCAAAAATTTTAAATTTATTACTAATTATTAGTTTGACAAGTAACAGTAATTATTGCATAGTTGATTAGTAATAAATATCATATATTTGTAATGAAATCACAGCAGGAAATATTTAACCGTTTTGTTAATCGTTATCATTAAAAGAATGCTCGGATATGACAACATAACCAATAACCCCCGACCGCCAACAGCTTCACTTCTTTAGAGCGGTCAGATAGGAGCTGATATGACGTCATACCTGGACGGCCGAGCAGTACCAAACAAAATAAGTTCCTTTCTATTCCACTAAAGAAATGGTCAACTCAACCGCCAGCAGTCGCTGCCGTGGGCAGTACCATCGAAATAGTGCCTTTATCTTACCTTCCTTCCAGTATGTGATTGGATGTCATCGAGTGGAATTCGATTTGCTTTTGCCTTCTGTCCTGATGGTGGCTGAATTGGCGAAACGTTGACAGATTTTTTTCCTTTGCCTGCATTTTGGGCACATGGGGCTGCGCGGTTGGAATTTTTCGAATTGTAACAAGACGTCAATTCTATCCCCATATGAAACATCTATGATTTTATTTTTATATTTATTTTGGTTTTTTTATTTTCAATAATGAACCATTGTGATCGAACAAAAAATTCAAAAACTTAAGCCCCTCTTAAAATTTGAGGTTTTATGTTTCAGGATACGTAGAATTCGAAAGACGAATAAAAATTGTTTATCCATCCGCCGTCCGCGCATTTTCTCTGAAACTACAGGACCGATTTTTTTTCAAATTTTGATATAAAATCAGAGGACACCCGAGGATGATCCTCCTCATCGACATTTCTATCCATCTTTTCCTTTCAAGATGGCGGCCGAAAAACTTACGTTGCTATAGACTGTAGCGCCTAAACGAATGTACCTATTTAAATGAAACTTGGCTAAAGTCTTTTCTCGATGCCCTTTAAATTTATCTATATAACATACTTCAAAGAAAAGAAACTGGAAAAAAAAGTTACGAAGGATGGTAAAATTAGATTCCGAATAACTCAAAAATGATAACGTTTTTTTTATCGATATGGTTATTTAAAAGTTTACGGAGTTTTCTAAAAAAATCATTAAAATCGGACAATTAGGAGCAAAAATATGGTCTTTAGATATTTTTTATATGTTCTATTGCAAATGTTATATCCTTTATTTATATTTTTGGTTTTGAATGTATTACTGAAGTAATGGTAATGTTTATAGCATATTATTAATGATAAAAAAAAATGTTTAGTCCAATAATTGGAATCACTTTTTATTTCTCACTATGAAGGTAATGTTACTTCAGATGTATAATTGTTTGGAAATAATGAACCATATTGAAATAATTTGCAGCGTTTTTTTTTCTCTATATATATACTTATTATTATATTTAAATATATAATATAATCCACACTCTAAAAACATTGCAATATAACGGAGCTCAGCCTCCCATACCAACCAGGAACCTAGCATTCCCTAACTTTAGTGTACCCATGGGTGTATTCAGCCAGTCAACTCCACCGCCCTAACTATATAAATCACATACTTTCTCTCTCTCTCTCTCCCTATATATATATATATATCTATATATATATATATATATATATATATATATATATATATATATATATATATTAAGAAAAATGGTTGCTATTCGTAAAAATACAACACAGTATATTGGCCAATGATTAAATGAAAAAATAATTTGTATTTATTCAATAATATAACATTCTGTCACACGGAAAATTAGTATAGAGGTGAGAAGACATTCACACCATATATACAGAAAATATAAAATAAACGCTAAGTAACAACGCACAACTAGTACAAAGTAGCTAAATAATAATAAAAACGCTGCAAATTATTTCACAATGGTTTATTATCTCGTCTTAAGGTTTTTGAAAATAAAGTATTGCGTAGAATATTCGGACCGAAGAAGGATGAGTTAACCGGAGAGTTCAGACGGTTACACAACGCCGAATTGAGTGAGCTGTATCCGGGTAATATAATTGAGGTAATTTCATCGCGGCGAATCAAATGGGCTTGTAAAGTTGTTGGGCTTAGTAACGAGAGAATTCCTAAAAGGTTAATATTTGCTGTGCCGAATGGTAAGCGTCCGAGGGGTAGACCGAAGCGAAGGTGGGAAGATTGCATTAAAGCCGATCTGAAGGGAATGGGTTTGGACGGCGAACGGTGGAGGGAGGTGTGTAATAAACGATTGGTGGTGTCGGCATCGAACCTTCGGGTTCGCTAAGCCTTATTATTATTATTATTATTATCTCGAAACAATTATGCATCTAAAGTAACATTACCTTCCGAGTTACAAAGAAAAAAAAAACAAAAGGTGATTCCAATTATTGGACTAAACTGTTTTTCTTTAATCATTAGTAATAAGCTAAAAAAAAATAGCATTAGTTCAGTAACACATTTAAAATTTAAAAACCAAACCAAGGGTATAACATTTGGAGTAGAACACATTTAAAAAACCAGAGACCATATCTTTGCTCCTAATTGTCCGATTTTAACGATTTTTTTTTTTGTTTTCTAGGAAATTTCGTAAACTTTTAAAAAACCATAATACAATATCAACAAAAAAGTAAAAACTTTTCGAGTCATTCAGAATTTAATTTTACCATCCCTCGTAACTTTTTTTCCAGCTTCTTTTCGTTGAAGTATGTTATATAGATAAATTTAAAGGGCGTCAAGAAAATGACTTTAGCGAAGTTTCATTGAAATCTGTACATTCGTTTAGGAGCTACAGTCTATAGCAACGCAGGTTCTTCGGCCGTCATTTTGAAAGTTAAAGGCGAATAATAATGTCGATGAAGGAAGATCATCCTCGAGTGACCTCTGATTTTATATCAAAATTTGAAAAAAAAAAATCGGTCCAGTAGTTTCGGAGAAAATGCGCGGACGGCGGTCGGACAAAAAAATTGTTATTCGTTTTTCGAATTCTACGCCTCTTGAAACGTGAAATCTCAAATTTTGAGAGGGGTTATGTTTTTGAATTTTTTGATCGATCACAATGTTTCATTATTGAAAATAATAAAACAAAAAGTGTATATAATAAATAATGTACTGTACTGAACTTATATACTCTTTCCAGAGAAAAAAAGCCCAATTGGGTACAATAAATATTGAATATTCGGAACATTTATAATTTTTTGTATATATGGTGTGAATGTGTTCATTTATCACTGTAATTATTGCCCTCGAGACAGAATATTATATTTCTAAATAAATAAAAAAATTGTACCGCAAATATTTTGTTGCGCTTGGAATTGGGAATTGGCCCTTTTTTCCTGGGTACAGTATATAATGTTTCAATTTGTAATTATTTTATTTTATTTCAAAACTTTTTTGTTTTTATTTAAACTATCACGCTCCCTCTCAATCCCCACTGGATTTAGCACCAGCGACGCGGTTGAGAGAGTAAGCGCAGGGGTATATAATTCATATACTGCATCCACAAAAAAAAATAAAAAATAAAGAGCTTCGATGGAGAAAACTAGTTTTATTGAAATCTGTACATTTATAGCGCTTCGGGTTTTTCTACCGCCATCTTGAAAGAAAAGAGCTGGTTGTAATTTCAAGTTCTGATCATCATTGGGTAACCTTTGACCAATACCAAGTCTCAAAACGTTCAATCCAATAGTATCAGAATAAAATGCGGACGGCGTAGACATGGATAATTTGTTCAATTTTTGGAGTCTACCTATCTTGAAACGTACCTAATTTTGTGGGGAGGGGTTTAGTTTTTGATTTTTGGACGATTACAATGGTATATTATTCAAAATAATAAACCAAAAATATTTAAAAACCGTAATTTTTCGTTTTTAGAAAATTTATATATCTTTGGATCATCTGATATAAAATCGCAAAAAAGTGTATTCTTTTTGAGTTATTCAGAAATCTAATTTTACATTCCTTCTTAACTTTTTATCCAGCTTGATTACAGAGGTTGATTATAGAAAATAGTAAACCAAAAATATTCACACTACAATTTTAAGGTTTTAAACATGTTTATGATTCGTAGGTTCCAGTTTGCTTTGAAGGATACAAGAGATGAGGTGTTTGGGCAGCCGTTGGGACCTAACTTTCGGGTTCACTCAGCCTTTTAATATTATTTTAGACAATAGGCCGCCCCGCATCCTGGCAGGAGACAGATAAGAATCCGCTTGGCTCTCACCCACACCTCGCCAGATTTACGACCCCAGTTCCCAGTCGTGTGTAAACAGACTGTTTTTTACTGAGGGGGGGCGGAGGCAACTCTTCTGCCCCCCCCCGGAGATAACTTTTTATAAAATATATCGAAGGGCTCTCAGGCTGTCGTATCTTATCCCTGTTTAGGCTAAGCCGGGGGGGATTCCTTCATCCTCGAGGGACGTTTAACGCAAACTTTATTTTCTTAGATTTACGTTCTACTTTCACTTTATTATATTACAATATATGTAATATACAGTAAGGGAAATTATGGTATGAGTGATATATAAAATAAAGTGATATGTAATATACAGTAAGGGAAAGTAATTTAAAAGTTTTACTAGTTTAACTTTTATATATTGTTATCCATAATTCAATGTTCAGTTGTGCCTTCACCTGACACCCACTTCCTGTATAAAAGCATGTGTTTTAGCCCTGGAGGCAGGGCCCAAAAATCGATCTCATCGCAGGCGAAGGTTTGATTGTAAATTACGAAAGTGTATGTTATTCTGAGTTAAAAAAACCTTGTCTGCCGTTGTTTTAAAAAATGGCGGCTGATTTAAAGAATATTAGGGCTGTAATTTGAGGATCGAGACGGGATATCCATTGCGAAAAATGTGAGAAAAGTTTTTACTTTGTATCTTGTATATATGGATTTAGACATGTAAAAAAACAAATTGCTAACGCGGGTCACCAAGGAAAAACTTTGTACAGCCAAAAAAAGTCAGATTTCTTCTATATTTTTTTGTTTTTTCACATATAACTCCTAAACGTTGCATTGAGGCTAAAAATGTACTGTTTAATGAATTAAATAACGTTAAATTGTGCGTCAAACGAGTTGATAAACTTTATAATTAGGTTACGCGGTAAGGTATAAAACCGCAGTAAACCAACGCTTTTTTTTACCGAATTTGTCAAAAACTGAGACAATTACTATAAATGGACCTGCAACACGGAAATAAGTATCTTAAGAGGAAAACCCATAGAATCAATTTTGTGAAGCATCAAATTTTGCGTCCACTTAGTACTGACATTTTTATTGTAGGCCAATTATATATCTCGAATGGGGATTCGTTATTCCTTTTTGAAATTCGGTATCTTTCGACACGTCGTTTACCAAAATCCTTCGCTGCTGAGAGGTGGAAAAGAGGCTTATACAGCATGTAACAGACTCTAAACAAAACTAACTCAGTAGAATAGACACCCATACTGTTGAAATATTGAAAATCACGTTTACCTTCATTACCAATCTCTAAACATCGGGAGATTACCGATTTTGTTCGGAGTAAGTGACCTACATTAAATTAGTTTATACTCAGTATACTCAAAATTTGATGCTATAACTTTGATCTACAACTTTCATTCAATGAGTTTTTTCTCTTAAAAAACTCATTTCCATGTCGGAAGGCCATTTATAGTAATTTTTTGACAAATCTGATAAAAATCAGCGTTGGTTGATCGTAGTTTTATACCTTACCACGTCTACGAATTATAATTTTTATGTACTCGTTCAACGCACAAATTAACGCTCTTTAGTTTATTAAAGAGAGCATTTTTCGCTTTGATGCATTGTTTAGGTTGTTATGGGTGAAAAACAAAACAATAAAAAAAAAAATAAAAAGATTTGTTTTGATTGTAAAAAGTTTTCCCTTGGTGGTCCGCGTTAGCAATTTTTGAAAAAAAACCAAAGTGTGTGCTTTAGACCACAGGATAGAATTGATAACAACAAGGCGAGATTAATAACATGAAATATAAATTATAATTAATAGAGAGATTACAGAGAGGATGAAATGCTCAATATTTTCCTCCCTTACAGTATGCATGTCCGATTTCTAGTTTCTGATATATTTTAATCCACATTTTCATTAAAACTCAATATCTTCAATAATTTGTTATTGACATCATTCTTTTCCTTTTCGCCTCCCTAACTCGGCTTCGCGTTAAGATACAATTTTGAATAATAGATCATTACAAAGGGGATGAATGGTAAATATTTACCACCCTAACAATATGCAGGTTAGAGTTTTAGTTTCTGAGATATTATAATCCATATGAAAAAACAGTTGAATTAGTCGACTCTCGCGTTACATATCGGAGGTCTGACGGCTCAATCTAATTCATTCTCCACTAAGTGCAAAACGCTCCTAAAATAGTTTTCACTTCAAAAAATTATCCGTAATGTTTTCACGCTAAATATTAAGAAACTACTAATATAAATCTAATGATATCAATATTTACCAACTTTATGTTACTTTTTCCTACGAGTTTCGCGATAAATATTTCCAATAAAACTCGGCATATTTACAAAAGATTTATTTTTTCCACAATCGTTAGTATTTTTTGATACTATATGCAGTAGTAAAAGGAAATGAAAAGGGATACAAACGTACAAAATTAGCAGATTCGATGGACGAGAAAAACATGGTAATTAATTGCCATGTATTTCTCGTTTTAATTTTTAAATAAATTAATTTTTAGTTATACCGTTGTTTTCACTTTGACTTTCTTATATATGAACACACCTATGCACACTAAGGTTTGTAAATGAAAGTTGTGTGATGCGCACACTACCCCAGATTTTTCATATTCTCTTCGTTACCTTCTATAATATGAACGACATAAGTATGAATTTACTTTTAATTTTACATTTAATATTTTTGTAGGCCACCATTTTTTTTTCTCGATATTGTGATCATATTGTCTTGCGATTCAAGTAGAAATCAAACGAGAGGTCATGAATTTTTTGTACCTAATTAAATATACAACGTTTGCCGATCTTCAGATTGAAAACACCCCAATTCCGATTATTTTCTTAAATAAAATATTTATGGTTACAATGAGATGAAGCTATGTACGAACATTTTGGCAGTTGTTAATAATTTGATAAAATGTGGTCTGTATTACAGGCAATAATTATGAGGCGTTTAAATTGATGAAAATTGATAAGCGATGAATCGATATTCTATTTACTTGATTATTTTAAAAATAATGCCCTTAATATATATTTAATTAATATACTTTATATATGAGCCGTTTATTTTGAAAGTGGTCTACCTCCATTTATCTTCAAATCGAGATATTTAAGGGTATGCGTTTCAATTAATTTAAAATATACATACAGGATACTAATGAGTCATACTGCTTAAGTGTATCTAAGGGTGTTAAATTTATGGTTCCTATTAAAATAGTAACAATTATTAAGTGAATAATGTGCGTATTATTATCAAGAATGGAGTTAGGCCACTTTTAACATTAACAACCGGATTCATTATAAAATTTGAAGGTACCCAAGTCCATTCAACGTAATTCAAGATGCTTCAAATTGAAAAAACACAATACTCAATTGTGTATTACATATATTTAAAACACTTCGGAAAAACAATTTATATATATAAACAATTCAAAACATTTTTTAATTACAAAACATACAAAATTACAAACATTTTATTAACAAACAATTTACTATTCATCTACATTTTGCGCGTGTGAAAGGAATTTGAAGTAGTCATGATGTTTCGGTGGTATATATCGCAATAGGTCAATCATGTCCTTAAATTTTGTTGTTGTAATTTGTCTAATATTTTTATAGAGTGGTGTCAATACAATATTGTCGAATTTTCTTGGCCTACCCGAACGTGGTAATAAATTCAGGACTTTCGTAGATAGACGTTAAAAACGCATCCAAATTATTTGTAACCAGTTTACTGATTCTCCATCTGCGAAACTTGGCCGCTTACATTAAGGGATGAGCAGCGTCTTAAGGTTTTTGAAAATAAAGTATTGCGTAGAATATTCGGACCGAAGAAGGATGAGTTAACCGGAGAGTTCAGACGGTTACACAACGCCGAATTGCGTGAGCTGTATCCGGGTAATATAATTGATGTAATTTCTACGCGGCGAATCAAATGGGCTTGTAAAGTTGTTGGGCTTAGTAACGAGAGAATTCCTAAAAGGTTAATATTTGCTGTGCCGAATGGTAAGCGTCCGAGGGGTAGACCGAAGCGAAGGTGGGAAGATTGCATTAAAGCCGATCTGAAGTTACTGGGTTTGGACGGCGAACGGTGGAGGGAGGTGTGTAACAAGCGATTGATGGTGTCGGCATCGAACCTTCGGGTTCGCTAAGCCTTATTATTATTATTATTATTACTGATTCTCCATCAGAATTCTTTATCCTTTTAAAGATTGCATCTTCTAATAATTTTGTTGATAAAAAATCTTTTTGCCCCATTTCATTTACAATAAAATTATCAAATAAAATTTTCATTTCCAACCCAATTTCATTTCATTCCAAGTAAATAACTTGATGTATTTTTAAACTCGTTCGTTTTACAATATTTGTGCTTAGTTATAGATGTTAGTATAGTCAAAATCAGAGGGAAATCTATAATTAAAACGCTGCAAATTATTTCACAATGGTTGATTATTTCTAAACAACTATGCATCTAAAGTAACATTACCTTCCTAGTTAAAAAGAAAAATGAATAAAAGGTGATTCTAATTATTGTACTAAACTTTTTTTTTATCATTAGTAATATGCTAAAAAAAATAGCATTACTTCAGTGACTCATTCAAAATTTAAAAACCAAACAAAGAATATAACATTTAGAGTAGAACATATTAAAAAACTGGAGACCATATCTTTGCTCCTAATTATCCGATTTTAACGATTTTTTTTTTTTTTTTAAGGAAATTCCGTTAACTTTTAAAAAATCATACAATATCAACAAAGTGTATACTTTTTGAGTTATTCGGAATTAAATTTTACCATCCCTCGTAACTTTTTATCCAGCTTCTTTTCATTGAAGTATGTTGTATAGATAAATTTAAAGGGCGTCAATAAAATGACTTTACCGAAGTTTCATTGAAATCGGTACATTCGTTTAATAATTTTGATGATAAAAAATCTTTTTGTCCCATTTCATTTACAATAAAATTATCAAATAAAATTTTCATTTCCAATCCAATTTCTTTTCATTCCAAGTAAATATCTTGATGTAAGTATAAAATAAATGGAATTAGGCCACTTTCAGTTATTGAACTAATTCTGAAAACTTATGTGTCAAAAATTTATATATATATATTATGAAGTTGTACATGTAACCATGGTAACTGGCAAAAAATTAAAAGACTTGAGTTAGGCCACTTTTGAATTAAACGGCTCATATAGTTAAGTGGAAGTAAAAAGTAACAGTAAATAAATCGTCGACTGCGTACTCCCAGCTCCTGGCTGGATCGTGAATACATCCCCGCAACTCTGGGAGAAGTTGAGGGCAGTTAAAGCAGGTTGTTCCAGGTAGTGATTCCTAATGGGACTGGGCTGACCAATCCACCTCCCCAAGGGCTCCAGGTACTTCACCAGAATAGTACCTATACATCAGTGCAAAAAGGTACTTTAAAAAAAGAGCTTGGTAGTAGGGCACATTAGTTTCAACCGTAACGGGATAAAGTTCTATGGGAAAATGTTGCTAAACAAATCAGTGAATGACTAAAAAAATTTAATTTTAAAGTTATTTAATTTATTATTTTAGAAAAGAAACTCATCACCTACGTACAGGGGGACGAGTTAGCGAAATTCGACATTTCTATAGAGACTTTAAAATAGGGGAAGACTTAGGCACGTGCTAGCCAGTATAAGATTTGTGTAGTAGTGATTTATTTAACTTACTCGTATAAACAAGTGTGTGTTGAGATGTGTAGTGATCAAAAGTTCGGTTACAAAACGCCTCAATAACCATGGATTTAGCAGTCTAAGGTGAGTTTTTCGACTTTCTCATTAAAATATTCTGGATGTATAATCCCATAGCACAAACTTATAAGAAACTCATTTATTCTAAAATATTTGTGCTTACTTATAAATGTTAGTATAGTCAAGATCAGGGTTTGAAAATTATAATTAAAATATATTGTTGTTTTTATTTTATTTTTATTTTATTTTTCTCTATTTTTTCATTTCAACCATAATAACGCTTGAGAAGATTTGTTGTATAACTGATAACATATTATTTTATAGCGCTAGTTTATTAATTTAACCTCCTTTGTATATTTTAACATCTTAACCAATGCCTTTCTGTTATTCTTTTTGTTATCTTATTATATTATTGTTTTATTATTTATTTTTATTTATCCAGGTTATAACTTTTGTCTCTCTGTGTACCAATATGAGTATGTATATATAGTTCTTTTTTTTCCATTACACTAAAAGTAATCCTGAGATTTTATATATATATATATATATATATATATATATATATATATATATAAAATATGATCGAAATATTTATCTGAAATTATTAAAAATTATTTCATGATTTTTATCAAGAGCTATTTTAATTTTTTATTATAAATTATAAAAATCATATTCTGATCTATTGGAAGAAGTTATTCGACTGTTTTAAATATCATGGGTGATAAATATTCAGTATGCGGTCATTATAAAATTTTTATTCTTTCTCTCAGAGTATCCCCCATTACAGTCACCAAATCATTAGCCTATATGAATGTTGATGCTCTGGATATTATAAACTGTAATTCATCTATAATATAAATTTATTCGTCGTAAACCAACGACTTCCTGTCCTACAGTTTCCTTTAACAATACTCCACTTATCCCTGTTGAACAAATCCGATACCTAGGACTCCACCTGGACAAACGACTAACTTGGAATCCTCATACTAGACTGAACCGACAAGAAACCGCTCGATGTTTCCGATTACTTCAGCACTTACTAGACAAACGCTCTAAACTTCCCATTAATTACAAAAGACTTATATACTTGACTATAATAAGACCTATTTGGACTTACGGAGTTGAGCTATGGGGCTCCACTAAACCATCGAATTCCTCTCGCATCCAATCCTTACAATCCAAAATCCTTCGTAAAATCCTCAATGCTCCTTACTTTGTCACTAATAAAATTACCCATAAAGATCTTAATGTTCCTTATGTTTCAGATCTGGCCCAATCCAGATACCTCTCCTTCCATAATAAACTTCAGAATCATCCCAATCCTCTCGTTTCTAACCTTGCTTCCTCTTCAATTCCTGATAACCCTCCGAGGCGTCTGAAAAGAAGATGGACCCGTGATCTCCTAATGTAGTCATATCATTAGAGTGCTACCATTGGGTGGTTACTCAGCAAATGTATTCATGTCATGATATCAATTATATCCAAATTTACTTGATGTATTTATGTAATACAGTTGTAAATGTCATAAAGAAATTAAAAAAAAAAAATATATATATAAATTTAAAACATGGCAAAGGAGCACATCAGATTTAAGCCATGAATCGATAAGAAAACATTGTAAGTTCTGATGATGGGAGTAAATTTCCCGAAACATTAACATGTAAATTCAAAAAATAAATCAATTGCTGTATATTTGGAAGTTATCACTGCAAAAAAACATTGAATGAAGTTTTTATTACCTTGAATACGTTCAGAGCTCGAAACACAGTTAGTAAGAGAAAATATTACATGTTTTATAAATTGATTATATACATTATTTTTAGTTTGTATAACATTTTAAATATTTCATTTGTCTATTTCATATATCATCGATCACTATATTTTTTTTATTGACAACCATCAGTCGTATAATTGTATTAAAAATTTTCATCCCTGATGATGACCCACATTTTTGGGTTGAAACGTCGACACTAATAAAAAGTTCATAATGACTGCATCCTGAATATTTATCACTCATTATATTCTGATCATTATAGTCCGTGGTACAGCTTCATCTTGTCGTAACTTACAGATATTTTATTTACGAAAACTCTCGGAATTGAGGCGCTTTCAGTCTGGAGATCGGAAAAATTTATCTTATTTAATTAGTTTCTAAAAACTCGTAAATACTCATATGCTTTCCACTTGAGTCGTAAGATATTTTGATCACAAAATCAAGAAAAAAGGCGGCCTACAAAAATGTTGAGGGTGTAGTTCACGCCAAACGGTCCATTTCGATAAAAACGGATCTGTACGACGGACTATTATTTTGTAACAAAATTTTTACTATTAACAATAATAATAATTCTTAAGTAATACTTTTTTAAATCAGAAATATAATTTTTAGTGAAACGTTATGCAAATGTCGTTCCTACAAATTTTGGCTCACTTTAGAAGTAATTGATATTTCAATATAATAATAATAATGAGGCTTACGAACCAGAGTGGAGAGTGTATTAGATTGAGCCGTCAGATCTCCGATGTGTAACGTTCGGGTAAAGTCAGATGGAGTAGACTAATTCTAGTGTTCTTGCATATGGATTAAATATCTCAAAAACTTAAAATCGTACTTGCATACTGTAAGCAAGGGAAATGTTCATCATTTCATCCTCTTTGTAATGAACTATTATTAAACATTGTGTCTCAACGCGACGCCATGTTAGAGAGGCGAAAAGAAAAAACAGTGTCGAAAATCAAATTATAACGAGTTTTATTTAAGATATGGATTAAAATATCTCGGAAACTAAAAATTGGATCTGCATAATTACTTGCATCTGTACACTGTTTAATTTCAATCTATTGCACAATTGAAATTACAATTAACAGTAAATTAGTTTTTATTTTTATTATTATGTCAGGCCCATAAATTTGTAACTTTGTCATTATTCTTAGGTGGCAGTAGTCCCTGAATAAAATAATTTTTTTTCATTTCATTTCATACTGTAAACGAGGTAAATGTTTATCAAGTCATCTTCTTTGTAATGAGATATTATTTATAATTTATATTTTATATTACTAACCCCGCCGTGTTGTTTTCACTTCTATCGTGTAGTCTAAATCACTCACCTTAGTTTTTTTTTTTCAAAAGTTCTTTATTGAGAAATATTACAATCTGTCATATCTAAGGACAGTAGTGATAGAAAAATAGTTCATTCACAATATATATTTGTGAACTAACACGCCTTAGTTTTTTTTTTTTTTTTGTGTCTATTATAATCGACATCAGATTAAAACCATCAAAAACACTAGTATAGAGGAGTGAACTTTTAATATTTGTTTTCCATAGTTCCTTAAATGTCTAAACGCACCTTAAAGATAAAATAAATAAATATTTTAGTTTTGGCTCCGTGCGTAGCGCATTCACTCGTTATTTAACGATCCCATAGCGTCAACAAACTTTATTCACGATTCCTTGTCCCGAGTTTTGCAGTTAAAAATAATAACCTGCCGTAAGGTGTAACCATCTCGCTTCTTACCTGTCCAGGATCGTAAAAGGTGAACACGTCCTATCGCTGCTCTTGAAAACAGGTACCTCTGCAACAACAACAACAACAGTAAAAAATAACTGCCCGCAATGAAGTCCGCAATAAAACAACCCAAAGGTTATAAAAATCTTATGTACTAACAATAAACACGAATTTTTCATCGTTATAATTTCGTTCCGTTCACGCAAACATTTTGGTTGGGGGAGGGGCAATGGATCCTAAAAAAATCTGGTGCGCGCAACACACAACTTCCACTTACCGTTCTACTTTCAATAGAAATTATTTTCTGGCAATGTTGAGCAATTATAAAATGTTTAACGGACTTATAGCTTAAGGTTTACAGTTAACAAATCATTACCACCACTAAAATAACAAAAACCCTATTAATACTATCAATGGTAGACAATAAAAACCTCGGTATTCCATCTACAATAATACCAATAATAAATAAGCTACATGAACGAATAAAATGTGAAAATTAAATTCAATTTATAAAAGTCAATCAGCTGGCTAGGCTAGTAGTGGATGTGTAACTGTTTTATTGATACCTAAATTTTATTTAGATTTTGATTTATATTCAAAACTAATAATTTATATCAAAATACCCTAGAATTTTATGATTTTCACCTGATATTCTTATCACATTTTTCGCGATAAACTAGCAACACTGTGAAGAATGTTGTATTCTTATTTTAGATTGTACACTCTAAGAAATCAAAGATATTTTTCACTTTTTTTACATCATTTATTTTTAGCTGTAACAGTTCTAGAAATATTCCAATGTTATGAAGGCTGTCTCCCCTCTTCCCTGTGTTTAATCTAAAAAAATACGTTATATATTCAATTTTTTAACTTAATTTTTAAACTCACACCTGTCAGATGTTCCAACAATTATGTCTTGGAATAGGCGTGAAGGAGAGGAGTGCCCAGCGTCATTCTTCCTGTCTTCAATGTATTATTTATAGTTAGTGGAGGAGATCCCTCATCCAACTTCTTTTAAGCCTCCTTCGGGTGCCTTCGGGCATGTTAGTTGTATCGATGCCTCGAATCAATGAGTTTGTATGTCCGTGTAAGTTATTATGGAATATCTTGTAGTGTGTTCCTATGTGGTCGTTAACTGTTGGCATCTGTAAGTCTTTATGTAGAGTAATGTTCCTGACGTACCATGGACATTTGGTGATAGTCTTGAAAGTTTTAGGTTGAGAAGTCTGTAGTTTACGTATGTGAGTTTTTTTGGTTGTCCCATATATCTGTGAAGCGGAGGTCCAAATAGGCTTGAGTAGGTAAGTAAATGTATTCAATTTCTGTCTAAGTTTTAATTTCTAATTTCTTACAAGGAGTGAGTACAATAGGCGTAGTCTTGGGTTTAGAGTTTTTGTTTTGTTTTTGATATTTAATTTTAAATATATTTTCAGGTATACCTATGATAAGTAAAACAAAAAAATAATAGAATAAAAAAAAAATAAAAAAATCATTACAATGAAAAAAAATAATATTAAATATTATATTTAATAAAAAAATAAAATAAAAATAAATGAATAAAAAATATAGGGAAAAAATTATAATAAAAAAATATATATAGATAAAAAATAAAAAAATTGTATATTATGCTCATGCATATTGTTAATACTATTTAATTGTATATAAGTTTTGGAAAATTGTCTGTAGCGATTAATAAGTATGTTGTGTTTAAAGCAACCCAATATAATTGGGCAGCACCCTTTTATGATAATAAAGTGATTCTCTCTCATTTCACAATAATTATGCTGAATGTTTACAAATAATAAAAACTCCAGCTTTTTTTTTTGCTCCATCGCCCTCCGATCAAAATTGCAAGTTTGCGCGTATGCCTATGAACTCTAAGGTAGGTAAGTGAAAGTTGTGTGGTTCGTGCACCGTCCAGCTTTTTTTTTGTTTTTTCGCGTTTCTTTTGGAAAGGTGAAGATACTAATTCCATCCGGTTGATTTTCCTGAAGGTGCTTTTAAGGTTCCGTAAACATAAAGGATGACGGCAGAGCCGATCTCGTGGAGTTCGTGGGCCCTGGTTCCCTCCAGGAAGAGATATATTGTCCCGGATGATTTATAATCCGAGCCGGGAGGAAGGCCCCTTATTAAACGGGATGAGGGGAGGGAGGAGGATTTGCAACGGGGATAAATTTTTGCACCTCACCTCTTTCGGTAAGGGCGCTCTTTAAGCCTTTTAAAACTTTTAGAAGTGTTTTATAATCGTAATCGTTGGATAGAAACGATTATTTTGCATATAAGATTCTAGAGTTTGAAATATATATTTATTTTTTTCACAAAATCATCTAATAATTATTGTATTTTCGTTTCATTTATCATTTCAAATAATCAACCATTTTAATCCTTCAAACGATTCAAAAATTGAACCCCCTCTCCCTTAAAATTTGAGGTTTCACATTTCAGGATACGTAGAATTCAAAAATAAAATAAAATTTGTTTGTTTATTCGCCCGGCATCCACTTTTCTCTGTGACTGGAACGATTTTTTTTTTCAAATTTTCAAATTTGTTCAAACCCAGTGGCTGGAATTTTCTCAGGGGTCGCAGATCTATACCATGTGCTTCCCCCACTCCTTAGCTGAGTTTCGCCGCTCAAAAGTCCTCTTTAAATGATTTTGACAAAAGCAAACTCTATTTTTATTTAAAGAATATTTCGTCTTGTTAACAGTGAAGCAATCGTTAATTACTTAAATTAAATAGTTTTTTAGTCATCATTTCATATTCAACAAAAAACCTGACTTAAAAAATCTCAAAATTTTAATTTCCTACTGCAAATCGAAACATTCTTTATATAAACTTTTTTTGTATTTCTTGAGTTCTGATATGACTTTTTGTTTAATGGCACCCAAACAAAAAAATTGTTGTCAGGTCTGGAGAGCGTGCAGGCCAAGCCACAGGTCCTGCACGGCCAATCCATTGATTGGAATAATTAACATTTAGCCATTGACATGGACCTCTTCCCTAATGTTCAGGACAACTATCTAATTGAAGCCACATGTCCCTTCTCAGTTGTAGTAGAATATGTTCAACTAAATCTTTGTAATCATTATTAAGAAATTACAGAAATATGCCAGCATTGAGTCGAGGCGACAAGAAAAGCGAACCTATTTAAATATTGTCTATTATCCCCAACCACACATTTCACTGAAACTAGTGATTAATATTAATATTAATGTTTACTTTTAATTAAGAAAGTAGTTAGTACAAATAAATAGGTTTTATTTATTTCATATTAGCTGATGTACACGTCGTTGATGGGTGTATAGTTAAAATTTGAGAATCTTGTTTTGAGATGGATTCTATATTATGGAGAGGGGGAGATCCAAATTTAATTTCATAAAATTGGGTGAGAAGGGATTGTTTTGAAAGGTTATGGAAGTCAAGGTTTCGCAATAGTCATAAAAAAAACTTTCTTATTCGGCAATTTGTTGATGCGCCATCCATTAAAATTTTATAATTGTTTAATTTTCATTTATGATGAAGCGAGAAGATTGTGTAGTCGATTGAAATAATAAAAAAAAGTTGTAGTCCCTCCACTTCTTTAAACTCTCCTGACTTTATCTCCAGCAAAATAACCAAAATAACTTTGGACGTTGTCACCTACATCCGTGTAAAATTAGAACTTGATCTGAATATTGTGGCGGGCGGGGTGAAATTTTTGGGAGTTTTTTTTCCTCCCGATTTCCGGCCAGGTTAATCCTAAAAATGTATACGACATTTGTTATGCTCTGGTTGTTGAATCAAATGAAATCTTGAACGGGAAGATTGAACAAAGTTGAAAAATGAGTGTGTTTTACCCGCTTGGTGTGAAAACGCGTTATGGATGTTCGGTATTCCGGATTTTTCCCGTTGAGTTGTGATAATATTTTCCATCAGTTGAATAGTACAACATTTAAATGTCGCTCGCGATAGAGTAGGTTGGGATGGAAATCGAAGTAAGTAACTGCCGAGGTAATCGGGATCTCAAGACAAATTACTGAAGGATTCTTAACTTTAGTTCTATTCAATATTTTTTTTTTTTTCATTTTAAGTCAAGCAAACCTAAATATAATGTCAAAATTTTAAAAGTTTACCATTAACCATTGCTGAGCTTACCCCTGACAAAATTTCGTTGGACAATGCTGACATACATACAGACAACAAAATTTTAAAAGTGGATTTGGTGTCTGTAATATATGAAACGGAAAGATATTATGAAACAGCTTGATTCTATTCAAACCTTTGATTCAAAAACAAAACCTTTATTTTATTTATATAGATGACGTAAATAATTTATAACAACGAAAATCTTTAGGTGTGAATATCTCCTAAACAAAGCGTCTGCGGAAATACCTTTAGAGGAAATTTCTTTCTTGTTTTGATGTCCTTAGCTCATTTTTTCAGTTTGGCCATTGAACCCTGAAACACTCTGTATATATATATATATTTTTTTTATTGGGACAAGAGGCGCGAACCAAATAGTTTTGTCACAAAAAAAATAACACGCATATATATATATATATATATATATATATATATAAAGTCGATTTTTTTCTCCCGAAGCCTGAAGGGCCGAAGGCAGGTGTAATACAAAGGAAAAGAGGCAACCCTTTTCCCTTCTTATCTGTAGCGCCTTAATTCACCACCAGAGAGCACTGATAAGGTTCCCCCTCTCTCCGCCATATCTCCTAATTATGTCTCAGCTGCTTTAGTCTTCGGCTCTTGTTTCACAAATTTAACGTCCTTAATTTAAAATAAAGGTTATCACCTTAAAATAAATTTACTTTACCTAATGAAGAAAAAAATACTGGAGTATTTTCCTACCAATGGCAAAACAACAGCTTAATCGACGATTTGGCATGTTATCCAGATCATTAACATCTCTTCTTTCAATTGAAAACGAACTGTTTATCTGCAAGACAGTACTTAAAAACATACCTGAACCTACGGACTTGAACTGTGGGATTCACCTAAATATTCGAATATCAAAGGCATTCAATGCTTCCAGTCCAAAGTACTTGGAACAATAATTAATCATCCATATTATGTCACAAACCAGACCCCAACACCTTAACATCCTGTTTGTCTCTAAAATTTCAGATTCACAAACATTCACCAGAACCTTATTGATGATCCTAATCCTCGAGCTCAACCCCTATCCAGCTCGGCGCACCACTATAATCCTCCTAGGAGATTAAAACGGCAGTGGCCTCGAGACCTTTTGTAAATGTGCCCATGGAGTCGTGGAAATGGCCAGCCCCTCGTTTGAGGCTCTAGTGCCCTCTCTCGGTCTCCACTTGATGTCAATTCCATTGACGCATCTGGTAGAGAGGCGCTGGGATCTTCTTGATTCTTATCTTCTCGCCTTTCACACGTAGAAGACCTGGCTCGTTATCCCTTGGGTGAATGTAAATGTTGTGTATATATGAGTATGATTGAATTTTAGATGATTTTATCTTTTATCATATATATATTTCTTTTTTTTTTAAGTTTAATTTATTTTTGTTATTTACTGATCTTGTTGCTTTTTTTTGTGAAGTTCAAATATTATGTTACTTTTATTATAAGAATAACTATTCTTTCTTTATTACTACTTATTATTATTATTATATATATATATATATATATATATATATATACTAATATTGAAAACTCGAAGTTTATATATTGTATATTATTTTTAAAAAAATCTTTTTTTGCGCGTCTGAAAGTTGAAAGAAACAGAACCTCTTTATTTTGATAAAAGGGAGCTGCCCAGTTATATTGGGCATTCAGTAGGTTTCTTCATTTCAAACGTGAATTTTAGATTAAAAAAACCTCACGTTTGTCGCTGATAAATACATATAAATTCCTATGTCGGAGATCTGGAAGAAAACCACAGGTGCATAACCACATTAAGGTAAAAATATTTTAAAAATCATTATTTTTATATTTATAAATAAAATGTGTTTTTAGGCAATAATGATTATTACAATACATCCTATCTCGGGGAAAAACAAGAAATAAAAGCTTTGCAACAGTACTGTAGTCATTTTTGCATAAAGGTGGCTGGATAGAAGTTGACATCATTTCTGTACATATCTATAGATGAATCTCGACGCGTTTTTCTTAAACGGAACTTTTTCTACTCAATAGTCCTACTTAAATATTTTTAACAATGACAAACTCTACTTTCTTTGAAAGTAAATTATGTTTAATCAATTAAACCAAATATTTTTTAATTGATCACTTCCTATTTAGCAAAAACCGTGACTTAAAAAAGGCTTATAAAAAAAAAAAATCTTAGATTCCCTACTTTTCTGCTGGAAATTGGACAATTGTTCATATGAACCTTTTTGTAGATATTTCTCTCTACTTACGGGACATCCTGAATATTTGATATTTAAATATCTGTAAATAATAAACCGTTATATTTTAAATTGCAATTTTATTTTTAAAGAGATATATAATTAAAACCATTGAAGCCTTGAGGTAAAATCAGGATAGAAGAAGTGGCAGCCCAGATGAGGCCATTCGGAAGCCACTCTCCCCCCCCCCTCCTCCCCCTTCCACCCGAGGCCCAGCCAACTACGTACAATTTCGCCCTAGTCGTCGCTAATTATATGACGTCACAGGTTTATGACGCAATAAGGCCCCCCCCCCCGGCCATACTTTTTTATTATTAAACCCGGAAGGGGCAGCAGTGCCTCTTTACGACCCAACAGCGCTGCTAATTCCAGGCAGTTCACCTTCGCCGGGGATTTTAGGGATTTCTGCCAGGATGTCTTCATTAGCCGGAGTGTACACCTTGAGGTACCGCTTCGCTGCTACTGCTCACCGCGCCGACTGCTAGCAGTTAGGAACTGCTTTAATGGAATAGAAAGGAGCATATTTCGTTGCTCGGCATAACCACCCTTCCCGAGCGCTCCAGAAGTAGTGAAGCGGTTGAACGTACGGCGGCTTTAGTTCGTCAAAGAAATCCTACTCCAAAGATTTCTCAAATCGATTAATAGGAAAATCAGTCTAATTCAATTTTGCTATTTTTAATGAACATATTTAAAATTGAAAAAAAAAATTTTAATCGGCAAGAAAGTCTGTGAGTGGATATACGAATTTTGGTTTATTATTTTCAATAATGAATCATTGTGATCGACCAAAAACTTCAAAAACATAACCCCCTCTCAAAATTTGAGGTTTCACGTTTCAGGATACATAGAATTCGAAAAACGAATAAAAAATTTGTTATCCGTCCGCCGTCCGCCGTCGGCGCATTTTCTCCGAAACAACTGGATCGATTTTTTTCAAATTTGATATAAAATCAGAGGTCACCCGAGGATGATCCTCCTTCATCGACATTACTCTCATCCTTTAACTTTCAAAATGGCGGCCGAAAAACCTGCGTTGCTATAGACTGTAGCTCCTAAACGATTGTACAGATTTCTATGAAACATCGCTAAAGTCATTTTCTTGACGCCCTTTAAATTTATCTATATAACGTACTTCAACGAAAAGAAGCTGGAAAAAAAGTTACGAGGGATGGTAAAATTTAATTCCGAATAACTCGAAAAGTTTTTACTTTTTTGTTGATATTGTATATAGGTTTTTAAAAGTTTACGAAATTTCCTAAAAAAACAAAAATCGGACAATTAGGAGCAAAGATATGGTCTCCGGTTTTTTTTATATGTTCTACTCCAAATGTTATATCCTTGGTTTGGTTTTTAAATTTTGAATGTGTTACTGAACTAATGCTATTTTTTTTTTAGCATATTACTAATGATTAAAGAAAAACAGTTTAGTCCAATAATTGGAATAACCTTTTGTTTTGTTTTTCTTTGTAATTCGGAAGGTAATGTTACTTTAGATGTATAATTGTTTGGAAATAATAAACCATTGTGAAATAATTTGCAGCGTTTTTTTATTTAAATAATTGGTGACATTGTATAGATTGTCTTTACTCTACAACTCTTCCATTCCTAGGCTAGGCGGCCCATCACTATCTTTCTTGTCAATACCCTTAATGTATTGTCTAGTTAATTTTATTATTTGATTGGACTTTACTACGTCAATAAAACATCTAAATGTATCAATTCTGCAGCGTTTTTCTAAGATCGAAAGTAACATTTTTAAAAAACAGCACTAAGCTGATGGGTAACTAAAAGACGCGTTTGGTCAACACTAACTATAATCTCTATAGAGGGATGCACATCCCCCCCCCATGATCGACGGCGCAAAAACCTATCTCTCCCTCCCTCCCAAGATATCCTATCCTTTTCTCCCTCTGAGTTATTGGTAGCATTTGCCAAGATTCAAGAAGAACTTGATCGAATCAGTGCCTGGGCAAACGTAAATGGATTAAAGTTAAATGCTGCCAAAACTCAGGCCATTGTCATCGGTTCCAAGCCCCTTATTAGATCCCATACTGACTTTCCCATATTACACCTTAATGACCAGCCAATTTCCTTCTACTCCTCTGTTAAAAATTTAGGATTTTTCATAGATCAAACCCTCTCCTGGAACTACCATATTTCTCACATTTCCCGTCGGACAATTTCTACCCATAAACTATTTCATCGCTTCCGCCATCTCCTACCTCAACATACCCGTAGACTCCTAATTTCCTCTCTCATCTTCCCCCACTTTTACTACAGCTGTGTGGTGTATGATGGCCACTCGGTGGAGCTCCGTGATAGACTGAAAAGATTAATGAATAGCTGCGTAAGATTTGTTATCGGTGCCCCGAGGTACTCCCATGTCTCTCACCACTACACTGAGTTAGAGTGGCTCTTCCCCTCCATTCGATGACAATATTACCTAAGTACGTTCCTCTATCAAATCATCAACAACCATCGTCCTTCTTACGCCTACAACCTTCTCCAATTCAAGTCCTTAGTCCATTCCCTTTCAACAAGATCCCGACCTTCTGACCTCTACATCTCTTCTCACAGATCTGCCTCATTTCAGAATTCCTTTATAGCTCTCGCTGTCAATATTTGGAATTCTCTACCTATCAAAATTCGGCATTCCCCCTCCATATCCACATTCAAATCCCTCTTATTCCAATTCCTATCCCAAAAACAGTCAAATACTTGCTAAACTTCTGATATTATACATTTCTAGTCATCATCAAACCATAGTACTATTCTATACTGTGAACTTCACTAGGGATATTACAATATCTTCCTGCTCTTAATGCCACTGACCGCATCTATTGTTTGTTTGTTTTTTATTCGTATATAATGAAATCTGTACCTATAGCATTTGACAATGATGAGTCTACATATTATTCATTATTTAAATACACTGATATTTTATATTGTCAGCTTTGTCTTTTCTTTGTTAGCAGAAACACACCTCATTTTAAAGAAGAACTCAATATATTTTTTATTATTTTATTTTTCAAAAGAGTATAATTATAATTTTTCCTACTGTATATAGTCTTAAGTGTTTTGTATATAGTTTTTTTTTTTTTGGATATAGCTTGTTTAACTAATATTTTCTTTACTTTCTCTTTTTTTTATTATTGTTTTATTTTGGCCAGATGTAGTATTTTAATTATGTTCTACTTTGTTATTCTAAAGGGACTTTGTCCCAGAATAAAGTTATTTTCTATTTCTATTTCAAGATATTTTATTTCTCACCTTATCTTAAAAACAGAGTAAGCGGACATAGAATTCGAAAAATCGTAGATCATATATAATTACACTTCTTCCGATCTGTCCCATGTTGTCTCTTAGTCTGAAACTTTTCATCCCGAAAATTTATAGCCCCGTCGAAATGTGCCCCTCTCCCTCAAAAATTTTTATGGCGCAGACTGCCCCATGAAACCTCCTTCTGGGCACTCCTGCCTCTATAAGCTGTTATGAAGGATGATGCAGCAACAACCTGGAAGGATTTGACGTCCAATATCGACCTCCATGTTAGTTACACTGTAGGCACTTACACGTGTGCTCCATTGTGAAGTTGCACATCTCAAATCGGCTATTCAAATAAAATGAATGATGATTATAAACAACCATGGATGCCTACGGCCAAAAAGCAGGTAGATCGGAAAGAACTAGCACAAATATTTTTTAAGCAACAAAAGTTTTTAGTGACTGAATTTTTTTTTCCTGTCCACTAGGAATTTATTTATTATACAAAAGACAATATATAAATTCAATAATATATATATATATGTCCAATTTATGCATGCTATATGCATATTTTACATTTATGGCCAGAGCAAGTATGGATTGTGTTAGGAAGAGAGAGGGGAAAATATGAGGAAGAATAAGAAAAATGTATAAGGAGAGAGAAGGTAAAGAAAGCAAAAAAACGATGTTAATATTTGTATTTTAAATTAAAAGAAATAGTGAAAACAGAAAGAAAAAAATAATACATAAAAAAAAACTGTTTACAATGCTCAGATATATAGATGATACTGTATATTTGTATATTAGGTTAAAGAAATATCCATAGTAATGATTTATAAATATGCTGTGTTTATCATTTCCTATTCAACAAACAACGTGACTTGCTTAAAACTAATCTTAAATAAGTGTATTTATAGATAAAGATACATTATAAGTGCATTTATTAAAAAATATCTGAATAGTAATTAAACATTGCTCCATAGTAAATTAGATAAAATTTACTTTAAACGAAAGAGTTTGTAATTTTTAAAAGTATTTAAAGCGGACTATTGAGCGTTCATGCACAGCATAAAAAAAAGTCATAAATTATTGGGGATTTTTTTTTATCATCCTTCAACTACCCTTTATTTATCCCTCTTTTAAAAAAACTTTATATCCTCATTTAATACGCTTTAAGTAGATATTAATGAAGTAGAGGTTTATGAACGATAATAAAATGAAATTCATGATTTCCTAATAAAATGATTTTCTATCCAGTCACCTTAAAGCACACGTGTTTTCAGCAAAAACGACTACAATTAAATCTAGGAAAGCATTTATTTCTTGTTTTTCCGTAATAATAGATTTATTGAAATCAACACAACTGCCTAAAAACACATTTTATTTATAAAAATTAAAAATAATGATTTTTCAGGTAAGAAGATTATGAGTTTTTCTTCCACATTTCTATCAAAGGAATTAATGCGTATTTATATAACTGACAAACTTAATGTTTCTAGCCCCAATATTTACATTTTCATGAAAATAATTGAAGAATCAGTAGGTTTCTTTATTTCAAACGTGTATTTTAGTAACAAAAACATCAATTTTGACACTGATCCAAATCCTTCACACTCAGTTCCTGTCCATCAGTCCAATTTAATTCCTTTTTCAGACACAGTTCGGTTTTACCTTAGACCGGAGACTAACGTGGAACCCACATACTAGACTTAAAAGACAAGAACTTAATCGACGATACGGTCAATTATAGAGACTACTGACTAGAAAATCTCAACTTTCAATTGACAACAAATTAGTGATCTGCAAGACAATCCTGAAACTTATTTGGACCTACGGACTTGAACTTTGGGGGACAGCAAAAATTTCTAACATCAAAGGCATCCAATCTTTTCAGTCCAAAGTCCTCCGAACAATTGTCGATGCTCCGTTCTATGTAACCAACCAAACACTACATCATGACCTCAATATCCCATTTGTCCTTGACCTTATCCCTAAAAAATTTTACAAATTCCATCAGAACCTTATCAATCATCCAAATTCCCTGGCACAATCCCTATCTAGTTCCACTCATCTCTACAACCCTCCTCGAAGGTTGAAGCGGCAGTGGCCCAGAGATCTTTTGTAATATGTATCTTGGAGTTCTGGCAATGGCCAGATTCTCCACTAAAGACATGAGTTTATGTGGCTAAAGCGCTCTTGCTCAAACTCCACTGGCTTTAGCACCAGTGACGTGGTTGAGAGAGTAGTGCAGGGATCTCTAAGAGTCCTGCATTTTCTTCTATAGTGGGGGGGGAGAAGCCTGGCTTGGAATTCCCTGCCTGATTGTATATATCGTATATAGGTATGACTGTGTTTTTATGTTTTTAATTTACTTATCTTTAGGTTATTTTAATTTTTTTTTTGGACATAGTTTTTTTTATTATTATTTAGTTATTATTTTACTTTTAATTTTATATTTTCTGTATATATGGTGGAATGTGTTCATTTATCACCATAATTATTGTAAAGAACCAGTAGGTTTCTTTATTTCAAACGTGTATTTTAGTAACAAAAACATCAATTTTGCAACTAATAAATAAACTCCTCACTGATAAAAATAACTCTTGTCCTTAATTATAAATAATGATTTAATCGCCTTTTCTCCGATACATTTACAACATAACCCTGTCATTGTGTTGGTTGTTATTAACCAATCAACAACAGCCTCCGATGAGGACGAAGAACATTAGCAGAGGATTATTGTTGAGCGCAACAACCCCATCAGAGCCCTAATCTCCTCCAATCCATGGAACTGGTGTGCGAGGTAATTGGAAGGGCCGTGGTCTGTAGTAATGTGGTCTGTGGCGAGGTGTTTATTGTATGTTGCCAGCTGACCAACATAGTCTATGTGTAGGCTATTTTACTGTTCCGTAACATCCATTATTTTAATAAAATTAATATTTAAATAATCTAGTGTGGTTCGTGCATCACACAACTTTCACTTACCACCCTCGTCTTAGCAGGAAAAGGTATTTTCAGTCTAAGGGGAAGTGAAAGTAAATATTATAGACGCTACATTTATTTATATTTCATTGTGGGTATTTTATTTGCATAAGTACCCTTATACATACAAATTATAATATTTATTTCGCTGTAATCTATACAATTAAATATTAAATAATACCAACAATAGCATTCATGAAAACCCCATATGTATAATTACATTATATTGTCGAAGTCCGTATTATATTCAATCTTTCGGGTGCTCTCGTATTCCTTGGGTTCATGCATTACAACTATTCTCCATTACGATCTCTTATTTCTCCTTTAGTTTATTATCAAATTCTTAAATATTTTATATTTAACTATCTTTTATATTAGAGATGAATTTAAGTGGTCAATTGTTTCAAATAAAAATAAAGAAACTTTTGGGGAAGCTAATATTGAATATTAGCCATTTAAGCCCTGATAGAGAATATTAATAAGAACAAAAACTACATTTTATTTAAGACTGCGTAATAATACACTGATATAATGGATTTAATCAAAACCGTCACAGCCGTTTTTGAGTAAATCATAAAAATGTGTTTCGCCTATTATATAAAGTGACACTTCCGGTAAGCCGATTTTGACGAAATATTTGCTGTAACATCCCAGTTATGTAAAAACCTTAAATATGCAATTGAACTTTCGTATGACTTTTAATTTTTAAGCTAGACTGTTAACAGACACACACTGACCATTTTCCGGGACTTTTTTATTCGGACCTAGGGGACCTCAAAACGTGTATTTTCCGTTGAAAACTGAGATTCGAAAATTTTCACGATCCCAATAATTTATTTTACTATATATTTCATATATAGGTAAGTGAAAGTAATAATGGAGATA
The DNA here is from genome assembly GCA_928085145.1 of Nezara viridula. NCBI lineage: Eukaryota > Metazoa > Arthropoda > Insecta > Hemiptera > Pentatomidae > Nezara > Nezara viridula. Next base: position 2,188,546 of record OV725081.1, read on the forward strand.
GATTGATAGATATTTTAATTGCTTATAAGTTCTACAACTTACAGCAATGGGTAACATAGATGCAGACTTCGGAGGGGCAATTGTCACTCCTCACAATGAAAATAGAGAGAGGCAAGGAATATCGTCCCCTCTCCTCCTCTACCCCAATTCGAAGAACGAAAATAAAATAAAAATTAATCTACATGAACAAAATATGTGAACTAGAATCGATTCAGGAAATAGGAAAAGTCGACTAGATGGATAAGCTAAAGTCTAAACATAGGTATGTAATTTTATCATGCCCTCTGTTTTCATTATTGAAATTAAAGTTCATATTTTAAGATAATTGTATGTAGTAACATATAAAGAGAGAGAGAGAGAGAAGAGGGCGGGTTATTCGATATATATTATGCATAGTGCGAAACATGTTATCGAACTTAAAAATATTACAGAGGACATAGGGGCAAATAATACAGAAGATGGGATGGAAGTGCGTGACCCGCGGCGGTATAAAGGAAGGACCGAGATTAAGGAGGCCATGAAGGATATTCGGAAGAGGCTGATGGCCCATAGACCACACTTGTCTTGTACCATGAGGTACTTTAGGCCACCTGTTATCTTCCCTTCTATAGTTTGTACTCACTGTCGTTATTGTATCCTTGGTCATTCATCTAACCTTAATCTACTGAATCTTTACAAAGTTACCTTATATGTCAAAGTTCATATGAAGGAAATATAAAAATTTTGCCTTGAAGAACAAAATGCCGGCTTTTATGAGTTTTGACCACTATGTGGCACCAATGAAAAGGCTTCTTCATTGACCCAGGCATAAACGCAGACTTTTAATTTTAATTGGGGAGGGGATGGACAAAAAAAAAAAAAAATATGTGTTATGTTATGTGTTAAATTCAACATATTTTTTTGTGAAACGAACAAATATAATATTTAGTGTTTATAATTCATTTTCTTATATGTTTCTATAATTGTATCAATTTATATGTTATTTTTTTTTATTTTACGTATTATATATACTTGAAAATGTCTATAAAAAAAAAACTTGATTATATGACATGGGGGAGGAGAGACAGCTTTCATAGTATTAGTACATTTATAGAACTTTTTCATTTAAAAATAAATAATGTAAAAAAAAATATTTGAATTTTAAAAAAAAGAAATACAGAAATTGGGATTCGAACAAAATTTCTTTCGAACATAAGATATTTTATACTTCCATATCTACTTAAACAGTTTTTTAATCTCTGTAACAACTCCTCTCCCCTCCCAAAAAAAAAAAAAAAATATATATATATATATATATATATATATATATATATATATATATATATGTAACAAATATATACTTATATATATATATATATATATATATAAGTTAAATTGTTGATCCACAATTGTCTAGTGCTGTATTTTAATTTATTTATTTAGTTGTTTATTATGATATTTTAATAACAGTCGATTAAAATTCTCGACTCCTGTTATCATGACGTACGATATATTGATCTATGTTTAATATTATAGTAGATGATTATTGTATATAATTAATCATAATATGTATACTTTACTACTGTTGTTTCTGTTCCAGGTTACCGACTCCATACCAGAGCTCAATGGGTCCAGGCCTCCATTCTAGCATACCCACGCCAATGTCTTTCAGGCACAACCAACCAGGTATATTATAATTGTCAGTATTATTATTTTTGTGGTACTTTATTGAGCTACGAGGACGACAACGTTGATGAAAGCCGGCAAAGAACTGTGGACTCGAAATAAATACGAATAAGACAAAATATACGGTTAGCTGCAAAAACGGTGACAATGTCGGTGATATCGATGTAGAAGAGAATATGTTTGAACATTTAGAGAAATTTTGTTATCAAAGATCTAAGATAACTATAAAAACGGAATTGAAGAGAAGATTAAGATTAGGTTGAAGGCGGGAAACGCTTGTTATTTTTCTATGACAAAACTATTTAGCTCTTACGGTTCTTTATGGATGCGAAACGTTGCCGCTTACGTTAAGGAATGAACAACGCTTAAGGTTTTTGAAAATAAATTATTACTTAGAATATTTGGACCGAAAAAGGATGAGTCAACTGGAGAATTTAGAAGGTTACACAACGTCGCCGAATTGCGTGAAATCCAGTGAATATAGTTGAGATGAATACAATTGTGTCGAATAAAAGTGATGTGTTTAGTAACGAAAGAATTCCTAAAAGGTTAATATTTGCTGTGCCGATTAGTAAGTATCCGAGGGGGAGGCCGAAGCGAAGGTGGGAGGATTGCGTTGAGGATGATCTGACTGGATGGAAGGGTTTAACGGCGACCGGTGGAGTAGATCTGTAGACAGATATTGGTGGTGCTGGCATCGAACCTTCGTGTTCGCTAAGCATTTCTTTATTTGCATTATTATTATTGCGTACAAATAAATAATTAAAAAAAAACGCTACAAATTATTCCACAATGGTTTTAATATTTCCAAACAATTTTACATCTAAAGTAACATTACCTTCCTAGTTACAAAGAAAAAGAAATAAAAGGTGATCTTAATTATTGGTCTAAACATTTTTTTCAACCATTAATAATATGCTAAAAAAATTAGCATTACTTCAGTGAGACATTAAAAAAATCAAAATTCAAAACAAAGGATATAACATTGGGTGTAGAACATATAAAAAAGATCTAGAGACCATATCGTTGCTCCAAATTGCCCAATTTAATGATTTTTTTTTTTTAAAGATATTTCATATACTTTTAGATAACCATGCGCAATATCCACAAAAAACTGAATACTATTTGAGTTATTCAGAATCTAATTTTACTACCTCTCGTAACTTTTTTTCCAGCTTCTTTTCGTTGAAGTATGTTTTATAGGTAAATTTAAAGGGCGTCGAGAAGACTAGCCAAATTTCATTGAAATCCGGTACATTCGTTTAGGCGCTACAGTCAATAACAACGTAAGTTTTTCGGCCGCCATCTTCAAAGTTAAAGGCAGATAGTAATGTCGATGAAGGAGGATCATCCTCGGGTGTCCTCTGATTTTATATCCAAATTTGAAAAAAATCGGTCCAGTAGTTTCGGACAAAATGCGCGGATGGTGGACGGCGAACGGACAATAAAATTTGTATTCGTTTTTCGAATTCTACATATCCTGAAACGTAAAACCTCAAATTTTGACAGGGGGTTGAATTTTTGAATTTTTTGTTCGATTGCAATGGTTCATTATTGAAAATAATAAACCAATATAATTAACAGTCATACCGGTAGCGGTATAGTATATATGATAAAGAGTAACAATTATGAGAATATAGAAGGTTATATTAGATAATAGTGGTTGAAAGAGGCTTTTGGAGGCCATATTGGAAGTAATAACGATCCCCGAGGGCTTTTAACCTAATCGGATTCCAAAGAGGTAGTGATTCGTTTTTTATTAACTCAATCACCTAATGTAAAGATTTTGCATTTTATTATATTGCTTTTTTTTTTTTATTTCTATTTGGCAGAGTGGAGTTCTATTGGTCTTAAAATGGCTATCAGAAAAGAATTGCTGGCAGTATTCTTATTTATTCCAGCAATTATATTTTATTCTGTCAGTTTTTTTATAGAATTTTATTACTTATTATTGGTTTCATCATATTTTATGATAATGTTTATATACTTATAAATCATAATAGTTCCTTACACATGTTAAACAAATGATTAAATTACTATTCAGTTGCTAAAAAATAAACATATACATTTTTAAGGATGAAAAATAATCAGTATGTGCAGTAAATGTTTGTTAAGTTTGCCATGACAACTGAATTGAAAACATTGCCCTGATGATGACCCATATCATTGGGTCGAAACTTCGGCAAATTTAATAAACGTAAAACTGCATATACTGACCATTTTCCATCCTTATAATTTCAACAATCCACTAAATATATATCCATATCTAAATTATGAATTTATCTTATCAAATCCGTTTGATAGTGGTAATACTTACGGCCGATGTCACTAGATTTAGATGCTAGATTGCAATAGTGTCTTGTCCCTAACTAACATCTTCCAAGATTGGCCGTTTGATATTCCTAAATTAAATGACTTAGAAATATCACAAAATATATCACTAGCCTTAGGAAACGACAGCAATAAAACTGACTAAATAATAATAACATTTCTAACAAGGGTAAATTTAATGGAAGACCTATAATAATGATTTCTATATATATTACCTCTCCCCCTCTTATTTTATTTATTTATTTTTATATGTGTATTCTACATCTATTATTTTTTTTCTCAATTAACCTGCCAGCTAAATATTTTAATAATAATATTTTATTTATAAGGCGCTGATAACCTCAAAACAATCAACCAACTTAAGGTCGATAATTAGATTTGATGAATTGTCGAGGGATTTCAAGTTTTGTTATCTAGATGGTTGGTTTAAATAATATTGGATTGTGCTAATATGATCACTTTTTTTTTTAATATATATTAAATCGATTATTTTTCGCAATATAAGCTAGCTGAAGACCAGGCGTATATAATTTTTTCTTGGTTTTTCTTTTTCTGTTCTTCTGTCCATTTCCTTTCATTAGGCGCAGACGTTCCATTTCGATTAAGAAAAAAAAAAAAAAAAATGGTAGTAGCTCTTACTATGTGCACAAATTCAACATAATTATTGTGAAACGAACAAATATAATATCGAATATTTAAAAACAAATTTATATATTTGTTAGGAATTTGTATATTTTATTATGTGCATACGCTCGAAGATATCTGAACAAAACAATTTAATTTATTACAATATCTATCCATTAAACATTTCCAGCTAAAAAAAAAATGTTAAAAAACTTTAAAATATTTTTGAGTTCTTAGTTTCCACAACCTTAAAATGAAAATTAAAAGAACATTTTCTTAATCTAACTAGTCTCTATATCTAAATCTCTATAAAATATATTTAAACTTATTAAAGATATTTTTTCCAACTTTATCGCAAAAAAAATATAAGAAAATCGCATGGAAATGGAGATGTACACGTGAGAGATGAATGAATCATAAAATCCTAGGAAATGTTTTTATATAATCTTCTCTGAATATAAATGAAAATTTAAAAAATAGGAATATTTAAGTAGTGATAAAAATTTCGTACCTATTTATGGGCCTTAGCCTAGTCGAATTTTCTTAATCGATTTAAGTTTACGTATTTTATTCGTTCATATTTTTATATGTAATCGATTTTTTTTTTACTTCAAATTATTAAGGAGGGGGGGCCGAAACGGTGCTCTCGTCCCCTTAACAATTTTATTTTGAGAGGGTGGCAGCGATCTCCCCCCCCCCCCCCGTAGTCTACGAATATGTTGCTTTTTCCTCTTTCTACTCCAATGTATGTAGGTTTATTCCTCTTCTTTCATTCCAAATCTTATTATTTATTTATTTATCTGTTCAGAGTATACTTTGATGTTCTTCAATTCATTATTTTGTCAAATATTTGTTTGTTTATCATTGAATAAATTGATTTAAGTTTATAATTTAACTAAAAAAAAAAAAAAAAAATCGAAATCCAATATTAGGATAATATCTAATTCTTTGTTCCTATACGATATCGATCAACAAGAAAAGGAAAATACCTATATTATCGCAATACCCCTAATCAAACACCTACCTATATCGACAGACAGACAGTTAGGACCTAACTACCTGTTGATTTGCAAATAACGTAATTATTTTGGAGGCTGCGTCCTTAGATCGGCCCACCTGGTCACGTGCACTAGTTGCCCACGCAGGCCATTTTACAGTAACCTCTTTCACAAGTCCCTTTAATCATAAGAATAATCAAATCAGAATAGAAATTGTAGTAGAATTAATTATTTTTTCGGTACTTATTTAGTAGCGGGTAGTGCCCGACTGCCAATGTTTATAACCTTGACACAGATAGCCACTGATAATATATTCGTATTCATATTTATTTTATTATATTCATATTATTGATATTCATATTATTATATCTTCATATTCATATTTATTATATTGTATTGATATTATTGAAATTATAAACAAACACAAATGTAATAATAAAAACATTCTATAATTTTACAAGGTATATATTTTTTTTTTTTTTTTTTAGAAGATTAAACTTTATTCTGGGACTAAGTCCCTTTAGAATAACAATGATGAGTTAATACAAAGTAAAGTACAAATCTGGCCAAAAACTAACTTCTAAAAATTTTAATATTATATACATTATTTAAAAAGTATTTAACCAGTAAAACATAAAAAATAAAATATATATACAAATGAACATAAAATCTTCTCAAAATTACTTAATTGTGATGAAAAAAAAAAAAAAGAAGAGAAATTACATATTTATATATACATAACTACACAATTTATAAACAATAGGCTATCTAATAGAAAACTAACTTAATACAAAATGAAATAATATCTACAGTGGTTTATATAATAATATGCAGACACTAAGATAAAATAAAGTCTTACGATACTTGTGGTGTAACGGAAAAAAAAAATAACTAAAAGGAACTATTTATACGTACATTCTCATATTGGCACACATAAAGACAAAGATATAAAATATGAACATATATACCCGAAAAAAAAAGCACAACCTGAGGAGAAGAGAAAAATAAATAAATAGTAAAAATAATAGTCAAACTAGGTGACAAAGATCATTGCTGTTTTATGTTAAAACTTAAACAGTAGGCACCACTATTTACTTCACGCAAATTCAGTTCATAAAATGAAATTTATGGTGGTAAATCTTCTGTTTGGGATGTAAGGAGATATTGGAAAAGGAGGTATTTGAAAATTGACAGGGAAGAGGCATGACGGATGTTATGTGGCAAAGAATTCCAGTAGGAGACGGAGCGGGCTAAGAAGGTTTTTGTCCTGTGTGATGGAATATAGAGGTCAGAAACACGGGATCTCGTTTTTATTGAGTGGACTAAGGGTTTAGGCTGGAGGAGACAACAGATATAGGAAGGGTGCTGGGAGTTGATCGTTTGGTATAAGAAATTTCCAAGGAAGTATAGGCGGCGGGAAGATGGGAAGAGCCACTTTGACTCGGCATATAGGTGGGACACATGAGACCATCTCGAAGTGCTGAAGAAGAATCTTAAAAAACAGTTCATGATTCTCTTCAGTCTGTCCTCAAGCTCCAACGAGAGGCCACCGTATACCACACAGCCATAGTCAAAGTAGGGGAAAATCAATGAGGAAACGAGGAGCCTGCGGATAGGTTGTTATATTAAATATACCAAAACATTATACATAAATAATTAAAAAACATTACAAAGTATATAGAAATAAATGAAATAATAACTTAATAATCTATGTGTTGTAATAATAATAAGAATAAGAAAGGAGGTTTCGAGGCAATCCGCTATTTAACAAGTACCATTTTTTCTTTTAATTACTTATATATGAAGTAGATAGTAATTGTAAGCATAGTGATCGTAACAAAATTCTGATCTAATTTTTTAACTAAAGTACACGTTTTGATAGTTCCTGCGTAGGCGCAGATTCATTATTTTCGTTGAGGGAGCCGATGGAAAAAAAAAAACTAAGGTGTGGTTTAGATCTTAAATGTTTTAGTGAAAACATCAACAAGGTGAGATTAATAATATGAATTATAAATTATTAGTTGGCCCGTCCGAATAATTCGCAAAAAAATTTGTTTAGTGAAGGAATTGCGAAACAATATAAAAATAAGTAGGTCATATGTATTATCTAAGGAAGGAATTAATTGTTTTTTCTGGGTAGATTACAATATTCCATGTTACAATATAAACTGGAAAGGTAACATTCAAAATAAAGCCTCGATCATGGGATTTTCTAAATTATTAAAAAATAGAAAGTGTACTTACCAAAAATAGCCTTTAAGAAATAATAAAACGTATATCAGCGAGGAAAAAAAAAGTTCGTAGAGTAGTAAATGCAGTATCTTTAAAGAGGAAGAAATTACTAAGTATACCAAAACTTAATGGTTGTGTCTTTGTTAATAATTGTTTTACAATTTTATGTTTGTTTTGGTAAAGGTTGTTTAATAATCATTCTAATTATCATGGGTACCAACCAAGAAAAAAAATGTATAATTTTTAAGTTATTCGCAAATAAAGTTTCTTTTCCTTCAGAACCCTTTTTCCTTAAATTTCGGGGCGATGTGACTATTTTTCACCACTTGAAGATAAAAAAGATCTTCAAAATGAGGGCTCAACAATTATTGGATTTGATGAAGAATTGACGAAATTATGGTGTTGTGACAAAAAAAAACACCTGTAAGAAATAATATATGAGATAGCTCATTATAAAGAGAATGAAATGCTGAGCATTTTTCTCGCTTACAGTATGCATGTCTTATTTTTAGTGTTTCAGATATTTTAATCCGTATCTTCCATGAAAATTCGTTATAATTTGGTTTGCGACACTATTTTTTTTCTTTTCCCTTCTGTAACACGGTGCACAATGGTAGTAAGGGGAAAACTCGCGACATTGGCTAAATAACTTTTTTTTTTTATGATTGAATATAAAAAAAAAAAAAAAATATTTAGCCAATGTCGCGAGTTTTCCCTTTACTAACATTGTGCGCCGATAAATGATTGAATCTGGCGGGGGGTTCTCCTGGAGTTCCCTCGCCTGATTGTATATAGTTATGCATTTGTTTTTTTTCTTAGTTTTAATTTTCTTATTTTTTAGGTTATTTTATTTTATTATCTATTGTATATACTTTTGATTATTATTTTGTTCTATTTATTTTATTTTTTGTACATATAGTGTGAATGTCATCCTACCTCACTATAACCAATGTCCAAGAGACAGATTGTTATAATACTCAATAAAGAAATTTAAAAAAATGATTGAATAAAAACAGTTTAACTATTTAATAAAAAAGGATGAAATGATGAACGTTCCCCTCGCTTACAGTATACGGGTCCGATTCTTAGTTTTTGAGATATTTTTATGAGTACGCCAAGACCCTGATAGTTCCTTTGGAACTATCGAAAATCCTTCGTTTACAAACCAAAAAAACGTACCCTTTTCGAGACAATGCAAGGCAAAGGGTTCGAATCCACACTACCTTGCCTTAGTTGTAGTACTGTCATTGAATAGATGTTTCATTTCGTCGACTTGAGGTCTCAATGATCGAGAGAGGAGGAGTTTATATTATTTATCGATGGTGTTTTTTTGTCGGTAAGCCATATCATCGTTAATTCTTCATCAAATTCAAAGATTGAGCCACTCATTTTTAAGGGTTTCCTTCTCCTTCAGTCGGGAAAATATTCCTATCCCCCCTGAAATTCAGGCAAAAAGTTATTTAAGGAAAGAAACTTTATTTGATAATAACTCAAAAATTAAACACTTTTTCTTAGGCTATTACCCATGATTATTTAAAAGATTACTAAATTCTCTACAAAAGGGAAAAAAAATCGAACAATTATAAGCAAAGATACAGTCTTGTTGAAATTTGTAAACATGTTGGCTCAAAACATTAATGAAGTTTTAAACTATTTTTTTTTTCCTTTATTGATTATAATTAGAGAGGAAGTAACAATTTCTCTATATTATGAAACCTTGCATTATTTTCTTTTCTTGATAATTTGTCATTTGATAACTGAACGATGTACTGTGCGAATTATACCAACAAGTTATAAATTATTGAGAGGGTTAAATGGACGAAGCGATATTCTCGGCTCTTCGATATTTTTATTAGTGGAGGGAGAGGGCGACCGCCTACACATATACCAGGCACATATATTATTAAAGAACAAAACTTTTTTTCCTATCGTATGTTAAGGAAAACTGTTATGTTAATTCGAGTCCGTATGTGTGCTGAAACAGTTCCAAAGACCTAACGGAACACGGAGACAATGGAGTGTTCCCATCTCGTGTTGGAATACATTGTGTAAATAGCCAGTTCTCTTTCTGTCTCAGTAGCTGTTTAGTAACGCTGTAGTAGTGAGCTGTCTTAGTGAGTTGTTATAGTTAGTGATCACTATAGTTACTTATAACTATAATACTATACTATATATATAGGAGTCAAAAGTAAGTAGTTAATACAAGCACTTAATAAAAAACCTGTAAATATTTTTAGTAATGGCAAATAATTTACCTTATTTAGTAATATTAAAAAGTTAATACTTTATTTATATTATTATTTAAACATATATTAATTAACATTTACAAAAGGTCTGTTCTTTGTAAGATTCTCTAAAAAAAAAAGTTAATAAATTTATCAAGTTATGAAAAGTAACAGTGATTTCTACTCCAAATTTTTAAGTAGAACTATAATAAAACTTCGCTTTCAACTTAATTATTTTTGATTGTGGGTAAATGGTTGACTGTCGTGATATGAAGAGAAGAATAGTTGGCGTGATCAGTCAAATAAGAAGGCAAAAATAAATGATAATATTATTTGACATTTGCGAAGTTTCGACTGAAGTTCAGGCTTCAGCAGGGCTTAGAAAAGAACCAGATAACAAGGTATGAGAAACATAAGTAGTGTATGTCATAATAAATAATTAAAGTAAAATGCTGTTGTTATAATAATGAAAATAGTAAGAGCTAAGAGATAAATAATAATAACCGTTCGAAGTGTGGAATGATGAAGTAAAAATAATCAAAAAGGTGACATAAGTATTAATTATTTATGCTGTTACATCAGGCATAGATCGAACCTAGGATCGAGAGACCCTCTTGGGGCACACTCAGTCTCTGTAAACTGAGAACTCTTAATTAAATAATTTATTAAGGGAAAAAACTTACAGGTTTAGCATGTTCCCATGACCAAAAGTACTTTCTCAGAATTTAGTAAATTCAAGACCCTCTATAGGTTGTAGTGATACAGGTCTAGATTTGAGATATCGATAATGTAATACCGATGACATTATCGATATTATCGATATCCACTCACTAGTGGATCCAGGATTTAATTTTGGGGAGGAGCTTCAGCCCGAAAGATTTTTTTTTCATAAAAATGACGATATTTACTTTGGAAAAAAAGAAAGAAACTAACTACCTATATGAAATGGTGTTTAAGTGATTCCTTAAGTCCTTTTAAATGTAATTACACGAACAATAATACTTTAAGAGATACTTTTTTATTATTTTTTTCGATGAAACATAGTTATATTTTAGCATTTTGTTTTTTTGGGTGGGGGCTTCAGTCCGAAAGATTTTCTTTCATATACATATAACGATAATTAGTTTGAAAAAAAAAAGAAAGAACTTAACTACCTATATGAAATGGTGTTTAAGTGGTTCTTGATGTCATATTAAATATAATTACACGAACAAGGATACTTTAAGAGATAGTTTTTAATATTTTTTTCTGTAAAACATGGTTACATTTTACCATTTTGGGGGGAGCTTCGGCCCGAAAGCCTCCCCCCCCCTTCCCCGTAGATTCACCTGTGCTATCGATCTAAATTTATATAAAAATGATCGAAATATCTATATTTTCTTCTACTAAGCACTATATTCTACATGAAACAGGAAAGATTTGTATATATTTTTTTCTAACGATCAGATTGATACGTTTTCTGAAAACAAATGGTTTAAATTTTTTACTTTATAATTAAAATATCGAAGGGACAATATCGATAGTCGATAATATCGAAGCAGATCTATTGTAAAATATCACTTATCAGAAGGAAAATGTCGATATTTCTATAATATCGACTATCGATGGCCATCTAATGTTAATTTTTAATATTTTGATCCTTTTCCCACAATTTTTTTTCCATTTAATAGTCCAAAAAGCTTGGATACTCCTTTAATAGAGTAAATGTTCATGTAATACAAATTTTCAATCAGCTGTTTTTTATACACCATGTTCACAACAATGCTCGGTTTACTATCAATATGTAGACAAGCACACCGCTGCTGACTCAACGCTACGACTGCAGAATACTGTCGCCATGTAGACGAAGTGAGCCGAGTGATAACAAATTACTATTTCTATTTAAAGTCGATGGATGTACGAATGCCATAGTTCGCAAATGTGAGACTGTAAGACCTGCTAACGAGTTTTCTCAAATTAGTCAGTGAACTTTCTCTCCTAAGGAAACAATGAAGGTTCTCTAAGAACCATTTGTTTTCTAAATTACTAATTGAATTAGTTAACCATCTAACACTTCCTCTGAACAAGGATAATTATTTAGTCGAGTATGAGTAAAAGTGGGCATAAACAACAATTAACTTAGTAGATTCTTGCGCTATCTAGGGCCAATTGTACAACTGACTCTTATCGCCCTGAAGCCAGGGTCCGTAAATCGACCTCATCGCATCCGGAGGTTTGATTGTAAATCAGGGGTGCCCATTCCTCCTCCCCCTCCCCCTCTCAAGGTCGTTGGGGCAAGAATCTACCCATCCCTCCTTCCGAGATATTTTGTTGCTCACCGTTTCTTAAAAACACAAAATTAGAAAAATCTTAGATTATATACAATTACACTTGCTGCAAGTTGTGCCATGTTTTCCTCTTATCGTCTCTTAGTCCGAAAACTGATAACCCCATCGAAATTTGCCCTCCCTCAATAATTTTGATAGCGCAACTTGTGCCACGAAACCTCCTTCTGGACACCCCTCTTTTAAATTGAAAGTGTATGTTAAAAATGTGATTAAAAAGAACCTTGTCTGCCTTTCCAGAGCCGCTGTTTTAAAAAATGGCGGCTGGTTTAAAGAATATTAGGCGAGTAATTTGAGGATCGAAACCGGTTTAATTTATGTTTTAATTTATCAAATATCACTTAACGGCTTTTTTCAATAAACCGACGATATTCACTTCGTAGATTATAATGCATATACCTGTACTTAATGCACAGGCGGATTTACGAGGGAGGGCTTTCGGGCTGAGGCCCCCTCCCCCCCTCCAAAACGGTAAAATATAATTATGTTTTATAGAAAAATATATCTCTTATAGTATTATTGTTCGTGTAATTACATTTAATAGGACTTCAAGAATCACTTAAACACCATTTCATATAGGTAGTTCATTTCTTTCTTCTTCTTTTTTTTAAAATTAACTATCGTTATATATATATGAGAAAAAATGTTTCGGGCTGAAGTCCCCCCAAAATTGAATCCTGGATCCTCTAGTGACTTAATGTAAGGATGTTTCAAGAAAAAAAAAATGTACACTTATTGATTTATATTTAAATTTGGAACACTTGGGTAATACATTTTATATAGAGACCCACCCTCCTAATTCTTTTAGAGCCGTTTATATATATTTATAATATTACAATGTTTTTTTTGTAATTCGATCTCTATATATTATAAGTTAAGATATGAATTATAGTCGTATAAAAGGCCGTGAAATACACTTAAATGACTAAAAACTGCTTCTGTTTGTTCCATTTCATCAAAAACGTTTCGATCCCTGTTTTGTTAACATAAATAATGGGATCCTCTTCAGTTTTTTAATTTAGCATCCATACTCCAAGCCGGGCAGCACGCTGGCAGACCCAACAAACAGTACCGCCACAAGGACATCAAGCTACGATATACAATATATATATATATATAAGCCTACAAACATGAAATGTTGGATCCACAACTGGTGCTAATGATGATTGTAGAGTTTAATATAGTTTGTTTATATATTTGAACTTGGCGGTTGTGGTAGTTACTACGAGAGACCGCTAGATGGCAGAGCGGCGCAAGCCCTCGTGTAGTGGCGGGAGGGGATGTTATTGTTTGGGTCGGGGTTGTCAATGGTTGAGGTTGCTGCTCGGCGTTCTCTCCATGTGGGCGTGCATATTTCTGTTTGCCGTTCTCAGCTGGTTCCTACTCACTCCGAACAGGTTTCTGCGACACCTACAACATTTCTCCTTTTAAATTTAAATCCCCCACTTAAGGAATATCAGTCCAGGTACAGGGATAGTCGGTTGTTTTGTATCCAACAACTCAGTTGTCATCCTATTTAAACTACATAAAATCATTTAAAATATCCTCAAACTGATAAGTCTGACTAAGAACTCCTCAGAAAGCAGTTTTCTGTAACAGTCATCGACTCTGGGTTATTGCTCAACTTTGTACCTGACCCTACCCATTTTTTGTGTTAGTCCTGGAAAAAAAATGCTTACACTCTAGTTTTGTGCCGTAGTTTACTGATGTCGGTTTTGTTTTTACAGTCTCTAGCCCGCTCAAGTGTCCTTCTACAAGCAGTTCCAGATCTACTAGTCCGTCACATTCATTTATACCCACACCGAGAACTTCAGTCAGGTCTTCCCTCAATGAGAAACAAGTTTCTCAAAGGTAATTTACCTACTAAATACTCAGTAGTTGACCATAGTATATTGAAGAACAAGATTGTCCTGAGTGACAGTCATAAAATAAAATGAAAGTTGTGAAAACTATTTTATTAAGCTGAAATTTCAACCCAACTATGCAGGTCTTCTTTAGGTCTAGAATGAAAGGCCATAAATAACCAGGAATTACAAGATATTTAGATAACAAAAACAAGAATAAGCTATTCTTAATTTTATATGCAGTTCATTCTAGACCTGCATAGTTGGTTCAAAACACTGACTAAATAAAATAGTATCCACTTTCAAATTTTTTTATGAGCATTTGTTTCCTCAGTAAATTACTTATATTTTCAGTATTTTATCTCCTCTGACATTCTTTCAGTGCCCCTAGAGTTGTCAGCTCCAGAAATCCTAATGCTATTAGCAGCCCGTACAATACACCTAACAAGAATGGTTCCATGCTAGATAAGTTAAAACTTTTCAATCCCAAAGATAAACCAAAAACGAGTAAGTGATAATTATTTTATTTTAATTTCTGTATTTTATTTTGTTTTATTGAAATATTGATATAATTTACTTATTGAATCGAACAGCTGTAGGAAGTGCCAAAAGAACGTCTAGTTCAAGTGGTTTCAGTTCTGCCAAGTCTGAAAGAAGTGATTCCTCAACGAGTCTTCATAATGAAGCAAAACCAAGGTATTTTTTAAAATGTTTTTTGTAAAACAAAAATTTAAGATACATATTGTTCAATACAAAGTAGGTTTTATATGCTTTTTTGATTCATATTGTGCAGTTTTCTTAACTAAATTAAAGATAGCAATATCTGTATACGCCCATAACCCTGTGATATATGGCTGTTATTTATTACTACTATTCATATCTTAAACCTTCATTTGTCTCTTAGTTATATATCACTTTTTCTATGTGGATACACATTATTTTTTTCATGTTTCTAATTTGTTGCTAATCTTTTTTCCCAATAAGTAACAGAGTATTTTATGAAATATATATTTATTAAAATTATATATAAAAATTTATTGAAGAGTCAAGTATATAAAGGGGATAAGTACATTATTAGAAAAAAATTTAATTATTGCTAATAATAAAAAGGTAAATTGATATGTTATTAATATTTTTTCTTTCCATTTGCACAAATTCAATATTTGGTTCATAACTGAGTTGATAAAGATATACATTGGCAATGTAATACTAATAATAATTAATGTGTATATTGAGAAAAATATATTAGACATACATTCAATGTTTGCATTATAGTCTTGTCCAAAGACCAAATATAGGATAAAAGTAAATATCAAATAAAACAATTATTTAAATAAATATTTATTTTAAATACATATTGTTTTTATACTTACAAAAATATGAATATCTTAAAATATCTAAAAAAAAAAAAAAAAACCTGTACCACTACAACCCATGAAGGGTCTGGGGTTCAGTACTATTTAGGGAAAGCACTGTTTCTAGGTCAACGGTTGTGCAAGGAGGTGATTTGACCGAGATCACGCTCAACCGCCAGGTTTTTCCCCTTAATTAATTATTTAATTAAGGGTACCCACTTTATAGAGGCTGGGTGTGCCCCAGGAGGGACTTCTGACCCAAGGTCGCCCCACGGCCAATGGAACAGATAAATAAATTTTCTGCCATAAGCCGGGGTTCGAACTCGGGACCTTTGCATTGGAAGCTCAGTGCCCTACCACTGAGCTACCCCGCTCCCCCAAAATATCTAACAATAGTCATATAATAATAACAAAAACTTAATAAAGCAATATTACCTGTGATTCTATTCTTTAATGAAATATTTTTCCACACATACTAAGTTAGACATTGAGCTTCAATACTTAGAATCGTCAGAGAATTTCATAAAAAGGATCTGAAAAGGCTGTACCCTTAGGTGTATAGTAAACGAGAATGTTATCACATTGATTATTGTTTAACTAATCGCTTAGTTATTATTATATTTTCTTAATAAGGTATATTAAGAAAACTAATTTACCTTGTAACATTTCTACCTTAATTCCTTATTTTAGATTATTCAAATGGGATCGATTTTAGTCTGGAATATTTTATAATCTCACAATTTATTTAATTTTTATCAAGATTGGGATGCACAGTCGACTCTCAATAATTCGAAGTTTTCGACAATTCGAACTCTTCAGCTGTTGACTTCGGTTGATAAAAAAAAATGCACTATTTTGATAGCTCGATAATTCAAAATCCTTTTCGTAACAAGAGGGGGAGAGAATGTTCTATAAATTAAACTAGAGTAATTCTTCTCTTTATAATTTGAAATTTTCCTTGTGATATGTTTTATATAATGATATTTATATTTAAAATTTAACTAAGCTCGTACATATTTTAAAAAATATAATAAAAACTCTTAATAATTACAATTTTTTTCTTTCCTCTTGATAACTCGATAATTAGAATTTTTCTTATAGTCCCTTGAATTATAAATTATTGAGAGTCGGCTGCATTTACTATTTGGTATAATATCAATTTTTATATTATTTTATTTCAGTCAATTAGAAAAAAAAGAATCATCACAAATCGATGCTGGTAAAGTCAGCAATAGAAAGAAAGTAGTTAGAGTAGATACGAAACTCGTGAGACCAAGCAGGTCATTGGCCAAACCACACCAGCAACAACAGAGGAGGGAGAGCAAGGAGGAACAGAGGCCTGTCTTCGATGAGCCTAAACAAGTGGTGGCCTACCAAAGACCGCCTTCATCAGAAGCGAAAGAGGCCCCTCCTCAACCAAAGCCACAAGAAGTCGAGGAGCAGAAGGAAGATAACCCTCCTCCTCCGCCAGCTCCTACCTCCAACGTAAGTAAAAATTTATATATATATATTTTTTTTCCTTTTTAATTACCTTGTACACTATCAATTGGGAGACATAATTTAATTGTTTTTTTTACTTCTTACTGTTTTTTAAGATGTAGAATGTTTTTCGAAAGCAGCACTTCAGTAAATAATGTAAAGTACTCATAGTTATACATAAAATTATATTATTAAATTCATTAGATAAAAATAACTGTGACAGCCATAGATTTCGCAATTAAAAGGTTACTTTTAGGAATGTCTTAATTATTGAATGAAATAGCTAAGTCGCTTTCAATAAACTAAACTTAAAATTGTTATATTTGAATAATGTAAAAGTACAAATAAAAGTAATTATGAAATATAAACGAAAAATTGAAATTAAGTTGTAAATTATAAAGTATTAATTAATTAGAAAATATAAGCAAAATGTCAAACTCAATTTTGATAAAAGAAAGACATTGTATAAATAAAACGTCTTTGGATATCGATTCGGTTCCCTGAGATGCAGCTGTAGGTCTCTTGATGACTGGTGTACATTGTGCAGAAAATATTAGAGGCCCCTAAAGCGATCGTGAGCCTTGTACTCGTAAGTAATGGTTTTCTTTCAAATTAAGAAAAGGCAAAGTTATGGTTGAAAATATATGTGTATTCACTGAATTGTACAAATTGAAACTACATACTGGTAATAGGTGGGTGGAACTAGTCCGGTAAGTGGTCCCATAGTGGTCCTTTTTGCCAACCACTAATGGCTACCTTTAAGCTTGCCACCGTGTACTTGCCAGAGTGAAAATGTCACGATCCATATATATATAGGATATGTATCCTACATTAAATATCTATTAGAATTTCTTTTTTGTTCACGGATTTAATAATTTTATCGACTTCATAAAAAAATTTTGAAGTAAAATAATTATATTTTTTAGTCATCTTTAAAAGTTTATTCCATAATATTAAAAGAAAAACTCATTCTATTATACTCTCCTGGCTATGTCAAAAAAATTTAAATATTGTTTAGCTTTTAATTTTGTTAAATAAAAACTTTGAAATTAGCATTACAGTTCTTTAAACATTAAGAAAAGAATTTAATTTTAATTATCTTTTAGTCTATGGTCTCTTCATTTATGTACGTAAATGAATTGATCATGATCATACTTTGTTAAAGAAAATCAGGTAATAAATCTCTGAAGTGCGTGCTGCATTCTATTTTTATTGTTTAAGAAATTGATGTTTTTTTTTTTTTGGTTTATTGTTATGGGTGCAATTATATTGGCTTATCTATGAAGGCACTGATGTTTTTATTATGGCAATAGCACTTTATTTATGCGCGATGTGTGAACACTACTTTTGGCATGTTGACTAACGCTTGACTGTATGTATATAGCTTTTGTTTTTGTTAAACAACTCACCGACTTTATTTTCTTTTTCAAAAATGAAGTAAAAAAGGTTCATGAAAAATCTATACCTAGACGTTGGTTTATTTTTTTATAACAATTTTAAAAATATTATTTTTCAAATGTAAGATTACGTATTTAACAATTGTTTATATTAATTCATTTGTTTTGTTTTTTTTATTCACTGAAGAGAGTTAATTTTTAAAATATGAATTTAAATTTTTATTTTCATTATATGATTTGATCAGAATAAATTCTATTATTAATTCTTAACCCTTTATTTTATGCAATGGAGGATGAAATTCCAGTACATGCAATGTTTCATTAATTTTATACCCTCTTTGATTGTTTATATATTTAATGCAAAGGGAAGGGGAAAAATCTTCAATATTAGATAATTAAAAATGGTGATTCGTAAAATATTTTGATATGAATCATCATTTTTATTTCAACGTTAAAAAAAAAAAAAATTCAGTGTGCTCAATATTTAATAATAATTTCCAATTTCGCTCTCCTTGATTTTTTTTCTTACATTTTGTTTATTCTTAATAAGATTTATAATAAAATAAAATAATTCTTTTTTTTTTCTTGAATATTTTCATTCCTAAATCTATATAGAAATTTCCAAGCTGGTAAATACATAAAAATAACGTTTAGGATTTATTTGTCTGTCATCAGTTGAGGCTATTAAAATATCAATCGCTTCCATCTTCTATAAATTATGTTATTAAGAGTAGAATAATAAACCAAATATAAGTAAATAAAATTGTATTTATGTATAATAAATAGGTACAGCTTGTATAAATTTAGTGGGATATACTGAAAACAAATTGAAATTAATAATTCATTCAGTTAAAAGTAACAGTTTGTTGGGAGCTTTATTGTCGATCATCTACATTTATCAATGAACGGATGTTAGTAGGATTTCTGCCTGGATACTGTATAATTTTATAATATTGATTTTCTATCTTTTGATGACCTCTGTTGTAATCATCATCATAGTCTTTTCCTCTTTACCACAAGGTAGTGTGTGAGGTTCCTGCTTATAGAACAAGTTTCTAAACTCAGTTTTAATTCCATCGATGAAATTCATTAATCTACTGAATCCAGCAGTGATGAACAGCTTTATAGGCTGAATTTAAAGACATCCTATTGGATTCCAGCAGAAGGTTAACTATTTATGAAAGATAAAAAAACATGAAAAATAAAAATGATTAGGAAACACTTACCTACCAAATTATGAAATTAAAAACAGAAATACGAAAACTATACTTTTATTTATAAAAGTATTTATGCTTATTATTGTCTTGCTCCTTTTTTTTTGTTGTTTTTTTTTTGCTTGTAACATATGATTTGCAGATGGAAACTGCGGAGCCCCTGAGGGTCGCCGGAGGTAGTTGTATCCCCAAGCCGACAGCGATAGTCAAAGGCTACTCGAAGCCGACCCACACAGTCGCCCCGATGCCTCCGCGACAGGAACCCTCTCTCTACCAGTCGCTGGAGAAGGAGAAGGTAATCATCGATTCGCACTATAGCATCCCTAACAAGGTACGATAATTTACCTTATAATAGATTTTTCTGGTGATCGGGGGAACTCACGCGTCGCTCTCTTGCACTATAAGTAAATCACTTACTCTTCTGTCATGATAACTCATTTCTTACTAACATTGCATTGCTTTTTATTAATAAGATTAGATAATTTGCTATTAACTCTCTTTTGTATTTGTAAAATATTTTTTAAGTAATAAACTTTATGTTGATTCTATTTTCTTTACATAATATTTCTGTATCAAACGTTTCAGCCTAAAGGACTGTAAACTCCTATAGATGTAAATTTAAATCTTTCATTAGTTTATGATTATTATTACTAAAAATCATTAAAGGCTAATAAATAAATATCAAGACAATAAAATAAACTTAAAGTTTATTACAAATAAGGAACAAGTCTTAAACCAACAAAATAATTAAAATATAAATTGCCATTTTTTCTTTTGTTTTATTTATTTATGTTTTTTCATTATTTATTATTATACCATGATTGTTTTCTTCATGTTAATTTATCACTTTAGGGAGTTTTTGCATGTTGCTTGTTGCTGCTGAATTCATTATTATATTTATTAATTTTAATGTAAAGCTTGCCCTAGGTAGTGGGGGAGGGAGAGGGGGAAATGCACATTAGCCCAATATTCTCATCCCCACCCTTTCCAATATCCCACTTCATTAAGAACCATGAGTCTAGAGATCTTAAAAGGTGTAAATATCTCTTCTTAAATTTTAAATTATAAATTAAACTTATTTTTAATTCATGATTTAAAAAAAAAATGTAGAATCAAGTAGTGCTATTAGGAATTAATTTAAAATTCCAATTAAGATCAAATCTTTTCTGTATAATATCATAAAGAAATAAGTTCAAAATAACAAAAAAAATTTAATTTTTATTAATCAGTATTAAATAAATATTAACTAAATCATACAGGGAAAAAATAAACTTTCATAATTTTCATTAATTTTTATCTTTTACATGAGTTTTGACACTGGTTGTCTTCCACATCAGGGACACCTGGAAAAATCAAACAATAACACCGGGATCATTTGTTTTGTTTTTTTAAATTATATTCTTAAACTATTTATTAAGGTTTAATATTGTACCAATTATGTGAAGTAATAATAATAATCTGTTTATAGAAATTTAATCAGGTACAAAACCATCATATAAAGTAATTGTCTTTGTTGTTTATTTATATAGATATGTATCATGTCCTATTAGCTATTAGATCAATTTTATGGCCCGGATTCATTCTAAACATAATCTGAAAAAGTCAATTCCATAAAATATTTTTAGTAGGCACTGTTACGTTGATACTTCGAGGATAATTTATAACCTAAAATTCTAAAAGAAAACCTGAATAACATTTATTTCAGGCACTACGATAGATTTAAGTGTTTATAGTAAATTAGAATGGAGAAGGCTGCGGTTTCTTCCCTATTGGCAAACTTTATCTTTTGTGTTCTTACTTTAGACTGACTGTACTTTAATTTTTTTCAATTTCTCATTTATCTAAGCACGTATTAATTTATTGTATTTTGTTCATATTTTTTGTTTTATTTAACAACTTTTACTACCTAAATCATCAGGCACCTTTAAATAGAATTTTAAATCTCTTATTTTACACAAATAAACAAATCGATTGATATATAAAAACCTAGAACTCCATATAGGTCAAAAGCAAATAACAATATAAAAAAAAATATAAAAAAATATTAGAATTTTATAAAGAAAAAAATTCTGGGCACAATGGCGAGAGCACTGAGACAAGAGTCGGAATATTTTTCAACCTAGCATTACCAAACAAGTTTCATTGAAAGCAGCGACCTCATTTCTGTAACCTCCTCTTGTAAGCAGTATATGAGATGAGTCTTCTGGCGCTTTGCCAATTTCGTTATTGCTGTGTCAAATTTATTAAGATTGAGATATTTCTTGGTACACCCGTAATTAGTCCTTAGTCTTATAATTTGTGTTATATTGTGTCAGTTGAATCACATATTCAGAGCAAACCATGGAACACGACTCACTGTTGCCTATACTTGATAATCGTCTCTCTCTTTTGTTTGTGATTCCCAGTAGTATCAAGATTACAATTTCTTTTATTGGTTCTTTCTATAACAAATTCTATAGATCTGTCATGGTTACCTTGGTTCTTTCTTTCACAATTTGCCTTATCCCTGCATCCTCGCTTCCATACAATCCAACAATCCAAGGTGGCTTGATATCCACTGAAATTTGTACCAGTTTTTGTTTGTTGTTATATTATAGATCTTCTCACTCATATTTTATCGATGTATCTTGACTAATATTTATAATGATAACTAATTGTTAACAACTATATTCATGACATTTATTTTATGATTATATTTATCTTTTTCTTTTTTTTTTTTTATTGTTCTAGCTCGAAGCTGTACTGGAAGTCTCTCATGAAAGACAGTCATCGGTCGAAGAGGTTGAAGAAGCGATGGCGAATGTGAAGCCTATGCAGCCCCTCCTGCCCGGATACAATAAGAGAACGGTTTCCATCTCTCCGAGGACGATACCCCCGAACAGGAGTAGAGGTGGGTGTTTTTCATTTCAATTCAAAGATCATCAACTCCTTATCTGCAGTTGGTGGGATTTTATTCTAATCTTATTAGTATATTGTAAGACGGAAAAAAGCACATATTATGTCCCAGAATTGGGTAAGTCTTGGTTATTAATAAGTTTGGTCAATGGTTAAAACTCAACTCGACTCAACAAGTTGATCAATGGTTAATCAAATTAAACTGCCAGTTACGTTTTAACCATTGACCAAACATATTATTATCTAGGACTTACCCAATTCTGGAGCATATCATGTGCTGTGTGCCAGTTATTGGTCATGTAACTATTTCGCCAGGATATGAGTTTTATTTTATAATATTACATTTTAATAATAACATATAACGGTTAAGAACTGATTATCAAGAATTACTTAGCAAAATTCGCATTGCTGATCAGTTGTTAGAATTTGACCACCATTATATGTACTCAATGATAATAAACAACCCAAAAATGATCTTTTTAATTAGGTATCGTTATTAACAAATATATATTGATGAGGAAAAGGTTAAATCTTGGGCATCAACAAATTAACTTCATTTGCTACTACGATAACCGAAATTTTGTCACCTTCAATAGGTTTTAAAAGTTAAGAGCTTGATTGTGTAAAAACTGCTGGCACCTAACATTTGTCTTAAAACTGTTATTATTCAAATCTTAAATTTGATGTCAAAAACATCATCAAATTATTCTCTCTCCAAAATACCCCTTTCAAACTAAATTCTCAACCTTATTGCAGCTGAATACTATGTTGACTGATCAACATTTTCACCAGATTATCATTTTTTTTTTTCCACTTATTCCTGTCCTTTAAGGCTATGTGGGGATTTTCCTGGGCCATAGAAGAGGATAGGGATTTGATGCCTCAGAGTTAAAAGTCCCTTGGAACTAGGATGCGTATATATATATTATATATATTTTGTAAAATTTGGTTAATCAATCATCTGGTTGCCGGGCAACATGCATTTTGCACACGTGTTAGCCTGATCGGCTGGATTATCCCTCCCCCAGATTATCATTATGTAAAATTAATTATTATAACAACAAATTACTGTTTGTAACAATGAATTGTAAACTATTTGAAATATCCTTTGGACTTTATGAACCAAACTTTAAATCAAGAATCTCCTCCTCCCCCAGTCTTTGGTGTCCCGCTTTAACAATATTAAAATCTGATCACATTAATCATGTCCTATTATATCTATTTCAATAATCTGGATATTTTTCCAAAAATGGTTTAGGAAGGTTAGGAAATTCCATAAGAAGGTTTTTTATTTCACCCTTTTGTCCTGTAAAACTTAGTTTAGAGAAAAATTAATATATGTGTAAACATTTTACTGATTTAATTTTTTTTTTCAGCTTACCGACCTTTGGATACTTATCCCAGAAGTAATACTGAAAGAAACTTTATGGAAGTTGACTTTGCCAATTCATCTGTTAATTCTGGTAAAGATTGAATTCTTTTATTTTATATTTATATTCTATGTTTGACTCTTATTTTTAATTATCTTGTTCCGTTCTAATTTCCAAGTGATCATATATTATAACAAGATCAAAAAAACTCTCCCATTAGATATCTATCTTCCTTTTCCCTAATATATTTGAAGTATGAATGATTTTGAAGAAATACATTTATTTCTGTAAGAAAAACAACTTAATCAAGAAAATTAATTTCACGAACAGAATTAATCTAGCTACATACTCAACTGCCTGTAAACTTAAAATAACTAAGTATTTTTTTTATTGAGAACAATTGGGGATTGTTGAGGAAAAGCAAGATTCTTAGTTTGTAGTTCTTTCACTCATCAATCTTATAATCAAAATATATCTACAAAAATCTTTTCCTATTGTATCTAAAGTGTCAAAGAAATCTTAAGGTTATTATTCTTCGTTTACGTCTTTAACAGATTTTTAGTTTATCGTCATAGGCTGCAATAAATAGTGATATTTTGATTTTCAATAAAAACCTCAAAGATATGCGATAAGTGTCCCATGGCATATTGGAGGCTATCGTTAAAATTAGTCTGGGTATGTGTGTTCTCTCGAAAATGTTATGTTTAAATTTTTTAAAACGCCACCTGATATCCATGTGAAATCTTTAAAAAACAAATTTTTTCTGCCTCGATCCATCAACTTGTGAATGTTTTTTAAACTTTCTATTGTTTTCAATAACTTTTATTGAAGTTGTACTATGGATGAGGAAATTTGTGAAAATGGGCGTTGAGTTAAAAAGAAAGAAACCTATGCCATTCACTATTTACCGATAACCAGGTATTAATTGCACAAGATGAAGAAGATATAAGCTACCTATTCAGAAAAATAATAGATTATTATGTGCAAGGAAGCCTCCAAATAAATGACAGAAAAACCTAATATATGTGCACGGAGAAAGAAGAGATCACCGACCCAACATTATGCAACCTAATTAAAGTGGAACAATTTTGTTATTTGTGATCCATAATTGAAATTATGAAAGAATAGATGAACAAATCCGTTAAAGGATCACAAATTAAAAAAAAAGCAGTGAACGCTTAATTCTTTACACTGTGGCAGGAATATTCAGCCGCTCAGTATGACCCTGGGATTTTTGGAGGGGAGCTGCTAGGATATCAAGGATCGAAAGGGTAAAAAACATTACTATAAGGGAGGGATTGGAAATAAAGCAATATATCCTAGAGATGATGGGAGGAAGGAGAATCAGGTGGAATGGCCATGTGAGACAAATGGACGACAATGAATACCAAAGATAATTATGGATGGAGAGGCAGAGTGTAGAATTAGATGGAAGGAGAGTATGGCCGGTATGGGACTGCCGGAGGAGGAAGTGAAGGACCAGCAGAGGTGGAGAGGCTTGCTTAAGAAGGAGTTTGGTTGAGGAAAACTTCATATTAAAGAAACTCCTAAATAAAAAGAAACAAACTATGAAGTCAGGGACCCTAATTAGCATTCCTCATGAAATTACCTTTCTTTTGACATCTGGTTTGTCAAAATCTAATGTTCCCGAGAGCCAGAAAAGGGACTCATTCTACAATATAATAATAATAATAATTCTTTATTTATTCTGGAATGAGTCCCTTTAGAATAATACAGAAAGACAAAAATGTAGGCTAAGGAGTCTCAGAGATACATAAACAAGAATATAGTTTGATTAAGTAGTCAAAATAAAAAATAATAAAAGAAATTTTAAGTTACTTTCTGATTTAAATCAGTTAATTATAAAAAATTAGAAAAAAAAATATAAAAAAGGAAGAGGACCAAATAATAAAAGATCTTGAGGGACACCACAGGAGAGGGGAAGTGTCTTTGAAGGAGGTTGATCTGGGACGAATACATATTGGGATCGATCGGAAAGGAAGGATTTGAACCAACGCAGGACACTGTTGAATAGAGGAAGATTTTGTAATTTGGTAAGAAGGATGTTATGGTCAACTGTATCAAAAGCTTTGGAAAAATCTAGAAGGATGAGGATGGTAAGATTTGATGAGGGAACATTCTTCTAGGAAGTTGACAAGTTGGTTTTGGACAAGTTATAGTATATCAATTTTATGTTAAACCTAATCATTTAGAGTGTAGCATATCCATGTATATTTTATGTTTTCTCCTCTGTTACTTAGGATACCTATCCGACGGGGAGGTCTTACAATCAAAGTGCCGAGATATTCCGGACGGCTACCTTTCAGAGGGAGGTGGTGCTCTTTACCAGAGAATACAAGAGCACAGGTTAGTGCCTTCTTTTATTTATTCATTTTTTCCTGCAAAGGTTTATAATCAAACTATTTATTAAAAAAATATGTATATTTACACAAATCATGTTTCTATCAATAATTTTTTTTTCTTAGACAATTTTTTTACATTTATTTGAAATAGCAAAGGAAAATATTGAAGTCATGAAAAATTTCAAATCTTAGTTTTCAACGTAAATACATGTTATAAGGTCTCTTGAATAAAATTAAACAAGTTTCACAATATGTTATGTGTGTATTTTTGATCAGCCTAATTTAAAAACGAAAGATAATACAAAACTTAAATTACATATTTAATGAAGGTCTATGTCTAGGATATAACAAAACTTTTTTCACTAATATCTATTTACCAGAAGTATCACTCTATTCTTTTTATTTTACACATTTACGCAGTTTTCTCCACAACAGCTTTAACAATTGTGATTGGTACTGTTATGTTATTAATATCATTATTCCTTATTATTGAATGAGAAATAAATGTTTCCATGAAAACTAAATGCAGTTACATGGAAAATAAGTACTAGGCCAAAGGTCACCAAATATACGCATTATCACATTAT
Organism: Nezara viridula; assembly: GCA_928085145.1. Lineage (NCBI taxonomy): Eukaryota > Metazoa > Arthropoda > Insecta > Hemiptera > Pentatomidae > Nezara > Nezara viridula. The sequence continues at coordinate 2,215,449 of OV725081.1, forward strand.
GTATTTATTATTTGACGTTTCGGCTTAAGTAGCCATTTTCAAGGTCCTGCAAACTAATTTTAATATATGGAAGGAGATGGTCCGGGGTGGCGGTCATAAATAGACTAAATAGTGGCAAACCTATTTTATTAAAAGCCAACGTTTCGACAAGCTTTCTAAGCTTCTTCAAATTTCTCCAAGGTTACTTACCCAGGTTTTCCAATTCTATATGAAACTCCTTGCTGAACTCACCTGTAAGTCTCTATTTATATTCTTCTAATTTTATTTACTTATTTATTTTCTTTCTCCACATTCCTTTATGTCCATTTTTTTATATTATATGCTTTTTACTTTTCTTCCAATCTCTCCTGTAAATCTGTAGGAGTATATTCACCATTGCATATATTATATTATACTACAACAATTGTTACCATCTATTTGCTTCAGTTTAGGATCTTAGCTTCCTCTGTTTATATAACTTATTGTTCTTAATATTTTAATGTAGTTACTATTTATGATGTTAATAAGATTATTCCATTATAAAACACATATTAATTTTTAACAATCAGTTACATACATACATCTATTTTATAAAAAAAAAAAAAATTTACATAACAATTTTTAATTATTTTGGTTAAAATTAATGCAAAATTTATTATCTACCTATCATGCACCGCTTCATAAAACTTCTTAAAATATATATCACTAGCTGACCCGGCCACACGTTGCTGTGGCTCATTTCTGATTAAATAAAAAAGGGAGTAGAAAAGAAATTGGATGTTTCTAATATATTTTATGTAACAATACTTGTGAATATGCGATATTCTTTGTTATTCCAGTCTTTGTATAGGTATAGAGATTGTCTGGTTTTTCAACTCTAGAATTCGCAACATATAATTGTCTATATAAGAAGCAATCGGTCTCCAAATCACCCACGAAACATTACTAAATGTTTAAATCATTATATCTCTGCAACAAATCGTCAGATTTTATTGATTTTTTTTTTATCTGCAGGGAATCAAAAAAACTTTCAAATAATGATGGGTATATTCAAACAAAAATTGCATACTTTTTGAGTTATTTGCTTTAGTTTTAAACCCATTGTTACTTTTTTTTCATATTCTTTTCAGGGAAGGATGTTATATACATCAATTAAAAGGGCTTCAAGCAGAAGATTTTAGCCAAGTTTAATTAAAATCATTATAGCCGTTTAGGCGCTACAGTCTATAGCGACACAGGTTTTTTGGCCACCATTCCAAAACAAAAGACCGGAGGGTGATTAAATGTATATAAAAACCCTCCTGAATGCGATAGAAACATTATGTCAATACTTCAAAGCGGTGAAGAAGTTTCGGAGATTAGCGGTTTTGAACAAACAAACATTTACGTTTTTATTAATATAGATTATAATATTATTCGTCGGTTTGTCATTCTTTTATTTCATCGAATGTCGTTTTTTTATATTTAAAAATTATAAATAAATAATTAAAATACAATGTTAAAATTTTTAAGAAAAGAAAAAACGCAAAGAGAAAATTATTTGATCCCAAATTATGTGCCTCCTCCGTAGAAGATATTAAATGTTTTCTTCATCAATAACGCTTATTCATACAAGACTGGATTTATATTTATATTTTTATTTTTACTATTTTTTTATTTTGACTGATCACCTCAACCATCCTTCTCTTCAATTATTCACTAAAGCCAACCATCAATCCACAATTAAGACTGGATTTATTTTATTCAGGAGGTTTTTTAAAAAAGGAGGTTTTGTAATGTTTTTAAAAAATGGCCCCGAACCTAAAAGATATGACTAAAAAAGTAGACTATAATTTATTCTGTATATTAATTTTTGTAAGTTTGTATTTATGATTAAAGCAATTGTTGATAAGGTTAATAAACTTTTTAAAAAATTCATTCTTACTGAAAGTGGATTCATAAATGAAAGTTGTGTAATTTACATCATCAGATTTTTTTATTTAGCGAATTAACTTTTTATTTTTCAAATAAATTTTGGATGTTATTCAGTTAATTAGATAAGTAGTGTGTACTCATCATGTTTATAAACTGAACATATAGTTTATTATTTAAGTCTCGGGTGAAATCGCCAGACGACTAGTTGTAAGATATTTGTCTTATTATAAGAAAAATAAAAGCACTTTATTTAAAATATTTTTATTCTATATTCTACTCTTATTTCCGTTTTCCCTCTAATACCCTATGCATTCTTTTTCTACCATCTATGATAAGGGTTAGTGTTTCTCCTTTTGCGCTACTTGCAATTGTAAGGATTTCTCATTTTGCGCTACTTGCTATGATATGAATTAATGTACCTCCTTTTGCGCTACTTTCTATGATAAGGAATTCTCCTTTTGCGCTACTTCCTATGATAAGGGTTAGTGTATCCCTTTTAGCACTATGTGATATGATAAGGGTCAATGTTTCTCTTTTTGCTTTTTCATTCATCGTGCCATTTCGATTCTAGATAAGCGTTACTGGGCCAGTGCGTCTATGACTGTTTGCAGCTCAGTAATTTGACTGACGTTGAAATATTCTTGTTTGGAATACTTTTTCTCTATGGCCTGATATCTGGATGACTTTGTCTTCTTTAGACACTTGGCAAGTGTTTTCAAACAATCTTTTAAATCTTGTACGTGATAAGTTGAATATTTGATCAAAGTCAGACTCCATAGACTCTGGTCTACTTCTCCATTCGAAACGCACATAGCTATGTACAATGCAGAAGCTGCGATGATTGAAGGTTTCATGTAGCACAATTTGTATGACATGAGAGCGACGTCGGTGAGGTAAAACGCACACGCCTGTTCTACATTTGTCGCCTTTGCAACATTGGAATATCTTCTAACGAAGTGAGCCGGTACTGGCCGACCAAAGCTGCATTGCATATCTGTCACAATTTTCATTTCCATTTTCAAGATTTCGTCAGTTGATAATGAAGAGTCGCAGACATACAGCAGGTCGTTTATTTCCAATGGGATTATTTCTTCATATTTTGAAGCGATGAAAACTCCTGCTAGCGCTATCAATTGTAAATCCTTCCTCTTGTTCAAAGAATAATCTTCTTGAATGTACCTGTCTATTATTGATATGCACAGTTGAAAAGTTTCATGAACGAATTGGAAATGTTCATTGATCTCAACCAACCAGTCCACGAGGGCGAACCGTGTATTCTCTCCGAATCTAATCTCCATCCATGCATTACTACTGATAGGATACTTGTCCTCTATCCTTTGCAGATATTTGTAAATATCATTGGCGTACTCACTTACTCTAAAAAGACTTGAAAGCCTCCGCCTTCTCGTGATTTGGGGTGATTTGTTTGTTTCATCGTTGGATTCTACTTTCTTACAGGATGCCTTTTTAGTAATGATAGACCTCTTTGTTTTCTGCTTAGGTTGGTCTTTTATATTTATTTTCTTTATGCCCTGTTTCAGTTCTAAATATTTGCTTCTTGTAAGGATAGTATTTTTTATTTCTCCTAAAGCTTGCCTTTCAATGTTTTTCTGTCGTGGTTTCCTGTCTGGTACAGTATTCTCGACATCTACATAGACTTTGACTCTTTGCATTTTTGTTGGATTTTCGTAGCGTTATTCAAGTCAAATTTTTTTTTTTAAATAAATAAATTTTTTTTTAAATCAACAAAATTTCAATGAAATACATAAATTGTATTAGTTTAATTTTTTTTTAAATATAAATAAAGTTATTACAGATGTTGTATTCACTCATATGTTTTTAAATATTTCATAAATTATTATTTTGATTATATTTCTTTCTTTTTTTAAAAATTAAATTCATAGGAAGATGTTAAATAAATTGTTGATAAGAAATATAGGAAATGTTTTGTGTTTAATGTTCTTATGTTCTCTGCCTAGGACAGAAAGAACAGTGTATCTTATTTACTTATCTTATAATCTTATTTTATTTACCAGATTGTTAATGCAAGATCTCCAGATATGTATTTGCCAATTAGGAAACTATATTCTTAAAACAATCGTAAGATTAAGCAGTTAAATTGTTCATTTGTTTTGTTTTTTATTTTCTCCTCCCAGTTTCTCTCTTTCACTCCATGGTGTGTTATTTTTACTTTCACTTACGTATATATGTAATATATAGTAAGTGTAAGTATTGCGATCGAGAAAATTTTTGAATCTGAGTTTTCGACGGATTTATAAGTTTTGAGGTACCCTGAGTCGAAATGACCAAGTCCCGAAAAATGGTCTGTGTGTTTGTATGTTAGCAGTCTAGCTCAAAAAACGAAAAGTCCTATGAAACTGATATCACGTATTTAAGATAGGTATATGGCTTAGCTGTGACGGCAACTTTTTCCTTAAAATCGGCTAACCGGAAGTGCCACTTTATATCAACGCTGAAACACATTTTCACAGTTTTCTCAAAAACGGCTCTAATGATTTTGATTAAACTCGGTGTATCGTTGTATAATTAAGTGGTCTTTAATATAAATTAGGTCTTATCCCCATTGATGTCACTTTACAGGGCTTAAATGCCCAATGTTCATATATGTCTTCCTCTAAAGTACCTTTAATATGGTTTATTTTAAAAAGATAATTATTTCGCATTATTCAGAGTTACGAAAAAATGCTAAATATAACTTTTGAAAGAATTTGATAAGTTAATAAAGGAGAAAAAAAAATAAAAATGCAGAAAAATGTAGCTATAGACTGTAGCGCCTAAACGAATGTACCCATTTCATTGAAACTTCGCTATAGTCATTTTCTCGACACCCTTCTAATTTATCTATATAACATTCATCAGCGAAAAGAAGCTGAAAAAAAGTTACGAGGGATGGTAAAATTAAATTCCGAATAACTCAAAAAGTATACACTTTTTGGGGAATGTTGTTATGGTTTTCTAAAAGTTTATGGAATAGCCTAAAAAACAAAAAAAAAAAATCGTTAAAATCAGACAATTAGGAGATAAGATATGGTCTCTAGTTTTATTTTTAATACGTTCTGCTGGAATGGTTAAATCCTTTGTTTCGGTTTTTGAATTTTGAATATGTTAATAGCATTTCTCATTCATTCAACTGTAGTTTAATAACTCTAGATCTGATATTATATTTAAATAATTAGGTATATACCGTTCGTTTATTCCGAAAAATCATCATGTAACCTTTTAGAAAATTAAATTAGTGAATAATTTGATGAATTTACCCTTTATGATATCCCAACGGTATCCACTTACAATTAGTGTGACAACTTTTGACCTGTCTATGACAGACACTGAAAATCTCTTAATTCCGTTTTAATAAACTTTGCAATGGAAAATAACAGTTTAATGACTTATTGTCGTACAATCCATAATCAATGGATCGAACAATCCATAATCAACGAATCGTACAATCCATAATCAACCGGTGATATAATAAATAGGACTTTTGTTATTTTAATAGCATTTGTGTTTTTATAGCTTTAGCTCAGTTTAAAATGCAATTTAAAAAATTTTATAATAGCCTAACATGGCCAGAAAACAATTTTTATTGAAAGTTCAAAGAGTAAGTGAAAGTTGTGTATTGCGCGCACCAGATTTTTTTGGTTTCAAAACTGACTACTGTTGATTGGTGGAACCCTATCCTCGCTATTTTCCATGAAAATTCCTTTACATCATGTAACGTCACAATTTTAATGTTTTTTTGACCATGGCAGTTTTTGATACAGCTCATAATTATAGTTTTTATACTGGCATTAGTTAAAACTGAACTGAGAGACATTGTTTAAGTTTTCTTGTAACCTTAATATGTAAAGATAAACAAAAACATTCAATGGAATCAACGTTATCAGGATAAGAAACAAAAGAAATAGGTTATGCAATTTTTATGACCGCGAATGTATGTATTTTTACTGGGGTATTTGTTGAATGAGTTTTATTTTATAATTTAATATGTTTAGAATCCGATTAAGATTTGTTATAAACTTTTAATATTATAAAAACATGAAATGTGCACTTATGGGTCAGGTACAATTATGAAAATGTACTATATTATGCCTAGTAATGCCATAAATATTGTTACAAAAGTTTAACTTTGTTTGCACCCTTGGATATTATTTAGATAATCCTTACCTCTATCAGGTTATTTTCTTTACATGTCAGAATAATAATTCCAATTAGTTTGTATTTTTCTTTCACTCAGTTAACGTGGAGTGAGGTGATAAAGAAAACCGAATAGCTGTGATCGCCTTACACAAATTTGGAAGATGTAGGTCAGATTTTCAACACTTTGAAACCTTTGGGTATCAGCTAGATGTTTGTGTAATGCACTATAAATAGATATAATGCGACCCTATCTGTATGTGACAGATCTCGACTAGGCCTTCCCCACACTGTGAGAACAGCAAATTCAGTGAGAGCAGTTGCTGCTCGAATCTGAAGAAATTCCATTCGAAAACAACAAATCATGTCTCAGGAAATGGGAATCTCTGTCAGATCAATATAAATCACATAATAAAAAGTGACCTTGATGGGTGCATTTCAGAAAACCAAAAGAAAAAAAGAAATAGAAATATAAAATAAACTTTATTCATGGACAATGTCCCCTTGGAATAACAATAATGAACAGTTACATAAGAAAAAATACATATCTGGCCAAAAACTAACTTAATAAAGATTCAAAGAATACATACAAAATCTTAAACAATAGTATGTAAAGACTATAAAATAAAATGCATCTTCTTTACTATACTTATAATTGTATTTAAAAAAAAAAAAAAAAAAGTTACATGTATAGAAAGAAAGAGCAAAACCTCTAGAAAAGAAAAAAATATCAAAAGTATTTAAAATAAAAAGTATTGACTTTTTATGTTAAAACATAAACAGCTAAAACTCTACTACTAAATCCCCCCTCTCCCCCTAGAACAACTAAAAAAATACACAAAAAAACTCCCCTGTTCCAAAACATTCAATAATTAATTTAAAAAAAAGATCATAAGAATTTAATATAATTTAGGCTGTTATTTTCCGGGAAGACTAAAGCAAAGTAGACAAATATACATGGAGAGAATATAGAAACTAAAAAAATATATGAAATAGATGTCTAGGAGGTCCTGAAATTTTATTATTCCCATTTTTCGAGGGTGTCAGTATGCTGTCAGCTATTGGTGGTTTTATTCTAAACCCTCCCCTCCCCTCCCAAAAAACAAAGGTAAAATATAACTATGTTTTATGTAAAAAAAGTAATAAAAATTATCTGTTAAAGTATTATTGTTTGTGTAATTACATTTAAAAGGACTTTAGGAATCACTTAAACACCATTTCATATAGGTAGTTAGTTGCTTTCTTTTTTTCCAACTAATTATGGTTATTTTTATGAAAAAAAGCTTTCGGGCTGAAGCCTCCTCTCCTCCTCCCCCCCCCAAAAAAAATGGTAAAATATAACCATGTTTTATGGAAAAAAATATTAAAAAATTATCTCTTAAAGTATTATTGTTCCTGCAATTACATTTAAAAGGACTTTAGGAATCACTTTAAAACCATTTCATTTAGGTAGTTTGTTTCTTTCTTTTTTTCCGAAGTAATTATCGTTATTTTTAAGAAAAAAAAAGCTTTGGGCTGAAGCTCTCTCTCCTCCCCCCCAAAAATGGTAAAATATAACCATGTTTTATGGAAAAAAATATTAAAAAATTATCTCTTAAAGTATTATTGTTCCTGCAATTACATTTAAAAGGACTTTAGGAATCAATTAAACACCATTTCATATAGGTAGTTAGTTTCTTTATTTTTTTTCCAAAGTAATTATTATCGTTATTTTTAAGAAAAAAAAGCTTTTGGGTGAAGCCGCCCCCCCCTCGAAAATTAAATCCTGGATCCGCTATTGCTAGGAACAGTAACACTATTTGAAAGTAGCATAACCTGTTGTAACTGCTACTCATAATTAGCTGTTTTGCACATCACTAGTATTCACGATAAATAAATAATGAACCGTACAAATCGATACTGACTGAGTAATCGATGTGTGGGACGGAATCGATAGGAGGAGCTGTGTTCCCTTACCTAGCCCAGCCTGACGTCAAGGCCTCTATTGATTCGCCTTACCTCAACTTCTCCCTGTTTGTCGCTTCCTCTTCCCCTCTTCCTTGCATTTACACATTTCACGAACTATTTGGAATCATAGATATTTAAATAGTTGTTTCTCTATGATAGTATTTGTTTTTGTTTTACATCTGATCTAGGTAAAAAGAAAATTTTAAAAAATTTGGCATAGCACTGATATCGCTATTAGTTAAGTAAGATAATTGTGTTTGCCATAGTTTGTGAAATATCTATATTTACCTTTATAGTTCTTGTTTTCTTGCAACTTCTGTAATATTGTTCCACTATTTTATTTTATAATCTACAAATTTTATAAAAAATGACAGCCGATTTTCCGCTAATCACTAGCGGATCCAGGATTTAATTTTGGAGGGCGGGGCTTCAGCCCGAATGGTTTTTTTCATGTAAATAACGATAATTAATTTGAAAAAAAAAGAAAGAAAGAAATGAACTACCTATATGAAATGGTGTTTAAGTGATTCTTGAAGTCCTATTAAATGTAATTACACGAACAATAATATTATAAGAGATATATTTTTATATTTTTTTCTATAAAAACTGGTTATATTTTACCGATTGGGGGGGGGGGTTCAGCCCAAAAGGCCCCCCCCATCGTAAATCCGCCTGTGTCGCTAGTGTAGTAGTAAACCGATAGATTATATTTGTTGCATTTCCACTTTAAGGAACAATTGCTCCATAGCACGAAATTTGATATTGTTCATAGTAGACGATACCTTTTTGAAGTTTAAATAGATTTTTAACATTTTCGATCGTTTAAATTCTAATTCAAAGTTTCTTACTTTTATAATGATTCTTAAAAGTCATTGACAACAGAATGATATTCGATATCAATCAATTGGGAATTTCTTGATATTGATATGAACTTTAGATTTATGTTAATTTCATATAATTGATAATATGTGATAGACGATATTAAAATTTATAAAAAGTTACCATAGAGAATCCAGGAAAGTTAAATTTTGTAATTTTTAATCCAACCACGTTTTATGTTGAATAACAAGCAATAACTAAGAAAATGTTTTATTTAGGTTACAAAAAATTACTTTAAAGTAAACTAGATTAAATTTACATTAAATGCATGTAAATGTATTCTATTTTAAAACAATATAAAGGGGACTTTTAATTTTTTATAAAATCACGGATTCTTCTAGATTTATTTTGTAAGCCCTCAACTGGAATAAAGATACCACACTTTCGGAAAAACTTCGTTGTTCGATGAGCTTTTAGTCGATTTTATATTTTGTCTAATTGAGTACAAATATTATTAGTACGGTAAAATTAGGGATCGACCCAAATATATTTACATTTTTTTTACTCAGTTACGGATAAATCTCAACTTACTCTGTCACCAACCTCGACTTAATTAATATAGACTTAAAGCCCATCAATTAAGGAAGTTTTTCTAAAAGTGTATCTTCAGTCCTTTTTGAGGGGTTATAAACAAAATCGTGAGGTATCCTTGTGTTTCCCATAGTTTGTGAAATGTATGTACTTACCTTTATAGTTCTTGTTTTCTGCAACTTCTCTAATATTTTTCCATTATTTTATTTTATAATCTACAATTTTATAAAAAATTATCTATTTTCCGCTAGTGTAGTAGTAAACTACTGCATCGGTAGTGGTTTCTTGAGATAATTTTAAGTTATTGAAATGTTTGATCTGACAAAAAAAAAGCTAGTAATATTTTGTAAGAGTGTTTTCTAAATATACTTAACTTGTTGACCCGTGTGAATAATTCTCAGAAAACTTTCTTTATTGAAGGAATGGCAAAACAATATGGAAATAAGTAGATCCTATGTATTATGTAAGGGAGGAATTAATTGTTTTTCTTGGGTCGATTAAAATATTCTATTTAACATAATAAACCAAAATATTTATACAAATTGCTTTGCTAGAGCCTATTTCTAAACGCTGACTGAAAAAGTAACATTCAAAATAAATCCTCAATCATAGGATTTCCTAAATTATTAAAAATTATAAAATGTACCAAAAAAAAAAAAAATTTAAGAAATAATAAAGCAAATATATGCCAGGAAAAAAAAATGTAGTAGAATAGTAAATACAGTATTAAAGAGGAAGATATTATTAAGTATACCAAAATTAATGGTCTGTATCTTTGTTAATAATTGTCCAATTTTTCTTTTTTGTTTTGTAGGCAATTTAGTAATCTTTCTAATAATGATGGGTTCCATCCAGAAAAAATACTTTCTGAGTTATTCGCAAATACAATTTCTTTTCCTTCATAACTTTTTCCCCAGAAATTTCGGGAAAATAGGACTATTTTTCGCATGCGAAGTAGGAGAATATCTTCAAAATGAGTGGTCCGACAAAAAAAAAACCTTTCAGAAATAATATATAAGATGATATATGATATAATCTTAATACGCAGCTTACTTAATTAGTTAGTTAATCATCGATTAATATTAATCGAGGTTGCTTGCTTAATCTTATAATTAGCTGAGCGAAGTAGTTCAGTGAGTTAGGCACTGGACTGTTTAACTCAAGGTGTCGGGTTCGAATCTCACTGATGTCAAGTAATTTTTCATCAGTCATGGATCTACACTGTGATCAGGAGACTCTTCTGAGGCACAGAATAAATATAAATAAATAATTAATTAATGGTTTGAGCGTGATCCTGGGACGATCACAAAGGCCTTTGAACAACACCTCTTAACAAACTACTGAATCCTTCATGGGTATTAATGGTACTTTTTTTTTTTTAATATTGCCAAAAATTGTATTTTAACAACAAAATATTAGCATAAATGTAGAGAAAATGATAAGAAAGACAAATTGAAGTAGAATCATAAGCCCACCTTTCTTAAACTCAAAGATGGTTACCATCGATGTAATTCGGCTCGTTTCTTTATTCATAGATTGAATCACCAATGGCTCACTGTTTTTATTTATTTTTGTTTTTGAATTAAATTATTATTTCCTTGTTTTTTTTTGTATGTGTTTTGTTCCCAAACGTCCACTGGAATCCAGCTGGTCGTATCTGAATTCTGCGTAAATAATTTTTCATCGGTAGCGGGTTCAATCAATTGATAGAATTAGCGCTGCGTTTAGAAACTATTCATATTATTATAATAAATAATAATAATAAAAGGCTTAGCGAACCCGAAGGTTCGATGCCGACACCACCAATCGCTTATTACACACCTCCCTCCACCGTTCGCCGTCCAAACCCAGTCCCTTCATATCGGCTTTAATGCAATCTTCCCACCTTCGCTTCGGTCTACCCCTCGGACGCTTACCATTCGGCACAGCAAATATTAACCTTTTACGAATTCTCTCGTTACTAAGCCAAACAACTTTACAAGCCCATTTGATTCGCCGCGATAAAATTACCTCAATTATATTACCCGGATACAATTCACGCAATTCAGCGTTGTGTAACCGTCTGAACTCTCCGGTTAACTCATCCTTCTTCGATCCGAATATTCTACGCAATTAATTTTTCAACTTTATTTTCAAAAACCTTAAGACGCTGCTCATCCCTTAATGTAAACGGCCAAGTTTCGTATCCATAAAGAACTGTAGGCAAGATAATTGTTTTATAGATTCTAATTTTTAAGTTCCGAGACAAGAGGCGCGAACTAAGTAGTTTTGTCACAGAAAAATAACAAGCATTTCCCGCCTTCAGTCTAACGTTAATCTCTTCTTCAATTTCGTTTTTTCTAGTTATCGTAGAACCTAGATACCTAAATTTATCTACCTGATTCATATTATTAGAAATGTATATTAGAAGAAGAAGTATGAAAGCAGACGTGTAATCTCTTCCATTAGATATCTGGGTCTGCGCATTGGCCGTAAGATATCGGAAACAGAAACATTAGCACCCTCTTCCGTTCTGAAATAACACTAAGACCTAAATGATGTCCTCTCTCTCCCTCTTCCCCTCCCACTCCCGTAGCTACCCTCACTTTTAGGAGGCATTTTTTCCTAAGAAATTTCCCTCCTCCCTCCCCCCAACCTTCTCCCTTGTCACAATTTATTTCTCGAGCCTCCTAATTCTAATGAGGGGAGGGGGCTTTTTTATTTTTTTAATCTCGACTCCTCCAAGTTCACAGAGGCCTATTCCCAGCAAAAGCCTACTTCAGTTCCGCTGGATGCTCTCGAAAGGCTTCCTGAATGTAGTTGTTTCGAGTGTTGTATAATTAAGTTCTAGTGGTTCCACATCAACGAAGTTCTTTATGTTAGAGTAAAAAAATTAAATAACTTTCATCAGAATTATTCTATTTCAATAGAAAACTTATCTTCTACATATAATACTTTTGTATGGATTGGTTTTCCGGCTCTCTGGAGCGATGGATTCTAATGAATGAGGTATCCAACGAAAGGGGATTTAATGGAGAAGTGACCAATCACAATTTCTACAATTTTAATAAAAAGCATTGAAAAATTTGGGAGGTTTTAAAACGTAAATGGTTTTAAAAAATCGGCTGCTCAAGGCCTGCACAACTGCAACCCATGAAGGGTCTTGGGTTCAGTACTATTTAGGGAAAGTTCTGTTTCAAGGCCTACGGTTGTGCAGGGAGGAGATCGCGCCAGGATCACGCTCAACCGCCAGGTTTCCCCCCTTTATCAATTATTTAATTAAGGGTACCCACTTTATAGAGGATGGGTGTGCCCCAGAAGGGTCTCCCGACCCAGGGTCGCCCCACGGCCAATGAAACAGATAAATAAATTTGAATAAATAAATGAGTCCGGATTCGAACCTGGGACGTTGAGCATCGGAAGCTTAGTGCCCTACCACTGAGCTACCCCGCTGCTCAGGACGGTATAAATTTTATTTTTAAGATTTAGAGGCAGAGGACCCAATAAAGTTTTAAGGTCCTCAAATGTTCTCTTTTCAAAATAAATTGTGATTCTTTAGACTTTCTACAATATATACATATATTACTAATCTTGTATCCGAAATCTTTTTAAATTATAAGAGTTATATAACTACTAAATGTAAGAAAGTGTGAATGAAAAATCATCTGTATGATTTTTTTTTTCATATGCCTTCAAACATCATTTCATATATTTTATTTGTTTAACTTCCTTTGATTCTGGATAATGAGAGTTTTACTTTATGAGGATCCATGGCTGTTTGGTGTTTTTTGAACTATAGATTTGTGAAAAAATCCGAATATTCAGATCGAAGAAGGTGAGTCAACCGGAGAGTATAGGCGGTTACACAACTCCGAATTGCGCGAACTATATTCGGTTAATATAATTGAGATGATCTAGTTGAGGCGAATAAAATTGGCATGTAAAGTCGCTGGGATTAGTAACGGAAGAATTCCTAAAAAGTTAATATGCGTTGTGCCAAATGGATCTGGTGGGGTTGGGTTTAGACGGAGCCCCGTGGACGGAAGAATGTGGACATTGATTGGTGGTGTACGTTTCAATCTAATGTCTGACATCCAAGTCTGTCTCATCTTTTTCTGGAAACATAAATACCTAATTTCTTTTCGTATCGTTATTTACGCTTTCCTTAAATACGACTGTGCCATTGCAATACCCGAAGCCTCCTTGTGCAATATAGAAGCCTTCTAGATATTGTAGAATAATACCAGCCATCTCGGAACATGGAGCAACAAGTCAAGTCGCCATTCGAGTTCTCTGTATTGCTCCTGTTAGTTCTTTGATTTCCCAGCGGGCTTGTTGAGTCTCCTCGAATGTTATCATGTCGGGTCGGTATTGGTATTTCGGTCGTTTGGTTTTGTTATAACTACTTATAGAATGGACATATCTAATTTAGCGTATCTTTATCGTAATCCAGATTATGGTGATTTGAATTACGATAAATTGGTTTTGTTGTTACTGTGAGCTCCTGGGAGATTATCTCGTTCTCTGATTCAGTAAAAAGATAATCATAATTTATCCTACTAATAATCATTTTACTCAGTGTAGAGATAAATCTCAATTACTCTGTCACCATACTCAACATATTTAATATAGACTTAAAAATTTAGGAAGTTTTCCTAAAAGTGTATCTTCAGTCCATTTTGGGAGGTTATAAACAAAATCGCGAGGAATCCATGATTTTATGAAACCCCATACTTACCGTAGTTTAACTGTTTAAAAGTATCCTTTAAATGGCTTTAAGAAAGACAAAATTTACTTGCATTTAATGTAACTTTTATGTAGTTTGTAGGCTAAATTAAACATTTTTTTAATTATTTCTTTTTATTCAACATAAAACGTGGTTGACTTACAAATGGTTTACAGCTACTTTTTTTTAGGTTTTAAGGTCTTCTATCACGTAATACCAATTATATGAAAATATTGTCAATAGTTTTCATATTGATAGGTATCGAATACAATGCTGTTGTCAATGACTTTTTAGAATTATCAAAACAAAGGAACTTTGAATAATATTTTAAACGATCGAAACTGTTAAAAAACTAATTAAACTTCAAAATTTTAGCCCCAGCCAGATACCTATCCTTTCATGATTAACTCCAGTCCCATCCGAATCCACTTGTTTCCACCCTTCTTTCTTCGTCGATTCCTGATAATCCCCCTAGCCGTCTGAAAAGATGATGGCCTCGTGATCTTCTCACCTAGAATTAAATATGGAATGCTACCATTGGGTAGTATCTCTTCAAGTCATTTCATTTCATTATTTCTAATGTGTGCATTTTTACTAGTTGTGTTGTTTATGCAGTTGTAAATTTCATTAAATAAATTTTAAAAAAAACTTCAGAATGGTACCATCTACTGTAAAAAAAAACAACATGAATTTCATGATTTGGGGTTATTTATGCTTAAAAAGGAAATACAATAAATATAATCTCATAATTATCTCCGTAAAAGGGAAAAATCTGGCGGTTGAGCGTGATCTCGGTCAAATCGCCTCCTTGCACAATCGTTGACCTAGAAACAGTGCTTTCCCTAAATAGTGCTGGACTCAAGACCTTTCATGGGTTTTAGTGGTTCAGTTTTTGGTTTTATTTTAACTATCTCCGTAACTATAAATTTTATCAAAAAAATGTATTGAATCATTTTTATTGAGATTTTAATGTTCTTTAATATTGCACTGAGCAAACTCTTGAAAAAATTCGTAGGTTTTTAGATATACACCTCCCTCCCCTCCCCCCTCCCCTCCAAAAAAAAAAAAAAAATATATATATGTTTTCTGACTGGGGATTGATAAAGCGGAAAACGCTTTATTATGCTGAGCCTCGCCAGTCTCCTTAAGCGATTTTTTGTTACTTCATTTGTTTTGAGCGGGATAGCTCAGTGGGTAAGGCTCTCGGTTCCGGGTTGGAATCCGGCTGATGGTAGCTAATGATTTATTTTGGCCGTGGATCCACCCTGAAGGGCACACACACCTAGTCTCTGTGGGCACCCTTAATTAAATAATTGATTGAAGAGAAAAACCTGGCGGTTGAGCTTGATCTTGGCCCAATCTCTCTCCCCTCCCCCCCGTACTATATCGTTGACCTTGAAAATGTGTTCATAAAGCATTGAACTCAAGACCTTCATGTGTTTTAGTGGTATTAGAATGTTAATCTGTTCATTTCTTGAATGTTCCTAATACAGATTCAAACAATTTGTTTATTAAACATCCCCTCCGCTACTTCTTCCTAATCGCTTCAAGAAGGACAACCCCTCAGGACATTAGCGGTTAGATAAGAGAGGAATTATCTGGAGATGGGAGCAAGGGTAGGGTTGTGAAAAGGGGAGGGCTAAAATTCGCAGGGGGGGAGGGCCTGCCTCGGAAGATCCTCTGATCTTATCAAGACAGCTTAGGCTAAGAGCTTTGTTATCCCACCGCAGCGGAGTTCTTTGGGTCAGCATGTCCTCTATCCTTGGAATGGGTCGACGCCACTGCCAACTGTATCGTTATTGTCCGCTACGGTTCCTATATCTACACTATATACAGTGTAAAGATCTAGATCTATATAAATATATGTGTAGATATCTAGTGTAGATACAGGGTGTTTCAAGGTTAAATGGACAAGCTGCAAAAATGAACTAAGGAGCTCAAAACAAGTAAAAATTTCCTCTGAAGGTATGTTCGCAAACGCTTTGTTCAGGGGATATTCACACCTAAAGATTTTCGTTGTTATGAAATATTTATTTATTTATTTACAACAATCCTCAACCTCTTACGGGTCATTTTAGCCCTTACAAAATATTTATTTTACATTGATTTTAGATGAAATTAAATTTAACAATAAATTGAAAGCATAAAATATTTAAAACAAAAAAAGGGTCAGCAAATTTTAAATTTTGTTGTAAAGGTGCGTTATTTGAAGAAATGTAAAGACTTTTTTTGCCAATTAGTTATTATTTTTTAGAATTTCAGTTATATCGTTCTCCAATTTAACTTCATTACGTTGTTTTTCATATCCATAACATTCAGTCAAAATGTGCCTGACTATTAAATTGACCCCGCAGCAGAGACACGGAGGGGGCGTCCCCTTTTTCATCAGGTGCTCATGAGTTAGCCAATTCGGAGCCTTGTCAGGATTATTATTATTTCTTCTCTTCTATTTATCTGAAGGTCTGCTCGATTGGGAACTACAGAGGGCTCGATCATTCTCAACTTATTCTCTCTTAACAAATGCCAGAGACCCTGCCATTTTTCCAGAGCCTTTCTCTTTACCAAAGCTATAACTTCTTTTCTAAAAACATCCCCTACTGGAGTTCCTTCTGTAATTGCTTGTTTTGCCATGATATCGGCTAGCTCATTACCTCTGATCCCTGAGTGACCCGGTAACCTCAAAAATTGTACCTTACATCCTACACCCTCCAATGTTTTATGAATATACAATATTTTATGAAAATCCAATATTTTATGAAATAAATAAAACCTATTTATTTGCGCTAACTACTTATTAATTAAATATAAATATTAACATTCATATTAAATGTTGTTCAAACGCACGATGGAGATATTAGTAACTCTTTGAGATGAGATATAATCCGTTTAAGCCATCAATTGAGCCAAAAAGCCCTCTCGCTTGAAGAGGGGGGGGGAAGCGATGTGTTGGGTGTTGCCAGATTTAGTTGGGGTTGGGCACCCCATGGGGTGGCGCCCTCTGGTGAGATATGAATCAGCTTCAAGTCCCTTTTCTCATTTCTGTGCTGCAGATATTTTTCCATAATACAGGTTTATATACAAAAATTCAACGTGCAAAAAAGGGTAAATTCTTTTTGAAACCATCCAGACCTTGTCCACAGACGCTAAACAGTTTTTATTTTTATATATTTTTTTACTAGTTATTCCTCTATTTAATGGCGATTCCAAAACTATAATAAAACAGTTTTTGAGACTCCTATTTAGCGATCCTCGATCAATCTGGTTATCATGCTAAGGATTTTCCTCTTTCTTAACACTTCTTTCTAGGAGACTAGTTGGTATCCACTTTTGCTGCCGTATATCACAGCTGGTTTTATCATAGGCTACTAAAATAATTGCAGGACTTAGGAGGCTCAAAAGAAGGTGGATAAGGGATCTTCTAGCTTGAAAAACCCATGTTAAAATCAAGATACATATGGATACCGTAGGGCTCTCCACATTCCCTCATGCTGATCAGTGCTAATGTTCATATTCTTTCCTATATCAAACTCACTGATATTCAATATGGTTGACATGTGTGGAAGATAAGAACGATAAATATTAAAACTTAAAGAGTAATTTATTATCGACATTTTCGGTTTAAAAAACGGTGCTTTAAGCTGACAGAATTTGAAACACCTAATATTTTTTACACAACTTGAAGTGAATCTCAACTTATTTCCTGATAAACTCTCAACTTAATTAATATAATCTCAAATCTTATTAAACGAGGAATTTTTTTCTAAAAGTGTCTGCTGTATAGTTGGACGATAATAAAAAAAAATTGGGATTAATTCATGATCTTTTTAATAATGGAACTAAGCATAGTTAATATCCTCACAATGAGAAATTCTATTTTTTAAAAAGTAAATTTTTTATAGGCTACAGTGAAGTAATTTTCAATTAATTAAATTAGAAAATATTTTAAGTTATTGTTTTCCCAGCACTGTCATCATCACCTATGCCGATGACACGTGTATCCTATTAGTTAATAATTAGTTGCATCCCAAACTCTTCAATCGCACAACACAAGTCCCGAAAAATGGTGTCAAAACTGCACGATTAAAATAAATCCTATCAAATTACCTTTACTTTTCGTCGTAAACCTATGACCTCCTGTTCTACAGTATCCTTCAACAATAGCCCACTTATCCCTGTTGAACAAATCCGAAAGCTAGGACTCCACTTTTACAAACGACTCACTTGGCACCCCCATACCAGACTGAAACGACTAGAAACCGCCCGACGTTTCCGACAACTCCAGCGCTCACTAGACAAACGCTCTAAACTTCCAACAATTTACAAAAGACTCATACATATTACTATAATAAGGCCTATTTGGACTTACGGGATCGAGCTTTGGGGCTCTACTAAACCATCAAATTCCTCTCGTATCCAATCCCTACATTCTAAAATCCTTTGTAAAATCCTCAATGCTCTCCCTACTTTGTCACAAATAAAATCATCCATAACGACCTTAATTTACCGTATGTTTTCGATTTAGCTCAATCCAGAAACCTATCCTTGCTTCCTCTTCTATTCCTGATAACCCTCCGAAGCTTCTGAAAAGAAGATGGCCTAGGGACCTTCTAATATTCAAATTATATTTCTAATATAGAAATATAATTTGAATGCTACTAATGGGTAGTTTCTCTTCATATTGTACATGTCATGTTACTTATTTCATATTTACTTGTTGTATTTATCATTTAATACAGTTGTAAATTTCAATAATAATAAAAAAAGTTATTGTTTTCTATTTTACAAAAAAACGTAACATTTAAAAAATCTCGAAATTTTAATTTCCTACTTCATTCGGACCATTGTTCATATAAACTTTTTTTGAGCTCTTGAGTTCTGCTATCACTCTTTTGAATATTTCCCTTCAATTTTTTAGACACCTTTGATACTATGCCCTAGAGCCCCCCTCCTCCCCCCCTCCGTGTTGACGTAATAGTGATATTGCCGAAGCGTGAACTAATTACTGACGTGCCTTTGCCCTTTAGACAGCCCAGGTGTGGGTTCGATAGGGCCCCATTGGCTGAGGGACAAAGGGGCGATACTACTATCGCTTAATGGAATGCTTTGTCAGCAGTGAACGGACCCGACGTCGGTGTATACTGTATAGTCGAATAGGGTAAGTTCATCATCCGTGCTGTAGAGCTTACCCTAGTTAGCATATGGAGGTATTTTATTGGTCGGATCATATAGCATCACATTATATGTCAGGTTTTTAGTCCCGTGTTAAGATATCAGTGATTTTATTGTATCAGAATACGACTATTATACTCGGAGAAAGAATGGTTATGGTGATTAGTTAAAAAAAAAAAAAAAAAAAAAGTAAAAATAAATAGGTATATTTATTATATTATATTTATAAAATTCAGGCCTTCATTAGCGCTGGTCAAACGAAGGGTTTCGCAAAACAGAGGGTGTCGCAAGACAAGTTTTGCGTTTGACCAGCCCTGAATTTCGGGCCGAAACGTCGGAAAAAATAAAAATAAATATACTAATTTTTTTTTTTTGCTTTATTATTTTCAATAATGAACCATTGTGATTGACCAAAACTTAACCCCCTCTCAAAATTTGAGGTTAAACGTTTCAGGATACGTAGAATTCGAAAAACGAAGAAAAAAATGTTTGTCCGTTCGCCGTCCCCGCATTTTCTCCGAAACTATTGGATCTATTTTTTTTTTCAAATTTGGATATAAAATCAAAGCTCACCCGAGGATGATCCTCCTTCATCCACATTACTATCTGCCTTTTACTTTCAAAATGGCGGCCGAAAAACTTGCGTTGCTACAGACTGTAGCGCCTAAAGGAATGTACTGATTTCAATGAAAATTGGATTAAATTTTCTTCTCGATGCCCTTTAAATTTATCTAAATAACGTACTTCAATGAAAAGAAGCTGGAAAAAATGTTACGAGGGATGGTAAAATTAATTTCCGAATAATTCAAAAAGTATACACTTTTTGAGTATGTTCTACTGCAAAGATTATATCCTTTGTTTTATTTTTCGAATTTTGAATTTGTTACTGAAGTAATGCTAGTTTTTTTAGCGTATTAATTATGATTAAAAAAAAAAAGGTTAGTCCAATAATTGGAATCACCTTTTATTTATTTTTCTTTGTAATTAGGAAGGTAATGTTACTTTAGATTATAATTGTTTGGAAATAATAAACCATTATGAAATAATTTGCAGCGTTTTTTTACTGATCACCCCAACCGTTTTTTTACTGAATTAGAAACAAAACAAAATTAGAACCAAAACAGAAACTGAACCATTTGGACCTAGCTTCACAGATATACGGGACCCACATACGTAAGGTGACCAAATTTTAACTTCTTGGTAAAGGGGGACATCATTGACCGAGTTAAGGGGACATGGAGGTTCTTGATTAAAAATTTGGTTCATTAAGTCCAAACAATATTTCAAATTAGTTGTTACAATGATTAATTTTACGTAGCAAATTTTAATCAGTCGGCATAGTATTCAACTGAAATAAGATTGAGAATTAAGTTATAAAGGCGCATTTTTGAGAGCGAAATAACTTGATGATGTATTTGACTTATAATTTATGACTTCAATAATAAAATATTTTTTTAAGACAATGTTTTGTGCCAGCAGTTTGTATGCAATCAAGCTGCTGTTTTTCGAAATGCTATAAACTTATTGAAGGCGACAACATTTCGGTAATCGAAGGTGTAAATGAAATTAATTTGCTAATGTCCAAGATTTAAATTTTCCATATCAATATTTTTTTTTATAACGATACCTCATTAAAAAGATAATTTTTGGATATTATTAAGTCCATTCAATGGTGATATAATTCTAACAGCTGATCAACAATACGAACTTTGCTAAGCAGTTCTCGATAATCAGCTCTTAATAATTATTCGTTATTATTAAAATTTTAAATTATAAAATTAACAAAAATATATGAAAATCATATCCTGGCGATTGAACATGGCAGTTGAAAACCGTATATTCTTTTCCCGTTTTCGAGGTTGTATATTCTTTCCATAAATCGGAACTTTTTGGTCACCTTACACATACGTAAACTACAAACTTTTCGTTGAAAAACATCCAGAATTGTAATTATAGCTCCATGGTACATTACTTTACACTGAAACCTTCACATACTAACAGATAAATATATTAATTTACACGAATTTCTTAACGCGCTTATACCAGATATCGCCTCGATTAACAAGACTGATAGCACACTTAAGAGGCTAAAAAGAAGCTGGATAAGAGATCTCGCTTAAATACTAATAATAAACCAAGATAGAAAGGGGTGCCGCTGGGCATTCCACTCACTCCTTGCCTTGCTACTATTATACTTCCCGACATCATTTCCACTGCTTGTCAGTATTTATGACGGTTGTGGGTGAAAAAAAAAATTATAAAAACGAAAAAAATTATTGTAAGTTGTTTCCATACTATGTTTTCTAATAGCCTAAAGCTAAAGTTGTTTTTGTTTAGGTTAGGTTGTTGATCCAATATATTCCGATTAAGTAGGTTTAATGAAGGAACCTGATTCTAGATTGTTTCCTCTCCGTAGCTATATCCACGGTATTACTTCCTACCCCCCTCTTACTCCAAATTATACCCTGCTGAAGACTTAGGCTGTATTTAAAACACAAATTCAAATACATCTTTTGTTTGTTAAAAAGTGCATATAAAATACATTGTTTTTAACTATTTTAAAATAAAAAAAAAGAATTTTAAATTAATTTCCAAGATATTAAAATACAAAAATTTCATTTTCTATATTAAATACACAATAAATTGCCAAATAGAGTAAATTTCCTGCTGATCGTCCACCAGAAAGAATTTTGTATTTTATATTACTTTTTATTGAATTTTAACACATTCTGTCACAATTAAGAGCCCTAGTAATATTGATAGGAATTAAAATTAAATTTAATTTAGGAATGAAGAAATTAAATTAAATTTAAAAAAAAATATTAATAATAATAATGATAATAAGGCTTAGCGAACCCGAAGGTTCGATGCCGACACCACCAATCGCTTGTTACACACCTCCCTCCACCGTTCGCCGTCCAAACCCAGTCCCTTCAGATCGGCTTTTATGCAATCTTCCCACCTTCGCTTCGGTCTACCCCTCGGACGCTTACCATTCGGCACAGCAAATATTAACCTTTTAGGAATTCTCTCGTTACTAAGCCCAACAACTTTACAAGCCCATTTGATTCGCCGCGATGAAATTACATCAATTATATTACCGGATACAGCTCACGCAATTCGGCGTTGTGTAGCCGTCTGAACTCTCCGGTTAACTCATCCTTCTTCGGTCCGAATATTCTACGCAATACTTTATTTTCAAAAACCTTAAGACGCTGCTCATCCCTTAATGTAAGCGGCCAAGTTTCGCATCCATAAAGAACTGTAGGCAAGATAATTGTTTTATAGATTCTAATTTTTAAGTTCCGGGACAAGAGGCGCGAACTAAGTAGTTTTGTCACAGAAAAATAACAAGCATTTCCCGCCTTCAGTCTAACCTTAATCTCTTCTTCAATTTCGTTTTTTCTAGTTATCGTTGAACCTAGATACCTAAATTTATCTACCTGTTCAAACATATTACCATCTATATCGATGTCACCAGTAGTATCGCCATTTTTGCAGCTAACCATATATTTTGTTTTATCCACGTTTATTTCGAGTCCTAGTTCTTTCCCGGCTTTCATTAACGTTGTCGTATTTAGTTTTATAGTTTCAACGTCTTCGCTTAACAGTACCAGATCATCAGCATAGTCCAGCACGGATGTTGTCCCGCCCAGATCCAACCCTTTCTCGGTTCGCATTACCTCCCTAATGGCATGTTCTAATGCCAAATTGAACAGGACAGGCGAAAGTGAATCCCCCTGTTTTAAGCCCGAACGAACCTCAAATTTTTCGGACAAATTATTACCGATTCTAACTTTATTGAGTGTCTCCGTCAAGCACATCCTGACTAGATTTACTAGTTTTTTTGGAATCCCCTGCTCAATTAGAATATTATACAGTTTCTGGCGGTCAATAGAATCGTAAGCCTTTTTAAAATCTATATACAGCTGGTGAACAATACCGTTATACTCCAATTTTTTCTCTAATATTTGACTTAAAGAAAATATTTGATCAATAGTCGAACGATTCCGTCTAAATCCGCATTGGTAGTCTCCGATAATTTCCTCGGCGTATTCCGTGATTCGACTGGTTAAGATTGAAGTGAATATTTTATAACATACCGGAAGGAGTGAAATTCCTCGATAGTTATTACAATCCGTCCTCGGACCCTTTTTGTTAATCGGAATAAGAATAGATTCTTTCCATTCTTCAGGTAATTTCTCGTTCACCCAGATCTTTTTAACCAACCGATGTATTTTAGAAACTCCAGCTTCCCCGCATGCCTTAATTAGTTCAGTAGGAATATTATCGATTCCCGCTGCTTTATATGATTTTAATTTTCAAGAGGAAGTTGAAGTAGCTATCGGAAAATTAAAATTAAAAAATTAAATTAAAATTAAAAAAAATATTAATACCAAAAAATAAATATATATCTGTATAAACAAAAAAGAAAGCTGAACTAATCATAATAACAAATTAAATACAGTCATACGAGTTATATACAATATTTGCCAACTTCTATAGGGGGGCACTCCGACCACAGACTTCCCCCCTCCACTGCCCCTCCCATTCAGCCTCCTTTTGTTCAGAATTTTTTGAAGCATACACGTTAAAAAATGTGCGCAACACAGTTTGCGGAGGGGATAATGAAATAAGATTGCCTTCCAAGTATTTTTACAAGAATACGGGAATCGTGTACTCCACTCATTCAATGACAGAGAATAGGCGTAGAGGACAATAGTGGTAACAAATGTTTGAAGGACGAGGAAGCTGGAAGAAGCGGGAGTTCCACCGGGACCAAGAACTGATAATGGGAAAGGAGTGATAACGGGGTAAGCAGGAATCCTCTTGAAGGAAACAGATTGAGTCTTCGGATGTATTATCCTTTCCTTGTTCCACAGACTGATTTACGGGGGGGGGGGCTTTCGGGATGACGCTCCTCCTCCTCCCTCACCCCTCCCAAAATGGAAAAATATAACCATGTCTTATAGAAAAAAATATTAAAAACTATTTCTTAAACTATTATTGTTCGTGTGATTGCATTTAATAGGACTTCAAGAGTCACTAAGACACCATGTCATATGGGTAGTTAGTTTCTTTCTTTTTTTTTCAAATTAATTATCGTTTATATATGAAAAAAAAAATTATTCGGGCTGATGCCCCCCCCCAAATTAAATCCTGGATCCGCTAGTGCCTTGTTCCTAAATAGAGAAACAGGATTCATTTTTATTATTTACTATGGTGGTACCAACCCCTATTTTACAAATTATACAACTATTTATTTAATTGTACTACCCATTGTACAAGTGTAATTTACTTACATTCTTTAAATCAGAATGTATTATTTTTTTATCGAGATAAATAAAGGAAACGAAACCACAGTTTAATATTTAATTTCATTTTATTTACCAGATTTCTATCTTTAAGATCTCCGGACATTTCTTAGTCACTTTTGAAACGATATTCTATAAAACAATCGTACCATTATTAAGCGCTCAAATTGTTTGTTTGCTTTTTTTCTCCTATCACTTTTTTTCTTTCGCTCCATGGTGCCTTTTTTTTATAGTTGTGATCAATCCAGTCTGCATGGACCGCTATCTGCCAATGTTTATAACCTCAACACTGATAATTCTAATAAGGCACTGATAATACCTATCTTCGTATGAAATACAAAAACAAATGTAATAATAACTAAATACTTTTATTTTACAACATATATATGAAATTGACAAAAACAAATGTCATATTTATCGAAGTTAAAAAAGACAAAAACAAATATAATAAAAAGAAATATACATATAGTAATAATATTATAATTTAATAATTAGAAATATAAATAACAAAACACTTTAATTTTACGCATATATGTTCATAGTTTATTTTGTCAGACAAAATAGCGAGCCCGCCGCCACAGAAATATGAATCGAGGTGTTATCTCGCAGTTCCTCTTAATTCTAATTAAGTTTCTTATTTCTCCACTTCGTTGAGTCGATGGATCAATGAAGATATAATGGTGATTCACCTGGAAATGATTGTAGTTTGTTTCATTCAGTTCTTGGGTGTTGTATCCTTTCCAACAGTCAGAATAAATGATCCTTCCCTCTTCTATATTATTTTTAATACATTCTAATAAAGTTCTTGCGTTTCTGCTCTTTATTTTTACGATGAAACACTCTTCTGTTTCTCACTTTTGGACAACACTAATATAACGTTTGTTATTTATTTTCCCATCTTCAGACTAGAACAAGAAATATTTTTGTTTTTTGTTTATGTGTATATATTTTTAACAATTTATATATTTCTATAATTAATCATATTGTTATCCAATCAATTAATTAAATTGTTGTTGACTAAATAATCATTAACTATCGGTCAATGGCACCTAACCACACCACCATGCCTCCCCGTCATCTAGAGTCGGACCTGGACCGATCTGTATTACTTAGCGCCATCGTAATAAATCGGTCTATCCTGGGTTAATCCACTTGCGACCCCCCTCCACACCCTAGGGGATTTCCTACTCCAGGAAATCGTCTTGGTCTAATACTACCGGGGAGAGGTTCCTGGGGATTCAGTCCTCATCCTGGATATCTTCGGGAGTATTTGTATACTCTCGTTATTTCTCATAATCTATCTTTCAGTAGTTGTAAAGAAATTGAACTTCATTTTCTTCTTTTTCAAGTGAAAAATTTCTTTAGGCGCGTTTAGCACTTTTTTGGGGGGAGGGGGAGAGTGTTGAATGAGACTTAGCCGTCACGCGCATAGAGTCGATTAATTTTTGCATTACTATTTCTCGAAGTAATTAACAATATTTAATCACTGTATATTATATAATAAATTGTTAATGAATTATAAAAGGGTTGGAGTTGGCATTGAAGCCGTACTCACTGATCGAATTCTTGGCTCACGCATTCTTGACCGGATGAGGTATGACTCACTATGTCTCTGACTCATTTTGTTTTTATTTACACTATGAATAATTTTTACTTTCACTTACCTATATATGAAATACATAGTAAGGGACAGTATTGCGATCGTAAAAATTTTCGAATCTGAGTTTTCAACGGAAATACATGTTTTGGCGGTCTCCTGAGTCCAAATAACCAAGGCCCGCAAAATGGTCTGTGTGTGTGTGTGTGTGTGTATGTGACCAGTCAAGCTCACAAACGGCTCTTACGATTTGATTAAACTCAGTATGTCAGTGTGTTATTAAGCAGTTTTTAATATAATGTAGGTTTTATTCTAATTGATATTCTCTAACAGGGCTTAAATGGCTGATTTTCAATATTAGCTTCCTCTAAAGTACCTTTAATTTTTTTTATTAGAAATAATTATCTATTTCACATTAATCTTTGATATAAAAAATAGTTAAATAGTCACATGAACAATGGTTGTAGGAGATGAGAGTACATTCATACTATATATACAAAATATAGAGAAGCTAAATAACAATCAAAAATTATATACAATAAATAAAAATAATATTACTTAAAGATAATTAAATTAAAAAAAAAAAAAAGATCGTACCTATATACACTATTTACAATCAGATGAGGGATCTCTAAGCTAGGCATGTCCCTCTAATTATAGAGCGAAAAGAAGATCTCTACAAGATCCCTGCGCTACTCGCTTAAGCAAGAGCAATTTAACCGCATCCACTCATGTCCTGAGTGGAGAATCTGACCATTCTCAGAACTCTTATATATACATTCTACAAAAGGTCGCGGGGTCACTGTTGTTTTAACCTTCTTGGAGGTGCTAGATAGAAAATGTGCAGAGAAATTTAGATAATGTTTAATGTTTTGGTGAAGTCTGGAGAATTTTTCATCGAGTACTGTTCAAAGAACTTTAGATACGTTTTGAGTTTAAAAATTTTTTCTGTCACCCACAGCTCTTGTCTGTAAGCCAAACAGGTTTCAAGATTGTCTCGTAGATCAGTAATTTGTTGTCACTTGCAAGTTGAGATTTTTTAGTTGGCAGTATCGTCGGTTACGTGTATCCAGTCTGTGGGTTTCACGTTATTCTTCTGTCTAAAAGGAAGTCAAGATACCGGACTATATCTGAGATGGGAAGCAGTATTGAGTAAAAATTATTGATAGACAGGATTTCCGTCCGAGTGTGAAAGTGATTTCATCGGCACCATTTTAAAATATCGAACGTGCCACGTTTGAAAGGTTCACCATGTTAGTATATGCTTGCATTTTAATTCGTTTACTTTAGTACGCCAACATTCTTCTAGATAGAGACACCTTTGCTGATTGAATGATGTTATTTCAGGATCTTTACATAATGAAATAGAAACTTTTATTAAAATTTTATTTCCATTACATATTTTTACAGATCAAACTGAATAATATCTAGAATTTAAAAAAAAAAACTAAATAAATAAATTCAATGGCTTTATAATAAAAATATTCGGTTTTTATTTACATTACAAATAATTATAATAGTAAAGATAAATTGCTCATTATCAAGTTAAGGAATCGTAATGGCACAGCTGACGCGGGCGGATGTCAGTTGGCCTGAAGCGATCACAACTGGTTTTAGATTTCGGTTTCAAGGAGGCATTATTAGTCTATTTAATAACAATCTGTAGGTTTCATCGAATGATAATAAATTCCAATCTTATATATTATTTCTAAAAGGTATTATTTTGTCGGTACGCCATAACTTCGTCAATTCTTCATCAAATCTCATGATTTACCACTCATTTTGAAGATCAAGATTACTCCTTTACATGCGAAAAATAGTGCTATCCCTCTGGAATTTCTGGGAAAATAGTTATGAAGGTAAAGAAACTTTATTTGCGAATAACTCAAAAAGTATGAAGTATTTTTTCTTTTTAGTATCCATGATTATTAGAAAGATAAATTCTTTACAAATATACAGTCCATTAATTTTGGTATTCTTAATAATTTCTTTATCTATAAAGATACTGCATTTATTATTCTACGACACTTTTTTTCCTGGCTGATATATTAATTTAATTATTTCATAAAAGCATTTGTTTGTTCCCATGATTGAGGCTTTTTACTTTCACTTACCTATATATGTAATACATAGTAAGGGTAAGTATTGCGATCGAGAAAATTTTTGAATCTAAGTTTTCAACGGAAATACACCTTTTGGAATACCCTGAGTCCAATTAACCAAGTTCCGAAAAATGGGCTTTGTGTCTCTGTGTGTTTGTGTTAGCAGTCCAACTCAAAAACGAAAAGTCGTACGAAACTGATATTACGTATTTAAGATAAGTATATCCCTTGGATGTGGCAGCAACTTTTTCGTTAAAATTGATTAATCGGAAGTGACACTTCATATCAAATATACACATTTTTACAATTTTCTCAAAACGGGTCTAACGATTTTGATTAAACTCGGTGTATCATTGTATAATTAAGTGGTCTTTAATATCATTCAGAACTTATCCCCGTTGATGTCACTCTACAGATCTTTAATGCATATATGTTCAACATGTTTTCCTCTAAATTACCTTTAATTTGCTTTATTTTAAATAATTAACTATCTCTCATTATTAAGAGTTAAGAAAAAACTTTTGAAAGAATTTGATAATTAAAAAAATAATTAAAAAGGGAAAATGTTTACTTAGGTTGAAAAGGGATTTCCGAAAATACTAGTCAGAAGGTATACGTATTTGCTTTCCTCTTAAATCGTTCACTTGATCACAAAATCGATAAAAAAAAAAAAAAAAAGGTGGTCTACAAAAATATTGGGCCGTTTAGCCTATATCACCTCGTTATTTTGACAATTTGGGGGGTGGAATTCACGCTAAACGGGTCAGGATTTTTAAAGGCCACCTTTTTATATCTATTTTGTGGTCAAATTATCTTACGATTCGAGAGGAAACTTAAGCGCTAAAGCCCCCATAGACTCTCCAGTACTTTTTATCAAGTGACAGAAAAGTTCACGGGCTACCTCGCAAAATTTACTCTTATCGAAATTCTAGAGGGTTTTTTATTTATTTTTTTTTTTTTTGTAACTCCGGTAACATCTGAAAGGTGCATCCTAGCAAAAAAACGAAGTGAAGTTGTGAAAATTAATGGCCAATGGTCGGAGGATTTCGAGGTGACAGATGGGCTTAGGCAAGGAGATCCTTTATCTCCTACCCTATTTAATATTGCTTTGGAGTATGCAATAAGGGCGATCCGGACATATCGTGGAGGCACGATTTACAATAGAATGGCACAGCATCTAGCATATGCTGATGATGTTGTGATAACGGCAAAAAATAAAACAACATTAGCAGTGGCATTAGAAGAATTCGAAACTGCAACTAAAGAACTACGGCTACAAATAAATAAACAGAAGACTGTTCACATGCAAACGTCAAAACAGACAAGTGAAACAGTCGAACTAGTGTTGCCCAAATGCGAGACAGAAACGGGTCTTGATCTTGCAAACTCAGTCTTGGTCATGGTCTTGGTCTTGCGCAAGAGACTCGCAACAGTCTTGTAGTTACTTATTAGCTTATTACTATAGAGGTATTACTGATATTTTTTAGACAGGGGAAACCTAACTAAGCCCGGATGAAAAATTAAAGGAGTTAATGCAAAAGTATATTGGTTATACCTATTATTTACATATACTAATTAAGATTGTCAAGTACTAGTAACTATTTTGCCTTAATTTTTATTCAAAAAATTGATTTTTTTTTACCAGCCCTGGTCTTGGTCTTGCGACTGTTAGACGGCCTTGGTCTTGGTCTTGCAAAGTTCAAGACCAAGACCGATTTTGGGAAACACTAAGTCGAACCGTCACAATTCGTAACCACACCCTAAAAGTGGTCGAACATTTTAAATATTTGGGAGTTCTAATTAGAGAAAACAATGATATGGTGGAAGAATTTTAAGCAAGGATGGCTGCCGGGAATAGGTGCTGTTTTGAAATTTTTTTTGTATCTCCTGTAACTTCTGTAAGGTGCATCCTAGCAAAAAAAAACGAAGTGACGTATGAACTTGATTTAATTTTAAAATGTTGTTAATCAGCTGATTTAGAATTTGATGCTTTATAACTATTTTATATTCTCCTTATTATATAACTCAGTTTTAAGTTGCAATCATTATATATAAATATATAATAAATAAAAAGGCTTAGCGAACCCGAAGGTTCGATGCCGACACCACCAATCGCTTATTACACACCTCTCTCCACCGTTCGCCGTCCAAACCCAGTCCCTTCAGATCGGCTTTAATGCAATCTTCCCACCTTCGCCTCGGTCTACCCCTCGGACGCTTACCATTCGGCACAGCAAATATTAACCATTTAGGAATTCTCTCGTTACTAAGTCCAACAACTTTACAAGCCCATTTGATTCGCCGCGATGAAATTACCTCAATTATATTACTCGGATACAGTTCACGCAATTCGGCGTTGTGTAACCGTCTGAACTCTCCGGTTAACTCATCCTTCTTCGGTCCGAATATTCTACGCAATACTTTATTTTCAAAAACCTTAAGACGCTGCTCATCCCTTAATGTAAGCGGCAAAGTTTCGCACCCATAAAGAACTGTAGGCAAGATAATTGTTTTATAGATTCTAATTTTTAAGTTTCGGGACAAGAGGCGCGAACTAAGTAGTTTTGTCACAGAAAAATAACAAGCATTTCCCGCCTTCAGTCTAACCTTAATCTCTTCTTCAATTACGTTTTTTCTAGTTATCGTAGAACCTAGATACCTAAACTTCTCTACCTGTTCAAACATATTACCATCTATATCGATATCACCAGTAGTATCGCCATTTTTGCAGCTAACCATATATTTTGTTTTATCCTCGTTTATTTCCAGTCCTAGTTCTTTGCCGGCTTTCATTAACGTATAAACATATATATACATAATTAATTGCTAAACTAACTAAGAGCGCTCATAGTAGTCGGTGATACGATGCCTAATAGATGACGCAGCCGGTTCGCTGAAAGACAGTACTGCACTGTTTCCGTTCAACCGCTATCTGATGGCGGAGGATATGCCACAATCCTGTGGGAATATTCTGTTCGGTGTCTAATGGATTCCCACTGTCAGTTAGTTAGGTGGTTAGCAAGCTATGCCTGTATCCAGATCTCTACGGATAGGATAGTGGCATCTTATTTATATCTATACATAACGTACATATCTCGAACCGAATTATAAATAAAACTAAAGGGAGGAGATAGTCCGGTGTGGCGGTCATAAATAGGATAAATAGTGGCAAAACTATTTTATCAAAAGCCAACGTTTTGACCCAACTTTGCTGGCCTTCTTCAGGGAGGTTCAGCGAGGATTTTCACTTAGAACTGGACTGGTGCAATAAAATAGTTTCGCCACTATTTAGCCTATTTATGACCGGACCATCTCCTTCCTTTATAATCTAACGGTCAACTATTAAATATTCAATATAAATAAAACTGCAAAATTAAAAAAATCTGGTGCGCGCAATACACAACTTTCACTTACCGCTCTGCTTCGAATATGAATTATTTTCTGTCAGTGATGAGCTATTATAAAATTTTTAAAGTGCATTTTAAACGGAGCTAAAGCTTACAGAAACAAAAAAAATTAAGACCATTAAAATTACAAAAAGTCTTATTTATTATATCGACGGTAGACAATAAAAATATAGTTAATCCATCTGCTTTTATAAACCGTACAACTTCCGTTCAGTCTCTGAGCCTTTCAGTTAACAGAATGCCTAACACCAATTTCAAAATTTTTGAGTAATGTCATTTTAGTGATATTTCTAGTTGGAAAAGTTATATCTATAAAGATAGTGAGTAAGTTGATTCCGTAATAGATGATAGTAGTGTAGAATTATAGAACTGTGTAAAATTAATAATCACTAAAATTAATAATAAACAATATGAGAAGGAGTTGATCGGGGGGTGCGGTCAGATAAATACTAAATTAAGCAAGTAGTATTATTTATTTTTTGCCGACGTTTCGACCCACTTTGCAGGTCTTTATCAGGGCGTAGGATGTAGCACTGCGGGGGGCAGTTGAAACACTGGCTAACAAATAATAAATAATGTTGAAATTGGAGTTAGTCATACTGTCACTCGAAAGGCTCATATAGGCCTAGATACATTTGAAAGCTTATCTGATTATTTAACATTTAAATGATTATGGATTGTAGAACTATTATTTATTTTCCATTTTAAAGTTTACTAAAATAAAATTATGAGATTTTCTTTGCCTGCCATGTATTGGTCAAAAGTTGTCACACTAATTGCAAGTTGTTTTACTAAAATTTACTAAAATTTTACTTAATGATTTTTCGGAATAAACGGACGATAGATACCTAATTATTTAAATATAATATCAGATCTAGACTTATTAAACTACATTAAATGTATTTAAGGTCATATATCCATGAAACGTTTTTATGTTTCACTTTTTCTTTCGTACAAATACAATGAAATAGTATTTTAAGCAATGTTATTACCTTGATTCAGTGTATTTTAAATACTTTTTTTTCAAACGATCACAATACTGTCACTCACTATATATTACATATATAGATAAATGAAAGTAAAAATCATCACTATTAATATGCTATAATAATAAAAAGATCTCAGATCAGAGAACTAACACATAGAGAAACTAGTTAATCAATATCTCATGATGTGAAGGCACGGAGATTAAGATGGGAATCCTTCTGGAAGCCTTTACGTAACAATGAATGCCTCAATTTTTGCTCAAAGTCTAAAAACTAGATGGCTGGATAGAATCAACAAAGACGCAATAGAGCTGTATGCAGATAACTTGAATGAAATAGCCCAAGACAGGCAGAGATGGAGTAGGCTTCTAGTAGAGGCCAAATACGAACTGATAAATTTTAAATAAACCATTAAAAATAAAGAACATCTGGATATAATAAATCCTTTACTTTCGGAGGGGGGAGGCAATCCGATGAGCGGGTGTACGCCGACAGCTGCGATGAAGCAAACAATGCCTCCTCGATCCCGGGGAAGCGAAGTGCCTCCTTTGGCTATTGCTTACATTGTAGCTTTAGTTACGACTTCCCTTCTTACGGAGTCCCTAAACAAAACTCTAACGGGTCCCTAACCTATCTGAACTTGTTCGTTCTATTCATCCTTGTAGAGGATTTGGATATAACAAGATGGCTTAGAGAGGATTTTTATTCTCGATAATGATTTAGGATATTTCCGATTATTTGTGTTTTACCATCACCTCCGGACCGAAAAATAAAATAGTAAGTCTGAAGGGCTCTACACCCTACGTATAAAGGACAAATCAAGAAACCCCAGGGTTTCTATAGCAACTGCAACAATGGCAGCGATGACTATAAAACTCATTTGTAGCATAGATAACTTTGTTGTTAGTGATTTCTGAGTGAAACTCAATTTGCCCGAATTTGGTTGTTAAAATCTTTTCAAACCAACGCCACAATATGGAGAATGATCTTTTAGATTAATAAAGGAAGGAGATGGTCCGGGGTGGCGGTCATAAATAGGCTAAATAGTAGCAAAACTATTCTATTAAAAGCTAACGTTTCGATCCAACTTTGCAGGTCTTCTTCAGGGATGTGTGTTCAGCTAGGAGTTTCACTTAGAACTCAAATAATATAGTTTTACCACTATTTAGCCTATTTATGACCTCCACCCCGGACCATCTCCTTCCTTTATAATGCAACGGACAACTATTAAATATTCAATTTTAGATTAATAGTTTGTTGATGATGAATGACATTGTGAAATATAATATAATTGTGAAATATGACATTGTATTCAGTATTATTCTAACCTGAATGTGTAGGATGAAATTCATTCCGTAGTTATCTTACAAAATAAATTTTAGAACCATCACAGCCTCCTATTCAGCTGTCTTTATAATTTGTAATATCATGTCCTTAATCCAGATAATTTTGGAGTTTGGGGAGATCTCCTCGGACATAGACCAGAAGTAGATGACCGCATACATAGTATAGGTGTTTCCTTCCCTCAACCAATCAGAACTACCCCAGCTGTTCAAATAGTAACCCTCATATGTTCCCGATTCCTTAGGGAAGTCTCTTCTCTTCGGCCTTCGTTAATATTAATGGCCATCTGTAGCCTCCTCATCGGATTACTCCTGCCTCTTTAGCATGCACACCTTAGCTTTGGCTGTTAGCACAGCCCTGAGGTTATTGCTTCTACATATTATAGTGGATGTTACACGGAATGACAATCTCAATAACACTTCAATCACTGTGGTCTCTACACCTATCAATCAGACAGATTTCAGCTCTGTTGTTGAGATATTAGGCTGTATGGTTTTGGCTTTTTGTCTTTTAATAATGTATTTTATTTTTAAAAAAAGCTTGTTTGACCATTATTCTTTATAGCATTGAACGTCAAGAAAAAAGTGCAACTATATTAATTAGTTTTCATAACCCCCAAAAATTAAATAGTAATATTAAATTGTAAAATTAGTAATAGTTTTCGATCTGTCTTACATACGGAGTGGCTCAGTTCTTATTTTCCAAACTTTGGGGGGTGGTTCAAGACAAAATTTACAAAAAAAAAAATTCATTTCATGTATGTAAAGATTTCCAAACGGAAAAGGTTTTTTTTTTTTTTTTTAAGATATTGAGTAAGGAGAAATTGCTCAAAAACTGTTCAAGATAATTAAATTCTAAGTACACAATCGAAAACTAGACAATCTTTTTACTTTCCTACCTACACTAGGTAAGGAAAGTATTGCGATCGGATCAAATTTCCGATATGAGGTTTTCGACGGATCTATACGTTTCAGAGCCCCCTGAGTCCAAAAAACATATTTTAGCCATTGGTCTGTCTGTCTGTGCCAAGATTTTCTCAGAAAATACTGAACCAATTTTCGATGAAATGAAATTCCTTACAAAACTATATAAAAATCGTTCATTTTGGACAATTATTAACGGAGTTACAGCTATTCAATTTCCTATGTAAGATTACGGGTACGATCATGGTGCCAGAAAGGGGTGAATGAGAGAAAAAAGATGACTAAGTGAAAGTAAGAAATTCTGTTGCTCGGATCACTCAAGCTTCACTATTTCCTCTACTTTTAACAGAAATTACTGTTTAACATAATTAAGCTATTGAGTATTGAAATGTTTACACTGATCTACCTTAAGCCGGTTTACATTGCTTTAGTTTATCAAATAAATCGTACTTAAATCTTTTCTTTGAACAATTTTCAGGACAATCAATCTAATTCAATTTTTTTTTTTTTTTTTTGTTTCTTCATCAACATATGTAAAGATATAAA
Source organism: Nezara viridula (assembly GCA_928085145.1). NCBI lineage: Eukaryota > Metazoa > Arthropoda > Insecta > Hemiptera > Pentatomidae > Nezara > Nezara viridula. The sequence continues at coordinate 2,250,948 of OV725081.1, forward strand.
AATTTTGCTGAAATAGGTAGGAAAGTTGTGTGAGTGGACACACCAGATTTTTTTTTTTTTTATTTTTTAGAAAAGGTTGTTTAAATTTACTAAAGTCTGTGATAGAAGGCACTTTCTTGAGATCTAATACGGCCGCTGTACAACTGCTGTGACAGTACTGTACTCATACCCGAGCAATATATCTCTGTAATCCATATCTGTAATCCAGATTCATGAAATAATACGCCATAATGTTAGGTTTTGCGATGTTACACCTCCTAAAAGTCCCTTATATCATTGACCTTAGTAAATTTAATCAATGTTTTCTCAAAAAGATTTTGTCTACTTTACGATGGGGAATTTAATTATCTTGAATATTGAGGAATTTCTTCTTATTCAATAAAAAAAAAACCTTTAGGCACTAGCAGATCCACGATTCAATTTTTTTTGGGGGGGCTTCAGCCTGAAGGATTTTTTTTTCATATATATAACGATAATTAATTTGAAAAAAAAAAAGAAGAAAGAAACTAACTACCCATATGACGTGTGGTCTTAGTGATTCTTGAAGTCCTATTAAATGTAATTACACGAACAATAATAGTTTAAGAGATAGTTTTAAATATTTTTTTTCTATAAAATATGATTATATTTTACCATTTGGGGGGGGCTTCACCCCGAAAGCCCCTCCTCCCCCGTAGATCCTCCTGTGCCCTTAGATAAAACATAAAATTTGTCTTTAACTCGTTTTCCGTTCGGAGTCAAGAATCATCCCCTATAGTCAGGTCATTAAGAACTGAGGCATCCTATATTATAATATTTATATATTGACTTATTAGAGAATATAATACAACCTAAACAACTCCTGTACATCAAAGCATCTATTTTGTATTTTAATTAATTAATTTTTCATCGGCCGTGAATCTATTCTGGGGTCAGGAGACCCTCCTGTGGCACACCCAGCCTCTATAAAGTTGGCACTCTTAATTTATCAATTAATTAAGAGAGAAAACCTGACGGTAGAGCGTGATCTAGGCCTTATCACTTTGCACAACCGTTGACTAAGAAAAAGTAATTAAGGAATAAAGGATTTATTAAAGCCTATTGGTTTTTATATTATAATTGGAATTAAAAATATAGTTTTTATTATTTCCTGAAAAAATGACAATGAGTATAAACGACTTAAATTTTTTTATTTTTCATATGTTTCGTAATCTTTTGGGAATTTTAACGTTCCTCTAGAACCCATCAGGCCTTTCCTGAAGTCATCATCAATTGCTGGACTCAATCGATTAATGGAATTAGCGCTAATTTTAGAGAACTTGCCATGTCTAAATAATTCTATAAACTTTTTATATATACAAATCGATTCTTGATTCGATTAATTTAAATATTATATTAACAATAGATCGATTGTGACTTGACTGATGAGCTATACAAGTTGAGGGTGCCCCCCCGAAAGGAATTTTGACGATAGTGTCCCGGCATCGATCGGAGCAGGCGCACTGGCCAGTTGCTCTCCTCACGTTCAGTTGACTTCTAGTTGGTGTCAGTGTTTGTGTTTGTTGTGTCGTGTCTTCGTCTCTCCTTGTCTGTCTCTATCACAACGGTTTGTTTACAATAACATTTCTTATCTTATTAGTATCACTACTTATCTAAAACTGCTTCATTAAACGTTACTTAAGTAACAAGACTTCGCTTTGACAATTGTATTCAATTTAAACACCATTTTATTCATATATAAGAAGAAAAAAAACTCAAGTTCTTCAGAAGAACTGACAACTTGATTAAAACGAAAACATTAAAACTTTCTACTGTTTATTTATATTATCAATAAATAAAATAATATTATATTTATTTGTTAATATTTCAATTTAACTAGTTTTATTTATATGAGTTTATAAGGATATGAAATTATGTTGTTAACGAATCATGGCTTATGGATCCACTGCCTATTGAATTATTCATGGCTTGATTCACCAGTCATTGGTGATAAATTATATAGAGTCTTATTAACAATGTCCGGTTTGTTATATTATGTAATACATTTTTTTTAGTTTATAATGTTTTAATTTATGTATGTTTAATATTGTTCAAACTTTTCTAATAATATTTTATTTTAATTTACAATAAAACAATTATGAAAGTGGTTATTTTTCAATTAACATTATTTTGTTAGTTTATAAAAAGCTATTAAAACAACATAGTTAATGCTTGATAATTTAATAGATTTAACAATACTTGAATTGAGAAATAAAGATTTTTAAAAAATGCAAAATACTGAGACATTTTAAAGAAAAACCTAATCTTTTATTATCGGTTTAATTTCTTTAACCTAGAAACAGATTAATAAGTCGAAAAAACATTTAACTGTAGTTTTTTTTTCTTGAGGATATTTTCGTTTTAAATTTGTTGTTGACTCTCTATGTCTATGTAAGAATTTCTGTATAATTATATCCGAAATTCACACACAGCTTTTTAAAAAAACTGTGTGTGAACTTAATATAATTTATTTATGATTATTTAATCACTTCTATCAAAATATTAATTGGCCTCAAACTATGTATATATATATATAAATTCATTGTCAATATTATAATAGCTATTGTTTAAAAATATCAAACTACCATTTTATTCTATTAAATGGCTAATAGGGTTTTATTTTGGATTTTAAATTCAACTGGTAATTGTTCAATTTCCATGAACAATTGTGACACATTTAAAAACATTTTTTCATAAATGTTTTTATTAGCAGCTATGTTTATTGATGATGTATTCTGTTTATTAGTTGTTGTTTTTATTGTAAACAGTTAATTAACTCTTACAAAATAAACAACTGATTAAATCATACAATATAAAATATTTTCCAATTTTTGTTGGTATTCAGTAATAAGAAATATTTGTTATTCCATATTTATTTTGAGGTGTAGAAATGCAAAATAAGATGAATTTAAATTTGAATTTTTCTTTTTCAGGAAATCCAAAACTATGCATAATTCATATTATTGTGTGTGTTTTCTTTTTAAATAATTATTATCATTATTGGATCAGTAGTTATGTAGTTGTCATAACTACAACAGAAATAAATTTGTAAAATATTGTACCTTTTGAATAATTAAACGTGTAATGCCTTAAAGATATGGTTAATTGCATAAAAACAAAAAAACAATATTGAAAATGACATAAAAACAAAAAAACAATATTGAAAATGACAAAAAATGAAGTTATTTTATTTTATACCATTCACACTTTGTGATATATTTTATGATATGTTATCAATTTGTTCTTTTAAACTTACTATTGTTTTCTCTCTTGATCGCACTATAACTAACTTCTTGATTATTTGGTTTGCTATTAATGCTTTTGTCCTAGTTGGTGGTTCTAACATTTGAAATTCAAATGTTTTGGTTAATAATGTATAATTGTGTGTTCAGTTTTGTATATTTGTAAGTGAGTTAAAAATTATTGAATGAATCGGAAATTTCATTCTAAAGCTTAAATTTTTTTTTTTTTCCATTTATCCATTCTGTTCATTATAAAGCTTGAGCACAAGATAATTTCTTGAATGAGTTGTAAATAGTTAGTCATTTTTAGTATAAATGAACATTAATCACATCTTTTTTAGACCTTAAAATATTTTCTGCAATAGTAAGTGTTAAATAAATGTGTTACAAAGTCGTTCCTATAATTTATTTCCTTTAAGAAACTTCAATAGGATTTGAAAAAAAAAATTCATGGTTAAAATTGTGTAGGACTAATTTGAATTTCAATAAGATATAATACACCTTAGGAAATATGAAGAAAATTGTTATTTAAGTTTAGTTTTTATTCTTTTATTTACAGAATGATTCCTACATTATTTAACATTAAATATATTGTTTCAGAGGTGTCAAGGCCGGGTCAAATTTTTTAAAGGAGAACCATCTTCGCAACGGTCTCGAACCAAAAAATAATAACCAGTGAGTATTAATATTTTTATTTTTATTATAATAAACGCTAAGAGATTTTTTTTTTTTAGTATTAATAATATATAACATATTTTATTTAGTAATGAAATCAACGGTTCGAGGAATTGTGGCAATGCTGAGCTAGATCTGTCCGGAACGGAAGGACATCACCTCAAGGTAATTTATTTATTGATTATTTTATGATTAATTTTAATTAATCAAATATTTATCTATTAGAAGTGATTACCATTTATTTGAAAATTCCCATGTTGTGCCAACATTTTTGAAATGTATTTAATGTTTTTATTACCTAAATTTGACTGCATTACTGCTTTAAAAAAAAAAAAATGAACAAACCCTTACTTCCGTTTACAACCACGACATGCCTCATTGTTTTCCTTAAGTATTTTTTAGTAAGTTTTAATAAAAATAAAAGAATATATTGTGGATACTAGGTGACGAGTGGAATGTTGTAAATTTTATATTAAAGAATATATAACTATTAAGATAAATCATCTGTGAACATGAAGTCCAATTTAAGGCCCGCAGTATTCATTTTGAACGTTTGAGAAAAAAAAAAAAATCACTTTAAATAATATATATTATCGGTTTATTGCAAAAAGTTAATAAGAGATGTTAAATAACCTCAAAAATTATGAACGTTGATGAAGTTTCTCTTTATGAAATAAAATAATTCTGCTCTATTTGTTGGTTGGTTGGTTGTTATATAGTAAAGATGTAAAAACCTGTTGGTTTCAATGTTTTTAATTAAGATTGTATTTAATTATGTCTGTTGTTTGTGATTAATAGAAATAAAATAAAATTATTAAAGTTAATGCATTAAGTTTAAAAAATAAATAAAAGAAGGAGAGAGTGCTGCATAAGAGATTCAGAGATTTTTAAATATTCCTCTTTCAGAGACATAACATATAACTTTACTCAAGATTTTTTCATTATTTCCCTAAGCAGTTGATGTATTTTCTGTCTCCACCACTGTCACTGTCTCTTCACTCTTTCGACAAATGGGTAGGTTTTCTTTTGTAATTAAGTGAACGTGTGTAAACCTAGTACGACCTGTTCTTGCATTTTTTGTTGTAACTGTAGATGATAAATGAATCGGTTTGTGTCATTTATGCACTTACAGTGTTTTTTTTTATAGGTAAATAAGATTGAGATATTGCAATAAACTGATGATATATAATAATACTATTTATATAGGATCATGCTAATAAAATGAGAAATAATATATGCTTCAAATACAAATTATGCTTGAAACCGTTTCATGAGTGATAAATAGTTAGGATGTATTCATTTTCACGGTTTTTATTAGTGCTGACCTATGATAGAACAGTTGACTAACCTCCTTCAATGATTTAGAAACCGTTCCATTTTTGTAAAAACTTCTATTTTTACTAACCATTGAATATAACTACAAAAAAACCAAAATGTATAGAATGTTACTCTATGACTCATTTTGTTCCATTGCTTCTAGTTACAAATTGTTAAATAAAGAGGCTCTCTTAAAGAGCCAAATATAGCTCCGTTGTGGATAGATGCTTAAATTATCCCATATTAATGATGTATAGATGATTGACCATGATATAATATGAGAATGAGTTGGTCGGGGGATGCGGTCAAATAAATACTAAATTTTAAAAAATAGTATTTTCAATGAAATACTACCAACTTCTTCTCATATCCCATATTAATATTAATAACTTTTGTGATTCTATTAATGTTTTTTTTTTTCATTTCTTGTATATAGTTTTCTCCTTTTTCATTTTTTAGTCTAACCGTATTGTCAACGGAAGCAGTGGGGGCGGCGGGCGAGGGGAAGGCCCACCCTCGCCGGCCCAACCCCACCCAGTCGTCTACAGGGTCATCGGCTCCAGGCACATAAAGAAAGCAGACAGCAGCCAGCAGACAGATACAAGTGCTTTCAGGTATTATATTATCTTATAAATATATTATATGTTATCTTTATATTAAAGCATTTTATTAATATAATTTTTTTTTTTAGACAAGTCTGTCCATCGAATCAGTGGAAAAGCAGCAGCCTGCCAAGGGGCGATAGTAGAAGTGACCTAGAGAGGCGAGAACTGGAAGGCAGGTCGAGGGAGAAGAGAAGTCAGCAGGCATCCAACGGTGTTCAGAGGAAGCAGGAAAAGAAAAGAAGCAATGCTGGTAATTTTATTATTTGTTTGTACCGAGGCATGTTCGGCGACCCGGTTAGTACTTGGATGGCTCCGTATTAATATCATTGAATTATATCCAATATTTTCACTTACATGTCTACCAATATGTTTTTCTTAATATTTCAATATTTGATACTCCTAAAAGCAATAGATAGATAGATAAATAGATATTGTATTTGTTTTTGGAGGGTTCCCCATACAAATAGAGCCTAGCTTGGCTATTGTACAATAATATGGTTTTACAAATTTACATACATATAATTTAAATATAAATAAAATTTACAATATTTTACATTTAGAATGGGTTTCACAAAACATGAATAACAATAAAAATTAAAAACATAAAACGATTACTGCATAATAATGGTTATATGAACCTGTTACTATAATAGAAACAATAAAAAATAAATATAAACAAAATATTACTTTTAAGATAAACTAAAAACAAACACTTAATAGAACATGGGCTGTGATCAACAATTTTGTGTATGCACTTTGTGTACTCCCATCATATAATAGTAAACTTTATTTAATTTATCTATACAATCGATATTCAATATGGTTTCGATGTGGTGGTTATCAGAAGATTCTGAGATGAAGTTATTGAGGAATTTTTGTCTATAGTCATTGTATGCTGGGCAGTGAAGGAGAATGTGATGTAGACTATTGTAAATAAATTGACTGGATGATATACAAGTTTCTTGAGACTCAATCGAAAAAGTTCTGTTTTTTGCATAGATTCTGATATATTCTGGGTTTGCAACTCTTAATTGACTAACACATCTCAATTTCTTTATATGGACTTTGAATGCAAGGTACGTTTCGGGATCGGGAGCATTGTAACTGCGTAGCATTCTGTATAAAGGGTAGTTAGTGGAGTTCAAAGTTCTTTGCATGTCGACTGAGAAATAATAGTTGTGTGCTTTTTCAAGGATGTCGTATTTATATCGAAGAAGTCCGTTTGTGAGGTGAACAGAAAGCTGCAAGGCATTAAGCTCGGCTATTGCTCTAAATTGAGACACCCAATTGAAGTCCTAAAAGCAATATAAGTGACAAAAACTAAGTTTTAAGTAAAATATGGTTTAACATCTCTCATAAGAGCAGTGAATTTTCTGGATTGGCAGATTTGCTTTTTTATAAGTCTATTAGTATTTCTATAACTATTCTGACAGCTGATACTGATTTTTACCATATTTAAAAAATCGTATAAATTGCACTTATATTGCTTTAAAACAGAGTGAAAAATAACTGTACAATCACTGTATCAGTGTAGCAATTTATTTTAACATTTGGATTTCTTCTATGTAAGAGTCCATTTTTATATCACTTTAAAATTATAATTTTTGTTTGTATGTTTTTCACTGTAACTCACAACCAATCTTCCAGTAAAAAATATTTGCCAATGTTTGAATCATTAAAAAATATATGAGTGCCTTCGTATCGATGATGGACACATCTGTAATTTTCAGTAAGTGGAGAAAAAGTCAATTTTTATTATTGCTATAAATTTGCTGGCAATAAAAACTTCAAATATATACCAAATTGTGTATTTGCTATAATTCATTCCAAGTTTACGTTTTGGGATACAATTCCCATCTTTCATAAGCAATTAATAGATAAAACTTCGTGTGCTCCTTTGTCATAATCTAAAAAAGTTTATTATATATAAAAGTAATATCTGGGCGGGGTGGCCGAATGGGTTAACGCGTGTGCACTGCACCGCCGTTGCCCGGCAACCCGATATATGAATCAAAATAAAAATATAATAAAAAAGGCTTAGCGAACCCGAAGGTTCGATGCCGACACCACCAATCGCCTATTACACACCTCCCTCCACCGTTCGCCGTCGAAACCCAGTCCCTTCAGATCGACTTTAATGCAATCTTCCCACCTTCGCTTCAGTCTACCCCTTGGACGCTTACCATTCGGCACAGCAAATATTAACCTTGATATATGAATCAAAGATATAAAAATAGTCACGAGTTCGCGTCCCGGTGCCGGGGGAGTCTTTTAAATCCCAGCCCACACCCCCGGGCCCAGGAAAGCCCCGTATAGCCTTAACGGCAAGGAAGGGGACAAAAAAAAAAAAATAATATCTGGAGCAACACATTTATGGGAGTACTAATTGGATATGTCTGTTAGCTACTTGAAGAAGAAGTAAACTAGAAACGTAAACTTGGAATAAATTATAGTAAATGCACAATTTGTTATATATTGCAAGTTTTTATTGCCAACAGCAAAGTAATTTAAACAGCTTCGCAACAAGAAAAGAAGAAGTCAATTTTTGTTTTATGGGTTAAACTCAAACTGTTTCTGAATATTTTACATTGAAGCTACTACAAAAATTGGCTTTTTTGCTACTTTTTAGAAATGACAATGTCCATCTTCGATATGAAGTCACTCTTATCATATATATATCAGAATCTTTGACTACATATAAATTATTTTAAATTTTTGTGTTGTACGATTTTCAGGATCTAAAGAGGAATTAGACGTTGACTACTGTAATGAGGAGAGAACTACTAAAGGAGGGAGCAGCAGCGGAAGCAGTAGCAGCAGCAGCAGCGGAAGCAAAGGGAAGAGCAAGGGAGTGCCGCCGACGTTCGGCTACGTCAAGAGGTCCATCAACGGCAACGTCAGCGACTCCAGGACTGCTCAAGTCGCCGGCGTTCCCAGGACAAAGGTTTTTACTTTACAAAGCTTATTAGTATACCTACTTTTTTACAATGATAGATGAAATAAATACACACAAAAAAATAAACCTTATTTTATTGTTTGTCAACATTTCAGCCTTATGAGTTTTAGGCTTTCAATAAGAAGATAACAACCAATCAGAAAACAGTGAGAAAAACATTATATCAAAGAAGTAACAAAATATAAACTGTTTAAAAATTTGGAGTAGAAAAATGGCAATAATAAATCAAATATGTTTGTTTATAAATAATGATGAATAAAATTAAATGAGGATGAGATATTCTTATTCAAAATTAGATGTATTGTATACGATAGGGGTGCCCATCTCCCCAAGGCCGTAGCGCTTAAACCTTCCTCCACCCTTCCGTAGATATTTTATTCCTCTCTTCTTCTTAAAAACAGTGCAAACAATAGTATAATTTTAATGTTCATAGATTATATACCATTACACATCCTGCGATCTGTTCCACGATTTTACTTGTATTTTGATTTGAAACTTTTCATTTTGAAAATTCATAACCTCGTCGGATTCTGCCCCCCTCAAAAATTGAAACCCATGTGAAGAAGTATCCCCCTCATTAATTTTTAAGGCAAAACCTGTGCCATAAAATCCCCTTCTGGGCACTCCTGGTATATGAATATTGGATTTTATGTTATGAGATCATGATACAAAACTGTTAAATCTTATTGTTTAATTTGTCTATATTTGCACGTATATATATTTGGGTTTTTTACAATATTTTCATACTGTTTTTCTTTCTATTTTCTTATTGGTTGTTATCTTGTTTTTATTTATACTTAAGCCTGATGTAAGCTTAAAACTATTTTATTTCATCTTAATTTTAAATGTTTTTCATGGGTAGAAATTAATCATGAAAATAGTGTACATTAATAAAAAACCTTATTTTGTGAATATATTGTAGTTGAAACCCTATAGTACAATGTTTATTTTTTCAACATAAATTAAACAACTTCATACACTATACATGTTTATTAGACTTTCTGCGGAGTAATCTGTGCTTTATAAAACATCATTAATCTCTCAAAATAAATAAATAATACCGAGCAATGTTTGTTTAGTTTATTCAACTAATTATTATTTTTAAAAAGTACGTGGTTATATTCTAAAACAAAGAGATGTCTATTATTCCAAGCCCTCACATGATAATTTTACAATGCTTGCCAATCTTTATCATTCATCTAATTAATGCTTTCCTCTTTAGATTACACACAACTTTGAATTCTGATAACGCTCGACTAAAACATATATATCTTCCACAGCTCTATTATTACAAAATGTATCATAGTATATCTCTATTGCCAGACCTACATTAAACTTAAGACATGAAATTTGTTCCCTTATTTTAATTATCAACTTAAATAGAACCAGTCCGCATTTATCAGAGATATAACCGCTCTCCTTAAATCTTAATTTAACTCCTTATACAACTGATAATAGGAATAAATACTAACACCAACTAATAAAATTATAAAAATATTTTTTATAACTTATTGAAAAGAAGATTTGTAGGGATGATCAGTAAAAATAAGTAAGTTGTACTTATTTTTATTTTTGCCGATGTTCAGGCCTTCATCAGGGTTAAGAAAAAAACAGATAACAATAGATATGAGAAACTATAAACATTAAAAAGAAAAAATAATGTGTAGGTGAAAGGAATAGTATGAAAAATGTAGGAAAAATAAATTTAAAGTAAAGTAAAGTAGGTAGAATAAAATTAAAGGAAATGTAATAATGGTCGTCTTAACGTCCATATACGTGAGCTTATATAGACAACCATCTGAAAACCTCACGTATCCACTTTTTCAACCTAACATATGTTTTATTGATAAATAATCAAAACATTTATTATTGATTTATATAATTTAGACGAACAGACTATAAAAAGCCCAATGAAATTTCTAAATAAACAATAGACTATAGATAATTAATAAAACTTAATCTAAGGAGTAATCTAAACTTAACTATTTATAACTAAACAACAAGAACTTAAGGACTAACCTAAAGTTGATATAAAATTTACTAACTAATATAAATCTGAATAACGTACAAAAATACCAAAGACTTCATCCATATAAGTCCGCTTCTTCCAGCAGTTACAGAGATAGAGAGAGAGGGAGAGAGAAGTGAGAATTAACGTTTCCTCTAACGCACATAGGTCTCTTCACCTTTTCCAATCACTGTTTCCTTCAATCTCCTAAAAACATCTGACTCTCTCTCTCTCTTTACACTGCCTTAATGGGCATTCACTGCCACATAAATTAACTCTTTTGTTTGGTGCACTACAGAAATATAAAATAACTATAACAAAGTTAGGGTTAGAAAGTAGCGGAAGCAAAGTTAGGATATATAACATAACGGTAACGAAGTTAGGAAATTATGAATGAAATAATAACACTAACAGAGAACTATAAAACAAATAATAACGGCTACAAAGTAGGGACTAATGAAATAAGGTAACATAAGAAATGAGAAATTAATTAACAAAAAAATGTAATGTATGAGATGAAAAACGTTAGTGTAGAAATAAAATAAATGGGGTGACGTAGTTGCTAAAATATGATTGTCTTAGCAGAGTTTATAACTTATGTTTCATTTTCAGGTGAAAGTATCCGGAGGCACTCAGACAGAGTACTCGCTGAGCCCTCAGCTGTCGGCGGGTACCAGGGAGAGGCTGATGATGGCCTCTCCAAAGCAGAGGCACATCGACGGCTCACTCTCAGACTCCAATTACGCAGAAATCTCGAGCCCGTACAGCTCTTGGTTGAGGCACAGCGGAGCGTATACTGCGTCGCTTCCAGCCAGGACAACACCAGGTAAGATAAGAAAACTTGAAAGTAGCGTAGTATTTGAGAATGTTGTAGCATTTTTCTAGTACTTATCATATTTTCGTCATTTCGGTATAATATGTAATGGGACCCTGCTGGGGTTGCATATCGAGTATTTATCTTTTTTTATTAACTTAAATTAGTGTTAATCCATGATTTGTGTAACCATAGTTAATTCCCAATCCTTTCATATTTTACAAATATTTGGCAAACAATTTGTCATTAGTGTGAAACCGATGAATAATTTATCTTATGAGTTTCATAGAATAAACATTATCTTTATTATATAAAAAAGTTTTTAGTGACTCATATTTAATTTTACATAGACCGACCATGAAATAGAGACCACACTTCTTACTCTCAAAAAATTTAACACACTAATCAAAGAATATAAATGAACCATTTACAGGCCCGTCACTAGATTAAGACACACCATAACTATATAGTCCCTCCCATAAAACTTCCTCCTTCAGCAAATCCTTCGTCATTCGTGCTGCATCCTTATGGAACTCATGCGTCCATGCGTCAATCCTCGTCCACAAATTCCTTCAAACAACTCCTGTTCCACCATCTGCTCCACATTCAAACTTCCCCAAACATGTAAAATTACTTGCATCTATACAATGTTTAATTTCTATCTATTGCACAATTGAAATAACAATTAACAGTAAATTAGTTTGTATTTTTATTATGTCAGACTAAGACCCATAAATTTGTAACTCTGTTATTATTGTTAGGGGACAGTAGTCTGAGAATAAAATTATTTTTCCATTTCATAACAACCAATGACCAAAGTACTTCCAATTCCTCATCTCTTAAAATGTACCCCGTGAAGTAAAAGAGATCATGTTTAATCCTCATCCTCCTCCCACCACATCCTATGAGGTTAAGAATATTAAACAAACATTTAAATCACAGACAATACACAATATTTACAATGAAACTCAGTTTTCCCGCCTCTAAAGCATTATGTGTTACCCCTGAATAGTGTTGCCATGATACGAGATTCATTCTCCTGTGCTCCCCCACACTGTATAACACTATTTACAAACAAATATTTTATTGTCCATGTATTCTACTCTTTTTTTTTTTCTCCCCTTCCTTGCCTGTTAGGCTACATGGAGTTTTTTCCCTGGCTGGGAGAGAGGGAGAAATATGCCATTAAATGTCCCACCGGGCACCAGGATTTGAACTCGTAATTATCTGTTTATCTCAAATCTTGGTTATCAGGTTGTCGGGCAACGCATGGTGCTGTGCACATGCTTTAGCCCGCTCAGTCACCCCATCCTACCCCATGTATTCTACCCTGTTATCTCTCCACTCAGTTTTCCCTCCTCTTAGGTATTAAATGTTACTCCTTAATAGTGTTGCCATGATACAAGATTCATTCTCCCATGCTCCCTCACACTGTAGTTCCGTTCCATTTATTTTAAGTTGTTTAAAAAAAATTCAATCTGAACTACAGAATCATTTAAATTAAATTTATACAATTTGAGCAACATATAGTACAATTAAATGAACAGTTGTATTATTTGTAAAATAGGGATTAAATGTAATCTTAATATTGATTAATGATAATAATTATTTATTATTAACTTATAATTAATTATAATTATTATTGAACTTCATTGATTTTATATTGTTTTGAACTTTGAAGTAGTTGGGTCGATGATAGAGGCGGAGAGCATAGAGTCGCTGCCGGCGCAGCTCCACCATCGAGCCAGCCTCACCCATGCCAGGCTCATCGGGTCTCCTGCGACCGCTCCAAGGCTCAGCAGAAGCAACAGCATCAGGTATGTCAGCGTAATCTTGAAATAAATTTAAAGCATGCCGATTCTGCAGCCTCGGCAATGTCAATTATATTTCTTTTATACTGTGTAAATATCTATTGAAATATTTGGATACAGAATGTTAGAGGAGCATGAATTTATGACTGCATTTTTATCTTAGTTTTAATGTTTTGTTAGTTTATTTCTTCATACTAATATATACAATATTCTTTGATAAGTTGACTATATTTAAAACATCTCTTCAATTAACTCATTTTTAATAACTTTCTCGCAAGTTCTTTTTTTAATTCATAGACTGATATTTTTTACTATGTATAAAATAAATATTATCTTAAATTTTTCATTAATTTTGCCTTTATATATATGAAATATAGATAGGAGAAGTATTGCAATCATGAAGGGTTTGATATCCAAGTTCTTAATGGAAATACACATTATATGGTCCACTGAGACCAAATAAATAAAACTCCCAAAATTGCCAGTGTATAAGCTCATAAACAAAAAGATATAGGGAACTGAAATTACATATTTGAGCGATATTTTCACTAAAATATAGTTAATGGAAGCCTTCGTCGATTTTACAGTTATCTGCAATTTTCCCGAAAAAGGCTTTTAACAATTTTGATTATATCTGTTTAATCAATTTGAAATTAAATGGTCCTTCAGCTAGTTCTTTTTCTCTTTGAAACAGTTTTAAAAAGGGTTTTATATTAAACTTTCTAAAGTACCTTTAATTTTGTTTCTTTGAAATAATAAACCAGAATAGGATAGCTCAATGAATAAAGGGCTATGCTCTGAATCCTGGGTTTGAGTCCTACTCTGTGCAGGTAATTTTTTATTTCTGTTACATCACTTGTGGATCAACAACTCTATCCAGCGGGTAATCTTAATTAAAGAATTAATTATTGGAAAAACCTTGTGGTTGAGTTTGATCTCTGTGAAATCACCTCTATGCACAACTGTTGGACAAGAAACAGTATATCCTTAGAAAGTACTGAACCCAAGACCTCTCAAAGTTTCTAGAGGTCCAGGTTATTCTTTTTTTTCTGTTTTTTTAGAAATAATTAACTGACAGTTAATTGATGGCAGTTATTGCAAACCACATGCTCCCTGGATATCTTCAAGAAAAAAAAAAGAAAAACCTGTACCACTACGATCCATGAAAGCTCTTGGGTTCAGTAGTATTTAGAGAAAGCACTGTTTCTTGGTCAACGTTTGTGCAAGAAGATGATTTGACCAAGATCACGCTCAACCGTCAGGTTTATCCGTTAATTAATTATTTAATTAAGGGTACCCACTTTATAGAGCTGTGTATGCTCCATAAGGGTGTCCCAACCCAAGTTTGCCCCACGGCCAATGAAACAGAAAAATAATTTTTCTGCCATTAGCAGGGATTCGAAGCTGGGATTTTTAGCATTGGAAGCTCAGTACCTACCACTGAGCTACCCCACTCCAGCCCTGGATATCTTCAAGAGAACCAAACGATCCTGCCACGCCTGTCTTCTGTAAGAGCCCAAAGTTGATAGAAGATTTGTGATGAAAGCTGAAAGTAAAGAGGCATAAGGAAAAAAACAACTTTCGTTGTTAGAAATAATAAAAAATCGGGTGCGGTGTGTGCATCATACAACTTTCATTTACCAACCTTAGGGTAGATAGGTATTTTAATATACTTATAGGAAGTAAAAAGGAAAACTATGGTATAACTTCATTTAAAACAATTAATTAAATGGGTTTTTCTCACCCATCGAATCTGTTTAATTTACATATTTGCATTGCTTTTCATTTCCTTTTATGACTATTTATAGTATCAAACAATACTAATGATTGTAAAATCATCTCACTATAAATATCATGAATTGAGAAATACTCCTATATATTTTAAAGGCTCTTTCTAATACCATGAAAATTATTCATCTACAGGAAAAATTGTGAAATATAAAATAAATTGTCCTTTAGGGGTAAGAGCTGAAATAAGAACGATATAAAAAAATGAAATAACCTCTTTATAGTTTATGTGCCCTGGTAAAAAGGAGTATAAATATAATTATGCACAAAAAAGCTATTTAAAGACTGTATTTACAGGGAAAAATATTTATGGATATCTTCGGAGGAGTGGGGATTATTGAAAAATTGATTCTTGAGGGAACTGTGCTGGGATGGGGATCATTTGAGGAAACATTCCTCAGAACGGAAATTAATCAAACCGTTCATTTTCCGTTCCTTAACTTTCACCACCTCTCCAATTGCTCGAAGGCTTTCTTTCATGAGCCTTCTATAACCATCTTATTTTAAAAAATGTATTTAATGTCCATAATATGAAACTGTAACACTGAATTAAATGAGGCTGGGAATAACTAAGCCTGAAAATAACTTTCAAAAAATGTGGTGCAGTGCACGCATCGCACAACTTGCACTTATCAATCTTAGAGCAGATTGGTATTTTCTTTTATGAATTCAAAGTGAAAACAACGGTATAACTTCATTTAAAACAATTAATTAACATGTTTTTCCTGCCCATCGAATCTTAAATTTATAAGTTTGCATCACTTTTCATTTCCTTTTATGATTATGTACAGTATCAAACAATATTAATGATTGTAAGGAAACTGGATCTTTTTTCTAAATTCTGAATTTTATCGGAAACATTTATCACGAAATTTGTCAAAAAAATTAACTCTATATACGTAAATATTGTATATTATTATATCCTCAACATATCGCATGAAAATCTTTTTAAAAACTATTGATAAGTGGGTATCCGTAAACGAAGAGGATTGGCTAAGGTTGGGCGCTCTCGACTGTTTCCATGCTTCTAACCCTTTTATTCCTCCTTTAGTTACCAATCCAATCAATCAAAAAAAAAAAAAAAACTTTAGAGGAAGAAATTTTGAATTAAAGAACATCAATAAGATTGAGACCTACATTATATTAAAAATCACTTAATTTTACTGAGGTATAATGAATTTAATCAAAATCATTAGAGCCGTTTTCGAGAATATTGTAAAAATGTGTAAAATCAAAGTGGCACTTCCGGTTTGTCTATGTTGACAAAGTTGTAACATCTCAGGTATGTATAGACCTTCAATACACAATTTTAGTTGAGTACGAATCTTCGTTTTTGAGCTACACTGTTCATCCTGACTTGGTTATTTGGACTCTGGGGACCTCAAAACGTGTATTTCTGTTGAAAACTAAGATTCGAAAATTTTCACGATTGCAATACTTTCCCTTGCTAAATATTACCTAAATAGGTAAGTGGAAGTAAGAAATAGGTATATATAAACTTTGATAGAATTTGATAATTTACTTAAAGAAGATATAATTTCCCATTAATAAATTATAAGGTGATTAAAAACTGCTTTATAGTAAACTAGACAAAATTTCCTTGTAATACAAGTAGTTTGTCTTTGTTAAAACCATTTAAAGAATACTTGTAAATTAACAGTTCTAAACATAAGATATTAAAAAGAAAACCCTACGTTTTAAATTTAAAATTTGTATTCACATAAGCGTAAATATTTGAATTTCCAGAAATGAGAGTGGTAATGTACATGTGAGAGGGTTTGAATGATTGTAGATAAGTCTGATTTCATATCTGTGCATCTTTTTAGTTTCTAATAGTGAAGGAAGGTGAGAAAAAAAATTGTAAAATGTCACATAAAAAGTATAAATTGTCTTAAATCAAACATTTCTTCTATTGTGTAACTTAAATTCACTTACTCATTGTTAGAACTTCCAAATTAAATGTATTTAGCTTCTAAAACATGTAGAGTTTAATTTTTTATTTTTTATTTTTGGTATTGTATTTTTATTCAATGAAGGAGAAGGTATAGACATAAAAAAAAATATGTAAATTTCATAATCAAATTAACACCTCCTTTCATTTACAAAATGCTTTAAGAATATTTAATTACAATTTAATATTGCAAGTCATTTTAATGTTTTTATTCTTACGTGAAATAGTTTTATGTTTATCTTAACAGCATGTAAAAGATATGTCAAAGCATGTACGATAGTTATTTTAATGTGTCATACTTTTCAGCTATCTCAGAGATCGGACGTTCCCAAGGTAGGGTTTGATATTAAAACATGGCTTTTCTGTCCGTTTACACATATATCGCTTTCTTTTTATTTATTATTTTGTATTTATTAATTTCTTTAAAAGCACAGTTGTGTTGGTTCATCATCATGAAGGACATAAAATTTGTTATTCTCATTCACATTATTGTGATTTGTTGTATATCTATGTTCATGTAAGCTTAAGTGATTTTTATTTCCCGCATAGTTTTAAATATTTCCAATTTCTGAGCACAATGAGCATGTATGTGGATTTTAACTTTTTTTCTTTTTTAAATGTTATTACATCGCATGTTTCTATAAAAAGTTTCTCTATGAAAAATTTAATCATATTATCATCAATCATCGGTAGTTATTTGCGTTTTGGCTTTATTTTTTTTTATTTTTCTCATTTGTATTTGTCTCACTTGTCATTGTCGCGTGTTTCAAAAATCTGTTTGTTTTTTTTTTTGTTATTATTTCTGTTTCTTGAGCTAATGCTATTGTAAATATATTATGCTATGTTGCTTCTTTTTCTTTAACAGATCGACTAAATCAGAAAAGCTTTACCCGTCGATGCTACAACGTTCGGAAGAGGTCGAACCTTATTATAGCATACCCTATAACATCGGTGTGGGTCATCACCATTCCTCGCAACCAACCAGCCCGACTCCTAGTCAGCTTTCTCAAGGAGCTCCCAATAGGTATAAATATATAAATACACTTTATATAAATTGAAAAAAAAAAATGAACTTTAATAAATTTATCATTTAATTCTCTTTTTTCTGTTTTAGGTTTAATTATCCAATATCTCCTGTTAGTTCTTCACCTTCTAGTCACGGAATGAGCCGCAATTATATCGGCATCATGACCAAAATGAATTCGAAAGATGATGATGGTAATCATTTATTGTTTTCAAACTTCTGGAAAAAAAAATCTTAAGTTTAAGTTTTTAAAATAAATTTAAGGAAGAAACAAAGTTTCTTTAATGAGTTAGTTGAAGTTTCGACTCAAACAATGTGGGTCATCATCAGTGTTAAAAATTACAAAACATAAAAGAACATCTGTAGAATAATAAATATGAAAGTGTAAGGGTAATAAAAGTGAAGAATAAAAGTAATAAGAATAAATAAATAATAATATTAATTATAATATTAATAAGAATAAAAAAGTAATGTAATAGCAATATGAGTAAAGACTAAAATATATAAATAAAATTATATTTTTCATTTTTAGCCCTGATGATGACCCACATGTTTGGGTCGAAATGTTGGCTAACTCCTTAAAGAAATTTTGACTGAAGTTTAGTTTCATCTTTAAAATTCATTAGTCAACTATTTACCCATCTCTTAAATAAACTTTTAAAAAAATTAAATAAGTTTCAAAAAGTTTCATAGATGATTTTTTTTCAGTAAACAAAGTTATGTGAAATTTAGGCTTTTGATTTCTTTTCTGATGATTAAAATAGCTAATAATAATATAAATAAGTAAAAAATAATAAAATCATCAAGAAAATAAATGTTATAATATAATTGAACAAATTTCAACTACACCTTTTACCTCTCCAAAATGCAGGTAAAGAATAAAAAAAAAAACTGTTGAAGTTTTGACAATTCACACATTATCAGGACAGAAAAGAAAAACAAATCGAACATCACATCACTCTATTGAGTATGTGATTAGCTGTCATGGCGTTATGTGATCTTAGTATTTTCTTTTTTTTTTTTTTTTGTTTGATATAATGCATGAATTGGCGAAACGTTGACAGTTTTTAGAAATGAGAACTTCTTTAGGCACGTTTTGCATTTTTTTTGTGAAGCCGACTAATTGAAGTGTTTTTGCATATTGATTAAAATATCTCAAAAACTAAAAATCGAGCCTGCATACTGTAAGCGAGGGAATTGTTCAGCATTTCATCCTCTCTGTAATCGGCTATTATTCAAAATTGTATCTTAACACGACCCCATGTTAGAGAGGCGAAAGGGAAAAAAATAGTATCGAAAACCAAATTATAACGAGTTTTATTGTATATGTTTTTTTTGTTTTATTTTTTTATATATATATATATATATTTTATTGTATATGGATTAAAAAATCTCAGAAACTAAAAATCAGACCTGCATACTGTAAGCGAGGGAAATGTGCAGCATTTCATTCTCTTTATAATGAGCTGTTATTTATAATTTATATTTGATATTATTAATCTCGCCTTGTTGATGTTTTTATTTCTATCATGTGTTCTGTAGCACACACTTGTTTTTTTATTCTTTAACTTCATTTTGGAGACAAGATTGTGGTTGAAAATTTTCTAATTATAACTTAGGATAGATAATTATTTATAAATAAACTTTTGATAGATCAAGATTTCAACAGATTAATCATACCTTAAATTAGGCATAATGAAAAAATCAATTCCACCGCCATAAGTAGTTTATTAACTCTATCTATCTTTCAGATTAAAAATTTATAATGTCATGAATAATTTTTTTAATTAGTTTCTGCTATTTAGTCTTCTGGTTAAAATTATTTTTTTAAATGTTTTTCTTGAGAATCATTTCTTTTAGGATTAAAAATAAAATTATTTGTTTCTATATTTAGTATTATTTCATTATCGGTAATTCAGAGATTTTGTGCTTTATTAATATTATAAATATTTTAGTAAACATTAATAGTCAAAAAAGTCCAGAGCAATTGTAAAAATATAGATAAAAGTTCGATTCAAATTAAGCATTGTACTATTGCTAATTCTGGTCAAATTTTGATGGGTTTTCATTCATTTCATTGAAAAATTGTTTATCTTTTCAATTAAGTATCTATAATTTTCCACTCATTGAAAGTTTTTGAGTTATTCGGAAAACAATTTTTATTTTTAAGATTTTGAATTTTTTAAACCATTTATGAGTTCATTTCTTTTTCCAAAACCAGTCTTATTATAAATCTAATGCATAAAGGGAGGGGGTGGGGAAGGAACTATCAATTAAAATTTCAACTTTATAGAATTTGTCGCTTTTGAAATATAGGATTCAATATGCCTGTAATTGAAATGGATCTTTATGTATATAGAGATGTATCTTAACTGCAGT
Organism: Nezara viridula; assembly: GCA_928085145.1. Classification (NCBI taxonomy): domain Eukaryota; kingdom Metazoa; phylum Arthropoda; class Insecta; order Hemiptera; family Pentatomidae; genus Nezara; species Nezara viridula. Next base: position 2,271,536 of record OV725081.1, read on the forward strand.
GTTGTAATTTTATTTATTCACCTTTTATTATAAAAATTAATTTAAAAAAAATAATTTTCACATGTGTTTCTCTTCTCAGTTCATGGATCAGCTGTAAGTCTTGTTTCGACTGCCTCATCCCTGTATAGTACGCCCGAAGAGAAACAAGCCCACGAAGTGAGGAAACTTCGAAAAGAATTATCCGATGCTCAAGAGAAGGTCCACACGCTCACTAACCAGCTGTCGACAAACGTGAGTACTACAACTTTATCAATTGTGTGTCAGTTTGTCATTCTATGTGTTTGTGCCTGTACTTACTTTTTTTGGTAATAGGATACTCGCATGAAAAACAGATTAAAAAAAAAAATAATTAAATTTGAGCTACAATGGAATTTGATAAAAACTTATTAAGATTCATACAGAATTTTTTAAGTAATTAAAAAAGTTGATGTTTAGCTAATAATCTGAAATATGGTGCTTCAGGAAGTTATGGTGAGAATTGGATTTATGAAATCTAATATAATATTTTTTTTTTCTTGTATAACAGAGTGTAAACAAAATTGGAATACAGTACAATCCCAATAATTTGCAATGCCACAAGTTTAGTACGTATTATAGAGGTTTTCAAAAAGGTAGAATTATGAATTATTCATTGTTAAAATAGGAAAAATTCAGATTAACGGAATCCATATATGTACAATGCAACCTATACACATTTAATATAAAATAAAAAACATAAACTAATTTTCAGAAAGCGGAAAAAAGTCAATTTTTGTTTAATAAGTTCTACTGAAATTGTTTTTTATGATTTTGGAACAAAATTATAATCTGTTAAAATTGAAGCTATGTTAGACAATTTTTTTAAAAATGACATTTGTCCTCTGTCTTTGATATGAAGCCCAATCGTATATAATTTTCTATCTTTGATAAAAAAAAAACGTAAAACTTCTTCACTTTGCTGCTTGAAGGTAGTCCAGCGACTACATCCTTTTTTTTCAAACACTGATGAATCCACACTGAACTGAATAAGAGATAAAGGATATTTAATCTAATTTAAACAGAAAAAGTTGTAAACAAACATGATTTAGATGATTGCATGAATTCAAGAGTTGTGATGGGAAAATTTTTTTCTGAATAAACAGAATTACTAACATTGCCTTTCAAATTTTAAGGCAAAGAGAATTTTTTTTCTCCAAATAAATGAAATTGCTAACGACTTACGAATTATAAGACATTTAATTGGTATGAAAACCATTACGACAAGGGTACCAAAATTCCCTGTTTTTATGAATTACTCCTATTTTTTCCAAGGGGCAACAGTTTATTTCAGAATTATTCAGATTGTACTGTATATTATTTCTTGGAAATTTTGAAGAATGTATAAAACTCAACCACCCCACCTTATGCTATCTAACTTTCTTTAACACTTAATATGCATCGAAACTTCAGGACTTGTTGCATTTTTATTTTTAAAACCTTATCTTCAACTTGAAATGGATATTAATAAATAATCATTATAATTATAATATAAATAAAATTGAAAATTCATGCAAGTATCCATTTCTTATTTGGGTCCTTTGTTACGTTTGAATTATTTATATATTTATTGTATTCGTGATATGACAGAAGTTGTATTTATTTTGTTGTATACTTCCTTGACTGATAATATATGTTAATTTATTTGACAAATTTATTTATTTGACAAATTAAATATTGTTTAAGTTATACAAATATAAGGTTTAAGTTCCTCTTTCAGTTCAAACTACTTTTATTATGATTGATTGAATCTCTTTATATGTGATATAGTTTGTACGATAGGTTGATATTTATGTATATATTAAGAAAAGATTTGATGGTTTTTAGTAAAAAAGATAAAATCACATAGCGTCGTTTTCCTGTTATTAGATATCAATAAAATGTTAAAGTTAAGAACATAGAGGAAATTCACTTTTATTTTAACGAAAGGAATAAATTTCTTAAAGAAACTTAGCATTGTGTCGCTAATTATGAACACTCCAATTCAAACAAAAGGAATAGTTGAAGTAAGCTGATGCTTGGTGCTACAGAACTTAAATTTTTAAACCTTATAGAATTTAACAAGCCTTAATCTCCAATATGGGCAATAGTAATATAGAATTTTCTTATATTCGCACTTCAAAATCAAAGTCCTTTACTAATTTTTAACTAATTGCTAAATTGTTGTAGTATTCACACATACACACACACACACACATATATATATATATATATTTATTAACCATTACTGCTAAAACTGTCATTTCATATAAAATTGACTGGGTTTATGTTTAATATATTAACATGGTCTTTATATGATTGTTTTTTTTTTAAATAAAAAAATTATGGAAGCATTTAAAAAACTTAATATTAACAAAATATTATTTATTAGTTTATGTTCTTGAACTTGCGTTATCACGTTTTATTTTTTCTATACAACCTTGCTTACAGGAGAAATTAAAAAATAAAAACTTGTAAGTTATAGTTTCAATTTTTATTTCTTTTTATTATCCACTACCTTGCCCACCTGGCATATGGGGTGAATTTTTTTTTTTTTTTCAAGTTCTTGTTTATTACACATTTGAAGGTAATGGTACTAAACAATTCCGCATTCAATCTGAACTTTATGGTGTAATGAAATCTTTTGCGATAAATCTGAATTTAATATTTTTGGCCCTGACAGACGTGTTAAAATTTAAAAAAGGCATAAGAAATTTTGATTGTTTAAAAAAAATAATTATTTTAATTTTTAAAGAAAATTACTTTAGTTCAAACATTTATTTTACTAACTGTGGTTTTAAGGTGCCTTCATTATATTTTTTGTTATCAAAATTAAACTCCTGGTTGTGTACTTGAGCAATAGTGTCAGCCTTTCACAATTTCCGTTATAAATTTTTAATAAAGATAGCAAACTGTTAATAATTACAAAAATGATATTGGTTTTGTTATGGGTTATGATTAAATGTTATAACTTTCGACTATATGAATATTAATATATAATTTAGTCTTTTTGACGCTTGTTTTATGGTAAATCATAGAATTGTTTCTACTGTTTAAATTCATCTATTGAAAATATACATATATATATAATTATTACTTTTCTGAAAATATAAAAGATACTTACATTTTTGAAATGATTTATTATTCTATATAAATAATTATTTATATATTATTAAATAATCATTTAATATGTAACTGTTTGAAGCTATTATCCATCTTCCTAGTGTTGTAATTCATTTTATTAAAATTATGATAAATTGTTTGTTTTTAAATATTTAATAAAAAGAACATTACAAACAAAAAATTTTTTTTTAGTTTTTCTTTATTATTCTTTTTTCTCCCTTATCTTTCAGTCTCCTGATCCTATAATTTGTCTAAAGAATGGTTTGTATTGTGTTAATTCAAAGCCTTTTCTTGGCATCATATTTATTTCATTAATAATATATTTTAATCCACCAAAAAAGAAAAATTTAAAAGTAATAGCACGATGACACTAGTAAGATTGATAAAATTTAAATTAAAATTAAATTACATTTAAAGCTTAGTTCATTGCAAAAAGCTGAGATGTAAGTTTTAATGAAAATCCACACTATTCCATCTTACGACCAATGCAACATGCAGAATTGGCCATTCGTCAAAAACTCTTACAGTTTGATTGGGATCTTCTTTCTTATCCACCGTACTCCACAGACCTTGCTCTATCCGATTATTACTCGTTACTTTCTTTAAAAAATTTTCCCCATGATAAAAATAGTGATAAATAAAAACGCATCTTGATGAATATTTTGCAAGTAAGACTAAAAAATTTTGAAAAAATGATATAAGAGGCTTCCTGAGAGATGGAAGAAGGTAATAGAGCAGATTGCTTCATATATAACACTGTTAATCAACATTAAACAACAAACTAAGAAAAAGGGAAATAATTTATGATGGTAAAACTAATAATATCAATATTCTTTATTTTTTTAAAAATGAGACATTTATTAATACACAGGCAATCAGCCCAAATGCTTTTAATTTTAAAATAAGGGTTTTCCCCTTGAAAATAGTCTTTAAGAAAATGGTCTTCAAAACATTGAAGAAAGAACAAATAAACTAGGAGCTGATGGATCAAATATGTTTTTTATAAACATTATTTACTGTAAATCAACAAAGTTATAATAAAATAGACTGTGTATATACTAATATGTATATACAAATATGTATTAATAAATAAATGTATATAAATATTTATAACCTTTTTTTTTATCTTGAATGTATAAATTAAGAATTCATTTTTTTTTTAATAAAAAAATAATAAGAAAAACAGATCTGTTTTAACAAATATCACCAATTTAACTTAAGGTGGAATAAAAAAAATAAATGGAGTAATTATTAACAAGACATTCTTTTTTTTTTTTTGTTATTTATTATTGGTCTTTCCCTTCTTATTTTACATAATTTAAAATTATGTCTTTCTATTATTCAATAATATGATATTAAAACATAATGTACTAATGTGAATTGAAATTTGATAGGACCTTGTATAAAGTAGTAATAATAAATAAATGAAATAACTTATTATCATTATTAGGCCAATAGGAATTTACGACGCTGAGAGTAGCTTACATATATATAGATTTATTTACAATTCAGTGAAGAACAAAAATGTTATACAATCATACATGGCACCAAATAAACATTTAAAATTAAATTATAAAATAATAAAAGTAATTTTTTTTTAATAATACTTATAGCAATAATATATTAACGTGTTGCTGTGTACCAATAATGTTTAATAACATTTGAGTTGTTACTTAAGTAGTTAATTATCACAGTCAATAACAAAATGCCTCCTTAGCTCTGTTAAAAAAAAAAAAAAACAGAACTATTCCATAAAAAAAAAATAAATAAATTAAAAAACTTCATACATCTCTACTACATTTTTATATATATATATTAATTTATAATTCAGTTACAAATTTTTTTTTAAATAGGTTAAAACATAATGCATTCAAATTTGTAGCATAAAATCCTCAAATGACCATTATTTATTTTTAAATAAAATTAATAATGAAAATCATTAAAATTTAAAAACTTTACTTTCGGGATAAAGAGATAACTGTGACTTAAAGTTGTGAATATCATTAATGAAGTAGTTTTCTTCTTTATTTGGGGCTTCTTTTATCAGATTGTAGGACAGATGCGAAGGAAGACTTGCCTGGCTGTTATCTTCGACTTCGTTGTCTTCCTCCATTTTGCTGTTGTAACCTACCACCTGGATAGTAAGCTTCTTGTGGTTCGGATCGCTCGCGTCTATTCTAGTCTTAAGGAAAGAAATAACATCATCCGGCTCGATTTCTGACAGGAGTTTGATTTCTTTTTCTAGCCGGTCGAAGGCGTACTCGAAACACTTTATCTCTGCCCAATTCCTTTTGATTTCTTCCTTTATATGTAAATCGCAACATTTTTTTATGTTTATTAGAGCTTGAACGACTTCGTCAAATTCGTTTCTTGGCATTTTTATGAGAGATTCGAGAAAACCTCTAAGAAAAGTTGATATCCTCTCTTCTACGTGATCGACTGAATGTTTGTATATTTGAGAGACAACTGTAATTGAAAACCCTAAAATTCCGTAAGATTCTCTTATCGTACCACTGACGTCGTACCCGAGCTGTTCTTGAGTCCTGAGTTGGTCGAAGAGCGGCTCTTCCATCAGCATCATCAACAGATCTATCACACAGTACTCCTTCACGCTTCCCGGCCCCATCTGATAATAATTTGTAGTTACGCAGTTGGAATCTCTCAAGTTGAAAGACATTAGTCGACAGCATTTTTCAATATTCGGCAACTGATGAACTAGTATTTTAGGCCTCTCTTCGACCGGCAAATTTCCCGTTTCCAACTGACTAACGAAACCTTGGCAGATTTCTAAAGCTTTATCTTTGAGTATGTTGCCCTGTACTAAACATTGTATGTGTACTTTCTTGAAAAAATTGTCACTGAATTTCTTGACAAGATCCAAGTCAATACAAGGAAGGGTGTTGTATTTGTCAACGGAAGTGAAAAACCTGTCCAAGATTATGCTCATTCTAACTTCTCTTGCGAGATTTGAAATTTTGAGATTATTGTTGTAATGAGATTTTTTGTTTGTTTCTATAAATGCCTGTAGAAGATCATTGGTTATATTTGCATTGAAAGACTTTATATGATTAGCTATCTTATTTAATAGTATATCCAATTTTTCATTGAAACCGTAAACTTCTACTACTAAAGCTCTGTCGACAGTAGACACGCTATATTCAAGAAGTGCCATGTTCGCAGGATACAACTCTTCAACTAAAAGATGATTGAGCAATGTTGTATACATTGACAGAAGTGTGTTATCTAATGTTGATTCAAATACGTTCTTATTAACTATTTGGAAACCGATGAATCCAAGGGGAAGCTTAAATTTATTATCAGGTTTAAACCAAATATCCAATTGATCAGATGAGAAAATTTTTTCCGGATAAAGAGGACCTTCAGTGCCTTGATGCAAAATTGTAAAATCTGAGGTAATATATTCATTAGGAGCAGGGAACCTAAACTCATTATATTGTTCTATGTTTTGCCAATTCTCGATCCATTGAGAAGGTATATCTTTAGTGCAATATCTAGTTTTGAACCAAGGCTCAGTTTGATTAAGAATAATTTCAGGATCGTGATTTTTCTTCGATAGAACAATATTCACATTAGAAGGAGTAAGTTCGTTCAGAAAATTACTTATCAAAGTAGGTTGGTATTCGAAGAAAAGTTCACCTCCTCTGATATAATCCTGTGGTGGGTAATGCTGCATGTTGTCTGACAAAAATTCTACATTATCAATCGCAGGAGTTTCTTCATCATACTTGAAGTCTATTGCAGCAATTTTTTGTAATTCTAGAAAAGCTCTCTCATCAGGACCGTGATTTTGTGTCATCTTTATATAGCTAAAAGTCGCATTTAGTACCTCCTCCAAGTTCTTTAAACCATTTTCTGTCAGAATTATACTAATTGTAAATATCGAATAAATATTATTATCAGCTAAACCGTCTTCGTTATGCCCTGCAGAAAGTCCTAATGCCCACAATTTCTTTCTCAAATATGAAATCAAACTGCCCTTTCCTTCGTGTCCGATAACCCATGATAACACATTTGCTGGTTTGTATTTGTATAAACTTTTAGTCGATGGTAGATGCCAATTCAATTCTAACAAAATATTATCATTAACACTTTCGATAAAGTACATCTTATTGAACTTGCTTTTATCGAACAAATTTTCATGAGGTTCTGTCAGTTTTATAGGATCAAAATTATTGCACGGAATATCTGAAAAATATTTGACAACCCACTTTTCCAATGTTTCTATAGTCACCCTAGCCTGAATTGCCAAGGTCATCCTGTGTGCTGAATAGTGTTTTTCCCGAAATTTGTGTACAGATTCATAGAGATAATCATCTGTTACATCATCGCGAAGAGTTTTAAGATTACCCCATACAAATTTACCTCCCGGATTATTAGGAGTAGCTGTACCCGATAGCATTTGCTGCCGTCTGTAGACATCAGAAGGCAAAGCAATTGTAAACTCTGATTCTACTGCTTCTCTTTCGCGGGTCATAGCCTCCCGTTTCATGAGAGGCGATATAAAAAATTGGGAAAATATATCTAGAGCTTTTGGCATGAATTTATCTTGGCACTCAAAATAGTAGGTAGTGTACTCACATTCTGTAGAAGCATTGTCAGAACCACCGTGCTTTTTGATAAAGGAGTCAAACTCATTTTCTTTTGGGAACTTCGTACTTCCCATAAATACCATGTGTTCTAGAAAATGTGCGAGGCCAGGTATGTCATTAGGATCACTAAAACTGCCTACTCCAACTGTTAGCGAACAGGCTGCAAGTTTTTCTTCTTTTTTAGCAAGATGCCTATCACTTTCAGATCCCTTACTTGATTCGGAGGCTGCGCTGCTCATGGACTCGGCATCAGAAACTTCACTTTCACTATCTTCTGACGTTTCCATTTCTTCAGAGATGTCAATTATATTTGTAACATCAGATATCAGTAGAGCAGTAAGGCCATTAGCTAACCTTATCACAGAGTATTCCTTTTTGTCATTTTCCGATTTGATAGGTGCTTCAAGTCTGCACAGTTCAAGCATTGTTACTTCTGTGGTATTGTTATCCGACAATTCGAGCCCTGGCTTGGAGATAATTGTGTTCTGTATAACTTCCACTGATCCGGCGGCGGCCGAGTTCTGGTTGGATAAATTGGTGACGTGTTTGACCATTTCTACCTTGCACTTCTTCGACATTGTCCTGTAGATATTGGAGAGGAGATATGTACAATTTTTATACATTAAACAATTTAAGACACCAAGTCGAAATCCCACATGTTTTTAACCTAACTAAAACTGAGAACCCTCACATCACTCACATATGTATCGAATCGAAGGCAGTGCGAGCGCGGCGCATTCTGGCGGCTCCGTTCCGCCCTACTCGCCTTTTCGATCCGTCCATTTAGAATCGACAACTTAATACGTCTTTACACTAGCGGATCCAGGATTTAATTTTGGGGGGGGGGGCTTCATCCCGAAAGATTTTTTTTTTTCATATACATATAACGATAATTAATTTGAAAAAAAATAAAGACATTAATTACCTGTATGAAATGGTGTTTAAGTGGTTCTTGAAGTCCTATTAAATACAATTACACGAACAAGCATACTTTAAGAGATAGTTTTAATATTTTTTTCTGTAAAACATGGTTATATTTTACCATTTTACCATCCCGTAGATCCGTCTTTATATAAAATAATTTTCATTCAAATTATTTCAATTGATATAATAATATAATAGATTATTAATGGACTTAATTTCAATGTGAATTTTCCTGATATCTTTAATAAACATGATACTTTGAAATTCTGCTATTTATTTTGGAAACTGTATATATTTAACAAAATTAATTTTCTTGAACTTAACATTATATATATTTAACATTATTTGTTTAAATAATTTCAATTATAGAATTATGTGTTTAAATTTACCTGTTATTGTTTTATAAATTGCTTACTTTACGCAGTTTATGAAAATTTAAGTCATTTTAACATGTGACTTAACAATTAAAATGAAATTTCTATTGCAGTGTAAAATCTAATTTTTAATTTAAAAACAATAATAATATATTCACTATTGACCACTAGCGGATCCAGGATTTAATTTTGGGGGGGAGGGGCTTCAGTCCGAAAGCTTTTTTTTTTCATAAAAATGACGATAATTACTTTGGAAAAAAAAGAAAGAAACCAACTATCTATATGAAATGGTGTTCAAGTGATTCCTTAAGTCTTTTTAAATGTAATTACACGAACAATAATACTTTAAGAGATAATCTTTTTATATTTTTTTCCATAAAACATGGTTATATTTTACCATTTTTGGGGGCTTCAGCCCGAAAGCCCCTCTCTCTCCCCCCCCCCCCCCGTAGAACCGCCCGTGCTATTGACACTACAAAAATTCAGATTGACTTACACATCTGGTTTAGGGGTAGATTGATCCATTGAATGAAACTTCATTATAACTTCAATGTGCTTATTTCTGAATTTACTTTATATATATTAATTTTATTTTTATTTTTAAATACAGCAATTCAATAGGAAGGTATTTCCTTTCGTATTCCGTAAGGTATTTCAGTTTTAAGTGAAACTCCTAGCTGAACAAACCTCCCTGAAGAAGACCTGCTAAGTCGGGTCGGAACGTTGGCTTTTAACACTAGTGGATCCAGGATTTAATTTTGGGGGTGGGCTTCAGCCCGAAAGATTTTTTTTTCGTATAAATATAACGATAATTAATTTGAAAAAAAAAAGAAAGAAACTAACTACCTATATGAAATGGTGTTTAAGTGGTTCTTCAAGTCTTATTAAATGTAATTACAGGAACAAGAATACTTTCAGAGATAGTTTAACATATTTTTGTCTGTAAAACATGGTTACATTTTACCACTTTGGGGGGGGGAGGGGGGAGCTTCAGCCCGAAAGCCTCTCCCTTCCCCCCCCCCCCGTAGATCCGCCTGTGGCTTTTAATAAAACAGTTTTTCCACTATTTAGCTTATTTATGGCCGCTACCCCGGACCATCTCTTCCTTAGTATTTCCTTATATATTTTGTGACATTCCAAGAGTAATAACATACTGCTTGAATCTAGTAGGTGGTTTCTAAACCCAGCATAATTCATTGTACAACGTTGCTTGATTACATCGATGGAATTAGCGCTGAGTTTAATAACTTAGCCAAAAAAAGTCAATAACCTCACCTGTATTTTATTCTATTATTTGTATCATCACAGCATAATATTTTTTTATTCATTATTTGTTTTTCTCCCTTGCTACATTTCGCCACTTCTTAAGACCCACTGAGATCAAATGAACTAAAATTATTTATATAGTTGTATATATTAAATAATATTTTGGGTTTTAGGCAGAACAATACCATAAAGGTTTTGTCGATTTTCTTCAAAATTTCGGTATTTTCAAAATATTTCTATATTTTTCGCTGTTATGCGGATTAGACTAGAGCGCCCCTCTTCTACGGATATGTATTTATCTTAATAAATAAAGTTATATATTCAGCTCTTCCCCCTCCACCGCACCTTATTCGGTCGCTCCCGACTCGGAGCCGAACACAGCCGATCCCCCTCGAAGATCGGCCTGCAGCCGGCAGTGGTCGTGGTATGGCCGTGCACGACGGTTTCGCCACAGTCCGGAGCCCCCGGACCAGGACGATGGTACGTCTGGAACCCCTGAGGGAGGAGATCCCGCCCCTCTGCCGCGATGTACCCTGGTGGGAGGTGGCCACCTCCAGGTCCAGGCCGAGATCTTGTTCGATCATACAGGTACCCCAGCTCTCACTTTATTTATTTATTATTTTTTATATATATGATAAATTGTCAGGGTTTACGATCCAGACGTTTCGGCCGATGTATGTATGTGTCGAGCAACAAGAACTTGAGTTCGAATGATAAGAATCGAAACTTGGACAAGCCTCATAAACACATATCTTGACTGCAAATCTTCATAATCTTAAATAAGTACACCAAACATTCAAAATTTCGTTGGGATTCTAAAAAATATTAATAAGCCGAGCAAATAAAATCTTCCGTTAATAGTTTGTTTTGTTTTTGTGAAAAGTTGACATTTGTCATAAACTACAATCAATTATAGCTTGTATGTATACATACTAACATAACATGTATAACTCATTGTATTTTATAAATAGCTAAAATTCATAATTTACCTTACACGTTACAATATCAGGAGTAGCTGAGTGATTTAGGCACTGGACTACTAAGCTCAAGGTCCCCGGTTCGAGCCCAGCTGATGTCAAGTAATTTTTCATTAGCCGTGGATCGACCCTGGACCAGTCTATGTAAAGTGGGTACTCTGAATTAAACAATTTATTAAGGGGGGAAATCTGGCAATTAAGTGTGATCTTGGTCCGATCATCTTCCAGTACAACCGTTGGCCGCGAGATAGTACTTCCTATCAAAGTATTAAACCGAAACTCTTCATGGATTGTAGTGGTACAGTTTTGTGCTGGATGAGGGTTTCATGGAGTAAGATGCGCCTTAAAATTGTTTGAGGGTGGTAATATTTCGACCAGGTTATGAATTTTCTGAAAAAAAAAGTTTAAAACCAGATATACAAAAGTGAATATATATGATCTACGTTTTTTTAAATTATACTTTCATTTGCACTGTTTTTAAGAAGACAGGATTTTAAAAAAATCTTTTTTGGTTAATGGGCCATCAATCTTGGGGAGGAGGGATGGCAATTCTTATTACAATGTTAGTCCGAAACGTTGTTTGATGAAAAATAATGTAAGAAGTTTAATTAAAAGGGTTAAGTAGAGTCATGAACATTACAATATTATAATAAATCAACGTACTATTTTAATTTTAATATTATATGTTATCATCTATATTTGCACAGCATTTAACAAAAAAGAACCAACACATATGAATTAATTCAAAGTTAAAAAGCAAGTACATTTTCTTTTTTGTCTCAAACCTAATTTTATTCTATATTTTCTCAAACCCAACATATTGCTATCGATATCAACGAGAATTCATCAAAAATTAAATTTATTATTATTATTTTTTATTTTTTATACAACCTGAACCACTAGCGATGGTTCTATACTGATCTAAATAAGACTTTTTAACCACCTCTACTCTTAACTATTGATTGCATTTTTTTCTTTTGGAAACGCACAAATAAGAAAAGTTAATTTCATGTGTACGGACGTTTCGACGTAAGTTTTAGGGCCTTCATGAGGGTGACAGGTGTAATGTTCTCTACCTGGTTTGAAGGTATATAACTGGGCCGAAACGTCGGTTCGTATTAAAATCAATTTTCTTATTTATTTGACCGTATCCCTCCCTAACCAATATCTGTAATTTATTTTATTTTTTTCAGTTTAAAATTAATTTAAATAATGCTAATGAATTATCCCTATTGTATAATGGTATAGTATATATACAATCCACTTTAAGGACGAGATAGTAGAAGTGTCCGCTGTTGGAGGGCCTATTGTTTATATTGACAATTTATTTGTTTATTTTCTCTAAGCAGCTGTTGCATCCCGCCCGCGCGTTCTTCCCGCCTCTTCTGCCCTCTCACAACATTCTTGTAACTAATTACATTACATTTTTATTTATTTATTTTAATTTATATATTTCGTATAATTTCATTATTTATTATTATATCTTTACTTACGTTTAAAATGGTATTTATTTGCCCAATAGAATAATAAAACATATCTTCCCATTATATATTTATTATTAAAAGTTATTTATATCTGTGATTCCTTTTAAATTTCTTATGGTAGTCATTCGTGGCGAAAAATTTATTTCATATGTAGAACGCTCTTAATTAATAAACCTTATGAAGAGAAGAATAGTTGGGGTGTTCAGTCAAAAAGGAAGGCAAAAATAAATGATAATATTTATTTTTTACATATGCCGACGTTTCGACCTGAAGTTCAGGCCTTCATCAGGGCTAAGAAAATAACCAGATAACAAGGTATGAGAAACAAAAGTAATGATGGTAAAAAATATAATAAAAAATAAAAAAATTTAGAAAAATAAAATAGATAAATATAAATTTCAATTTCATTTTACTTTATATTTATCTATTTTATTTTATTTTTCTAAATTTTTATTTTTTTTATTTATTTTTTTTTATTATCTTTTTTGCAATCATTACTTTTGTTTCTCATACCTTGTTATCTGGTTATTTTCTTAGCCCTGATGAAGGCCTGAACTTCAGGTCGAAACGTCGGCATATGGAAAAAAATAAATATCATTTATTTTTGCCTTCCTTTTTGACTGAACACCCCAACTATTCTTCTCTTCATTATCCACGACAGTCAACCAATTACCAATAATAAACCTTATGGTTTATTTTTGAAAAATAACAATCGTATTTCTTCTTTATACTAAAAATTTATTTATTTTAAATTATTGTTTAAATATTCAAATTATTAAATGAGTATAAAATCAAAACAGGGGTGAAACACTAGTGAATTCAGGATTTAATTTTTTTTTGGGAGGGGGGGTGGTTAGGGTTAAGGGCTGGTTTGAAAAAAAAAAAAAAAAAAAAAACTACCTACCTAAATGATATGTTGTTGAGTGATTCTTGAAGTCCTATTAAATGTAATTACACGAACAATAATTCTTTAAGAAATAGTTTTTAATATTTTTTTCTATAAAACATGGTTATATTTTACCATTTGGAGGGGGGGCTTCACCACGAAAGCCCCCCTTATAAATCCGCCTGTTGGATGAACTAATTATTTTGTAATTTAACTGGCAGCTACATTATAAATGTACATACTTATGTTGGTAATTATAATTAACAACTGCGGATTTTAAATTAAAAGTAGCGACAAAAAATATATATTATAAAATTACTAGTAAAAAATTTTAAATTCTGTTTTTCTACAATGCTTTTGTGATTTTATTATTTCTTTTTTATAAATTGAAGGTAATTGATATATTTTTAAATGCAGTGTAGAAGAGAGGCGTATATTATGAGAAGTTTTTAATAATAAAATTCGTTCAAAATTCTTAAATAATTGTTGTTTCTTTCTTATTATTGTTATTTTTCTTGAGTTTAACAACCAATAAGGTAACTACTTAAAATACCACTAAATTAAACTGATATTAGCTAATAAAATAACTGATTTTCGTAATTATAGGATTAATGAACCACTTAAACAGACCAGAAAGGAAGAAATAAGACTATAGAAATGTTAAGAACTTTTTTTTAGTAATTTTGGGTTAATAACTTATTAAAGTTACGAATACAATGTTTCTATTTATTACATTATGAACCATATTTTCTATTTTCTACCGTTATTATTATATTAGAAAAATTATTATAAATGGAATAAATTTTCTAATTGGTAATTTCCAAGTGATCCTTACTTATCAGCTTAATTACGTTATGAAATGCTGCTTAGTAATAAAAATCGATAATTTTTAAAATAAATATTATTACAAGTAAGATTGATTCGCATTCGCTTAAAGAAATATAATATATCATATAAAGTTTTATATTTTCGGTAGGTTAGTAAATAAAAATAAAAAGTATTTAATGGGATTAATTTCTTGAAAGCGTGATAAGGTTTATCAATAGTGTTATCAGACTCAGCTGAGCCGTTATCAGCTCTCACTCGATGTCCTATTTGCTACCGTGTCTTCTTCGCCAGATTAAAATTATTTCAATGTTTTGTAAACATCATGTTGTCATTGTTTATTTTGCCAATGCGCAAATAATATTGCTTTACTAATTCTTATCTTAATAGACATAAAAATATATTGTTTTGAACTCATGTTATTTGTCAATTTGGATGGTATTGTTTGCAATTATTTATATACAAATATAATTTGATTTTTAATTATTTAAAGGTTTTGGATTAAAATTTGAGTTTCTGTTAAAGTAAAATGTTCGACTAGGATTTTCTTTATTTGAAATAAGTTCTCAACGCTTCGCAGTTATGTATGTTTACATATATATAACCACTCAAATCTTTTATATAACGTTGATGTAAATTTTAGATTTTGTGCATTTTTATTTATAATTTTTTTTTTTTCTTAGATTTACGTTTTACGATTTTAGTGAACATAATTACTGACCCTATTCGTTGTTGAATTATTTGTTTTCGTAAATTTCGATAGTTAAAGATAATTTTCACAATATATATATATATATATTAATTATTGATAGTAGATTAATATTGAACTGGATTGGAACTTTGATTCAAAAAGTAAATATTTTTTTAAAGAAAATATTTGTCTCAAATCCTTTAGATTTAAACTCGGTTGTTATCTATGTCTTTTTTATTTATTTAGAAATATAACAATCTGTCATGTGGACAGTAATTATAGTGATACATGAACACATTCATACCATATATACAGAAAATATAAAATTAACAAAAGTAAAATAATAATCAAAAATTATGTACAATAAAAAATAAAATAACCTAAAAATGAGTAAATTAAAAACAAAAAAACACAGTCATACCTATATACAATGTATACAATAAGGCAGGGAACCCCAAGCCAGTCTGCTCTCTCCAACTATAGAAGGAAAAACAGGACTTCAAGATATCCCTGTGCTCTCTCAACCACGTTACTGGTGCTAAAATCAGTGGGTTATCTGTTAGGAATGTTGACCACAATAATTTTCTCTTTACTTCAAAAATACAACATAGTTTCGATAAGGTTTCTATTTCTCAATTTAAAATCTTTTTTTATTTTGTTTTAAATTTTAGTAACAGTATAAATAAAATATTTTATTAGGATTTTTCAGTTTGAAATACGTTCTAGATTTTTAAATTTGTTTTTCTTTTTCTTGGAGAACCATAGTTAGTTCCGTACTTAAATTTAGAATGTGTGTGCGTTTTTCTTTGGCAAGAATGTATTTCATAAACTGTTCTGCTCTACATTTTTTTTTTTTCGGTAAATCTTTGGCCTAATATTGGTTTGGTGATCAATAGAAATGATGAGGATCCTATACTGATTTACTTACCAGACTATATATATGTATATATATATATGTATATATATATATGTATATATATATATGTATATATATATATATATATATATATATATATATATATATATATAAGCAGGCCAATAAGCAGGTCGCAGGTCTTTATTGGTTTTTCTCATTTATATATATCATTTTTATTTATATCATATATTGAATATATATATATATATTGAAGGAAGTTAGTCGACAGTTCTACATATTTGATAAATATTCAGGACGCAGTCATAAATTTTTTATTGGTTTCAACAGAGTACTTGAATACCTTCAGTGCTCGAAACACGCCCTGATGGTGACCCACATGTTTGGGTTGAAACGTCGGCACCAATAAAAACTTTATAATGACTGCGTCCTGAATATTTATCATCAATGATATATATAAATGAGAAAAACCAATAAAGACCTGCTTACCTAATATGGTCAATCAATATCTCATGACATGAAGGCTACGAGATTAAGATGTTCGGGGTATGTAGCTCGGAGCAATCCATCTGGAAGGCTCTGCACAAAAATGATTGCCTGAATAGTAGGCACGAAAAAAAATAAGTAGCAAAAATCTGATGGATAGATGGAATCAACAGCTGCGTGCGGGAAAGAGATGGAATAGCCTTGTAAAGGCGGCGAAAGATCTATAAGGTCTGTAATAGCAAAATAAAAATTAAATGAATATATAGTTGCTTTTTTATATATATATATATATATATATATATATATATATATATAATATATATATATATATATATATATATATATAATATAATATAAATATAATTATATAAAGATTGACGCTGTACGGTAGCATTGAGCCGTTTACTATTAGGAAGATGGCAGATAGGCTGTGACATAGGATCTGGATGACAGGTGTTTAGGCTTCAGGTAGTAACAGGTGTTGTGCAGGCCACAGTCCATAGTCCACTTCTCAGCCCGTAGCCCTCTACTGTATATCCCTTCTCGTATTCTACCCACGTTTTAAGCTACTTTTTTTACTTACGTATATATGTAATATATAGTAAGGGTAAGTATTGCGATCGTGAAAATTTTTGAATCTGATTTTTCAACGGAAATACACGTTTTAGAGGTACCCTGAGTCCAAATAACCAAGTCCCGCAAAATGGTCTGTGTGTGAACAGTCTTGCTCAAAAACGAAAAGTCGTACGAAAGTGAAATTGCGTATTTAATGTTTTTATATGCTAGGGATGTTATAGCAACTTTTTAGTCAAAATCGGCTAACCGGAAGTGGTATTTTGTATAATGGAGTAAACACATTTTTACGATTTTCTCAAAAACGAGCCCAATGATTTTGATTAAATTATATAAGTGTAAAATTAAAATTAAGCAGTTTTAAATACAATTTAGTTTTTATTCTGATTGATGTTCTCTAACGGAGCTAATTTTGGCTAATTTTTAAAAAATTACCATTTCACATTAATCTCTAATAAGAATTTGATAATTAACTAAAAGAGAAATAACAGATCGCTATGGAAAATAGTTTAAATTGAGGAACCAAAGGAATACGAGCTCACCGGAGTTCGCCGAAAGATTCGAACTCGCTTATGTATAGTTTATCATAAATGCTATTGTTGGTAATATTTAATTATATAGATTACAGCGATACAAATATTAAAATTTGTAGATATAAGGATACTTATACAAATAAAAATACCCACAATGAAATATAAATAAATATAGCGTCTATAAATTTTACTTTCACTTGCCCTTTGTCTGAAAATAACTTCTTCCGCTAAGAAGAGAGTGGTAAGTGAAAGTTGTGTGATGCGGGCACCGCACCAGATTTTCATTTATGTTTCTTGGTCAGCGTTTGTGCAGGGCAGGTGATTTGCCTAGATCACGCTCGACCAGTAGATTTTTCCTCTTGATTTATATTTAATTAACATTACCCACTAAATATAGGCTGTCTTATCCATAGGAAGCTCTTCTGACCTAGGATCGATCCAATAGAATTAATAATTACCTGCATCAGCCGAGCTCTTACACGGTCATTCGGAAATGCATTACAATGTACTATTGACGTTCTGATTGATCCTGTAAGTTACTGATTGAAGTTCTGATGTACGTGACTGACGGATTCTCGTAAATCCTATAATCAAAGCTTCAATCATGAGAAGTGGAGGGGAGACTAACCTTACTATTAGGTAGATTTTTAGTTTACCTAGGCCTCATAAATATTGTAAATATCTGGTTTCCATTAACAGTAAATAGTTTTTCATATCCCTTATTTATATTTTTACTAACCATCTTCAATTTTTTTTTTTTTAACAGTCAAATGAGCAGTAAATTTAAAAAAAATATATAGTGGATAGTTTACAATTTACTTATAGAAAAAAATTAATCTTTAACTGTTGTCAATATTTGTAAATTCTTTTTCCATTTTTCTTAACTAATTTATTATTTTCGGAATACTTTTCATTAATTTTAATAACAAATACACTTATATTTTTCTAAGGTTTGTCAAAACGATTTTCAGGCACTAAACGAAGTGATTATTATATCTCCATTTTACTGTTGATGTCCAATACTATAATTATGATAATGGCTAAACTATGATGAAACACATTTTATTTTAAATGGACAATGCACCAAATCCACACTGTCTGTTAGCTCAACATCAACTGAGTTAAAATGCGTCATTATGATTGATACGTGTGTCATGATTGAAGTAATCCCTGTCTCAGTCATTTGATTGTCATTCATGAATTATCGTGTAGGGCCCGCTGAAGATTTAAATACGACTTCGAGGCGACAACCGAGTTCAGCTGCTCATTGTTTATTGAACTCAGATGATGTAAACTGAAAAGCAAAAAGCCTAAGATAGTTATCAGAAAAAGAAAATTTAAATGATGTTTATTTGATGGAATTTAAATTTAAAACCCCGCTCACCTGTATGGAAGCTCACCTGTCCGCCAGCGGAACAATGAGGCAGGCGACAGCTGCGTTCAACCCAACCATCTTTATCTCTTGTTGTCTGAAAGAGAAGAAAAATCGTTTCCATTTCATAGCTTAATTTAGTTTTTAGTTTTAAATTAATCTAGTTTTTAAAAAGGTGGAGTTGTAGAAATTATTAATTAATTTTGCTGCAAGAGCCTCCCATACACCTGAAATAGGTCTTAAACCGACTGATATATATAAGTGTTGACTTTCAATTTTGATTGGGGGAGGGAGGGAGAGGATTTGGGACAATAAAAAAAAAAAATTATAGTTTTTATTGTGTTTAAGAATTCTATTGAATACATGATGGTTGACCATTGTATATTTTAGAGGGTGGGATGGTCCGGATGGCGGTCATAAAACGACTAAAATAATGGAAAAACTATTTTATTTAAAGCCGACGTTTCGATCGACTTTGCAGCTCTTCATGGCTAGAACGAACAAGATACGATAGGATTTAGAAAATTATGGAAGTTACCTAATATTTAGATAAAAATTATAAACAATACGAATAAACTTATTAAAATTATAAACAGTGTGAATAGAATAATAAAAGTTTATTCACATTGTTTGTTCAGACTGCATTAAAGCCGATCTGAAGGGACTGGGTTTGGACGGCGAACGGTGGAGGGAGGTGTGTAACAAGCGATTGGTGGTATCGGCATCGAACCTTCGGGTTCGCTAAGCCGTATTATTATTATTATTATTATTCACATTGTTTATAATTTTTACTTAAATATTATGTAACTTTCACAAATATGTATATTCTTTTTATCTTGTTCTTTCTAGCCCTGAAGAAGACCTGCAAAGTCGGGTCGAAACGTCGTCTTTAAATAAAATAGTTTTTCCATTACTTTAGTTTTTTTATGACCAGTAAACATTCTACATAATTATAGTGAAACAAACTAATATAATATCGAATACTTAAACTTAATATGTTTATATGTTTGTAAAGTTGTAAGCATTCTTTTTTTTTTTTTTTTTTTTTTTACTTACGTATACTTCAATATAGCCTTAGTACCAATGCCTGTGGCAGACTGTATTAATACTCAATAAAAGCTTTAAAAAAAATAAATAAATAAAACGTATACTTCAAAAAATCTGAAGAAAAAATGCAATTCAACATATAACGTATTTGTTTAGATTAAACACAGGAGAGAGGGGAGACAGCATAACATTGGCACATTTCTAGAACTATTTCAGCTAAAAATGATTACTGCAAAAAATAAAAAAAAATATCTTCGACTTCTTGTTTGTTTGCTTGGATGTCTAGAGGCAAAACATCCAGGTCATCAGCGCCAGATCAACTAAATAACACTACTTTTATACTGTTTAAGTGGTTAATACAAAAAATAAATAAATAATAGAATAAAATAAATAAATAAAGATAATAACAAACACTTATAGATAATAAGATAGAATAGATAAATAAATAAACTTAAAAAAATAATAGCAATACAATCAATAAATGAATTTAAATTAATAAATAAATGAACTTTTAAAATTAATATCTGCAAATGATCATCATTTCTCTTAAGTGTGCACTTCGATTTCTCAAATAAAAATAAAATATTTTTCACAGTCGGGCCACGGAAAATGTGAAAATTAAGGAGGTGATTAAATCATAAAATCCTAGAATATGTGTATATATATGTATATACATATATATATATATATATATATATATATATATACTATAAATGATAATTTAAATAAAAGTAATATATAGATATGAATAAAATAGTTACATGCCTACGATTAGGCCCTAGTCTAGCCAGTCGACTTTTCTTAATCTATTTTAATTTACATATTTTGTTCATTCATTTAGATTATTTATTATTGATTTTTTATCTGCAATTATTGGGGGGAGAGAGAGGTGGTATATTCTCGTCCACTCAATATTTTTATTGGTTTGGCGATCGCTCCCTGAAGTCCGCGCCTATTTATATGGTGTCTAACTGTCTTTTTATAAAATTTCTATTTTTCAAATGAACACATTTAAAAAAAAAAAACCTAAATGGCAGTAAATAATATATATTTTTTTACTGAGATTCAGTGCCAATTATACCAATAATCGTTGCCTGAAAACGTCCATTAAATTTATTCAAAACTCCAAAAAGATCAGAACTAAAAAGAAACGTTTTATATGTGTTTATACAAAAACAACAGTTTTTGTTGTTAATTGCATTAAGTTGAAAAGGTTAACTCCCACCTCGCGATAACTTCCTCCGGTTCTGTTAGTAGTGCCTATTAGCCTCGCTTATTGCCCGCTCTAATCGTTTCCTTTTACCTCTTATCGATTAATGATAATTAATCGATGTATGTAGGATCGAAGCGGGACCTTTGTGTTGCTGCGAACCGGGGCAGATACAATCCCACACTATAGCCTATTTCTAAAGGTATTCAACTCCTTCCCATACCAAGTATTTCTTAACAGGTCTTCACTTAGTGTGGATCACAGGCGGATCTACGGGTTTTTTTTCGGGCTGAAGCCCCCTCAGCCATATTTTATGGTAAAAAATATTTTTAAAATATCTCTTAGAAAAAGCTCGACGTTCCCGACTACTCCAGCACTTACTAGACAAACGATCTAAGCTCCCAGTCAATTACAAAAGACTCATATACATGACTATAATAAGGCCTATTAGGACTTACGGAGTTGAGCTCTGGGGCTCCACTAAACCATCGAATTCCTCTCGTATCCAATCCTTACAATCCAAAATCCTTCGTAAAATCCTCACTGCTCCTTACTTTGTCACAAACAAAATCATCCATAACGACCTTAATGTTCCTTATGTTTCTGACCTGGCCCAATCCAGATACCTTTTCTTCCATAATAAACTTCAGAACCATCCTAACCCTCTCGTTTCTAACCTTGCTTCCTTTTTGATACCTGACAACCCTCCGAGGCGTCTGAAAAGAAGATGGCCTCGAGATCTCCTTTTGTAAATACATTTTTAGAGTGGGTAGTTTCTCAACAAGTGATTTCATGTTATTATATTATTTTGTTCTCATTTACTGAATGTATTTTTACTTGTAATACAGTTGTAAATATCATCAATAAAAAAAAAAAAAATATCTCTTAAAGTATTATTTTTCGTGTAATCACATTTAATACGATTTCAAAAATCACATAAACATCATTTCATATATGTAGCTAGTATCTTTCTTTTTATTAAGAGTAGTTATCGTTTTATATATATATATATATATATATATATATATATATATATATATATATATATGAAAAAAAAATCTTTCGGGCTGAAGCTCCCCCCAAAATGAAAACCTGGATCTGCTAGTGGCACAGGCGGATTTACAGGGGGGAGGGAGCTTTCCGGAGCTCCCCCAAAATGGTAAAATGTAACCATGTTTTATGGTAAAAAATTATGTCTTAAATTGCTCGTTTTAAATAAAATTACATTTAAAATCACTTCAAGAATCACTTAAACACCATTTCATATAGGTAGTTAGTATCTTTCTGTTTTTTCAGAGTAATTATCGTTATTTATATGAAAAGAAAAGCTTCCGGGCTGAAGTCCCCCAAAATTAAATCCTGGATGCCATACCCGAGCATAGTGTTAACCAAAATCGGTCTTGGTCTTTGCAAGACCAAGACCTAATCCGCTTGACTGTTGCAAGACCAAGACCAAGACTGGTAAAAAAAATCGAATTTTTGAATAAAAATTAATGCAAAATAGTTACTAATACTTGACAATCTTAGTTACTATACATAAATAATTGGTATAACTAATATACTTTTGCATTTAACCTCTCTGATTTTTCATTCGGGCTTAGTTATTTTTCTCCTATCTAAAAAAGTGCAGTAATATCTCTATGGTAATAAGCTAATCAGTAACTGCAAGACTGTTGCGCAAGACCAAGACCATGGCTAAGACTGAGTATGCAAGACCAAGACTCGACTCTGTCTCGCATTTGGGCAACACTACCCGAGCAGCATATCTCTGTACAGCGGCCGTATTAGACCTCATGAAAGTCCGTTTTATAATTGATCTTTGAAAACGTAATCATTACTTTCTTTAAATAAAATTGTCTACTTTACGATGGTGTACTTGTAATTATATTATCTTAAACATTTTTTGAACAATTCCTTCTTATTCAATAAAAAACATGACGGCACAAGATTATATATATAAATAATGAACAGTTGCGTGAGATCTGTAATTGGTGCCCCAAGATACTACCATGTCTCTCAACACTACACTGAGTTAGAGTGGCTCTTCCCCTCCATCCGAAGACAATATTTCCTAGGTACATTCCTCTATCATATCATCAACAGTCATCTTCCTTCCTACGCCTACAACCTTCTCCAATTCAAGTCCTCAGTCAACTCCCTCTCCACAAGATCTCGACCTTCCGATCTTTACATTCCTTCTCACAGATCTGCCTCGTTCCAAAACTCCTTTATTGCACGTTCTGTTAGTTTCTGGAATTCCCTTCCTATTAAAATTCGACATTCTTTATCCCTATCTACATTCAAAACCCTCCTATTCCAATTCCTGTCCCAAAAACAGTAAGGCACCAGCTAACCTTTTATGTAAAATTACATATTATCTATAAGACCATATTCACAAACAGCTCATACCTAAATACTTATAGATTCGACTTTCTTTTTTTTTTTCAACAGAAACAGATTTTACTGTTAAGAAGAATATACATTTATTTTTTCTGAATTTTTCATTTTTTCTAAAAGGGTTTATTTATATTTTAACATTGTACATAGTTTTAAGTATCTTAGTATGGTTTCAAGAGTTTTTTATATAGATTTTTTTATTTTATTTTGTATATAGTATGTATAACCAATATTTTTTTCTTTTCTTTTTTTTTAATGACCTATCTTAATCTTAATTTGTTATGTTTGTTTTTATCTGGCCAGATGTAAAATTTTAATTTCTGTACTTTTTTGTTATTCTGAAGGGACTTCGTCCCAGAATAAAATTATTTTTCTATTCTATTCTATATATATATATATATATATATATATATATATATATATATATATATATATATATATATAATTCTAAAATGGACCTGTTGAGAATAATGCAGCAAGGCGGGGCGGCCGTGCCTCGTGGGCCGCGAGAACGCCTCCTCACCCGAGATCCATTGTCCAGGCAGATAGCAGATAGCTACCTTATTTCGCCTCGCTATATCCCTCGTTATTTAGCATCAACGCGGATGTATACATTTATATCTATACTATTTTCAGCCCAAAACTATGTAATATCAACTTTATTTTATATATCTCCAAAGAGCTTTACAAAAAAAAATCGTTCCATAAATTGGTATTAAGATCTGCCTGTTAAATATCTGCTACGACGTCGAAAGTTGGAGATGATCTCAATATATTGCGGTCTTATCTTGGAATACGGAGGCGGTGCTGTCCATTCCAGAGGAATAATCCTATTGGTCTTATCGTTTTCGATTTGGGCCAACCTTTTTAGAGATGACATAAGGGAACAAATCGATACATTATATTTATTTGTTGATATTTGACTCAATTTGATTTTGTTTGTAGGTGTATAAGCTTTGGGAATTCCTAAAGTGGTTTTAGACATTTCACAAATTATGGAACAAACAAATATATATAAGTTTATTTCACTAGTTTTGTTTATTAATTTTGGTATTGCTTCCTCGCTAACGAAGGTAGGGAAGCTTTGTTTTCGTGGGAGAGGTTAAAAAAAATTTGTTCTCAGAATCGAAAATTTTCACTCGCGTTTTACATTTAAGACATCGAAGATCAATCGGTGTCTGTCTGTCTGTAGTCAAATCGATGTAACGGGCATATCACCTACTATCGTTTATACGATTTTCATCAAATTTTCAGAGATTGTGCGGGTTGGCGTATAGATGGCCCCATATCAATTTTATGAAAATCATTTCAGAAACGGCTCGTTCTATTTGGCTCAAAGTTGGGGGGAAAAGGTAGGTTTTAATAAAAAATAATAATAATAATGTAGCATTAATTTTATTCAATTCTGTCCTCTAACTTCGCTTATATATGCGTGTTTTACTTGATATGTCTTTAACTCTAAAACCACATCTTTAATTTGGCTGATCGCTTTCCCTCCACATGTGGGGGGATAAGTATGGTTCTGAGATCCCATGCCCGACTATAAATCGTGTAAATAGGTATGCCTGCATCTAAGACGTTTATTTTCATTACTTTTTTTATTTATTTATTTTTTTTTTTGGATAATTTTAATTGTATTTTATTCATTTATTTTCATTCTATTATTACTATTATTTATATTTTCTTCCTTCACTATGATATTTTATTTTGTTCTTTTATAGCTTTATATTATTTGAAATTAGCTTATTTATTTTTTTTTTATTTGTAAATATGGTATGGATGTGCTCTCAGAACTTTATTATAAATGTCCTTTATTGAGACAGATTGTAAGATTTATCAATAAACAAATAATCAATTCTAAAAATTTTGCTGAAGTATGAAGTGAAGTTATGGATTGGTAATCAAGAATGTATCAAATTCTGTCCACTATTTCCAAGAAAATACTCCCACTTTCAGATTAGAAAATGTATTATTTAACAAGACTATGGTTTGAAAACGTTTCGCTCGATTTGACTCAAACTTAAGAGGAAATTTGGAGAATAGTATAGAAATGACCTAATATTGATGTCATTGAATTCCATTTAATAATTAAAATTAATATAAAAAGTGTTAACAATATAATGGCAGTGAAATATGAAAGGCACTGATCATATGGAGTGGAAGTTAGGTTAATACAATATTTTTATAGGATTATAATTTTATTTCTTGAGTGATAAATATTCAGGATGCAGTATTTAAAAAAATAAAATAAAAAATAATTATTTTTTTTTAAAAGGCTGCATCCTGAATATTTATCACCCATGATATGTAGAACAGTTCGACTAACTTCCTTCAATAATTTTATACCTTTTATTCCAAAAGTTAATATTTTTTGAATTAAAATTATTTAGTCGATTTTAAAGGTTGTTGGGAGAAATAGCCTCTACTTTTGTAGTGAATGTAGTAATCTTTTATTATATTACATAATCAAGTGGGTAATGTTTGAGTTGTTTGAAAATAAAGTTTCTTTTCTTTGATACCTTTGTGCCTGAATTTTCGGGGTGGTAGGAATATTTTTTTCACTTACAGGAGAAGGAAGCCTTCGAAATTAATATTTAAATCTTGGGATTTAATAAATAATATAAACTCCTAAAAAATGGATTTATATTACCGGAATAAATAGAGTAGATTTTAATTTATGTCGGCCACAAACCAATGTAAATATCTTGTAAGTGATATCGGGGAGGAGCGAGGAAAAAAAAGAATTTGAGTTTTACTTTGTGTCGCATGATACCAACTCCTCGGGTTCTCAACCAATCGCGGTCCAACTACAATTTTTTTTATTTTTTTTTTTAAATTTATTTATTGAGTTTTACAACAATCTGTCACGTGGATACTAGTTATAGTGAGCTAGGATGACATTTACACTATATGTACAAGAAATATAAAATAAATAGAAGTATTATTTATTTATTTATTATTTATTTTAAATGATATTTACAACTGTATACAAAAAATACATCTAGTAAATTCGCACATTGGTATAAAGACATGGAACACATGTTGAGAAACTACCCATTGGTAGCACTCTAATAATATGTCTATATTAGAAGATCACGTGGCCATCTTCTTTTCAGACGCCTCGGAGGGTTATCAGGAATCGAATAGGAAGCAAGGTTAGAGACGAGAGGGTTGGGATGGTTATGAAGTTTATCATGGAAGGACAGATATCTGGATTGGGCCAAATCTGATACATAAGGAACATTAAGGTCATTATGGATAATTTTATTTGTAACAAAGTAAGGAGCATTGAGGATTTTACGAAGGATTTTGGATTGCAAGGACTGTAAGCGAGAGGAATTTGAAGGCTTGGTGGAGCCCCAAAATCGAAGTAAAATCACAAAACATATTAATCAAAAAGTATATACAATAAATAAAATAAAATAACCTAAAAATAAGAAAATTAAAACTAAGCAAAAAACACATGCATACCTATATACAATCAGGCGAGGAAACTCCAAGAGAACCCTCCACTACTCTCTCAACCGCATCACTGGTACTAAAGCCAACGGAGATTGAGCGAGAGCATCAATTAAGAATGGCCTACTTCATTGGCGTTGTAATGTTTTTAATTGTTTAATAATTATTATAGTTTTTTATTTATGTTATATTTTATATTATATTTTATGTTTTTATGTAATATTTTTATAAAATATTACTTATTGACTATTGTATAACGGAAGTTATGTTTGCTATTTTCCATTACAAAGCGTAATGCTATACGCTCGGGGTTATGACTGTAGCCGGGGAATCGTTTCAGTTTGCTATTCTCATGGTGTAACCGATACTCCATTCTAACGAAACCGAACACTGAGGTATATATGTGTGTCCTTGCTTCTCTTGTCAAAGGGTTTTCTGTCTTTATAACTTGATATTATCCAATCGGGTTCGTAGACAGAAATAATAGGAAAGCAAAACTCAAACTTGGTAAGAAAATTATAATTGGGTTATTTCATTCATTTATTAATTTTCGCCCTTTAGTTTCCCATCTACAATAACCCAGTGCCTGCAAAAAAAAAAAATGTTCGGTACCATAGACTCTACTTAGACGAATCACTCTCTTTATACATACATACGAAATAAAAAATACAAGAGAATGTGAGTCGCTTATTTCCAAAGTGAAACGTAATATTTTTTTTTAAATCGATGTAAGTATCGATTCCTAGGTAAAAACATCCAGTGCATCCAATATTTCTATTTTTTTTTTTCCAAAAATGTTCCTAATTATAAAAAAGGTGGTGTGAAAATAAACGTATTTAACCGTTTTATTCGAAATAAAAATAAAAATCTGTTGCTGTGCGCGCATCACACAACTTTCACTTGCCACCCTCTTAGGAGAAATGAGTATTTTCAGACAAAGGGGAAATGAAAGTCAAAATTATAAACGCTATATTGATTTATATTTCATTGTGGATATTTTTATTTATTTAAGTACCGGTATATTTACAAATTTTAATATTTATATCGCTGTAATTTATACAATTAAATATTAAATAAACATTAAAAACCGCATATGTATATGTACATAATATTGTCGGAGCCCTTATTATATAGTAGAGAGCTAAGTAAAAATTGTGTAATGAGCGCACCAGGTTTAAAAAAAAATGTAATTCATCACGTATTTCAATCTATTTCACACCAACTATCGTAAAAGTGTTTTGTTTTGTTTTTTCAAAATAAACAAATTTATTTATTTTGAAGAATCCATGAGAAAATATTATAAAGTTTTTAATTAACTTTAAATAATTAATGTTAATTAAGATGTACATTGCGAGGAGAGAGCTAACTGACTAATAAATGAATGGGTTGGTACCTAGGCGGTGTAGATGGTACGGCTCCCCTACCGTATTTAAGAACCTCCCCTCCAGGACCTTAAGGATATATCCAGGATACTATGGAAAATATATTCATCCTTATTGACCTTTACCATTATTATTTATTACAGTCTTCTTTACCAAATATTTCTTTTTCGCCATTTCAATTATCGTTACGCTGATAAGAGTCTTAAGTTCATGATAAGATATATCACTCTAATGGATATAAAAACCTGAGTGAGTTGACCAAGTTCTAAAGTATTCTATTTTAACCGCTTAGCAAATATTTTCAAACGCAGCCTTACTGCCCATTTACTGTATAATAGGCATTGTCATTTTTGAGAGAGAGTCTTCTCTAAATCGTTATATCATATATCGATAAATAGTCCTACGATATTGACAATTTTTTATAAAATTATGATCTCCTTGATTTTATTTACTTTATGACTTTTTTATTTACGAACATTTTCGTAAATGGAGCGTTTTCTCATTAAATTAATTAATTCATTGAGGTAAACTCATTAACACCCATTTGCTTTCCATTTGTATCGTTAGATAATTTGATCATAAAACGAGATTAAAAATGATTTACAAAATATTGGGCTAATATGGGTCAGATAAATCTCTAGCTGATTTTATTTATTTTTATTTTTGTATGTAATTTCATTAGTTTTCAAATAAGTACCTACAGTGTCTCAGGAGACTTATATAGTTTTCAGTTAATCGAAGAACGATTTTATTCTTAGAATTTTTTAATAACTTATTTTGGTCTCTTAGAGTAAGAATTTTTCCGATAACTAGAATTATGATTGAACAGTTCGCGACGCAGCTCAAGTTCCTGGGTTCGAATTCGGCTGATGACTGGTAATTATTTATTGTGTTTCCTCGGCCGTTGATCGATCCTGGGATCATCAAGACCCTCTTGAGGACACACTCATCCTCTATAAAGTGGGTACTCTTTATTAAGTAATTAGATAAGAGGAAATCCCTGAGTTTTGAACGTGATCCCGGCCTAATCAATTCTGCACAACCAACCGTTGATCAAGAAACACTAACTCCATACAAATTACTGAACTCAAGACTCTCCATGGGTTTTTGTGGCAGTTTTTTTTTTTCAGCTCTGCGAAAATAAAGCTTTATTTTCTTTATAATTTATTTTTCTTGACATCACTACCAGAAGTTCTTATTTTTTGGAGGGTAACTCAGTGAATAATGCATTGTTTCCCATGCTGCGGGTTCGAGTTGGGCTGTGGCAGGTAATTATTTAAATTAGTCATGAATCGATTATAGATCCTCCCATGGCACCCCTAGCTTTAGTAAGTCGGTACCATTGATTAAATAATTAATTAAGTGGGAGAAACGTGGCGAATGAGCGTGATTTCTGTCAAATCCCCTCCTTGCTCAACCATTGACCAAAAAAACAATACATTCTTGCAAAGTATTGAACCCAAGACGCTCCAAGAGTCATATTGCTACTCAAGTATTTGATACATACAACAGGTGTTTCCCCGAACTAGATGACCATTAGCCATAATGATATGAGGATAGTGAACTACTGTTCTGTTCTTAGTACAATGGCGTCTTTCTTTTATATGAAGAGCTTCATTGATTGGCTAGCGGTATTACCAACCATTAGCCATTTTTAACTTGAGGTTCCTGCGAACTGGGTTCGACATCTCGTCAGCTATCGAGCTAGCAATATTATTGTGGGTTCATGATAGACTGTCGTGGATAATGAAGAGAAGGGTGGGTGGGGAGATCAGTCAGAAGCAAAATAAATAATAATATTTATTTTAACATTTCGACCTGAAGTTCAGGCCTTCATCAGGGCTAAGAAAAGAACCAGATAACAAGGTATGAGAAACTTAAACAATGTAGACAAAAAAATAAAGTAAAATGAAGTGGGTAGAATAATGACAATAACAAGAAATAAATAATAATGACCGTTACAAAGTGTGGAATAATGAAGTAAACATAATCAAAATAAGGTAACATAAGTATTAAAATGGTAAACTTAGAATAAAATGTAAAACAGAAAAAAGGAATATGAAGTTATATATAAGAATAAATAGTAAAATTAAGATATTTTAAATAGAATAGTTAGATAGAAAAATGAGATATTGTAAAGTCTATCAAGATGTACTTGATAATATAATATAATAAAGAGTTAAAACTGAGAAAAAGAAGGAATATATTATAGCGATATTATTCTTCGATGAGAATATATATTGGTAGGAAAAGAATATATTGAGGAGGCAAAAATTGGTTATAGAATATGCAAAGTGGAAGCTAGAGTTAATACAAATCATAATGTACCATTCCGATAAGAGTCCTCCATTGTTTCGAACTAATTTTTAATACTCGACTTTACCAGAATATTCGGACCTAAAAAGTGTGAGTCAACCGGACAATTTATGTATTAGTTATACAACGCTGAATTTGACTGTCTGTACTCAGTTATATAATTTGAGGCGAATAAAATGGGCATGTAAAGTCTCTGTGCTTAGTAAAGAAAGAATTCCTAAAAAGTTAATATGCGCTGTACCGACTAGCAAGCGTCCGAAGGTTGGACCGAAGCGAAGGTGGGAAGATTGTATTAAGGATGATCTGGTGGGTTTGGGTTTAGATGGCGCGCGGTGGACGGAAGAATGTAGCCATCGATGGTGGTATCGGCATCGAACCTTCGGGTTCGCTAAGCCTTATTATTATGTAGAGTAGATGAAACAAAAAAAAATGTGTAGATTTAGTGCAATACCACCCCATCTTTCCTCTCATCTGATTCTTCACTACTGCTTCAGGTAGTTGAATGTATTAAAAGAAATGTCTGAATGTAATACATTTCGAACAAGTGGGGGGAAATTTATGTCTATGCAAGATTATCTTGCATAATTATCAAGTCCAAATAAGTCGCTAGAGATAAACATCGTTTCTACGAATATTATTTATCAAATAGTCAAGTCGTTTCTCATATCTTTCGAATAACGTTTAAGTTTTTTTATTATTATTATTATTTATCTATTTTTTACAAAAACAATTTAATTTGAATTCTGAACGGGACATGGTTCAAACCCACTCAGCCGGGGTGCTTGCGTCCTTGATTAAAGGGAACAATGTGGCAAGGTTGTGTGCATTAAGAGCGAATGCAGGGCTGTTCGAATCCTACGCTTTGCCTCGCATAAATCAGCCCTAAACGATTTTAAATTATATCTTAGTCATTTCACAGTCCCATTTATACAAAGTTAAAGTCAATATGTATGTATGAGAATATTAACAGCAACTTAAAATAGAAATCTTCGTAGGTATGAGGAAAACAAAATTTCATAAGATATAACTATGTCATTTTACACTTTCATTTATACAAAGTAAACAATATATATGCATGATAATATTAATATTAAAATATAAAAAATTGTTCTTTGGTATTGAGGAAAATAATTTAAATAAGCCCTTATAAAGTCTTGGTTACGGTTACTTTGTATATATCATATATTTGCCATTCCATATAGTTATTAATGTTTTTTTAAAATTATCTTTATGTCATTACACTATACTTATATATTATTACGAGAACTCGCTATCATATTTTTCTGTTTTACATTTTTTCTAAGATTCCTATGTTAATAATTATGTCACCTTTTTTGATTATGTTTACTTCATCATTCCACACTTTGTACCGGTTATTATCATTTATCTCTTAGTCCTTACTATTGTCATTATTCTAACAACTATTTTACTTTAATTTTTTTACATTATTTATGTTTCTCATACCTTGTTATCTGGTTCTTTTTCTTAGCCCTGATGATGGCCTGAACTTCAGGTCGAAACGTCGGCAAATGTCAAAATAAATATTATCATTTATTTTTGAGTTCTTATTTGACTGATCACCCCAACTATTCTTCTCTTCATTATTCACGACAGTCAACCATTTACCCACAATTATTTATTATTATTACTGTTACCGTTTACTAATTTCCCAATATTTATATGTTATCTTGTCTTTGCTTAGCTTTCATGAACGCCTAAAACTTAAGTCAAAACGTCGGCACAATAGAAATAATAAAAATCTCGTGCGTGCAACACACAACTTTCACTTACCGCTCTATTTCGATTGAAATTATTTTCTGGCAATGTTGGGCTATTATACAAATTTTGAAGTGCATTTTTAACCGAGCTAAAGCTTAAAGCTTACAGATAACTAATCATAAATACCATTCAAATAACCAAAATCCTTTTTATTATATCACCAGTTGATTGTGGATTGTACGACTATTAGTTATTAAACTGTTATATTCCATATCAAATTTTACTAAATTGGAATTACGAAATTTGCATTGTCTATCATAGATATGTAAAAAGGTAGTCATACTGTTTGTAAGTGGGTACTGTTAGGATATCACGAAGGCAACATTCATCAAATTATTCACTGATTTAATTTTCTAAAAAGTTACATGACAATATTTCGGATTAAACGGACGTTCATACCTAATCATTTAAATATAATGTGAGATCTAGAGTTATTAAACTCTAGTAAGCGTATTTTAGGTTATCCGTGAAATATCTTTATATTTCACTTCTTCTTTCACAGAAGTACAACGAAATAGTATGATGATGTTAGTAGTAAAAACAAAAAATATTATATAGAATTTCAGAAGGTCTCAAGACCAACACTTTTTCAGCCTCCTTCAATGGTGTTAGTAAAGCTCACTTTTTTTAACGAGTCCCCGGGTATTCCCTGAAGATCGGCGAACTTATACTTAACAGCTGATTAATTAAAAACAGCTGATCATAATAATATTTTTATGGGATTCACTTTATTTGAAGAGATAATACAGTCACATATATCTTTTAATTAGATAATTAATTAAAAAGGAAAATCTAGCGGTTGAGCGTGATCTCTGCCCAATCACCTTCTTGCAACAACTGTTGATAAAAAATAATACTTCAGTAAGTATGGACTGATCCCGGATCGGAATGATATATTCTAGGCAGGAGCCTATCGTTGTCATTATAGCGCTGATGAAGAGCTCCATAATTGAGTGGAAACCATTAGCGGATCCAGGATTTAATTTTTTTTTTTGGGGGGGGAAGGTCTTCAGCCCGAAACCATTTTTCTTCATATATATACAACGATGAATAATTTGAAAAAAAAAAATTAACTACTTGTATGAAATGGTGTTTAAGTGGTTCTCTTGAAGTCCTATTAAATGTAATTAGATGAACAAGAATACTTTAATAGATATTTTTTTCGGTAAAATATAGTTATATTTGACCATTTTTGGGGTCCCCTCCCCGTAGATACGCCTGTGGTCGAAAGTTATGTTTAATAGTTTCTAGTATTTTCAGTTTTTTTATTACCAGAACGCAGGTCCATCTTGAAACAGTTTATTTCTCCCTGAAAAAAAAAATATATATAGTTTTTAGTAAATTTGAATTAATCGAACAATATATATATATAGTTTTTAATATCGTTGTAAATTAAAATTTATTTTGCAATATATTGTAAATTGTAATTGGGCGGCTGTAAGACGGAGACCATGTGGTGCCTCGCTGACTCAGCGACCCGGGTTCCAAACCCATATGCAAATATTGCAGTCCTCTTGTTGGTTCCCCAGCCTTCATTCCAGTCCCCCATTACAATATACTTCATCATTACCTTATTTTTATTCACTCATATCGTTCCAACTGGGTCACTGCGGTATTTAAATCTGGTATCTGGAGACAAACCAAGTTCAGGATTTATGTTAGCACATGTTAACGTCTTGTACTCTATCTATAATAATATACTTTTAAAGTTACGACTACCTCTTCACTAACCATTCACTTATTTAATTTTGTATGTAAATACTCTTATGAATAAAAGCTATCGTAATACAGGTAATCCAAATATGCTATTATGTAAAAGGGCAGTCTGTACCCAATTTTTCTCATGCATATTTTCAAAGATACGTGGGTGCCCATCCCCTAGACTGCGCAGGAACTGCCACTCCCTTTCCATGAAATTCTAATGCTCTGATTTTTATTAAAAACTCTGCAACCAAAAGCGGAATTACAAAAATCTTAGATGATGTACATCTTCACGTGCTATGGTCTTAAATTCATTACGCCGTCGAAATGTGTCCCCCACAAAAATTCAAAACCTGATCAAAATGTGCCTCTCTCAAAACTTTTGATGGCGTATCTTCCTATATGAAACCTACTTCTGAGTCCCCTGCAAAGATGATTAGCGTTAAACTAAGAACTATGTCAAGAAATCGAAGACTCAGTTACGTCATGGGCTGCTAGCCACTAGCTCATATTGTTGGTTATTATTTGTTTTCATCTTCCTCGCCTTTTCGGTTTTCCCCGGAGCCAGGGAAGAAGGCGGGGTTAATCAATGTCAGAGTTCTTGTGAACTCGTAATCATTTTATCATGTTATCTTAAGTTTCGGAAACACGTTTGCCCGCTCGACCATCCATTATACGTTTTAGCTTAGGATAATTAAGACTTTAGCAGCCAATCATAACTTTTTTTAAAAATATTTTTATTTATTAAAAATAATCCTTCCATATTGTCCAAAATGCTCAAGAGATTAAAGAGGTATTATTTATTTATGTTTTTATTGATTTTTAGTTCTTCGAAGACAGTAACTATATTAATTTTTAAAATCTCTCTGATAAGTATCTTATAGCAATCAAAGCACCTAAGAGGTTTTCGGCGATAATTACGATTTTTGTGGAAAACGGATAACTTTTTCTCTTTGTTTTGTGTAATTGTTTTTACTTTAAGTTAACGTTTCGGGATTCAATTCTTATCTTCAGGACTCTCCTTCCTATCTGGCTTTCATTAGTAGTTTATAGCTAGAAAAAAGGTTTATTAAAATAAATATATTCTTTCATAAGTCCTAAGGGAGATTTTTATTTATATATGGTGTATTAATACAGTTACGAACAGTTTTAATCTCCCAAAAAAAATTGTCTTCATTTTTATGACGTTTCGGGACCACTTTATTATCCCATCTTCGTACCGTACTATCATCTACTTAAAAAAAAAAAAATATTTGTCATAATTTTTACTTTTATAAATCATCCCTTAATTATAGTGTGGACTCCTCTAGGGACAGTGTCTGACTATTCTCTCCCTAGGGGAGTCCATAGTATAATTAAGGGATGATTTATAAAAATAAAATTTATGACAAATCTTTTTATTTAAAAAAATAGATGATCGAAGGATAAAGAGGTACAAAATAAAAAATTAAATATAAAAAATTAGATGAAGAGGTACGGTCTGAAGATGGGACAATAGTGAAACCGAAACATCATAAAAATAAAGACATTTTTTTTTAAAGAACACTGTATTAATATACTGTTACTTAACTACATTACTTACATTGGCGGTGGGGCGATCCTGGATAGGTAGGCCCCCTAGGCCTTTATAAAGTGGTTACCCTTAATTAAAATAATATATTAATGGGGAAAAATATGGCGGTTGAGCGCGATCTCGTTCAAATCACCTCCTTGCATAACAATTAAACCAAAAAACAATTTTTTTTTTCTCTATACAATGAATATATGTTACGATTTCTGTCAATGTTGATGTTGTTACAAATTTGTTATATTACCCTACACCATTTGTCCTCCTTTGTCATAATTTAAACATTGTTTATAAAAGTATTATCTGGAGCTACTGCACTATGGAACTAACAATTGGACACCTGTTAGCTTCTTGGGGTTTGTTATTGGTCTTTGTACCTCATTATTTTATAATTGTATGTATCTTGGTTACATTACAGTATTTAATTTTACTATATTTTTTACAGTTGGAAGACTATTTTTTCTCTTCTATATCCTTCAACTTATGAAACCATCTGACTTTTAAAATTCCCCATTTTTTAAAAACTTTTATTGTTGTTGGAGTAATGTTTTTGCTCTTTGAAATTAAATTAAATTGGCGTAAACCAACGACTTCCTGTCCTACAGTTTCCTTTAACAATACTCCACTTATCCCTGTTGAGCAAATCCGATACCTAGGACTTCACCTGGACAAACGACTAACTTGGAATCCTCATACTAGACTGAAACGACAAGAAACCGCTCGACGTTTCCGATTACTTCAGCACTTACTAGACAAACGCTCTAAACTCCCAATTAATTATAAAAGACTCATATACATCACTACAATAAGACCTATTTTGACTTACGGAGTTGAGCTATGGGGCTCCACTAAACCATCGAATTCCTCTCGCATCCAATCCTTACAATCCAAAATCCTTCGTAAAATCCTCAATGCTCCTTACTTTGTCACTAATAAAATTATCCATAAAGACCTTAATATTCCTTATGTTTCAGATCTGGCCTAATCCAGATACCTATCCTTCCATAATAAACTTCAGAATCATCCCAACCCTCTCGTTTCTAACCTTGCTTCCTCTTCAATTCCTGATAACCCTCCGAGGCGTCTGAAAAGAAGATGGCCCCGTGATCTCCTAATGTACACATATACTTAGAGTGCTACCATTGGATAGTTACTCAGCAAGTGTATTCATGTCATTATATCTATTATGTCCAAATTTACATGATGTATTTATGTAATACAGTTGTAAATGTCATTAAGAAATAAAAAAATAAATAAAATAAATTGGGTATCTGAATGAAATTCCCTTTCGCTTGTTATTTCATTCATAAAAATCCATCGCTCCTGAGAACCCGAAAACGTAATCATTAATTTGAGTAACAATATTTTTCTTTGAATAGCCTTAAATATTGTATAAATGTAAAGTTTCGTTCTCGTTGGGGCTGGGTAAAGGATATGCCCACTTGTTGCAAGATAATCGATTTCCCACCTTTTTCGATGCCTACTCGATGGCGACCTTGAACGATTAATGTATGGAAATGTATATCGACCCGCAATATCCAGGCTCGATAAATTATCGATCTAAATATATTATCCGCATATTATAGCCTTACATTTGTAAATTGTATTAGGACCGGAGGTGGTGAGGAGAGCGCCATCGCTGAAGGAAGCAGATGGTGCACGACAGGTACTGGTACTGATGTCTTCTTTACTAACTTATAGTGAGCTTATATTTATCGATAATTGTATAAATATTAATATATATGGCGTTGGGTCGATATGTGTTCTGATAATTCTTTGTTTGACTAAGACGATAACAACCTAATTGTTTTCGAATACTTTAGTCTGATATATCTTGGTTATTGTATTCTGTTGTTCTACTCCTCTTAAAAATGTTTCCATCGTCATTTGTTTTCTGTGTATTTGAATAATTATCGGGATCAGATATTATAAAAAAAAGCTGCAAATTATTTCACAATGGTTTATTATTTCCAAACAATTATACTTCTAAAGTAACATTACCTTCCGAGCCACAAAGAAAAAAAAAACAAAAGGTGATTCCAATTATTGAACAGAACTTTTTTTTTAATCATTAGTGATATGCTAAAAAAAAATTGCATTAGTTCAGTAACACATTCAAAATTTGAAAACCAAACCAAGGATATAACATTTGATGTAGAACATAGAAAAAAAAACGAAGACCGTATCTTTGCTCCTAATTGTCCGATTTTAACGATTTTGTTTAGGAAATTTCTACATAACTATATCAACAAAAAAGTATAAACTTTTCGAATTATTCGAAATTTAATTTTACCATCCCTCGTAAATTTTTTTTCAGCTTCTTTTAGTTGAAGTATGTTATATAGATAAATTTAAAGGACGTCGAGAAAATAACTTTAGCGAAGTTTCATTGAAATCTGTACATTCGTTTAGGAGCTACAGTCTATAGCAACGCAGGTTTTTCGGCCGCCATTTTGAAAGTAAAAGGCGGATGGTAATGTCGATGAAGGATGATCATCCTCGGGTGACCTCTGATTTTATATCAAAATTTGAAAAAATCGGTCCAGTATTTTCGGAGAAAATTGCGCGTACAGCGGACGGCGGACGGACAAGAAAATTTTTATTCGTTTTTCGAATTCTACGCATCCTGAAACGTGAAACCTCACATTTTGAGAGGGGGTTAAGTTTTTGAATATTTTGGTCGATCACAATGGTTGATTATTGAAAATAATAAACCAATATATTTACGAACGATACATATTTTTACTTTCAATCATATATATATGAAATAGTTGCTTATTTATCACATGAAATATGATTCTTAAAATTTATTTTTCATATGAGTTTTATGTTTTTATTTTATTTTAAAGGAATATAGTGTATTTCTTTCATATAAAAAAATATATATCAATAGGTTTTAACCATTTTATTTGAATCAATATTGAAAATAAATTCATTCTATTGTACAATATTTAAACATTCCCCTTCTAATCATTCATAATCTTTTCCTTCCAAACCCCGTACCCTAATAAATCAAATATTTTTTTATCCTAAAATGAGCCTGGAAGTTTAATATAGTTGTTGATATTACAATTGGAATAGAAAATACAGTTTTTTGCATTTCTTAAAAAAAATTCCGAATTACGTTTATATGTGCGTCGCTAGACTCGATAATGTTGATGTTTTACGGTTCAGCACACTCTGCTATCACATACTTAAGAATATATTCCTGACTAATATCTTGAGCTAGGCCGAAGCAAGGCAATGAATTTAGTACTTTCTACATCGGATAGCCTGCCAGAAATTGCTAAAGTGTGCCCCCCTCAATTTGTGTTTGAGGAAGCCTTGTCCCCTAAATGCTCACACCCGACCTGTTCGTTGAGCTGGGCTGCTGTGGAAAGATCTGACATTGAGTAACCGTAGCGCGGGGATGGCCATACCGTTATCCAACCAGTTCTATGCCCTTCCGGGAAATAGTAACTCCATCTTCAGTGTGTCTGCCGTCCGGAGGGTAT
Organism: Nezara viridula; assembly: GCA_928085145.1. Classification (NCBI taxonomy): domain Eukaryota; kingdom Metazoa; phylum Arthropoda; class Insecta; order Hemiptera; family Pentatomidae; genus Nezara; species Nezara viridula. The sequence continues at coordinate 2,310,880 of OV725081.1, forward strand.
GCCGATCTACTCCAAGGTCAGGGTACGTCGCCAACTTCCTAGCGATCCTAGGTAATCGCTCGGAGGAATCTTCCGGGGTTATCCCAACGGTAAGTATAGTTCGTCGTGCCTATAACATAAAAGGTATTTTTTTTTTTTTTTGACGTTCGGATCTGTATATACACATTTGTGACTTTTCATTTTTATAAAAATTATTTATTAGTTATACATATTCCTGGCTCACAATAAATTTGCCATCTACCTCGCTGAATACCGATATATATGATATGATATCAAGGAACAGGAATGATAGCATAAAAAAAAAGAATAGTAATAACAAAACAAAGAAACATTAGTGAAATAACACATAATAACATATACATAATAACACACACACACAAAAAAAAAGATAATGCAGGAAACAGCTCAGGCAATAAGTCTCTTGGCCAGCGCCTCAGCAGTCTTCTGGGTTATGTCCATGTCAGTCGTTTGTCCAAGTGGAGACCCAAATATCGTAGAGTTTTTGAAGGTGGTAGAGCGATATGGGCTAACGATAGTGCACAGCACCGCGAGTTGTCCGGCAACCAGATAACCGAAGTTATGACAGATTAAAAAGTACGAGTTCGCGTCCCGGTGCCGGATCGGATTTTTAATTCTCCGCCCTCATCCTCTGGCCCGGAAAAACCCCGTATAATCTTTAAATGCGAGGAAGGAAAGGATCCAATAAAATTTTAAAAAATAATAATTTTCTTACATTTTTCTTGATATACGCTTTCTAGTTACTTATTAGTTACATGTGCATTATAATTAAATAGATAATATCCGCAAAAGCCTGTAAGAACAAATACATCAAAAAGAACAAAACTATGACGTTATTTAAAACCTTAAATCTCTGTCTAACCAATGCTGTTAAAATTAAACGGAAAATCTAATTTATAATATAAGAAATAGAAGATTCATTTCGTCTTCTAAATAATTTTATTTTTTGCCCTCGCGTCTTATATCATTGACATAAGTAATTATGTACCAATCAAAAATATATATATTTTTCCATTTTGGGAGATCATCAAACCCATTAAACAGACCTAATTTTTTTTTTTAGATGAAGCCCTCTTACTTCTGTTTTCTCTGTATATTTCTGCAAGTTTTCGATATTAAATTTCCAAAGCTTAAAATGGAGCATGTTGTTTTTAGGAAATTTATTTTAATTGAAATTTCAGTATAAAATAACTAACTTTCTGCAGCGAAAAAACGATAAATTGAAGATAATGTAATGCTATAATAATGCAAATATCTAAACACAATTGCAAAGGAGAGATTACTTACGGGATGACCTGATGTTTCTATGATTTATGAATGAGCTGTTAATATGAGAGAGAACGAGTCGGAATTGAAGCTGAATTGTGAAACGAGCCGGGAATTGGGGAGTGACAATCTGGCTGGCTATTATTTAATGAGTGGGGCTGTTGAGTCCTCTTCCGCTATCCTTTATCCTTTATCCTTCTCTGTCAAAGATGCGCGAACTGCACGATATAACTCTTCATCAGTTCACAAAGGATCCTATCCTGATAGCCTTCATAATATTAGTTCATAATAGTCTGTTAATAAATATTACATACTAGAATAGAAGGCCCCTGCGAAAAATTCGCACATTATATTGTTAAGTGATCAAATACACAATTAATAAGTAACTAATAACAATTTCCTTTAGTTTATTTTATTTTTTTATTGTACATAGTTCTTTGTTTATTATTATTTTACTTTTGTCAATTTTGTATTTTCTGTATATACGGTGTGAATTTGCTCATTTATCACTATAATTATTGTCCACGAGACAGAATACTATATATCTAAATAAATAAATAAAGAATTATATAATAAAAATAAAAATAAAATAAATAATGCAACGTGTCGAAAGATAAAGAAATCAATTGTTACATTATCGATAAATATAATCAACAAAGGAAACAAAATTAATTTAAATCTTCATTAATGTTTGGAACCAATATGTTTACAAATTTCAATAAGCTGTATCTTTGCTAAAAATTGTGCGATTTCTATGATTTTTTTTCCCCTTTTGTAGGGGATTTAGTAATCTTTTATATAATCATGGCCATGACCCAGAGAAAATGTATAATTTTTTAGTTATTCGCAAATAAAGTTTGTTTTCTTTCATAACTTGTTTGCCTGAATTTTCGGGGTGATTGGACTATTTTGCCCGCCTGAAGGAGAAGGAAGCCTTCGAAATTGGTGGCTCAATCTTGAGATTTGGTGAAGAATTAACGATGATATGGCTTGCCGATCAAAAACACCATCGATAAATAATATAAACTCCTCCTCTCTCGATCATAGAGACCTCAAGTCGACGAAATGAGACATGTATTCAATGACAGTACTACAATTAACGTAAGTTTGTGTGGATGCGAACCCTATGCCTTGCGTTATCTCGAAAATAGTACGTTTTTGGGCTTAAAAACGCAGGACTCGATAGTTCCGAAGCATCAAAATCTTCAAGTCCAATTTGTCCCGTATCGATCTACAGACTTACCACCGTTCCAGTATTGAAGCATAGCAAAATATTTGTATCGACTTTATTTATTTTAGAAAGAAAAACAAAAATGGAGAATAAGATTCGCTAATCCCCCGTGAAATTCTGAATCCAACGGTGCCCCATTTCTCTCAATTTACTTTTCTTATTAATTTAATAAGTAGTTATTTCCATATTTTTTTTTTCCACGAGTGTTATAACCTTCCTCTGGAATCCAGCACGTTGTTGGATTTAATCGATGGATGAAATCAGCCTAAATCATAACGCCTTCCTTAATAAACGGTCTATCTGAAGTAAAAATGACTTCAAATTCCTGGTATGCAATGGTATATATCTATACATACACACATCTATTCATTGTTAGCGTGTGTGTAATCCTCCGACTTCTTATTGTTGAACCTCCCCGTGCTCTGGTGTCGACATCTATAATTACTACACGGAATCAGGTGGGAACGGAGCGAGCTATAGAAAACTCTCACCGCCGAGGAATGGACAATAGATCTTTTTGTAATGGTGGCCTAACAAAGGAGATAATAATCGTTTCAGCTCCTCACACTTTTTTGAAAATCCTAACCAGTCAGTTTAGAACCAACATCAGCTTTCTCTGTTTTTGTGGCTATTATTATTTTTTGTTTTTACTTTTACTGATTATAAAATAAGAGGGTTCCTTTCGCGGTATAGAAAGCATTAAGTTATAACGTCATTAATTATTTTAAAAGTAATTAAGTAAAATATACTTTAGGCAGGTTCTTCACCACATACATACACCATTTTGCAGTTCAGTTAAGTTTAAAATTTCTTTGAGTTACCTCATATTAATAAAATAACTGAATCATTATGGAAAGTGCTTTATTAAGAGAATTTGGTAGCGATTGCAGTTAGTGTTGCCCAAATGCGAGACCGAGACGAGTCTTGGTCTTGTGCAAGAATCTCGCAACAGCCTTGCAGTTACTTATTATTATAGAAATATTACTGTAATTTTTTAGATAGGAGAAACCTAACTAAGCCCGAATGAAAAATTAGAGGAGTTGTTAACATATAGTAACTAAGATTGTCAAGTATCAGTAACTATTTCGTTAATTCGTTAATACTTCGTCAAGTATTAGTAACTATTTTTATTTTTAAAAATCGATTTTTTTTTACCAGTCCTGGTCTTGGTCGGTTGGCAAGACCGATTTTGCCAACACTAATTGCAGTCAAAGAGAAATAAAAAAACTTCTCCTTGTATCTACGTTTTGGCCTAAGATTGAGGCCTTCGTCTGGGCTACGGAAAGAGAAAATAATATCCAATAATAAAGATTTAAAAAAATATTAGCAATACAATGCTTCGCACGATAACCGGAGCGATCTGGGATCAGAGTACTAACATGTGGAGAAGAACGGCAAATGAAGGACTGCTTACAGAAACTGGTCAATCGATATCTTATGATATGAAGGCACGGAGGTCAAGATGGCCAGGGCATATACCTCGTTTCACCTGGAATCCTGGAAGTAACTACGAATGCCTCAGTAGAAGGCAAAAGACCACGTGGAAGACCAAACTCAGATGGGGATAGATAGAATAACTGCGTGTAGATAACTGGAAAGAAATAGACCAAGACAGGCAGAGATGGAGCAGGCTTGTTAAGGCGGCAAAATATCTGCATAGTTTGTAATGCCAATAGAAAAAAATAAAATTAGACAAAAAATAAAATAAAAATAAGTAAATGAATTTTATTATTTATTTAAAAATATATAAATTTGGCAAGCTTCAATACGCAGGAATTAAGTTTGTAATTCTCTTGCTCATCGCCTTAAAAGTCGTCGGGGTGGGTTGTACGGGTTCGTGGTGGAAATAATGTTTGACTCGCTTTTGGGATCATGTTGTAAGTCAGTCTCTGATGGGTGAGTAGCCGATTGATCAATTATAAGGATGAAACAAAATTTGACAGTAATTTTAGTCAAGATATCTTATTAGGTTAGCCGACGTTTCGACCCAGACATGGGGTCATCCTCAGGGCTATGATAACTATCGTTTGGAAGTCGACATAAGAACTAGTTTAAATATTATATTTCTGATTTTACAATTTCTTCAGCCCTGGTGGTGACTATATAATTTAAAAAACTAACTGCGTTCTGACCATCTCTTACCCATAGTACATTTATTTTACTATTAAATCTTTTTTTTTTAAAATAAGGTCTAGCTACACAATACTTTTAATTTCTCACGTTCAAAGCAATATCCATACTCCAGACCCATGACCAACTCCTTCGACAATGCCCTGGATAACACCTTACGTTCCAGTGGACCCTTCGTCACCAGCACTCCAGGGTTTCTTGAAGACTGTTGTGACATCTTGTTTTTGTCCGGCGGTGATTGTAGCCTCCATCGGTCACGTCCTGTAACGATATCCCACGGGCGGAGTAGTAGTTATCTATTCTCGTTTCCAAGTGAAGAAATGCAGTTATTGAATACGAAACGGTCTTGAGTAATTGGGGGCGATTACAGCTTATATAATTTTTATCTCATTGCACTGTATAAAGTCACCTGTGTATTCTACTACGTCTGTTAAATATATTTGTTGGTGTTTTATTGTATATTTTGTAATTATCAGTCCTGATTATTATCGACGTATCGACATAGAAATGAGTATTGCCTTAACGTATGCTTAGACCAAGGACTTCAACCCGTCAAGTTACTTCTAATCCGGTGAATTTCAGTATCAGTTTGACGGAGTTAATAATAGTCAGTTCATAAATATTATATATTATTTTTTTGAAGAAGTTCATACATATCCAACTATTTTTGAGAGATAACTACTTTAGGCACGTTTTGCTCTTTTTTTGTTGAGAGTGAAGTAGATTGAGCCGTCAGATCTTCCGATGTGTAACGCTCGGGTAAAGTCGACTGGAGTCGACTACTTGAAGTGTTTTTTCATATGGATTAAAATATCTCAGAAATTAAAAACCTGTATACTATAAGCGAGGAAATTGGTCAGCGTTTCATCCTCTCTGTTTCATGGGCTATTATTCAAAATTGTATCATAACGCAACGCCGGGTTTGGGAGGCAAAAAGGAAAAAAAATAGTGTCGAAAACCAAATGATAACGAGTTTTATTAAAGATATGGATTAAAATATCTCAGAAACTAAAAATTGGACCTGTTGTGTACTGTAAGCGAGGGAAATGTTCATTATCTCACCATCTTTATAATGAGCTATTATTTATATTTCATATTTGTGTAAAAGAATTTCGTTTAACAGCGGGACCAAAATGATCATTGTTTTAAAATTTGACTTGAATCGGCAGGCGCAGGTCCTTGATCTGAGCATATTTCATAAACCAGAGCAATATTCACTTAATCCTTCCCCCCTCCCTTCGAAAATAATTATGTTTATTATTGGTCTATAATTGTTTCTGTCAGTATTCTGAGATAAATACTCAAACAATCGCTTTATGTTCTCTTTTTTATTTACTACCTTTGTATTCCAAATACTATCTAAAAAAACATTAAAACAAGGATCACTTAAACATAATTTTATTTATTTTTCTTCCAGAGTAATTGCCCCCAAAATTAAGTCCTGGATCCCCAACTGCTTATTGTTAACAATTGCGTAAGAGCAATTTCAGCTAATCTATAACCTTCTGATCTCCCCGGAAATTAACGTGAAGTCAGTAATATAAGACCCTTTTTCCGTCTCTCAGGAGAGGTGGATTTTGACAAATGAGTTATCAAAAGAATATATATATACATACATTAAAAATAGTGTTTTTTGTTACGAGGTATCTCTGCTAAGCACTCAATATCTTGCATCATGTTCGGACACATTTGGTTAAGAAAAGCATGAACTCTCCCCCTCTTTCCTTCCCCTTTCATAATCCACCACTTAGCCGTCAGGTAGTTTAATTTTAAACCAGGTTTATCTTGATTAGATAATGGCTCAATATTGAGATGAACCGAACGAGATCTAATTATAAATAACCACTGCCTCCTATAGGGAAGATATAGGAGGCATCTGTTCCTGCTGTGTGAGCGGAGAACTGTGTGCGCTGCTTTTAGGTTATGTTAATGGCATTGGTTCATATTTCTATAAGTATATCGAAATTAATTAGTTTTATAATTATTTTTTTAATTATTCAATTTTATTTCTGATGTCATTATAGACCTTTTACATCTTTTATTTCTTAACCAGCCTTCTACATGCTGCTCTGTTGCATCTTTATGGATTCGATCTATCCATCTACTTTTTCGCTTCCCATGTGGTCTTTTGCCTATTATTGAGGCAATCATTTCTGTGAAGAGGATTCATGATTGATTACTCTGAGCTGTGCATGCCCCACTCATCTTAACTTCGTTGCCTTCATATCATGAGATATTGATTGACTAGTTTCTGTAATCAGTTCTTTATTGGTCCTTATCCTCTATGAGTTAATTCTTTGATCCTAAATTGCTTCAGTCATCGTGCGAGAAGAGGTATAGAGGGAAGAAATGATTAAAACACAAAATATTTCAAGATTTCCAAAATCATCTGCTAAATGTTTAAAAGACTAATTTTGAAAAAAAAACATAATGAGTCGGATAATGAAAAGCGATATGTCTAATATAACATTTATTAGTTAGGTATTTCCATATTTATCGAATGGTTTTAAAGATATCACATCTAATGTAAGTAGTTAAAATTTTCACAAACTATAGTGTGCCATATTGGTGTGCCATATCTTAACCGCCTTGCATTCTTATCACGAGATATTGATTTACCAGTTTAAGTAAGCAGGTTTTTATTAGTCTTTCTCCTTAAATACTCTTAAATAAATAATCTTATTGAAGTCTATGATTATTTTCTTATGTGAACAATCAAAAATGTTGAGGAATCTATTGAGATTCTGACATCAATTTTTTTTTTTTTTTTTTGTTTTGCACGGTTTACCCTTTTGCACAACTGCCGGAAAACATGTTTTTCTACAGGATGTAGCGCCAAAATGGCTGCCGGAGAAATAGGAGGAAGTGCATAGTTTCCTTACCGCTCTGAGTGGAAAGTCCGATACAGTTTTTTTTTTTTTTTTGTTATCTCTACTTCCTTCCTTTAGTTATTTCATTTCTTTATATCTGCCATTTTATTTTCAGTATTCAGATCTGATTAATCAATTGTAAACTCTTCATTTCTTTTATGATAATGGATTGATAGTTGACTGTCGTAGATATATTGAAAAGAAGTTGGTTGGGATTTTCAATCATACAAGTAACAAAATAGATAGTTTATCGGTCATCGTCAAGGCTTTACCCTCAAAAAGTGTTGAGAGACACTCTGTGGATATATGATTTTTATTTATGAAAAAATATAGAATTGTTTCTTTCTAAATTATCCGAAGTACCCAAGAGATTATTGTTCTATTCTCCTCTATTTACTTTTTCAAAAGATTTTTAGTTCGTTATAAATCATAAATACCAATATTTTCATTTTTAAAAACTAATAACGGCGGATCAACCCCCATTTTACAAATTATACCACTGTTGATTTAATTGTACCACTCGTTGCTCAAATTGTATAACTTTAATTTACAATTATTCAGTAGTTTCGATTGTATTATTCTTTAGCAACATAAAATAAGTTTAACGAATCATAGTTCGGCTGATATTTAATTTCTTTAAAAATCTTTATTATATATTGCGCTTTATTGTTAATTTATATTATTTTATAATTATAATTAATCTTATTGATAAATTGTAACCGTAATATATATTCAACTTGTCCATCTTCATATCAGCCCAACAATAATTTAGCCTTTTATTTCTAATATTTTCATTGTACATTATATTGTGCTTCCTTTTCTATAATAATAATTGTAAACATAATACAGTATAATATAAGTAATATTATATATAATATAATAATTAATATATTGTAATCAAAAGGAAAAGTATAGATCGAAAAATAATTGCTGTCACCGAGCTAAAATCAATCTACCACCCAGAGAAGAATAAATAAAAAGGCCAAAATCTTTATTTTGTATTAGGAGAGAAGGAAGTAACATAAGCTCAACAGATATGTGATTAAATGAAGGGCTATGTAATTAGTACTAATTATGGTGCTAATAGGAGAGCTCATGTAACCTCCTACTCTTCTAATACTAAAATAAAATAAAATATGACATACACTAAAAATTATTGTTATATAATAGAGTGATAAATATCTCATAGCAAACATCGCATTTAAGAGGCGTTTATAAATACATAAATATGCATGTGCATACACATTTAATGTATGAAATTCACATGCTTCAAAAGTGTGCTTCCCCCTTCAGAAAATTCCTGGATCCGCCATTGTAAACGGTTTAATCTTTCAAATCAAAAAAGGCTCATTTATATGATTATAATAAGGTGTATATGGACGTACGGAGTAGAGCTTTGGGCTCCCCTAAATCATCAAATTTCTCTTCGTATCCAATCCTTACAATTCAAAATAGTCCGTAAAAGTATCAGTGCTCTTTACTTTGTCATCAATAAAATCATCCATCACAACCTTAATGTACCATATGTTTTCGATTTAGCTCAATCCAGATATCTATCATTTAGCAAAAATTTAGGTTTACTTCGAAAACGTGATATTTTTGGACTATAAAATGCAGGGATAGGTATAGATCTAAATAGTCCGTGGTACAGACCCATTTTTATCAAATTATTAACATCCGCCTGAAACTTCGTAAATTGTTTCATCTCGTCGTAACCTACGACTATTTTATTTACGAAAACTCTTGGAATTGGGATGTTTTCAATCTGGAGGGGGGCACATTTTGTCTATTTAATTAGGAACTAAAAACTTGTAAATACCCATTTGCTTTCTACTTGGTTCGTAAAAAGGCAAACAAAAAAGTGGCCTATATATTTTTACCTCGTTATTTTGACAATTTGGTGGTGTAGGTCACGCCAAGCGGCCCAATATTTTTGTAGACTGCCTTTTTTATCGATTTTGTCATCATAGTATCCTATGATCCAAGTAGAAAACAAATGGGTATTTATGAGTTCTTAGTACCTAATTAAATAGACAAAGTTTGCCCTCCTCCCCCTCCGATTGAAAACACCCCAACTCTAAGAGTTTTCCTAAATAAAATACTTGTAGGTTACGATGTGATGAAACTATTTACGATGTTTTAGGCGGATGTTAATAATTTGATAAAGAGGGGTCTGTAACACATACTAAAAGGTTGTGTTTAAAAAACTATTTATTTCCGTCACGATTCGGCGTCTTTGAAACTTAACGAAACCACAGTTCGGCAAATATTTAATTTCTTTAAAAATCGATATTATATATCGCGCTTTTTTATTGTAAATTTATATTATTATATAATTATTCTTATTGACAAATTTTAACCATAATATATATTCAACTTATACAGCTTCATAAAAGCCCAGCAATAATTTGAGTCCTTTATTTCTAATATTTTCATTGTACATTATATTGTTCTTACTCTTCTATTTAATAATAATTTTAAACATAACATGGTATAATATAAATAATAAATCGAAAAATAATTGCTGTCAAATAGGTAAAATCAATCTACCACTTCCAGAATAATAAATAAACATTAGTCTAAAAGAATTATGAGAAACCATTTGAATTTTTTTCAATGATTTTGGAATTTAATGAACCCTTTCGTTTTATCCATCGCTTCTCAGAGCCGGGAAGTGATCTATATACTATCTTATCATATACCTAGTGTATAGATTTTTGTAGCTTACCGTTCATAATATGTTCTCTCCTTACAGAGGATAGAGTGTCCTTTAATTACATCCGATAGATAAACAGAAGGGCTCCATCTACAGCCGGTCCTACTGATCATGAGGCAGTTATAAATGTACCGTAAGGACAGAAGGGACAGAGGGTAGTACTGTAGGTACTGTACAGGGCAGCTCTTTCAGTAGTGGCCCTTAGACCGCAAGATATAGCAGATAGCATCTCTCTCCCTCCTCGTCTTTATCGTTATCATCTGGTCTTTGGAGTAGAGAGGTTCTGTCCTTAACTGGGCTTAGTATTGTGTACTTTATCTGCCTAAAGTACAAGTACAAAATTGTATTTTATTTTATTTATATTTACCTAGGACTCCACCTGGACAACAACAAGAAACCGCTCGGCGTTTCCGACTACTTCAACACTTACTAGACAAACGCTCTAACCTTCCAATTAATTACAAAAGACTCATTTACAAGACTATAATAAGACCTATTTGGACTTAACGGAGTTGAGCTTTGGGGCTCCGCTAAGCCATCGAATTCCTCTCCTATCCAATCCTTACAATCCAAAATCCTTTGTCAAATCCTCAATGCTCCTTACTTTGTTACAAATAAAATCATCCATAATGACCTTAATTTTCCTTATGTATCAGATTTGGCCCAATCCAGATATCTGTCCTTCCATAATAAACTTCATAACCATCCCAACCCTCTTGTTTCTAACGTTGCTTCCTATTCAATTCCTGATAACCCTCCGAGGCGTCTGAAAAGAAGATGGCCACGTGATCTCCTAATATAGACATATTATTAGAGTGCTACCAGTGCGTAGTTTCTCAACATAAAGTTGTAAATATCACATAAATAAAAAAAAAAAAAGTATTTATTTATTGATATACAATTGTATTAAGTAAATACTATGAGAAAATGTAAAGAAATCATGAACAGACTTGACGAGATCCTATCCAATGGTAGCACTCCCTACATAATATTAAGTAAGAAGATCCGAGGCCATCTTCTTTTCAAACGCCTATTACAATTATCAGGAATCGGGGAAGAAGCAGACTGGAAACAAGTGGATTCGGATGGAAATGGAGTTTATCATGGAAGGATAGATATCTGGATTGAGCTAAACCGGAAACATATGGTACATTAAGGTTGTGACGGATGATTTTATTGATGACAAAGTAAAAAGCATTGATACTTTTGCGAACTATTTTGGATTGTAAGGATTGTATACGAGAGGAATTTGATGGTTTAGTGAAGCCCAAAGCTCTATTCCGTACGTCCTTATACACCTTATTATAATCATATAATTGGTAATTGGTTGACTGTCTTGGATAATGAAGAGAAGAATATTTGGGGTGGTCAGTCGAAAAGGAAGGCAAAAATAAATGATAATATTTATTTTTTACATATGCCATGAGAAAAAATTAAAAAATAAAAATAAAAAATTAATATTATCATTTATTTTTGCCTTCCTTTTTGACTAATCACCCCAGCTATTCTTCTCTTCATTATAATCATATAAATGAGCCTTTTTTGATTTGAAAGATTAAACCGTTTATAATGGCGGATCCAGGAATTTTCTGAAGGGGAATTTCATACATTAAATGTGTTTATATATTTATATAAACACGCTTTAGTGTACACAGCAACATGTGTTGCCCGGCAACCTGATAACCAAGATTTGAGATAAACAGATAATTACGAGTTTAAATCCCGGTGCTCTGTGGGACATATTCAACTCGCCATGATTCCCACACCCACTCTCCGGTGTAGCCAAAAAAAAAAAAATTATCGTGTTTTAGGTCCATGCACGTAAATTTTTCTGTTAAGGAATTTAAACAATCATTTAATCGCAAAATGTATACGTTACTTTTTTTGTTTTGTCTATTATTTTGCCATAAAATAGTGGTCTAATTTCCTTGACCGGAAAGTTTACGTCTATGGACCGAAAACAGGAATTTCTAAAATTCAATTCAAAATATTTTCTGATAAAGTGATCACTGTACTCTAGCAACTTGTTTTAGCAAGAATCTTCAGATTTGTTGAGTTATTTGTTGATTTTCAGTAAAACAGTAAAAAGTCCACTTTTTAATTATTTTTTTTTGGGGGGGTCCTCCCCTTTCTCGCCGTTAAGGCTATACGGGGTTTTCCCGGGCCAGGGAGTGTGGGCGGGGATTTCAAAAGACTCCCTCGGCACCAGGACGCGAACTCGTAACTATTTTTATATCATTTGATTGATATATCAGGTTGCCGGGCAACGGTGGTGCTGTTACCCCATACATTAGCCCATTCGGTCACCCCGCACATCTTCACTTTTCAATTAAAATAATAACAATAAAAGTGACAGTTGTGTAATTAATTTTTCAAAATTAATTTTTTGAATTTTCCTTCCGGAGAGGGGGTGGGGGTGTACCCCCCTCATGGATTCACTAGTAGCCGTTTGTCCAATATGTGTTAGAGCAGCAGGAAAAGCTATAAATATGTAAATTCGAAATAATAGACGAAAACATGTGCACAAATTACAGTTGACTATATCTTACTGACCTTAAGTAATAAGATGAACTTATTTCGGTCAAGAAAACCGTGCAAAATGGTTTCGTTAGATCACGGTACCATATTGAACCAACATGTCAGAAAGTTTTGACAAAACTACATCAGCGCTCCTAGTATAGAAAAAAATACTATTTATCATAAAATGTGTGTATCTCGCCATTTTCCTGTTTTTTTATTCTCATGACTAGGTTATGAAATTGATTAAAATGATGTACGCCATTATATGAACCAGAAGGTTGTAAAGTGTATCATCATTGCAATTACTGAAAATATGTTCATTTAATTATAGTAAACATAATATGATAACATATAATATATTACCATATATATGAGAACTCGGAAGCTGGTTGGGTTTTTAAACGGTTGAATGTAGAGCAGATGTGAGTTGTGACGTGGCTACTACAAAAACACTATCAATTTTCAAGACGCCCTCCCCACTCCAACATGAGGTTTGAGGCCGGAAAACAAGTGATTACGTTCTTTATCATCTCATCACGGTTCCGTGACCTCTATGGGAAGATAACATATCAAGATGTTAACGGGAACTTTTTTTAAAGATTTGTTTCAGACTGCGTGGCACCACCGTTGTACACTGAAGTTACTTTTAACTTCTTGCTTTTTCTCCTATACATGATATCCGATCTTTAAAACTCTTTTATAGATTTTCAAATACCTAATAAATATTATTTTGGACATATCCTATTTCCTTTCTCCGAGTCATATAGTTTTCATAATTGCGTTTTATTACGATTTTTTACCTATAATATTAAAAATATTATCAGTTCTATAGTACCATTTCGGCAACAGCTCAACTCCTAATGGCTAAAAAAGTCTGTCAAACAGAGAGAAAATCACTTTATTATCTTAAAATGGTGCTGCCTAATTTACATTGGGTTGCTAAACACAGCATACTTATTAATCTCTACAGACAATTTTCAAAATAATATATAATTATATAGGATTAACAATATGTATGAGAATAGTATACAATATTTGTATATATATGTATTGCTATAATTTTTTTTTGTACATCCTTTTTTTTAACATTTATTTTCCCTTTCTCTCACTTCTCTCTCTTTATCTATATTTTTTCAATTTTCCATTTTTTTAAATAAATAAATATTCAATTCAAACATCTTTAGTCCGTTGTACAGACCTCTATTTATTAAATTATTAAAATCCGCCTAAAACTTCGTGAATAGCTTCATCTCATCGTAACCTACAAATATTTTATTTACGAAAACTCAATGAATTGGGGCGTTTTCAATCTGGAGGGAGCTAAGCAAACTTAGTCTATTTAATTAGATACTAAAACTCGTTAATACCCATTTGCTTTCCTCTTGGATCGTAAGATAATTTCATCAAAAAATCGATAAAAAAGGTGACCTACAAAAATATTGGGACGTTTGTCCTATATGACCTCGTTATTTTGAGAATTTAGCAGTGTAGGTCACACCAAACTCCTCATTATTTTTTAAGGCCGTCTTTCTTTCAAGTTTGTGTTCAAATTATCTTACGATTCAAGTGGAAAGCAAATGGGTATTTACAATTTTTTAGTAGCTCTTCACGATCTCCAGATTTAAAACGCTGTATTTCTGAGGATTTTCGTAAATAAAATATTTGTAGGTTACGATAAGATGAAGTTATTTAAGAAGTTTCAGTTGGATGTTAATAATTTGATGAAAAGGAGTCTATAGAACAGACTATATGTTTGTTTGTAAAACAAAAATCAATGTATGTTTAAAAACAATATTCCAAACTTTATGATCTTCAAATTAAATATATATCAAATTACGTATATAAATATAAATATTTATATTTTTTTGTTACATTTTAATAACATACTTTGTTTCTTTTTTTTCAGGTAAGTACCTGCTGTTGGTTCTAATAAACATTAAGTACATTAGGTAAGTCGTTTTTTATACTATCGAAAAATATGAATGGATTTGAAACAAAGCCAAAGATCATTCAAGTGTTACCATCCCAACTTTTTTCCATTGAGAAGCCCTATCGTATACGTTCCTTGGTCACAATTTCCCTCATTCAACATTTACAAAATTATTATCAAAGAACTTATATACTACATTAAAATATATATCAATTTATTTAGACTTATAAATTATACATATTTAAAAAAAATTTAAAAAGTACAATTGGTTTTACCATTACTTTTTACACATAATTATAGGTATGCTTCTGAGAATTATGACATTTTTCGTCAGACAATTTTACAAATTTTGGTTCATTTAAATTTTGTATAGTGGACTTCTTCTCCATAAAAAAATTACTTTTTAGTATATACCACAAAATACCATAATACCACAAAAAATGGCAATATTTTGATTTAATTAAACGTCAGATTCGTGCTTGAAGTCCCAAAAAATTTCTACAAATTTTCTCCAATTTTCCTTAATTGTCTAGACTGTTAACAGGTATGGAAATCTTGTAAATTCAATTCGAAAAATCTTGAAATTTCTTATTAATAATTGAAGCCTTAAAACTTGAGAAATTAAAAAAAAAAAAAAAAATTCTTGACAAATGGAGGGAGCCCTCCATTTGAGTTATAAGCGGTCAAGGCTGTTATGCTTAACCCGGACAATCATCTGCGCCTTTGGTATATTCCCTTGTCATCTATCTCTTACTGAATACATAAATACTACATTAAAAAAAAAATAATAAATTAAAATTGTTTTGTGTCAAATAATAAATTTCCTGGTCTGAAAGCGAAAGTATTTTTACTTTAACTTACCTACATATGTAATATGTAGTAAGGGAAAATATTGCGATTGTTAAAATTTTCGAATCTGAGTTTTTAATAGAAATACACATTTTGAGGTAGTCCAAATAACAAAGTTCCGCAAAATGGTCTGTGTGTGTGTGTATGTATGTATGTATGTATGTATGTTATCAGTCTAGTTAAAAAACGAAAAGTCACATGAAAGTGAAATTTTATATTTAAGGTTTTTATTAGCTTTCTATGTTATAGCAACATTATTGTAAAAATCGGCAAACCTTATATAAAGTGATATTTTATATAATTGATTACATTTACAAAATTAAAAATTAAACTCATTATGTCAGTGTAAAATTAAGCAATTTGAAATAAAATGTAGTTTTTATTCTGATTGATGTTCTCTAACAGGGCTTAAATGGCTAATTTTCGATATTAGCTTCCCCTAAAGTACCTTTAATGTTTTTTTTTATTTGAAAAATTGACATTAATATCTAATATAAAAGATATTTAAATATAAAATATGAAAGAATTTGATAATTAACTAAAGGAGAAATAATAGATATTAATGAAGAATCGTTGTAATTGAGGAACCAAAGGAATACGAGCGTACCCGAGCTTACCCGAAAGATAACATGAGCTTAATATAATACGGACTCCGACAATATTATATAAATATACATATGTGCTTTTCATAAATGATATTGTTGGTATTATTCAATATTTAATTGTATAGATTACAGCGATATAAATATTAAAATTTGTATATATAAAGGTACTTATACAAATAAAAATACCCACAATGAAATATAA
Organism: Nezara viridula; assembly: GCA_928085145.1. Classification (NCBI taxonomy): domain Eukaryota; kingdom Metazoa; phylum Arthropoda; class Insecta; order Hemiptera; family Pentatomidae; genus Nezara; species Nezara viridula. The sequence continues at coordinate 2,327,217 of OV725081.1, forward strand.
ATAAATATAGCGTTTATAATTTTTACTTTCACTTCTCCTTTGTCTGAAAATACTTATTTCTGCTAAGAAGAGGGTGGAAAGTGAAAGTTGTGTGATGCGCGCATAGTGAATAGAATTTGATAAAATTGATACATACTTAATTTATATGCTCACTAATCCCTAACTTCCCTTTAAATTTGAGCCCAATCGATCGTATGTTTTTAGAGATATAAAGTATTTTTAGAGTCAACCAAAAAACGTATGCTCTTATATACGAGAAAGTAGTTAACAGAATTCGATAAAATTAGTACTACATTATTTTTTTTTTTTCCAAATACTACCTTTTGTACAACTTTGGATTAAATCGAACGTTTCTGAAATATTGGCATATCTAAAAACAATACGTTTGTGCGTGCGTTAGCTGAAGTGCTGGATGGAATTTGATAAAATTTGTAGTAAGTTATAGTAAATTATAGTTATTGTAAGTTATAGTTATAGTAAATTATAGTTATAGTAAATTATAGTTATAGTAAGTCATAGTTATAGACAGTAAGTTATATGCACGTTACATCGATTTTACTATTGACATGAATCGAACCAAATTTGATCCTTGATGTCTGAAACATAAAACGCGAGTGAAAAAAAAAAAAGTTGGAAACGTGCAAATTCATATATGTTGAGCTCGAACCTAGCAGTCCACTGTCTTCCTACCTCTTAGACCGTACTCCTGCTAGATCGGGAACCGAAGAGACCGCCCGCCCAGAAGTGGCTGGGAGTAGAGGACATGTGTGGAGCAGACCCTCTAGGGTAAATAACTGCCTTCAAGTGATCTATCGCCTCAGACCTTTAACAATCTAAACCTGCCACTGAGACCTATTTCTGTTTATATCTTCTGAAAGCTATTTTATGGATCCTTCCCTTTTACCAGCACAATATGGGATTTGGGTAGTATTACCTTGTTAAAGATACAGTTTTGGATCATCTCTCTATTAAATAAAAAAGTTTTTAGTGAATTTCATATTTTATTTTAGTATTAGGAGAGTAGGAGGTTACAGGAGATCTCCTATTAGTTCTATAATTAGCACTAATAATGCATCTCATTTAATTGCATTTGTGTTGAGCTCCTATTACCTAATACTCTCCTAATTCACAATACAGAATTTAGACCAACAATTTGAACGGAAAATAGTATTCATTTGGGGGTGGTAGTTTAATTTGATCAAGGTGACTGCAGTTGTTATTAGGTTTAGACATTTTTTACTTCAATATTTATATTGTCATGTGATATGATTATAATTATTATGAAATAGAAAAGCAAGTGCAGTGAAAATATTAGAAATAAAAGTCTCAAATTGATGTTGGGCTTAAATAAAGCTGGGCAAGTTGAATATATATTATAGTTCCAATTTGGCAATAAGGTGCAATGAATAATATTTTAAAGAAATTAAATCTATGCAAAGAAAATAAAAGGTTATTGCTTTCTTTCAGTTTATTTTATAATGACAAAAAATAATACAATTTGAACTACAGAATACATGCATGTCGAAATTATATAATTTGAGCAAAGAGTAGTACAATTAAATGAACGGTTTTATAATTTGTAAAATGGGGGTTGGTTTGCCGTTAGGCGGATTTACCCCCTTAATATAATTAAATAGAAAGTTTTTCTACCTCTTTATAATAACAACAATAATAATCATTAACCACTATTTTTACTTCCATTGCGATCCTGTAAAAGTTCTAATCCGAACTTACTATGGAAATCCATGTTCCGGTATATCGTAGGCGAGACCTGCGAAAATATTTCTCCCATTGTTCCTTCAATCAATGATAAAATGTTTTCGTAGTTTGTATTTGTCTATTTTGTATTACGATTATGAATGGAATATCCTTAATTATTTCTAAGAATTCATTTAATGGAAGAAGTTTCGATAATTGGACGGTAAGTCCGGTTAATGAGATTAAAACCTATCTGACATTAAAGATTATTCTATTTCACATAAATGTAAATTTCAGTTTAGTCAAAATATAAGGATCTATTTTCGAGAAAAATTGTTAAATCTATTATATAAATTACCGTTTGCGGTAAGTCGATTTTGGTAAAAAAAAAAAAAAAAAAAGTTGTAAAACCCCAAGCGGAATTTTAATTTCTGTTTTCTACAACTTTTCGTCTTAAAACAAGACTGTTCACATACACAGCCATTTTGCGAAACTTGGTCATTTGGAGTCATTACACCTTAAAACGTATTTCACACTGAAAACTCTGATATTTTTCATATTCGCAATACTTTCCCTTACTATCTACGTCATATTAATAAAATTAAATAAATTGTCAAACTTAACCTTCCTTTATGTATTATGTATCCGATATACGAAGATGAAGGAATTAAACTACCAGTTTTTGAATTAAAAATTTCTTTTTTTGTCGAGAGTGAATTAGATTGAGCTATCAGATTTTCCATATGTAACGCTCGGGTAAAGTCACCTGTTGTAATATTAATTGAAATATTTATTAATATTGATTAAAATATTTCAGAATCTAAAAAAATCGGACCTACATACTGTAAGCTAGGAAATTGTTCAGCAATTCATCCTCTCAGTAATGAGCTATTATTCGAAATTGTATCTTAACGCTACGCCTTGTTAGAGAGTCGAAAAGAAAAAAAAATAGTGTCGAAAATTAAATGATAACTAGTTTTATGGAAGATATGGTTTAAAAATCTCAGACTTTTATACTGTGAGCTAGGAAAATATTCAGCATTTCATTATCTTTATAATTAGCTATTATTGATAATTTATATTTCGTATTATTAATCTCGCCTTGATATTTTCACTTCTATCGTGTGCTCTAAAGCACACACTCAGTTCCTTTGTTTTTTTTTTAAATGAAAATTTTATTTTATTTAATATGTAACTTATATTTCACCTTTAAATAAAATAAAAAATAAGTCGGTTGCTCGTCATAGCGACCCCAAGAGCGTGGACAATAAGTGACAAACAAGTGAAGTCATTGGCTAATTGTGGTATTAAACTACTGATGAGTCCAACCGCTCCCCGTATTACATGCAAGATGTTCTGTTATCATCGACGTATGTTTCAATCTAAATTCAAAAAATCTTGTGTGCCCATCACACATCTTTCACTCCCCTCTCTACTTTTAGTAGGAATTATTGTTGAGCAATGTTGGGCTGTTACAAGATTTTTTTTAACCTAGCTAAACCTTAAACATTACAGCAAACCTGTAACAGCTATTATAGTTCGTCGGGAGTCCGTGGAAAAAAATGGTGTCATACTACATACTAAGCTTTGTCCTCATAAATTGATCATATCTCTAAGCCTCATGAGAAAAATGCATGTCTGCCAGCATATAGCCGCTGGAATACAAAATGGAGGCCATGTGAAGATAAAAGAGACCCAATATAGGTTGTAAGAGTGTATATAGAGAGAGTTTATGGGTTATGTAAAGCTACTAACCCTTTCAATTTATAGTATTTACAATCTTAAGACATGAAATAATATTCAGTTACCCCATGCTTGTGGATTTCAGGTTGTTCGCGTATATCACTGAAACTATGAGTTCTATCTATAATAATGTCTATGTGAAATTAAATCTGAAGAAATTTGCAATAGAAATGGTTAAGTAATTTTTTTCGAAATATTCTATAGTTTCTGTGATATCCGTCCTCGTAATTCACTAACTTCGAAAAAAATGTTTTTGCCTCGCATTTGTATCATTCTCACCAATTCTTTATCTTTTAATTTTACGAAAAAGTCGTGAGAAAGAAATTTGTTCAATACTAAATTTTCTTTAATAATATATATTACTCTACTAGATAGACAGATAGAAGCGTTTATTTGTTTATAAAGTACATATCATATTTTTTTTTTTACATATGTTTATGTTCATGTATATTTGTACATTATGTAGGTATGGTATATTTATATTTTCATATTTAGAAAGAATTTTTAGAGACTTAATTCTTACTTAAAATTAAGATTTTTTTAATTAAGTAGATAATATTGCAATTGGAATCTTGTTATATTAAAGCTGTAAATTCTTAAAAGATAAAATATCTCCACGAATAAACTAGGCGAGCACCCCGACAAACGAACATAAGTTCATTGTCGATAAATCGTTTAATTATATAATTCTACTAACTTATTTTTAACCATTCAAAAGCTACATCAATTATAACCTAATGGTTGAACTCCGAAACTATACAGAAAAACTTACTTTTCGCAATTTTCGTTATTATGTAGCTCTTAATCTGTATATAAGAAAACATACATTGTCTTATATAATATACATATATATATATATATATATATACTGTCTTATATACATATTATGATTACGAAAATTTAGTTTTCTGTATAGTTTCGGAGTTTATTCATTAAGTTATTGCTCTAGCTTTTGAATGGTTGAAGATAAGTTAGTAGAGTATATATTCATTAAAATTTAATATTCCTCATCACTTTTTAGTAAAATGAAAAGATAAAAAGTCAACCATTCAAATAATAATGAAAACGCAAGGCAAAAACAATTTTTTTTTAAGTTAGTGAATTTTGAGGACGGATATCTCGGAAACTATAGAATATAGCGAAAAAAACTAATATAACCATTTCTATTGCAAATTTTGTCAGATATAATTTCACATATGAAATTATTTTAGCATAATTTCACTGATATAGTGAAAAAACCCGACAAAAGTGAACTTTTCAAATCGTAGGCATGGGCTAACTGACTATTATTTCATGTCTTAATTCTGTAAATACTATAATTTGAAAGGGTCGGTAGCTTTCTATATCTGTAGGCCTTCTATATATATATATACGTTTTCTAGCTATATAGGGTCTATATGTATCTGCACAATACTACCATTTTGAATTCCAGCGGCTATATCCTGGCAGACTTGTATTTTTCTTATTAGTCATGTGGATATGGTCAATTTATAACGAAAAATCTTAGTATGAAATATGATACTTTTTTGCTACGGGCTCCCGGACTAGTAAGGATATTAAAATAACACTATCCCGATTCATTATATTGACGCCATTGCTGTTATCACCATGGAAACATAGCTTAAATCGTGTCTATAAAAGATACCTTGAGTACTGTTCTTTTCTCTATACTTGCCTTACCTCTAAATAAAACCGTGGAGGAAGCGAAACCCACATGAAAACCTTTTGGATCAGCTGTTATAATTGGAATTGATGAAGTGTCATATGGGATCCTTGATCCGTAAGGTGGCCACCGATCACAAAGGCAAACACATTCGTTATTTCTACTTAGCGATACAGAAGGCCGACAAATGCTTCCTTGATCTTAAAATATCCAGTTATTAAGATCTCTACGGATGATAAAATCACTATTGCAGATAGAAATCTGACTCAGCTGCTTAAACGGAAAACAGGCCAAACCCACGCATTCAGTAAAATCTTTAAATAATATTTACAATATGGAACCTATTTATCTGCTATTTATTCATTTTTGTTTTTAAATAGATAATGTTATTATATTCCATTTAAGACAGTTTAAGATCATTTTATGTAGAAGAGAATTAAAAAAAAAAGAAGCAGTATTTATTTTACTTTCACTTACCTATATATGAAATATAGAGTTAGGGAATGTATTGCGATCGTGAAAATTTTTGAATCTGAGTTTTCAACGGAAATACGTGTTTTGAGGTTCCCTGAGTCGAAATAACCAAGTCCTGCAAAATGATCTGTATGTGTTTACAGTCTAGCTCAAAAACAAAAAATCGCATGAAAGTGAAATTACATATTTAAAGTTTTTATTAGCTTTCGATGTTACAGCAACATTTTTGTCAAAATCGGCAAACCTTATATAAAGATGTACTTTAAATAATCGGTCTAACACATTTTTACAATTTTCTCAAAAACGGCTTTAACGATTTTGATTAAACTCAGTATATCAGTGTAAAATTAAGCAGTTTTAAATAAAATGTAGTTTTTACTCTGATTGATGTTTCTTATTTCAAACAATTGACCATTTCATACGCGGTTTTCATAAATGCTATCGTTGGTATTATTTGATATTTAATTGTATAGATTACAGCGATATAAATATTAAAATTTGTATATATAAGGTATATATATATACCCACAATGAAATATAAATAAATATAGCCTTTATCATTTTTACTTTCACTTCCCCTTTTTCTCAAAATACTTATTTCTGCTAAGAAGAGGGTTGTAAGTGAAAGTTGTGTAATGCGCGCAACGCACCAGATTTTTTTTCTTTCTCGCGACCTAAGGTTGTGCGTTGTCCGGCAATCTGATAAGTAAGAGATGCAAAAATAATTACGAGTTCAAATCTCATCTTTTTTGGGACTTTTAACTTGGCATAATTTCCACGACCTCTACCTTGGCTCGAGAAAAACCTCGTGTAGCCTAAAAGGAAAGGAAGAGGAAAACAAAAAATAATAATAATAATAAAGGCAAAAGAAAGCGTGAATACTGGAACGATAATGCTTTTAGAGATGATTTTTGACACGTTGTTATATTTAGTAGTAGCTGATAATGCATACATTATAATTTTGAAATACTACATATTTTGATTGTTTAAGTATTTACACTCCCAGTGTTTCAACTGCCTCCCGCAGTGCTACATCCTACGCCCTGAAGACGACCTGCAAAGTGGGTCGAAACGTCGGCAAAAATTAAAATAATGACTATATTTTAATTTATTATTTATTTGACCGCACCCGACTAACTCCTTCTCGGTTTAAGTATTTAACTTAAAAAAATATTTTTTCGGGACTCCAGCTCGAAAGTCAGCCAGTGCTCATAATAGACAATTTTGATGAAGTGTACAGGGATTGTGCGAGTTGGTTCGCTATCGATTTAATCAAACTCCATCGACTTCTTGCTTTCTGAAGTACGTTTTTTCTTGACGTGGCTATACTTCAAAAACGGCTTCTTTCGTTGATTTTATTCTCAAACGATAAAATATTGACTTTGATATAAACGTTTATTTCGAAAGCGAAGCCGTCATCTATTTTTATTTTAAAAAATCTATATGAATATCGATTCTCATGTAAAAATACCATGGCAATGCGAGAGAGAAAATTATTTCTCAACCCCACATTCTCCTAACTTTGTACCTACTAATTACCATATTTTTCGCTGTTTCCAAAATAAGCGGCAGAAATCTGGATTCAGTCGATGAAATAAAAAAAGAGTTTTTGATTTCAAGATGGCAAAAATGTTATAAGACAAAATGGTAAATACATTATAGGCCGAACGTGTTTCATTCATTTATCTTCCCATTATACCAAGTAATTGAATACCGACATACTTATAGGATGACCTAGCAGATTATGAAAAGTAAAACATTTGTGACTTAAAAAAAAAACGTTTTCTACAAAATCACGACGTGTCATCCACATTAAATTATCTTAAAAAAAAAAAACAAGAAAAAACCTCTTGGAAGCCGGCAGCTAACGGTGGTGACCGGCCGTATAAGGCTGAAGAATTAGCCCTAATACCCGGCCACTTATCCCATTTCTTGAACGAACAGCGGCGCTACCATCTTCAGAGTCCTCCGAGAACGGGAAGGCTTCGACGTCACGGGTCAGGAGGGGGTGCGCCTCATCAGGGAGCTATCAATGCCTTCTAAATTATACATCTCTGAGCTGGGGCCCTGTAATTATATCGCAATGAGGACAGCTAAGTATCCATCGGTTATAGAGCGATGCCGGTGGCTTAGCAAGGCGTACTGCAGAAGTCGTTGAGCCGTTGCCCGCCTCAACATTCTTGAGCGGCGTGTTCGGTCTGGGCGAGTTGAAATTTATTTGGTCGAGGACCCGCTAGCCTAAATAGTATACTCTTAGCAGAAGGAAGTTTAAATATAAATTCTGCAAATGTATGTTGTTTGTTTTTTTTATGGCCATTTGATTTTATGTAAAATCTTATTTTGCCAGTAATTTATCTTTTTTCAATTACTAAATCCGTAATTTAGTTTTTCTTATAATTCTTTTAAGTTGATTGTGTCCTTTTTTTTTTTCATTATTTTAGTATTATTGATTGCCGACCGATCGATGTATTTTCTTCTCTAGTTGTTAAACCGCTTACAGTATATCGCCAAATGCACTAGCGGATCCAGGATTTAATTTTGGGGGGTGGGGAGGCTTCAGCCCGATGGATTTTTTTTTCATTTGTATAACGATAATTAATTTGAAAATAAAAAGAAAGTAACTAACTTATATCATATGGCATGATGTCTTAGTGAGTCTTGAAGTCCTATTAGATGTAATTAGACGAACAATAATAGTTTTTAATATTTTTTTTCTATTAAACATTGTTACATTTTACCATTTTGGGGTAGGGACCTTAGCCCGAAAGCCCTCGCCCCCCCCCCACTCCGTAGATCCGCCTGTGGCCAAATGTGGTGGGCCCTCCCTTCATCACATAGCTCACAATCTGGTGTAACCTTTATTTTTTTTAATTTAAGAATTTATTTGTACTTAGTTCTCGCTTCCTGTCTCGAAACTTAAAAATTATAATTTACAAAACCATTTACAGTTCTTTATGGATGCGAAATGTGGCCACTTACATTAAGGAATAAGCAACGGCTTGAAATTTTTGAAAATAAAATATTACGCAGAATATTGGAACCGAAAAAGGGCGAGTCAACCGGAGAATTTAGGCGGTTACACAACGCTGAATTACGTGAACTATATCCGGTTAATATAATTGAGGCGAATGTAAAAAATCACTGGGCTTAATAACGAAACAATTCCTAAAAAAATAATATGCGCTTTACCGACTGACAAGCGTCCGAGGGGTAGACCAAAGCGAAGGTGGGTAGATTGCGTTAAGGCTAATTTGGCGGGGTTGGGTTTAGACGGAGACCGGTGGATGGAAGAATGTGAACATCGATTGGTGGTATCGGCATCGAACCTTCGGGTTAGCTAAGCCTTATTAGATTTATCGCCTCACTTCTTTCCAAACTTATTCCGATAGAGATAATCTACGATTTTAAAGACAGTTTTAGGCGGATTGAATAGTGGTCTCTCTCTTCGCTCTGAGACACCCGGTCATACAAATTCTGCCATTCATTAACACAACGAAATTCCCATAAATAAAGGATGGATCACCAGACGAAATTTATAAAAAACGAAATAAATGTTTTTTTTTATAAAATGTTGCATTATAGGTAATTTGCATCAATTTAATCCAAAATAATCAAAATTTATTATATCATATTATAAGTTGTAGAGAACTAATGGATGACGTTCGTAGATTGTTCTATATATCATGAGTGATAAATAGTCAAGACGCAGTCAATTTTTAAGATTTCTATTTCAAATACTCAACATCTTCATCCACCTTCGACCCTTGGACATCTTGAACACCTTCGGTGCTTTTGACTAGTGTTGCCCAAATGCGAAACCCTGACAAGTCTTGGTCTTGCAAACTCAGTTTGGTCATGGTCTTGGTCTTGCACAGGAGTCTTACAGTACTGTATTTTGTAGATAGGAGAAACCTAACTAAGCCTGAATTAAAAATTAGAGGAATTAAATGCAAAACTATATTGGTTATACCAATTATTTACATATAGTAACTAAGATTTTCGAGTATTAGTAACTATTTTGCCTTAATTTTTTATTAAAAACATCGATTTTTTTTACCAGTTCTGGTCTTGGTCTTGCAACAGTTAGGCGGCCTCGGTCTTGGTCTTGCAAAGTGCCACGAGCCTGGGTTGGAACGTCGGCAACTATAAAAATCTTACCTCCCCCAAAAGTTGTATAGAATCAAATTCAGCGTCCACGGAAGACCAATAGTCCGTGATACAGACCCCTTTTCATCAAATTACTAACATCCGTCTAAAACTTCGTAAATAGCTTGATCTCATCGCAACGTAAAAATATTTTATTTACGAAAACTATTGGTTTTCAATCTGGAGTTCAGCAAACTTTGTCTGTGTAATCAGGTACTAAAAACTCGTTAATACCCACTTGCTTTCCACTTGAATCGTATTATAACTTGAGCACAAAGTTGGAAAAAAAGGTGGCCTTCAGAAATATTAAGCCGTTTGGCGTGACCTACACCCCCAAATTCTCAAAATAACAATAATATTATAAAAGTATCTCTTTTGATCGACTTTGTGATCAAATTACCTTACGATTCAAGCGGAAAGAAAATATATTTACAAGTTTTTAGTACCTGATTAAATAGACAGAGTTTGCTGACCTCCAGATTGAAAACTACCCAATACCGAGAATTTGAATAAATAAAATATTTGTAGGTTACGACGAAATGAAACTATTGACAAAGTTTCAGCCGGATGTTAATAATTTCATACAAAGGTTTCTGTGCCACGGACTACAAATATTTAATAACTTTTCACCTCTGTAATTAACTTTCAAATCTGCTGTGAGTTCTGTTTTTAGGCTCTGGCTCCATAACTACACAGAAGAAATCTCGACCTTTCCAGTCTGGTTAGAAAAGCTTTGTTGACCTCTTGCACTCTAGAAGTAGCAAACGAGAGGGCAAACAGAAAAAAATATTATTCTTACAAAAAACAAACGGCCATTGTTATAGATAACTATAAACTAGGTGACTTCCTGTGGAAGAAATGTTACTGGCGACAGGATATTGGCTACCGTGGCGCCCCCTTCCTCCCCAGTCTGGAAGTCTCTTTGCGTCTTTTCTTAAATGAGGCAAGTGCACGGATGTAACAGGTAAAAAAAAAAAAAAAAATAGTCTATTGTTTGTTTACACGAGGCAGGAAGTGGGGCGGGGCGGGGGGCTTTTACCCTCTGGTGCGGTAGAGTACCCTCGGGCAGCCGATTTGTAGCAACATTTTATATTGAGGTTAAGTAAAAAATACATATTTCTTTATTATTGTTTTGCCTCATTTCTGATTGGCTTTTTTTTCACACACACATACATATTGTGAAATAATTATTATTTTCAGGAGTTAGGTCATTTAATTTACAATTTTAATAAACTACATAAATTTGGAGTTTATTAGTTAACGTTTCGATCCCTTCTGTTATTATATATAGAATGGGATTCTCTTGAAAGCTGAGTTTCTGTCCTAATCAACTTACTATATGACGTAACTAACAATTTTCAAATTTTTCTACCTTCTTAGGGAATTTTCGTTTAATTTCTCTTATATTTATTTTAGGTATAATTCTAAACTTCTTTATTTTGTACGAACTATTTTATTGTTCTACAGTTTAACGCAAACAATAGGTTCTTTGGAACATAAATTTTCCCTAGACAATTAGTAACAGGATTCCCAAACCATTGTCTTTCTATCGTATCTGATATCTTATGAGCTATTGACAGTTATAATTAAAGTTTATTATATATATTTAGAATATTGTGTATATATATATATATATATATATATATATATATATATACACTCTAGGGCTTGGAGTATGGAAGCTCGATAAAAAGGTAGGAAAAATTAAAAATTGTTAGTTACAGCAATAGGATTCAATAGGAACATGAGTTTTTCTGCCAATGATGGCTGTTTTTTCCTGCTCTGAAGAGGGTCCCATTATATCTATAAGAAAAGAAGGGTTAACAAATAAAACGTATAAACTCCAAACTTATCTAGTTTATTAAAATTGTAAATTAAATCATCTAACTCCGGATAATAATAATTATTTCACAATATAATATTTAAGTGTCGATGAACCTTGAAGAATGGTGTCGAAACTGGAGAATTAAAATAAATCCCATCAAATTACCTTCACTCTTCGACTTAAAACTATGACTTCCTGTCCTAGAGTGTTGACTTCCTGGAATCATCATACCAGACTGAAACGACAAGAAACTGTTCGACGTTTTCGACTACTGCAGCCCTTACAAGACAAACGCTCCAAACTTTCAATCAATTACAAAAGACTCATATATATGACTATAATAAGGCCTATTTGGACTTAAGGTATCGATCTTTGGGGCTCCACTAAGCCATCGAATTCCTCTCGTATGCAATCCTTACAATCCAAAATCCTCACTGCTCCCTACTTTGTCACAAATAAAATTCTGCATCACGACCTTAACATAACATATTTTCCGATTTAGCCCAATCCAGATACCTGCCCTTCCATATCAAACTTCGAAACCATCCGAATCATCTCGTTTCAAACCTTGCTTCCTCTTCGATACTTGATAACCCTCCAAGGCGTCTGAAAAGAAGATGGCCTCGTGATCTACTTATGTAAATATATTATTAGAGTGCTACCAATAGGTAGTTTCTCAACAAGCGTTTTCATGTGATTGTATTATTACCTTTTGCACATTTATTGGATGTATTTTTAAATTTATACAGTTGTAAATCTCAAAAATGTCGATGAAAAAAATAATTTTTTAATACAATATATATTTATATAGAAGTCTTTTAGTTGACAGAATGACTAACTCCAATTTCGACATTTTTTTTAGTTTTAGTGATATATACATCAGACATTTACTAATTCGTTAGATATTATTTAAATACGGTCTGAATTCTAAAACTCTTCTAAAACATGGCATATCGATCAATCAAAAACTGTACATAGAGTTAAATTAATTTGCATGTATTCTTACTCTACACGGAATGAGCTTCAGCTTTGCCTACAATTTTAATCAGTCGGGAATATTATCTACCGCCACGCCATTTTGTAATTATGAGGTACATGCTGGAAGGGAGGTTAGCTGAGTAATTACTTAGTAATATTGGAGGCAGTGCTAGCGTGCACGTCACCTCCATCAGAATTAACGGTCGGGGTTCGTCATAGATCCGTGGCCTGCTTTATGGGGTATTTACCAAGATTCATCTCTTTATTTATTATGTTTTACCCTTAAAACGATGGATAGCCCTAATATTTAAATTTCCTTTGACCTGCTTTCATAATTTTAATAATCCATTCCTTTCACAAACTATATGTCCCATCGTAGTCCACGTTATAGGCCCGTTTTATCGAAATATTAACATCCCTCAAAAACTTAGTGAATGGTTAATCTTATCGTAAGTTACAACTTTTTTATCTGTGAAAATTCTAAGATTTTAGAAGAAGTTGGTCGGTGGTACGGTCAGTAAATATACTCTGCTAGCTGATGTACCCGTCGTTAATGGGCGTATAGTTAAATTGAATTTTTTTTTTTATGATATTTACAACTGTATTACAAGTAAAAATACATTCAGTAAATGTGAACAAAGGAATAAAATAGCATGAAATCACTTGTTGAGAAACTAGCCACTGGTAGCACTCTAAAAATGTATTTACAAAAGGAGATCTCGAGGCCATCTTCTTTTCAGACGCCTCTGAGGGTTGTCAGGGATCGAAGAGGAAGCAAGGTTAGAAACGAGAGGGTTTGGATGATTCTGAAGTTTGTTATGGAAGGATAGGTATCTGGATTGGGCCAGGTCAGAAACATAAGGAACATTAAGGTCGTTATGGATGAATTTGTTTGTGACAAAGTAAGGAGCATTGAGGGTTTTACGAAGGATTTTGGATTGTAAGGATTGGATACGAGAGGAATTCGATGGTTTAGTGGAGCCCCAGAGCTCAACTCCGTAAGTCCAAATAGGTCTTATTGTAGTCATCTATATGAGTCTTTTGTAATTGACTGGGAGGTTAGAGCGTTTGTCTAGTAAGTATTGGAGTAGTCGGAAACGTCGAGCTGTTTCTTGTCGTTTCAGTCTGGTATGAGGATTCCAAGTTAGACGTTTGTCCAAGTGGAGTCCAAGGTATCGAATTTGTTCAACAGGGATAAGTGGGGTATTATTAAAGGATACTGTAGGACAAGAGGAAATAGGTTTACGACGAAGGGTAAAGGTGATTTGATGGGATTTATTGGAATTTATTTTTATTCTCCAGTTTTGACACCATTCTTCAAGGTTTGTGATGTGTGATTGAAGGGTTTGGGAGGCAATTGTTGGGTCGTTATTAACTGATAGGACACATGTATCATCGGCATACGTGGTAATGACTGTGTTAGGATGGGTTGGGATGTCAGCTGTATAAACTGTGTAAAGGATAAGACCTAGGATACTACCTTGAGGAACACCAGCGGACTGGGAAAAAAGGGATTAATAGGCATTATTATGATTTACTTTGAAGGATCGATCAGTTAGATAGCAACGGATAATGAGGAAGTATGTAGGGTGTAGGAATTTAAGGAGTTTGTAAATCAGTCCTTTGTGCCAGACTCGATCAAAAAATTGAATTTAAATTAAATTAAATTGGACTTTTTTTAGGTATTTTTAACGTTCCGTAGAAAATATTTTAAAACCAAATTTAAAAACTCACTCAATTTGTCAGCAGAAAATATTTTAAAACCAAATTTAAAACCCATAAAATTTAGCATTCTTCTCTATGGTGCTCCTCTATTGTCCCACATTTCCGAAAATACAAGCAAGAGACTTCAGCGATTCCAAAATGGAATTCTAATCAGAATAGCTAAAAATACGTCATTTGAAAACAAAAATCAGATAAACTTCACGCCTTCTTAAATTTACCCACCGTGTCTGAATTCATCAACAAAAGAATAATAAAATTCTATAATTCTTTAAAATATTTAACAAATGCAGAATTCAATACGATAACATTTCCGCCATCTCCTCGGCGATGGCAAAATATAGTTGTAAGTTAGATTATAAGATAGTCCTAAGAAAATTATCAAGATAGAGGTGGGCCCCATCACCCAGATTGAACGTCCAGAAATAAAGATAAACAAAACTAAGAAAGGCTCAGCAAGACCTTAAAATGTATCTAAGATACAGTACAAGGAATATGTTAACCATATGTAAGAAACAAACCTTTATGAAACTGGGGTTAAAAAAAAAAAGTTCAATAAAAAGCTGCTAGTACCTATTCTTTATTGCTATAGTTCAATATCAAAAGACAAAACAAGGTCAAGTACCAAGTAACTAGAGAAAAAAAAAATTATAAAACCCAAATAAGTTCTTGCCAAATGTTATTGCAATAATTCATTATCAAAATACGAAACCGGATCGAATTCCAAGTTTGTGATAATCACCCAACCAAATATGGTTTCAATAAATTATATCGAAACAGTAATTCAAGTCCATATCAATAATCAAAACCTATTCAAATCCAAAAGTCTCCGTTGAGTTGTGATTATTGTTTCCATCAGTTTGAAGTTGATTTGTACAACAAAGGGATCTATAGACAAATTACTCAAGAATTCTTAATTTTGGTTCTACTCAATATTTTGTTTTATTGAATATTTAATAGTTGACCGTTGCATTATAAAGGAAGAAGATGGTCCGGGGTGGCGGTCATAAATAGGCTAAATAGTGGCAAAACTATTTTATTAAAAGCCAACGTTTCGACCCGACTTTTCGGGTCTTCTTCAGGGCTAGAACGGACAAGTTACAAAAAATATAGAGAACTGTAAGAGTTACATAATATTTAGAAGAAAGAAAAAAATTATAAACAATATGAATAAGCTTATTAAAATTATAAACAGTAATTACAATGAAATATAAACTATATAAGTATCAAGATCCTAAACCAAAGTACTCTTTAGTTCAGTTTAGGATCTTATTACTTAGCTTACTTTGTTAATATTTTAATGTACTGTTTATAATTTTAATAAGCTTATTCGCATTGTTTATAGTTTTTTTTTCTTCTAAATATTATGTAACTTCCACAATTCTCTATATTTTTTGTATCTTCTCCGTTCTAGCCCTGAAGAAGACTCGCAAAGCCGGATCGAAACGTCGGCTTTTAATAAAATAGTTTTGCCACTATTTAGCCTATTTATGACCACCAATCCTAAATGTAATTTCAAAAGTCCACCATTAGCCATTGCAGAGCTTACCCCTGACAAAATTTCGTTAGGCGATTCGGGCATAGAGACAGACAAAAACTTTTTTAAAACTGGATTTGGTGTCTTTAATGTATGGAACGGGAAGATATCATGTAACGGATTGATTCTATTCAATGTACAGACAAAACCTTTATTTTATTTATATAGATATTATAATAGTATTGCCGACGACTATCTCTTACCTAAATAAATTTAGGCTTTAGTTAGCTGACGTCAATAGCGGATCCAGGATGTACTTTTGGGAGGGGGCCTTCAGCCCGAAAGATTTTTTTTTATATAAATATAACGATAGTTAATCAAAATAAAAAAGAAAGAAATTAACTACCAATATCAAATGATGTTTAATTGGTTCTTGAAATCCTATTAAATGTAATTAAACGAACAAGAATACTTTAAGAGAATATTTTTTGCTGTAAAATATGGTTGTTTTACCATTTTGGGGGGCTTCAGCCCGAAAGCCTCCCTCCCCGTAGATCCGCCTGTGGCTGAAGTAGTGGATGAATATTGATATAGGGGACAAAGTAGATCTCATCCCATATGAAGACAAAGCTTCCATTCTTTCGGCAGTGATGAAGCAAAATTCAAGTCCGTGTTAATGTTAACTAGGACGATATCCAATAGAGATCGCTCCAAAAACCCCTAGTTTTTTATAAATTATATTTTTACGGTAGCCTGAACTAGGCTTCCCCTGCCATAGCGGTTTTCATTATATACTTTTTGTTATTAAAGAGGGCAGGCAGCGTGAAGATGTCAGTCCACCGTAAAATAGGCCGGATCCTGGTACCTCTCTTCTCGCTTTATTTCCTCGTGTTCGTGGCTAGCTTATTGAAGTCCACCACCCTCTCTGTAGAAACAATTAATTGTTCATTCTGGATGTCAATCATATCAATCACTAAAAAAAGTCTTGGGGGAGAAAAGGTTAAGAACTTCGTTAGGAAGCACCAAATTTCTTCGTGTCTTAATTAGACCGTACACGGTCAATCCAAATGGCGTTCCGAGGCACTATTGACATACTGATTGATCGTGTAAGGTTATGATTGAAGTACTGATGGATTTTCGGAAATCTGGTAATCAAAACTTCAATCACGATAAGTGGAGGCTAGACTTAAGCGGACCTTACACGATCATTCATGAATGAACGTCACAAAATGACAAAGATTGCTCGAGATCGCTTTGACCATAGTGAACCCTACACCTTCAATCATCATGGTTGTGATTTTTTGGCCTATGTAAACCAACCTGTCTCGTAGAAAATAGTTTTGACAAAAATTAGTAAAATATAAGTCTACTACTATTATGCGAAAATAATAATAAAATCGGACCTTCATACTGTAAGCGAGGGAAATGCTCAGCATTTCATCCTCTTTATAATGAGCTATTATGTATAATTTATATTTCATATCATTCATCTCGCTTTTTTTTATTTTTTTTTACTTCTTTCGTGTGGTGTAAAGTATACACTTTATTTTTATTGTTCTTGGAATGATATTCCTCGCCCCCCCCCCCTCTAATTAGAACGAGCAGAAGTCTTCCCCTATAGCTCTTGGGCCCAGGGCCCAAAAATCGACCTGATCGCAGGCGAAGGTTTGATTGTAAATTACGAAAGTGTATGTTATTCTGAGTAAAAAGAACCTTGTCTGCCGTTCCAGAGCCGCTGCTTTCAAAAATGGCGCCTGATTTAAAGAATATTAGGCCAGTAATTTGAGGATCAAAAAGGGAAATCCACTTTAACTTGTATATATGGGTTTAGACATAGGCAGGACCATTTATAGTAATTTGTCCCAGTTTTTGACAAATTTAGTAAAAATCAGCATTGGTTGACCGGGGTTTCATACCGCGTTGCCAAATTATAAAGTTTATGTACTCGTTCGACGCAAAATTTAACGTTATTTAATTTATTAAATAGTACATTTTTCGTTTTGATGCATCGTTTAGGAGTAATAATCGTAAGTGAAAAACAAAAAAATATCGAAAAAAATCTGACTTTTTTGGCTGTAAAAAGTTTTCCCGTGGTAGCGATTTTGTTTTTTACATGTCCAATTATATATATATACAAGTTTAAAAAATAAAAACTTTCTACTGTTCTACATATCATGGGTGATAAATATTTAGGACGCAGTCATTATAAAATTTTTTTTAGTGCCGACGTTTCAACCCAAACATGTGGGTGTAGTTGGTGTACTGCGTTAGTACTTGACTACCTTCACTGCTGGAAGCACACTCTGATGATGACCCACATGTTTGGGTTGAAACGTCGGCACAAATAAAAACTTTATAATGACTGCTGAATATTTATCACCCATAAAACTTTTCTGACATTTTTCGCAATAGATTTCTCGTTTCGATCCTCAAGTTACTGGCCTGATATTCTTTAAATCAGCCGCCATTTTTTAAAGCAGCGGCTCTGGAACCGCAGACAAGGTTCTTTCTACTCAGAGTATGACAGTCACTTTTGTAATTTACAATCAAATCTTGGCCTGTGATGAGGTCGGTTTTTGGACACTACCTCCAGAGGTACTATGTTGGACAAGGATCGTTTCTTGTTCTGTGGTGCCGATACGAATAGCATTCACCTCCTCCTTAATCTCCCTCGAGACCAGCGACGCAGGTTCGGCACCACAGCGTACATTGTTGTCGACGATCTACCTCCATGAAAGGGTACGATGCCCCTCGGACTATTTGGATGTCCGGCCGACTGCAGCAGTACCACAGCTTAGAGTCCACCTCAGGTACCACCGGGCTTCCCATGTCGTTCCTTCCGTAGGCCTTTGTCCACTTCTTACAACTCTCTCTTCTTACTTGAGTTATGGGTTTGTCGGACACAGGCGACTTTTTTTGTCTCCTTAACTTGTATGAAGTATTTTCCATTTTTTTTTTTTTTTTTTTTTGTTACACTCTCTACTTGGTCTTTCTGAGTTCTTGAGCCTAATACAGCCATATTCAAGCTGATACCTCCCAAATGAGACTTTTTCAAATTTGATAAATTGTATTGAAAGCAAACAATATTAGTCAAAAATAAAATATAAACCACAACATTTTCATTTATAAAACTTCTCTTTTTTTAAACTAGAGATCGGTAAAGTTTGTCTATTTCATAAGGTAATAGGTAATTTATTTTTAGAACATGATTTAATATATTTAAAAATAAAAAAACAAAATGTATTAATAATTTTTATCGTGTGTTCTATCGACATTTTTGGATTTTATACTGATTATAAGTAACTGGCATTATTTAAACTGTCTGACTTTTTAATAACTACAGTTTTTAAGTTATCCTTATGACTTTTGGATTATTTATAATGTATTTTTATAAAATATTGTAATACAATAAGAGTAATGATGCTTATAATATCGAGATGGGCCGCGGTGGTCGAGTTAAGGCGCCTGCAAAAATTTTATATCAAGTATTCAAATCTTGTTCGCGGAAATTAACAAAGAAAAGTTAATCATATATTACAATTAGTAAGCGCGGGTTCGATTCCCGTACGTAGCGTCCTCATCCTCAGATTCCTAGCGAGGTGAGCCACCCCTATGTCTTACACTATAGCTCCTGGTCCTCCAGGTTGGGGGTTGAGTATAGGGAGGATAATTCCTTACCTAATAAAAATGAATTGAAGATTGAAGCAACGATCGCCAACAATCCTGCAGGAAAGTTCCTGATGAAGAGGGAGTGAAATGTGATGGCGTCCGGTTAGTAAACCACGTGCTCCTTGGATATCTCGAAGAGGAGAAGACCAAACAATAACTAATGTCACCTATGCCAGCCTCAAGCTGCTGATGAAGACTCATTATTAAAAAGTCGAAGACAACCGGAATTAGTGTTGCCCAAATCCGAGACCAAGACTCGTCTTGCAAACTCAGTCTTGGTCAAGGTCTTGCGCAAGAGTCTCGCAACAGTCTTGCAGTTACTTATTAACTTATTACTACCAAGATATTACTGTAAAGAGAAACATACCTAAGCCCCAATGAAAAATTGGAGGAGTTAAATGGAAAAGTATATTGGTTATACCAATTATTAACATATAGTAACTAAGATTGTCAGTCAAGTATTTGTAACTATTTTGCCTTAATTTTTAGAACTTTTTTTTTTTTTTTTTAGGAAATTCCATAAAGTTTTAAATAACCATTCAATATCGATAGAAAGTGTATACTTTTTGTGTTATTAGAATTTAATTTTACCATCCCTCGTAACTTTTTTTCCTGCTTCTTTTCGTTGAAGTACGTTATATAGATAAATTTAAAGGGTATCGAGAAGAAGACTTTATCCAAGTTTCATTGAAATCGGTACATTCGTTTAGGCGCTACAGTCAGACGCAACGCAGGGTTTTCAGTCTCAATCTTGAAAGGAAAAGGCGGATAGAAATGTCGATGAAGGAGGATCATCCTCCGGTGACTTCTAATTTTAAATCCAAATTTTAAAAAAATCGGTCCAGTAGTTTCGGAGAAAATTCGCGTCCGGCGAGCGGACAAAAATATTTTTATTCGTTTTTCGAATTCTACGCATCCCGAAACGTAAAACCTCAACTTTTGAGAGGGGTTTTAGTTTTTGAATTGTTTGGTGGATTACAATGTTTCATTATTGAAAATAATAAACCAAAATACGTCTTAACGACGAGATTATAAAGGCCATACGGCTCTGTATTTTCGTTTATAAAAAAAGCCTTAGCTTACGATAAGCTAGTCACGAAGTGTTAGCCGGGTGACAATAATTTGATAAAAAGTTGTCTGTACCGCGGCCTATAGCTATTGGCTGTAGTGCAGATGATAACAATGTTTTATTAACGCTGTCTTAAAATATTTAAATTAGTAGGCGTGCTTGAATCAAATTGAACTTCTCATATTTTCGTTTTAAAAAATATATACTCTACAACTATAATTATATGCATATAAACAATAACTTTAAGATAGAACGTCTATTGAAACCGTTGGAGGAGCTGTAAGCTATGATCCAACGAGCGGTTGAAACATTGATAATAGTCCAACGGGTTCATTGATTGGTCAAATAGGTCAAATCCCATCGGCCAATTGCTGAGAGCTCTGTTTTTATTGGTTGATTGTTGTTGCTAAATATATAATTAAGCCCATGTATACAGGCCCCTCTGGAAAGACGAATATTGGTCGTCTAGTAAATTTATTTTATATTTATATTGTATTGTGGAACATAATATTCCAGAATATGTGTGGGATATAGCTGTCCTATATTTTGTAAAACAAAATACTAACGCTTATCACAATCAAAAAACGATAACCTAATTACCTACAATTCTATACTGATGCGTTAAATACAAATAATCCAAGTTCCGTTGCTATATTTGGCAAAAGAACTTGAATTTTTTCTTGCCAATACATCAATAAAAAAAAACGCTACAAATTATTTCATAATGGTTTATTATTTCCAAACAATTATTCTAAAGTTACATTACCTTCTGAGTTAAAAAGAAATAAAAGATGACTTCCTATTATTGGTCTAAACAACTTTTTTTTTCTTCATAAGTAATTTGCTAAAAAAAAAAAAAAAAAATAGCATTACTTCAGTAATACATTAAAAAATCAAAAACCAAAACAAACAAACATATAACCTTTGCAGTAGAAAATACAAAAAATATCTAGACACTATATCTTTGCTCCAAATTGTCCAATTTTAGTGATTTTTTAAAGGAAATTTGGTAAATTTTCAAATAACCCGAAAACTTTAGCCAAGTTTCATTGACTTCGATGCATTCGTTTAGGCGCTACAGTCTACAGCAACATTATTGAAAATAATAAACCAAAATACTTTAAAATCGTTGTATCTGTATACTGATTACGGTGAAACTTCCTTTGTTTTTTAGGAAATTTAAATACATTTGAAACATCCTATCGCAATATTGTTTGGTCTGTTTTGATGTAGAAAATTTATCTAGCAATATGAAGTGGAAAGATGTAATCAAAATAATTGAAAATTATTGGGATAGAATAGAACCGCATACAGAAATTAAAGGGTTTTATGGAAGAAATGGATTGAAATATCTGAGAAGCTAAAAATCGAACCTACATACTGTAAGCGAGGGAAATGTTCAGCATTTCATCCTCTTTATAATGAGCTATTATTTATAATTTATATTTCATGTTATTTATCTCCTCTTGTTGATGTTTTCAAGTTCTATCGTGTGGTATAAAGCACTCACCTTATTTATTTTTTCTGTAGTATTTATTTGTATTTGTTGTACATACAGTGCTCTCTTCTCTATGCTCTATGCTCTATGAACACTATTATAAAAGTCTTTAATTGTAACAGATTGTATTTTTTCTCAATAAATAGTTAAATATATATTACAAAAAAAAAAAAGCTATGAAGTCATTCTTGTTCAAATAACAGCTCATTCAAGTCATCACATTTAATGTTATGTATCCGTTAGGTTAGGAAATCCTTTTGCTTTTTTAAAATTTGTTGATCGATTCGGATCGGTTTGAGGCGTTACACTACCCACTTTTTATTATTATTTTTTTAATTTGTTTTTCCTACACTATCTAATAAGAGACCAATAGCCGTAGCTATTAGAGGGACCATCACTTATCAAGGTAAACAACTAGTGAAGTTATTAACCAATAGGAAGCCCCTTATATCGAGTAACGGCTATAATTAAACAAGACTATACACCCCTCCTCTCCCGACTAACACTATCTATACAACACCCCCTAATCAACTTGATGGACTCTTCCACTTACCTCTAATTGAACCCTTGATGCATGAAAGGGTGTATATAGACGTTAGGTGGTGCAAGAGCCAAAGTACGATATCCGATAAAGGAATTTAATTTTCTCATTTAGCTACAATATATATATAATCCGGGCTACAGAAAATAACACCCTTAAAATCCCACCATATGGAATCTTATATGGATGTAATCCAGCTTTTGGCATTCTTCATTATCGTAAAATATCCATTTTTCATTTCCTGTTACTAAACTTTTCTAAATAGGTCATTTTGTTGCCTTTTTCATAATTAATCACAAATAGAAATTTGTGTTGCCAAGTTCGATTTGAGAGTGAGGGACCCAAACATTAAGCCTGGAAACATAGCGAAGCTTGTGTGCGACACATTTAGGGCCATAGCAATCTCTCGCACTGATTGGGTGGGATTTTGATCAAAAATGACCTTAATATTGCTCGTTTCAATTTCATGTGAGCTACCAGACCGTTGATAAACACTGCACATTTTTCTGTGAGGTTTTGTAGCACATTTACCTTTTTTATGAGAAGGAGTTGATGGGGGGGAGGGGCTCAAATTAATACTAAATTAAATAAGTAGAATTATTTAATTTTTACCGACGTTTCGACCCACTTTGCAGGTCTTCATCAGGACTACAAAAG
The DNA here is from genome assembly GCA_928085145.1 of Nezara viridula. Lineage (NCBI taxonomy): Eukaryota > Metazoa > Arthropoda > Insecta > Hemiptera > Pentatomidae > Nezara > Nezara viridula. The sequence continues at coordinate 2,350,377 of OV725081.1, forward strand.
ATACAAAACATGATAAAAATAAATGAATATAGGTAGATATAAAATAAGAATAAGTTGTCTATTATAGAACTAAAAGATGATATCAGAGATGTAGTGGGTGACAATGTAGTTAAAATAACAAGTATTATATGTAGAAGATACAAAAAAAATTTCCATTTTTGTTTGTATCTTCTACATATAATACTTGATATTTTAACTACATTGTCACCCACTATATCTCTGATATCATCTTTTAGTTCTTTAACAGACAACTTATTCTTATTTTATATCTACTTATATTCATTTATTTTATTTTCACCATGTTTTGTATCTTTTGTAGCTCTGATGAAGACCTGCAAAGTGGGTCGAAACGTCGGCAAAAATTAAATAATTCTTCTTATTTAATTTAGTATTAATTTGACCGCACCCCCCGATCAACTCCTTCTCATATTATATCAACGGTGAACCAACCATCTCTACATCTTTACCTTTTTTAAAGTAATACAACAAAATATGCTGATATTTTATTCCATATTCACAGTGCAATAGCAAACACAATACTAAGCTAGTTTAAACAGGGGTTGACATATTACAAACAGGATAAACAATCTACCTTAGGGATTAATTCATCAGATAAAAAGTGTATCATAATGAGATAAAAATAAACAGAAAGACTTATTTGCTAACCCAATATGTTGATTAATGAGGTATCAGACTAATGGGGATTTCATGGTAAAATGACGAATCCCAATTTCAATCCTTATATTTCTTCATCAACTTCAATAAAATGTATTTAAAAAAAAAAAATGGGTGATTTCGGCATGGCTTCAAGGATCGGTATAGTTTCAAATGCCTCCTAGATGTGGTTATTTCGTGTTTAAGTTTTAAAAATATTACTTTTAATAATCTATTGAAAACGTAATTGGAGGAGGAGAGATCTATGATCACTTGGGCTATATAGATAGAAATATTTTACATATTTTTAATAAATAAAATAAAATATCCATGTATGGCTTTTATACTCTTCTGGTATGAAGGCAAGGAGGTTAAGATAGGCAGAACACATAGCTCGGAGCAATCCATCAGGAAGTTTCTACACAACAATAAATGCCTCAATAGTAAGCAAGAGACCATGTGGAAGGCCAAAGAGCAGTTGGAGAGATAGGATCAACAAAGAAGCATTAGACATGCGTGCAGATAAGTGGAAATAAATAGACCTGAAGAGATGTGGATCCAACAGAAAAAAAAGAAGAAGAGTTAAAAAATAAATAAATAAAATATTAAAACATTATAGACTAGACATCACCCTTGGTAACACTGAAAATACTATTAAATATTTATTTATTTAAAAAAAAAAAATTGAAATCTATCGTCTATGTTGATATGGTTGGTTTTCTAAATAGATCTCATCTTATAAGAATCACTAGCGGATCCAAAATTTAGTTTTGAGAGGGCTTCAGCCCGAAAGATTTTTTAAAAATATATAATGATAATTACTTAGGAAGAAAAAGAAGGAAACTAACTACCTATATGAAATAGAGTTTAAGTGATTCTTCAAGTACTATTAAATGTAATTACAGGAACAATAATACTTTTAGAGGTAATTATTAAATATTTTTTTCATAAGACATGGTTATATTTTATCATTTTTTTTTGGGGGGGGAGGGTCTTTAGCCCGAAAGCTCCTCTCCTCTCACTCGTAGATCCGCCCGTAATAATAATTGATCCTCTTGTTGACAAAAAATTGTTGTTTTTTTTCTTAATGTTGCGATATAATTAAGTAATATTAATTATAAAATGGAAATTATTTCTATTTTATTTCTGGTAGTTGTATTGTAAATTTCAATAAGGATGAAAAGGAAAACATACAATTGCGTAAATCATTTGGAAATGTTGAACATTTCTCCATTCCAAAGAGGATCAAAACACACCCACTCTCGCCCAAGAAGAAGAGAACGCCAGAGCGTCAATAAATAACGCTACAATCTAAACCGAATTTCCAAATGTCAAACAAACCTCGCTTCTCTGTTATTTCAAATCTCTCAGCAAAATGTCCATGACACGATACACACTTCTCCTTTTAGTCCACATAATGTATCTGTAGGTTATGTATGTAAATATATAAATGTTGATATATTATGTTATATATATGCGCGTGTGTGTGTGTGTGTAATATTTCTGTATTTCATTCTTTACTAGAGAGGTTATGATATAAAACTCTCCATATTATTAGAATATGGTTAATTATTTCAAAATATATATTTAAAAAATCTGGGGTTTCCACTCACACGACTTTCCTACCTATTTCAGAAAAGTTTTTATATCTTAAAACATGTCCATTAAGAAACAAAAAAAAAAAAATTGAATTACATTTATTTTCCTGAAAATTGATCAAAGAAAAGATTTGAGAACGATTTTTTTTTTTTTTATAAATAAACTATATTAATGTACACCGACTTGTGTTAATTCACTATAAAAATTTCAATACCCTCTAATATTGCTGATCAAAAGCTTTTTGACATAGCCTAATTTTGTCCAAAAATAATTTCTATTAAAATTAGATGAAATAGTGAAGGTTGTGTGATGCGGGCAACAGATTTTCTTTTCTTTCTTACACCAGGATATGAACCCGTAATCTTACATACGAAATTAAATAGTTGTAACTTCGTTAATAGTTGTCCCAAATAAACGATTTTATATAGTTTTGTAGGGAATTTCAATACCTTTATAAAAAACAGTCTAACCAGAGGCTCTGAAACTTTTATATCCGTCGAACATAAATGCTCGAAAATTGAAAGGACAATTATTAGAAAATTATAGGAAAGTTCCATCAAAATCGTTTGAGCCGTTTTCGCGCTACAGTTTATAGCAAAATATATTTTTCACTTATTGCGCAGGGAGCACCCAATTTGTGTCACAGGCATCAGTAGTCAAAACCCTACAAAAAAAGAAGGAACAAAATCGGTTCAGTAGTTCCCGAGATAATCTTGTCACAGACAGACCAATGGCTAAAATTGTGTTTTTCGGATTCAAGGGGTCCTGAAACGTATAGATCCGTCGAAAATCGCACTTCGGAAATTTGACCCGATTGCAATACTTTCCTTACCTTGTATTGGTAGGAAAGTAATAACAAAAAAAATTGTCAAGGAGCGTCGCAAATTCGAAAGACTGAATGTAATATATTTTTAAGAAATTTAGTATGGTTATCGATAATCGATATTGTAGAAATATCAATATTTTCCTTTTGATATTCGATATTTATAGACTATCTATATCGTCCCTTCGATATTTTAATATATTTTAATTTATTTATATTTTTTTATTATTGAAATTTACAACTGTATCAAATGATAAATACAACAAGTAAATATGAAACAAGTAATATGACATGTACAACATGAAGAGAAACTACCACTGGTAGGGCTATTGTAATATTTAAATTTAAAAATAAAAGTTTAAACTACTGTTTAGGAAAGCGTTAGAAATTATATATGAGTGATAGATATCAACTCTCATTTTTTTTACATAACTTGAAGATGAATCTCAAATAATTTCTTAATAAACCTCAACTCAATTAATATTAACTTTAAGCTTATTAAACAAGAAAGTTTAGAGGTAGTAAAAAAAAAAAAACTCGAATAATTCATGATCTTTTTCAAAATTTAAAGAGTGAATAGTTTTAACAATGACAAATTTTACATTAATCGCAGTAAATTTCTTCTAGTTTACAACGAGGTAATTTTTAATTTTTTTAGTTACCTCCTATTCAACGAAAACACGCCTTACTTAAAAACATACAAAATTGTATTTTTTTATTTTTCTGCTGAAAATCGGGCTATTACTTATATAACCTATTTTATTTATCTTGAGGTCTGCATATCAAATATGAATAATATTAATAGTGAAAAATTTTGAATCACAGTTTTTAAATCAAAATAAACGTTTTAAAGATCTCCCAAATCATATCACACAGGTCTTTTCCTAATTGTAATAACATAAATTTTAAAGAAGAGAAGAATAGTTGGGGTGTTCAGTCAAAAAGGAAGGCAAAAATAAATGATAATATTTATTTTTTACATATGCCGACGTTTCGACCTGAAGTTCAGGCCTTCATCAGGGCTAAGAAAATAACCAGATAACAAGGTATGAGAAACATAAGTAATGATGGTAAAAAAGATAATAAAAAAACAAATAAAATAAAAAAAACAAAAATTATTAGAAAAATAAAATAGATAAATATAAAGTAAAATGAAATTGTTAGAATAATGATTAAGAACTAAGAGATAAATAATAAAAACCGTTACTAAGTGTGGAATGATTCATTGGGATCAATGATGCATCATTCCACACTTTGTAACGGTTTTTATTATTTATCTCTTAGTTCTTAATCATTATTCTAACAATTTCATTTTACTTTATATTTATCTATTTTATTTTTCTAATAATTTTTTTTTTTTTTATTTTATTATCTTTTTTACCATCATTACTTATGTTTCTCATACCTTGTTATCTGGTTATTTTCTTAGCCCTGATGAAGGCCTGAACTTCAGGTCGAAACGTCGGCATATGTAAAAAATAAATATTATCATTTATTTTTGCCTTCCTTTTTGACTGAACACCCCAACTATTCTTCTCTTCATTATCCACGACAGTCAACCAATTACCAATCATAAATTTTAAATTGGCTGGTATAAGTGCAAGTTGCATTATGCCCACTCAGCACACCAGATTTTTTTTTTCAAACTGAAACCTTTGTTTTTCCCCTACCTAGCCTTTTCAAACAGAGACTCGAACCCTCAATCTCCCATGTTATAAGGTTGCCAGGCAACGCGTATTTTGCTAACACGTTAGCCCCATTCTGCCACCCCGCCTCCACTTTCAGACAAAAACTTACGACTTTGATTATGTCTGTAGTTTTGAACGAAGAAATGATCCATAACAAAAAATCGATGTTAGCAAGAGCCTTCCTAGAAACAAAATTATAAATATTAGAATCAGGGCAGGTAATAATAGAGACAGGAGACGAGGGAACACATGTCGATAGGGTGTAGGTATCTCTCGATGTATCGAAATAATTCCATGTTCAATGTTACTGTCCTATCATTAAGATGAGCCGTGAAGGGAGGTGATGTCCTAATGTCACGGGGGTTTTTACCCTTTTTGTATAATTTCGGATTTGGTTACGTTTCGTTACTACCAGATTCCCGAAAATACCCGAAAGAAGACGAAGCGTAACGATCCTCATGATTACATAAAATTACAGATTATGATTAAGTAAATTACTCGCTATTTCAAAATGAAAATTTTAACTCAATTTAAATTTTCGAAAACTCAATTTTAATAGTCGATAATAATAATAATTGTAAAATGTTGAAATAGATATAATTTGTCGGAAAACATAAGTTAGAGGAAAATCCGATCTGATAAGCAGATTATTATCTGATCTATAGGGAGGAGAGACTTCAGCCCGAAAGCTTCTCTCCAAAAATGTAAAAATGATTTATATTGAATATTTAATAGTTGACCGTTGCATTATAAAGGAAGGAGATGGTCCGGGGTGGCGGTCATAAATAGGCTAAATAGTGGCAAAACTATTTTATTAAAAGCCAACGTTTCGACCAGACTTTGCAGGTCTTCTTCAGGGCTGGAACGGACAAGATACAATAAGATAGAGAATTGTGGGAGTTACATAATATTTAGAGAGAAAAATTATAAACAATATGAATAAGCTTATTAAAATTATAAACAGTGAGTACATTAAAATATGAACAGAGTAAGCTAAATAACAAGATCCTAAACTGAAGTAAATAGATGCTTACAATTTAGCCTATTTATGACCGCCACACTGGGCCATCTCCTTCCTTTAAAAATTATTTAAATAAACTCAACTTTAAATAAAAAAATATACAATGTATGTTGGATTACATCGATGTATTAAATTCTCTACAGACCTCACAAAAAAAAAACAAAAAAAAAAAAAAAATTCATGGAAATCGCCCCATTATAAGCACAGATAAAGCCTTTCGTAATTATCCGACTAAGCGAACGGATGAATCGATTTTTAAGTTATCGAACGGCTGGATCGATTTTTATGTCTGATGGCTTATATTATTTAGTGAGTATTTTGAAATAATTTGAGCCCAAAATTCTGTCTACTGTGTAAAGTGTGTTTAATCGATCCTCTAAAAGGTACTTAAAGATTATTCTATCATTACTCAGTTAGATCTCGTGAATGTTTTGAAAAAAATAAACATAAAATACTGAGAGAAAAAAATTATTATAGCTTATATCTCTCGATTATTAATTGATTTGAAATGATATCATGTTTTCATATGTTATGAAAATGAAGTGTTAATATTTTAAAAACTAAAAATGGAAAAATATTTTGATTAAAAAAAAAAAAAAACTGACTACAGTGATTGGGAAAATTTATCTATCCTGAGGAAATGTATTTCCATAATTACTGAAACATCTTGAAGAAGAAAAATAGAAAAGAAGAAAACTTAATTTTATTCTGGGATTTTTAGTCCCCTTAGAATAATTATAATGTACAAAATATGAAAATTGTCTGGCACTATAAAAAATAAAAAACAATAAGAATAATTTTAGCTAACACAACATAATAATCTAACGTTATAATTCAAATAAATTAAGTACGAGTTAGCATATTGATAAACACATTCTGATTAAGCATATTGATGATATGTAAGTAACAGTAACATACCAGTCAAATGAGAGTGATAGCTCTTTAATACGAAATTTTATTCTTACATGTATTCGGAATATTGATTGCTAAGGAGGTGGAATAATAGAAATTGTTTAAATGAGGTTAAGGAAGAGGATTTGTGTATAGAGATAGGTAGAGAATTCCATAAAAAAAGTTAGCACGCATGATAAAGGATTTTTTAAAGGAAACAGTTCTATGTGAGGGAACAAACGGGTTTATGGACTGAGATCTTGTGTTAATCGAATGAACAGAGGAACAAGGAGTAAACAAATCGGGAAAAGAAGGTAAGGTGGCTCTTTGGTTGTAAAGGTTCGGAAAAAGAATATAGCTAAGAAATATTAATCTTGGTATACAAACAACTATACTTATACTGGTATACCAATATCTTGGTAGATTGATTGGGAAATTGACATCTTTATCTTCAATCTTCCTATCACAACCACCTCATTTTGAAATTTTACATTAATAAATATTTTTAATAATTTTTATTTCTTTGTTCTAGGCTCACGTTGTATCTGCATTTGAGCAGTCCCTTTCAAACATGACACAACGGCTACAGCAACTCACTGCCACTGCTGAGAAAAAAGTTAGTCATAATTTAGTTTTCAATTTATTTATCTATTTTATATATAATCAAGCGTAAGTTTGTTTATAGTCATATATCTAGTATAAATAAAGTTATTTATCAATTTAACTTAATGCAATCGTTTCAAAAGAAAACATAATAAATGCTACATTAGTCTAAAATTAATGCACACATTGTCTTTTCAAGTAATTGCATGGTGTTATGTTAAAAACTACCAACTGATCATTTTTTTTTTTTTAAGTACTAAGAAATTTAAATTAATTTCTTTATTATTTTCTTTCTTTGAAAAGAGGATGTCATCTTGCCCAGAACACAAATGCAGTGCTGGCCTTCGTAACAGGCAATGCAGGCAATTATCCCCCAGCACCCCCCCAGGGAAAGGCGTCTGCAAAATTTACAAAGTTTATGAGAATAATTAATTTTAGCCTATTAATAAAGGAATTGAATTAGAGACATGTTGAATGAAATAAAATTCAAATATTACTTAATATAAAACAGTTTAAGGAATAAATTCAATTTTTTTAGGGAAGGGGGATGACATCATTTTACACTGCACTGCATAAATGTAAATATCTGTTGTTCATAAGTCATAAGAGAGATGTTTATTTATATAAGGCATATGAATAAAGTTCTGTGACATTTTACTCTCCCAAAAAATTTTTTTTATTTTTATGATGTTTCGGGATCACTTTATTATTCCATCGTCAGACTAGAAACAAGAAACATTTTTGTTATTTGTATTTATATATTTTTATTCCATATATTTATTACTTTTAATTAAAAATTGTTTTTAGGGATAATTTATAAAAATAAAAATTATGACAATTCTTTTAAAAAATTAGATGATGGATGAAATATGGATAAGATTGGCAAATCTGCTATTGATATCTTTGAAATGAAATGAAAAATAATTTTATTCTGGGACTTCCATTACTCTGCCATGTTGATATCATACAAATATAAAAAATACTTAGGAAATTGTAAAAATATATATATATATATATATATATATATATATATATATATATATATATATATATATATATATATATATATATATATATATATAAAGATACTAAGGAAAATATAAATATCTACAAAAAATTCTAAAGAAAAACACAAATATATACAACAAATATTAAAAAAGTGAATAAATAAAATAAAATGACTTCTAACAATTAACTGCTGGTGACCAGCGTAATAATATATCTCAGAAATTTTTACAAAATTGCAGAAGTTTGAATTTGTAGTAAGTGATGGAATAGGAGTTGTTTGAAGGAGTTTATGGACGTGGTTTGACGTATGGTGATGTGTAAGGAGTTCCAAAAGGAGGTAGCACGAATGACAAAGAATTTACTGGAGGAAGTGGTTTTATGGGAGGGGATATATAAATCTATAAATTGAGATCTGGTATCGAGAGAGTGGATTGAGGAGTGTAAAGTAACGAGTTCTAAGATGTAGGGAGGGTTTTTGGTTTTGAGGACTTGAAACAAGAAGAAGAAAAACACTAAGAAGGAATTGCTGTCGGGAAGGTAGGATAAATCCACTGTTACTTGGTGTACCAACAACGAACATGAGAACGCTTGGGAATCCCATCCCATTCCATGGGAAATAAAGCAATTCATAAGTTTCTTCAGTCTCGCCTCCAGTCCTGTGGACAGCCCTCCATACACCAAGCAACCGGATTCAAAGTGGGGAAAGACAAGGGATGTTACAAGGATCTGGAATTTTTTTTCCTGTTTTTTTTTTTTCCGAATGGAATCGCGGAATCGAAGCAATTGTTTAAGGATAGTTATGGGTTTACGGATAATCTGGGAAATGATGTTGTTCCAAGAGCAGTTCTGATCAAAGATCACTTTGAGATTTTTGACTGACAGAAAGAAATGAATGGGACGGTTATTGAGGTAAAGTAAAGGAGAAAAAGAAAGGGAACTAATGTTATAAGTTATAAAAAATATATAAATACAAATAATATCAATGTTTCTTGTTTTCTATTCTGAAGATGGAATAATAAAGTGATCCTGAAACGTCATAAAATTAAAGAAAAATTTTTTTGGGAGAGTTAACTGCGACTTAACTTTATTCATATACCTTATATAGATATCTGTTTTGCATTATCACTTGCTACATCGGCGTTTTCTATCCAGCAGATCTAGAAGTACCACAAGAGTAAAAAATCATAAGAAAAATATATTGTGGTTAAGTTTCTGAATAACACCAGCCCGTTTAGTGGCGTGTTCACTGTGCAGTAATTTTGTCCATTTTATATAATATAATGGTTCTGGGAGCAAAGTAGCTAAATGATTAAAGCTCTGGGTACCAACTATGAGTCCAGCTGTGGCAGGTAATTATTTATTCTGTTACATCAGCCACTAATCGACTCTGAAGTCTTGAGACTCTCCTGGGGCACATCCAGCCTCTTTTAAAGTGGATGGATTTAATTAATAATGGGATAAACTTGGTGGTTGAGTGTGATCTCAGTCAAATCATCTCCTTGCACAACTTTAGGTTACAAATATGTTTTTTATATTTCTTTTTAAACAATTAGGATAGATGCTTCAGGCGATGGTTAAGAAAATAAATTTTTACTATTTTTATTTTATATTCTTTTCTTGATCGCCATCCGAACAACGTCTTATCTCAGTTTCTTTTCAAAAATTCTAGTTACGAAAATTTGATAACTTATATAAATATTTTTCTAAAACAAACAATTGTAATGTAAAACTATTTTTTCTGTAGTATATTTGTGCTTAAGGTAAAGATACATAATTTATTAAGGATTTTTGAGACTAAAAAATTTAATTTATTTATTTATGCTTTATATATTTATGTTTAGAATTAAACTCTGTTTTATTGATTTTTTTCTTGATCATTTTGTAGGACTCAGAATTATTAGAGCTAAGACAGACTATAGAACTCCTTCGTAAACAGAGCGTCGAGGCTGGGCTCACATCGCAGGCGATGTCCCCATCGTTGGCAAGGCGCCACACGATCAACACTACGGACCCAACCAGTGGTAATATACCAATTATCAATAGATATTATGGCTAATTTTAAAATGAATATATATTTTTACGGTTCATATTAATATTTGATAACAATACAAAATATATATATAATCTTGAAAATAAAATTGTTTATTGTTGATAAAAAATATAAGCAATTGTTTTATTGGAAACAAACAGGTTTTTTTTATTCGCATCTAACCAATAAAACAATGATTATTAGAAAGGTATTTAACAAAAATTGTGCATATTTTGAGTAAACTCATGCCGAGGATAAATAGTCTTGAAAAATCTGGAGGTTTTTAAATAAGTGTATTTCTTTTTTGGGGGGATGGAGGGATAAATATATAGGATGCAGTCATTATAAAGTTTTTATTGGTGCTGACGTTTCAACCCAAACATGTGGGTCATCATCAGGGCTGAAAAATTGTTTAATACAATCAGAGATATAATATTATAAGACAGATAATGATTAATAATAAAAAATAGTGTTTGATAATAAATGAAATTAAACAAATGAAGTATGTAAAAAGTTATACAAACTAAAAATAATGTATATAATCAATTTATAAAAAATATAATATTTACTCTTACTAACCATGTTTCAAGCACTGATGGTATTTAAGTACTGACACTTTGGTATATAAGTAAAAGGGTTGGTGGAGAATTTTTCAGATGTGTTTTTAAGATAGCGAAATGTTTGTAAACAAAAATGTTGGTAAGAGGGAGGGGGAGGTGATATTTCTGTTTGTATAATGCAAATAATATGATAACTAAAATATTTAAGATGTATATAAGATTTACGTTGTTTCTTACCGTTACAAAGTTGTGACTATTGACTTGTAATGAAATAAAATTAAATAATAGATGACATTGATTACAAATATCAAATAGTTTGAGTGAAAGTATACAGTAGTTAGCCAAATAATGTTTACAATATAGACAATTGTAATGGTAAGTAGTACAATATTTTAAGAATAACAATATTTATCATGAAAAAAACTATTATATTAAGGATTACATAGTACTAATAGTATTAGTATAAACATGTCTGTGCCTGTTTATAGTAATTTCTATATATTTTTATTGAGAATAGACATTAGGAATAGTTACATCTATAAGTTGACAAGGAAATGGGGAAGATAAAAACAATTTTTTAATTATTATAGATTATTGTTTGAGGAGGCAGAAAATGTTCATTTTTTTCCTAGACTATTTCTAGGATGAGGAATGGGGGTGAGAGTAGGGTTATATTCTACAGGTATAACCATTTATTCTATGGGTCCGCCACAAAATGAATTTCAACTCGCCTAGGCCACAATTGAATCGACACTAGACTTGAGGATGCTTAGCGTATGATGCCTTGACACTCTCCTCCATCATGATATCAAATTTTATCCACCCAAAAATATTGCTATTATATCAATCACAGGATCTAGGGGGAGGGGGGATATAAAGGGCCTTTTGGGCTAAATGTAAGCATGTTTTTTAGAAAAAAAAATTGATAAAATTATCTTTGAAGTATTATTGTTCCTGTTCCATTTAATATGACTTCAAGAATCACTTGAACACTTTTTCATATAAGTGATAAGTATCTTACTTTTTTTTCCAAAGTAATTATCATTGCATATATGAAAAAAAAAAAAAAGCTTTCGGGCTGAAACCCCCATTCCAAATTAAATCCTGGATCCAGTAGTGATTTCAATAGATTGATTTAAAATTAAGTACAATGTGGTTATTTGGTTCTCTTTATAAACAGAAACATCCTATTCGGTTTCCAATTTTTTTTTTTTTTTTTTTTCACCTTTGATTTTCCACTGAAGATACTCAAAACAATAGATGGTTCTTTTCTGTTGAAAGTATTAAACGCTAATTCCATTAAAAAACAACATTAACTCATTTTTTACATATTTTTAAATTGGTCGAATTCTACTTAATTTTGTGCCATCATTTAAACTAATCAATATTATAGTAATATTTTTTTTTATTGTTGGTACTTCCAATTTAAAGTCAGTCTAATTTGTTGCATCCACTCCTATATACCATAATGTTAATTATTCTGCTTACAATTAGGTATAAACTTAGCTTCTTTACATTTCACCTTTATAAACAGAATATCATAATGTTCTAATTTATTTAATTTTTTTTACATGTGTTTCAGAGAGTAATATTTCTAGACAGCTTTCTACTGACTCGGTTTCAAGCCTTAATTCCCTTAGTTCTGCCTGTAGTCTTTCAAGCACGCCTATGCCTCAAGAAACTGAAAAGAAAAAGAAGCGTGGATGGGTAAGCGTTGTATTATAAGTTTATTATTATTATTCTCTTTGGGGCTCCACTAAGCCATCTAATTCCTCTCGTATCCACTCCTTACAATCCAAAATCCTTCAGAAAATCCTCAATGCTCCTTACTTTGTCACAAATAAAATAATCCATAAAGACCCTTATGTTTCCGATTTGGCCCAATCCAGATACCAATCCTTCCATAATAAACTTCAGAACCATCCGAACCCTCTCATCTCTAACCTTGCTTCCTCTTCTATTCCTGATAACCCTCCGAGGCGTCTGAAAAAAAGATGGCCTCGAGATCTCTTATTGTAAATACATTTTGTTTTTAGAGTGCTACCAGTGGGTAGTTTCTCAACAAGTGATTTCATGTTATTATTTTCTGTTATCAAATTTACTGAATGTATTTTATTTATTAATACAGTTGTAAATATCGAATAAATAAAATTAAAAAAAAATTATTATTATTATCACCTATTTACAATATTATATAATATTTGGATTGGGAGACCCTCCTGGGGCACACTTAGCCTCTATAAAGTAGCTACTCTTAATTCACTGAGGGAAAAACCTTATGTTTAAGAATATCCATTTTTATTATAATAATAGGTAGTTTATTTATTTATATTCTAATATAACCAAGCACTCATCAAATGATTTGATCCTTCTCCAGAAAGCAATTTTATTATTATTTAGATTGGAAATTTTCTTTGTTCCTCCCGAGGCAAAAACAAAAATTATATACATCTTAGTAATTTTCAATTTTAATAATGATCACGTTTGGATTTAGATACTTATTTTCTTGGCCATGGCAATACTCCTTTTAATGAACAGTAAATTAAAAAATATTAAAACTACTACTACATAAAAACTACATGAAATTATAATTTATTCTTGGACAAATTAACCAAAAAAAAATTGTTTTCTTTGCTATCCTTTTATTATTGCCGATGTTACGGCTTCTGAACCATTTTCAAGTATATACTGTATTATTATAATTAATCAATAGAATACTAAAAATTTTCAATTCAACACTACAACAATTCTTAAATTTATGTGTATACATTTTTATAAATATAATGTATTTCAGTATATATAATATTATTTTAGTTTACATTAAAAATTAAAGAATAAATAACAATATGGCAACTAACATGAATCATTTATGACTAGAAAATGAAATTATCATATTTTTTTTTTCTGTAATATAGCTTAGGAGCTCTTTCAACAAAGCATTTTCGAGATCGAAGAAGAACCGCAACGGTTCTGTGTCGTCGGATGCAGAAGACAAAGTCGACATCTCAGCACCACCGAGCCCCCTCCTTGGTCACCACCATATCAATGGAAACGACCTTAACTCGCCAACTGAGTAAGTTATATCATTTTATTATTTTCATTATGCAGCTATATTTTCTTATGGTTATATTTGAATATAGACTATACATTCTATATGAAGGTTACATTTTATTGAAGTAAGTTAGTCAATGTTTAAGATTTTTATTGCCAACGTTTCAACTTAAGTTTGTGGGTCATCATCAGTGTTGATAAATTTATAACATCAGAGATATGAAATGATATAACAGATAACAGTTAATAATGATAAATAGTGATGTACGAGTAATAAAAATAAAATAATAACTAATGTATAATGATCAAACTAGCTTATTGTATGCCTGTATTGTGTATAAAAAAGAAATAATTCATCAAAAGCTTTATTGACTTTTTTTTTTTTTTTTTTTTTTTTTTTCACGAACAGGCCTTAAAGACCACGCGAATACCATGAAGTTAATGCTTCCTCTTCATCTGCCTCCTCTTCTCCCATATGGCCTTCATGAGCTCCGCGTGTTTACGTTTCCTCTCCTCAGACCACGCAACACCCTTTTTGGAGCGCTTCTTGCCCGCAAGAACCGTTATTCTCTTGAGCGCCTTTCTGTACTCATCTCTGTCTAAACAATCTTGGTCTCTTAGCCCCACTTGGTCCATATCATCCTTAATCTGTTTAAAATTATTGACTGTTTTATTCAAATCAAAATTAAAAATTCCTATATCATGCAAAGGTCAACTATTAAATATTCTATAAAAATATTGTATTTTATTTTTTAATATTGTAAAAAAAATCTACCGAACATATATAAAATATACCATGTACATACAACCTTTTTTTTTCTAACAGAACCTCAATCAATATTTTTTATGTAAAAAAATAAAAACTGGTCTTGAATTTTACTCCTTTCCAAAGAATTATTATTGAGATAATCGTTCAATTAATTAAATAAACTGTTAAGTAACTTTTATGTGAATCTCAACATTATTTATGGGTATAAAAATACATAGATACATAGTAAGTATACCAAAATGATACCAATCCAATCCATTCACAGGCGGATCTACAGGGGGGGCTTTCGGGCTGAAGCTCCCCAAAATGGTAAAATATAATCATGTTTTACAGAAAAAAATATTAAAAACTATTTCTTGTAAGTATTCTTGTTCGTGTAATTACATTTAATAGGACTTCAAGAACCACTTAAACACCATTTCATATAGGTAGTTAATTTCTTTCTTTTTTTAACAAAATTAATTACCGTTAACCACGGCTAATAAGAGAAAATAATACAAATTTTTTATAAATGGATTATATACATTATTTTTAGTTTTTATATATTTCATTTTTATTATTGTGTAATGTAATATTAGTTAAGATTCATGTACCACCAAATCACTATAGTTTATTATTTACCATTATCGGTCGTATATTATCATATCTCTGATTGTATTTTAAAATTTTCAGCCCCAATGACGACCCACATGTTTGGGTTGAAACTTTGGCACAAATAAAAAAAATTTATAATGACTTGCGTCCTGACTATTTAGCACCCATGATATGTAGAACAGTCGATTAGCTTCCTTCAATAATTTAATTATTTACATATGTGGCGCGATATCTCGTCCTCGGCCTTCCTACCCATCTTGCGAGGTGCAGCTCCTCATTATTTTCTTGGGTATTTCAACGGTGCTCATTCTGGCCACATGCCCTGCCCACCTTAGTCTGGCAAGTTTAATATACGTGACTACGTCGATGTCTGTATAAAGAGAACTGAGCTCCCTATTTTTTTTTCCTCCAGACATCACCCTCCTTTACTGGACCATAAATCCTTCTGATGACTCCTCGCTCAAACACACTCAGCTTCATCTCATCACTTTTCGTCATCGTCCAAGCCTCTGAGTCATATGTCAAAACAGGCCGTACAAGGGTCTTGTATAGAATCAGGTTCATCTTCTTTGCAAAGATACCTACTTCTTAAGTGTCGGCGAAGTCCAAAGACACATCTATTGGCTAATAATTTAATTATTTAGGTCACGGAAATTTGAAAATTAATAGAATTAAGTTGAATTTAGGTATATGGGTGCATGTCTTCTTCTTCTTCTGGCGCTACAGACCGACGTGGTCCTTGACCTGCTTTAACATCTGTTGCCATAGAGTTCTGTCCTCCTCCATCCGGATGGCTGCCTGTCGCATGTTCTCTCTCACCTTCTTCTTCCATCATACCCTTGGTCGTCCCTTTGGTCTAGTGGCGAGGATTCTCCCTGCATACACTTTCTTCACCTGTCTATCTTCATTTATTCGGTTGACATGGCCATACCATTTCAGCCTACTCATTCTTATCACATTTGACAATCGAAGATCGTTATGAAGATCTCATTATTTTTCCTACTTATAAACACCACCAAACATTCCTTGCAGCATCCTGCTTTCAATCCTGTCACATATGTTATTATTTAATGTCCATGTTTCTCCTCCATACGTAACCACAGGTCTGATCAGGGTTTATACGTATGATTTTTAACTTTATGAGATATAATGTTACTATCAACTATGTGCCTAAGTGCAAAATAAGCTCTAGTTCCTGCTAGAATCCCTCTTTTAACTTCCTTTAATTCATTTATCATTAAAGATCCTTGGTACAGGAAAGCCAACACTAATTCTATTTTTTCTATGACCATTAGTTTGGTTTTTCCAACATTTATTTTGAGGCCATTCCTGCTTGCTTCTTCCTATAATCACCACATTATGCCATTATTTGTAGAAATTTATTTATGATAGTGTCATTTTCCATAATCTTTATGTTTTTTAACTACATTATGAAGCACAAGATTAAACAACATAGACGCTAGGGCATTTCCCTGTCTCAGTCCATTTTTTATTTCAATGGTTTTAGACATTAAATCCCTATTTACTCTTATTTGACAATCGGAGTTCCTCATTGTCATCTTTGTAAGATTGATCAGTTTAGGAGAGATATTTGCCTTTTCCATTGCCATACATACCGCGGATCTGTAGGTACTATCATAAGCAGCCTAAAATTTATGAATAACTGCCATGTGACCATGTTATACTCGTATTCCCATATATTTTCATCGATCTAACAGGAAGGAAAGATTTTATCTATAGTATGTTTTTCCGAAAATCGAACTTATATATCGTAATATATGGATGTATGTATTTAGAGATAAAAAAAAGTAACAACAGTAAAATTTAAAGAATCCCTCCCTCTTCTGACTATGTTTACCTATCATTTGCCATCTTAAAAACACATCTAGCGAATTCTCTACAGACCCTTTTACTTACCTACCAAAGTGTCAGTACTTGAATACCTTCAGTGCTTGAAACACGGCTAGTAAGAGTAAATATTACATTTTTTATACATATAAATTATTTTTATGAATTATTGAAGGAAGCTAGTCGACTGTTCTACATATCATGGGTGATAAATATTCAGGACGCAGTCATTATAATTTTTTTTTGTTATTAAATTTTTATATTTATCATTTTTGTAATGTTTAGCTACTTATGCTCTAAGTGCACAATGGTTTAATTTCATAGAATCAAAATTCATCAAAATACTTATTAATTTAATTTTATGAAAGGTTACTCAGTGACGTCCAATTAAGCGGCAATATTTAATATTTACATTATATGTTTAAAATTCATTTTATATTAAAAACAATTAATTTGTTTTTAACTATAAATTATCTATTGCAGTAATGAGAAAGTCGAGTCTGGGCCTGAGGTTGTGGAAGAACTGAGGAAACAGCTGAGAGAGAAAGATTTGGTCCTGACGGACATCAGGCTTGAAGCACTGTCGTCCGCGCACCAGCTGGAGTCGTTGAAGGATACGGTCATCAAGATGAGGGTCAGTTGAGAATTCGATATTATTTACTAATCTTATTAATCTTAAGTCTTATCTTGTTGGAAAATTATGTTTATTTTATCAGCTAATCCTTTATATGGCATAAGTTCTTTTCATCAAGATATGCTACTTAGTGTATAAATACGATGTTTACACATGCATGTTTAAGTGTACAGGTTTATTATTTCTTTTAATAAGAAGGAGCGATAAATTCAACAAATATACAGTCAATATATCAATTAAAGTACTCTTCAAATTTCAGCAGGCAAAAAGAAAAACCTATAAAATGGGGCACACCATTAACATTATGAAATAAAATAATAAAAAGCTTAGCAAACCCGAAGGTTCGGTGCCAAAACCATCTATCGCATATTACACACCTCCTTCCACCATTCGCCGTCCAAACTTAGTCCCTTCAGATCGGCTTTAATGCAATCTTCCCACCTTCGTTTCAGTCTACTCCTCAAACATTTACAGCAAATATTAACCTTTTAGGAATTCTTTCATTACCAAGCCCAACAATTTTACAAGCCGATTTGATTCACCGCAAAGTAATCACCTCAATTATGTTAACCGGATAAAGTTCACACAATTCGGTATTGCGCAACTGTATGAACTCTCCGGTTAACTCATTCTTCTTCGGTCTGAGTATTCTACGCAATATTTTCTTTACAAAAACCTTAAGATGTTGCTCATACCTTAATGTAAGAGGCCAAGTTTCGCATCCATAAGGAACTGTAGGTAAGATAATGGTTTTATACGTTCTAGTTTTTAAGTTCCGGGACTGGAGGCGCGAGCTAAGTAGTTTTGTCACAAAATAATAACAAGCATTTCTCGCCTTCAGCCTAACCTTAATCTCCTCTTCAATTTTGTTTTTTCTAGTTATCGTAGACCATAGATACCTAAACTTCTCTACGCGTTCAAGCATATTACCTTCTATATCAATATCACTGGCAATATTGCCATTTTTGCTGCTAACCATATATTTTGTGTTATCCGTGTTTATTTCAACTCTAAGCCCTAGTTCTTTACCTGCTTTCATTAATGTTGTCGTATTTAGACGTTAACATTATAACTTTATTAAAGCACCTGTTGATAATAAGATACTCCATGCACTCTAGCTGAAATATCAACTACTTTGATTTCAAATCTACCAGGAACCTTACGTTATATTGAGCGATATCTACTTTAAGTTAATAGCCTTAAATAAGGTATGTTACCTTATTTAAGGTTTCCGTTCCTTTTAAAAACTAAGAGGGTGCAGACATGTTAATATGGTTGATAAATTGACTATTGTCCTATAAAGAGTTTAAGGAAGTGTTTTTTTTTTTATTAAATTAAATATATAAATAAATAACAATGTTTTCTTATTTAGGAATACCAAATTAAATTTTCAGAAAAAGTGTTATTTGTTATTAATAAAATTTGTTATTTAATTTATCTTTCCAGAACGAAATGGTGAACCTAAAGCAAGATAACGAGAGGCTTCAAAGGCTGGTGACCAGTAAATCTCTCACTTCATCTCAAAGCTCGCTCCCAAGGAACGACAGCCTTGAGAGGAGATTTAGCATGAATGACGCCATCGCTGGTAAATACAATTTTTTTTTTTTTTGTGTGTTCCTGTTAAATATTAAATTCTTCACTGAAATCAAATCTTTTCTTATATAATGTATGCAACAAAAATAGATATTAAGAGATAGTAAAGATAGTACTTTTTTTTTGTCTGTTGTTCCCTTCCTCGCTTTTTAGGCTATATGGGGTGTTCTCCCAGACCCCAGGGGGTGAGGGCAGGATATTAATGCCAGAGTTAACTACGGAGCAGCCATTTTCTTTTACCTGAACTAGTGAAACTTTTTTTCAAATTAAAACATCCTCTGGCATTAATAGAACTAGATTAGCTTGCCTTTTAACTGTCCAACATTAATTTATCAAACCATTTTTACCAACTTCCAATAATTACAATATGGATTTTAGTATGAAGAAAAGGCTATGATTTAATCAGCATTTTACGGTTGCAGTGAAAGGAATTTTTTATCCATGTGTGCTTGTTTGTTTTAGGTTAAGTATTTATAATAATAGAAAATAAGGCTGTGTTTTTACTTCACCACATTTATTCCACCTTTACATATACCTCGGCTACATTTCGGCTAGTAAGCCATTTTCAAAACTATCTTTCACATATTTATCACTTAAATTGATAAAAGTTATAACTACATCATTCTGTAATCCACTAGGTCAAGGATTAGGGAGAGTTGGAAGTCATTTAAAGAAGACTTAAGCACCATTAGTGGATTACAGAATGATATAATTAAACCTTTTATCAATTTAAGTGATAAATATGTAAAAGATGGCTTACTAGCCGAAACGTAGCCGATCTATATGTAAAGGTGGAATAAATGTGGTAAAATAAAAACACAGCCTTATTTTATATTATATGAATTTTTTATATAATTTAGATTTCTGTTACTAAGTACAGTGAAACCTCTCGTATCCATGATCATGCAGGAGCAGATTTGGCTTGGAAGCCGTTGTTTGGGGTCTCCCGCTCTATAACAACACCCTCTTACTATCTATTACATTATCAATGACCTAATTAATCCTCTCTCTGGTAATCTCAATAAATCCCATCATTATTCTATTGAAATATTAATTATACTTCATTTAAATTAATTTTAAAAAGTTCCTGTTTCCTTCACTGGAAGCTACACTATAAAAAACATCTTTTTTCATGGCTTCCTTCGTTCCTTCTAATAAAAAACAACTAATTCTGGTACCAATAAACCATTATTTTTCTTTTTTTATTCTTGCTAGTAAATGTATGTTTTTAGAAATAGAAAAACAGAAATGGTTCTTAAATTGTTATTATTATCAAAGAATTATCAATTTTTGTAGACTCCAAGTATGATGTATTCGCAAGTGATCCAGATGGGAAAAGAGTGACGCTTACCGTTTTCCTCGGCTGTCATGGATCGTACCACCGTTATGTTGAGGATGGTTCCGAAACAGCTATTGCCTCCCTCTCAGTCAGCGGTAAGACCAAGTGGGAAATGTTGGATGCGATGGTCAGAAGAGCCTTTAAGGTAATAATAATATTCATAATTTAATTTGTTATTTTTATTTATAATAAGATTTTTTTTATTATAGACTGGTAAATTAAAAATGTAGCTGTTTTAACTACCAGGTTGATGGCTGGTTAAGAAAATATTTATAGATTAATTTAAAGTATAGGTCTTTAGTTGCATTAACTATCTAGTAATTCCAATTATTAACCTTAATACCTTACTAATCTGTTTACATTTACTTAATTTTTTTTATAAATAAGTTTTATTAAATAATTTAGGACTTTTTTATAACCTAGTTTTTCAGCAAATAAAAATTGTAAATTCATTCTGATTACCCTTATGTAATGCTCTCGATTGTGACAACTGAAAATACTTTGTCTAATATTTATAATTGTTTTTATTCCAGGACTATTTAGACCGTGTCGACCCTATGACCTGCCTCGGCTTGGGACCAGACTCGGTGTGGTCTTACCATGTCGGTGAAGTGGTTCGTTACAGGGACCCGAAACCTCCCCCGGAACTGCTGCCGTGCGGCTACCTCGTAGGCGAGGACACCAACATCAGGATATGCCTCAGGGGAGCCCTGCACCAGGGTGCGCTGGATGCTCTGGCATTCGATACGCTCATTCCCAAATCCATTATCCAGAGGTAAGGAGCTATATTATGATTGAACTATGATACAATTGTAAATGTCGATGGATTGTTCGGTATTGAATGTTTCTGTTTGTAGGTATGTTTCTCTACTGACTGACTACAGGAGGATAATTCTTTGTGGTCCGAGCGGTACAGGGAAGTCATACCTTGCCAATAAGCTCGCAGAGTTCCTCGTTACCAGGGCAGGAAAGGAATCAACAGCTGAATCGGTTGCTACTTTCAAGTAAGACTCAGCTCTCGTTTATTAAATTAATTTTAATGTTATAATGATTATTTGGAATAAAAATACATGGCAAGTTTAAAGTAGAAAAGAGTTCTAGAGAAGAAACCAAAAATGTGATTCCTTAATGGTTTCGAGTTCATTTTAAATTCTTTCATCACACTCAGGATGGAAGTGTTTCTTTCAGGCAGGGTGCGTAGAGGGGGATTAGTTACAGAAGTTGCGCTATCAAACTTTTGCAGGGAGACACGTTTTTACATCTTTCTTAAGGAGAACTCTGTCGTTTGCCCACCAGCCTGCACTCTATGTATACTTTACATCTCATATGGTCAGATTTACTAGACATAGATAGATAGATAGATAGAAAGTAAACTTTATTCTGGGATAAGGTCCCTTATGAATAACAGATATGAAAAAAAAATAAAAACTACATCTGGCCAAAAGTTACATTAGTCAATGTTAAAGAATATATAGTATCTTCAGTAAAATTAAATTAAAACAAGTAAAAATAACATCATTTTGAAAAGAAAACAAAATTTAAAAAAAAAAAATTATTTAAATGAAAAGAGAATAAAATAAAATAAACATGGGTTGGTTTTTAAAATTAAAAACTATCAATTTTTACAACCATTCACCTCAGTCAAAATCTGTTTCGCAATATTTATTTTATTCTATAAGGTCATTTTGGGATGTGAGAAGGAATTGGTAAAGATGATATTTAAATGAGGACAAGGAAGAGGCATGGCGGATTTCAGAAGGCAAGGAATTCCAGAAGGCAGTGGATCGGGCAATAAAGGAATATTCAAACGTCTTAGTTCTATGGGAAGGGATATAAAGGTAGGAAACACGGGATCTTGTTTTCTGGGAGTGGACCACGGGTTTAAACTGTAGGAGACTGTAGATGTAGGAAGGGTGTCGGGTGTTGATCGTTTGGAATGGGAAAGATCCAAGGAAATATTGTCTGCGGAAAGAAGGGAAGAGCCACTTTAACTCTTCGTAAAGGTGGGATACATGAGACCGCCTCGATGTACTGAAGACAAATCTTAAGCATGTATTCATGAGCTGCTTCAATCTATCCTCAAGTACCATCGGGATGCCTCCGTACACCACACAGCCGTAGTCAAATTGTATTAGCAGCGTATTAGCAAATCTGGAATATTAAGCCATTCAAGTGCCTTTTACAGTTCCTTGCAGTTAATGCTGTCTTGGGATGTCTATCAAGAGAATAGATGAAGGGTTTTAATATCATCTTCATTTTCGCTGTCAAGTATTATTCTAAGGCAGAGAAATATTAGAACTATTGTAGATCTTCTCCGTCTAAAATCCACATCGGTAGGTACCAAGCTTCTGCTCTGCTAAGAGTAGGAGACGCTGGAACAGGATATTAAATAGCATCTTGTCTCCATAAGAGAGAAGAAAGATATTCCAGGAGTTTGTCTCCTTTTGTTGAAAATAGGATGTATGACCAACTTTTTCCAATCTTCTGGCAAAACCTCCTTCCCAGATGGTTAACATAAGATCAACATATTACACAGGTTTTTCTTATATACAATTTTATATATTAATTAATTAATTAATTAAGTATTTTTCAACACAAAGTAATTACATAGTTAAGTTTTATTTCGTAACTAACAGTTGTCATGCTTGATTTGTCTAAATAAGATGATAAATTTTAGATATTATTTTCATCTTCACCAAAGGCGATGTACTGCCTAAAAACTTTTTATATTATAGCTCTTTTTTTTCTGTTGGCTCGACTACATGTGGGCGTCTTTTGCCACCTAAACCAGCCTTCTTCACCTCTGCAGCATCTTTGTTGATTTGATCTATCCGTCTGGCTTTTGGCATTCCACATAATCTCTTGTATATTATTAAGGTATTCAATGTTGTGAAGAGGCTTCCTGATGGATTGCTCTGAATTCTGAACATGCCCTGTCCATCATAACCTCATTGCCTTCTTATCATAAAATATCGATTAACCGGTTTATATCGGCAGTTTTTTGTTGGTCTTTCTACTCAAAAGTGTTAGCACTCTGACCCAAGATCAGTCCATTTATGTCACGAAGGATTTGTCTCTCAATTTTCTGACTTATTAAGAAATATTTAATATCTTATGTTTTTAGTTTAATTAAGTATCACAGATTCATTTATAGATAATTTTTAAAATTTTGGAAAATAACGATGGCATATTTTTGGGTCTTTGTTATATAAAAATAAGGTCTCTAAGATGATTATAATTTTAAAAATTCTCTAGCTGATGGGTCTACCTTAGCTTTTTTTTTTAAATAAATAAATTTACTTCATTCATTCATATTCATAATTTCAAAAATGACTGTTATAGTGTCGAGCACAAGAGCAGTAAGGAGCTGCGACAGTACCTGTCTAACATTGCGGAGCAGTGTGAGACAAACGCAGCAGACCTGCCTTCCGTCATCATTCTGGATAACCTCCACCAGGCAGCCTCTCTGGGAGAAGTGTTCAACGGCTTCTTGAAGGCCAAGCACACCAAGTGCCCGTACATCATCGGAACGATGAACCAGGCCACCTGTTCCACGACCAACCTTCAGCTCCATCACAATTTCAGGTACGTCTTCTCTCAATCGCAAACTATTTTTTTTTTTTAACAATTAGCTTGAAGTTGATGTTGACTATATGAGGTGTGGATATCAAATAACGAAACGTATACTGTAAAACATTTAATTTCGATTTCCTACATATTTACTTATTATCACCTTCAATGTACTTCAACGGTAACATCCCTCCTCTATCTTTACAGTGCTGCTCTTTGAAACATTGTTACAAGTCTTCTTCTGTCAGCTCCTTCATACGTTCCCTCTTTCATAACTTTAACAAAATCAAAACCGTTCTTTTTTATCCAAATTTCACCAGTTGCTTAAAAAATATATGTACAATATCTCAGACTATACTTGAATAGAAAACTCGCCTGGAACATATACACCAAATTAAAAAAAAAAGAACTGACCAGACAATACAAACAACTCACATCTCTTGAACTACAGATCTCCTCTCAACATACAAAACAAATGACTAATCTACAACACCGTACTAAGACCTATTTGGACAGACGAAACAGAACTTTAGGGTTCTGCAAAACATGTCCATATAATCGAAATTCAAACCACACAATCCAGAATACTATATAAAATCGTAAATGCACATTGATTTATTTCAAATCAGAAGCTACTGATCACAACATGAACATACCAACATTAAATTCTTATATACATAGCAAATACACATCATTCCACTCTTCTACTGTTATCATTCAAATCCACTTTTTCCGTCTCTTTCTTTATCCCTGTTGTGCCTCAACAATGACTAAAAAGGCACTGGCCTAGAGATCTCCTGCTCTCAATGTAAATAATTATCAAGAAAAAAAAAGAAAAGAGAATAAACGGTAACACATTTGCTTAATGTAATGCATTACAACACAGTGGCAAATATAATGTAAAATAAAATAATAGTCCCATGGAGCAGGTTCCAGTGAATTAGGTGGATGGTATAGGCACCAGGATACCGTACTTGGCTAGAAATCTATTTTCAGACAATGCAGAATGAGTCGGTGCACTGTCTTGGTGAAGAACCTATGATTTGTCCTTCCACAATTTGGGTCATTTTTTCACCAAATTCAACAAGAACGTGAATGAAGTAATGTAGATGAATATAACTCGTTATTTTACAGCCACCACGATTTTGATGATTAAAATTTAGTTTTGAGTATTGTATGTTTAATAATCGGTGTCTGTTCTAGGTGGATCCTTTGTGCGAACCACATGGAGCCAGTGAAAGGGTTCCTCGGACGTTACCTGCGAAGGCGGCTGGTCGACAGTGAGGCAAGGATGGGCTCGAGGAGCCCGGAACTGGCGAGGATAATGGACTGGGTACCTCGAGCGTGGCACCACCTCAACCAGTTCTTGGAAGGTCATTCCTCCTCCGATGTTACCATAGGTAATGTAACGTAATTGTTAAGTTAACAAGTAGCGTATGTCAAATTTATAATTAGTGTTGGAGCCCTAGGACAGTGAAATTGTCTTAGGGACGCCCTTGCACTATGCCTATGTTTGAGCTGCTTGATTCAGAGGTGAACCACCTTAAGGGTTAAAACATAATGTGTCTGAATGTTGATAAGCAAAACAAAATAATAACTGGAAAAAACATAGTAGTAAAAGAAAAGCAGGGTGGAAGAAGATAACAGAGAGAAAAGGAAATAGATGCAGAGTAGTAATAAGTTTGGAAAATGAAAACATTAATTAAAGATAAAAAATATTTTATATAAAAGAAGACAGAAGAGTCTTCAGTCTTCTATTAAGTCAACTCCAATATATTTAAATTTTTTTTCTGATTTGATTGTTGTGACTGCAAATGATGTTAATGAGAGTTTATGTTATTAGAGTAATTGCCTATATTTTTCTTGATTGAATTTTTCAAATCGTTTTGGCAGTTTAAAGTGAGCTTATCCAAACAAACCTGTCAACTTTATATCTTAGTTTAAATTATTAGACTCATTTAATATTTTTAATTTCTCAGGACCGAGGCTGTTCCTGTCCTGTCCTATGGACATCGCTGGCTCGCAGGTGTGGTTCACCGATCTCTGGAACTATTCAGTGGTACCGTACCTCCTCGAAGCTGTACGAGAGGGGATACAGGTATACGGGAGGCGCTGCGAATGGGAGGATCCAGCGGGCTACGTCATCCACTCTTACCCTTGGGCAGGGGACTCTGTACACTTAGGCCCCGATGCACTCATCAGGTGAGTTATTAAATTTTTTTTTTGTTCTCTGATTTTTTTCTTAGTAATGTACAAATTGCAGAAATATTTGTCAGTTCTTACCTATATCTCTCCTGCTTCATTTAAATTGTTTTCGTTTGAGAAACTTTGGTCCTTGTACCCTTCACTAATTCAGCTGTTTTTTTATTATTACAATCTCACTTGAATAAACAAATATAATTTCATTTAAAAATTACTGTGCTGGACAAGTGCCTAGTCTCTCTCTATATAAATGTGCCACTACTGATTTTACATTTGTTTATTTTTATCTATTATCATTATTTTTATAAGTATACTTAGTGATCTTGAGGAGTTATTCTCATAGGAATAGGAGACAAAAAAGAAAAATATATTTTTTACAGATCATTTCCTCACTGTTAAACATAATTATAAATTATTTTAGTAATTAGTGTTGTTATTTTTTTTCAGGTTAAGACCAGAAGATGTCGGCTACGAAGTACAGGCTGCAGTCAATACAACAACATCTACTAGCACCAAATCCCAGCCAACTGCTGAGCCGGATCCTCTCGTAAGTTCAAATGTTATGTTTATTTCTTTTTACTTTGCTAGCTATACTAGGTAAGGAAAGTATTGCGATCGGGTCAAATTTCCGATATGCAGTTTTCAACAGATACGTTTCAGAGCTCCCTGAGCCCGAAAAACAATTTTAGCCATTGGTCTGTCTGTCTATGCCAAAAACACAGTTTAGCCTAGTTTTTTTTTTTTTTTTTTTAAAGGTAATGAAATCCTCTACAAAACTATATAAAAATCGTTCATTTCAGACAACTATTAATGAAGTTTACAGCTATTCAATTTCCAATGTAAGATTACGGGTACATATCCTGATGTCAGAAACTGATGAATGAGAGAATAAAGATAACTTAGTGAAAGTAAGAAAATCTGTTTCTTGCATTACACAAGCTTCACTATTTCCTCTACTTTTAGCAGAAATTATTGTTTGACAAAATTAGGCTATGGCAAAAAGTTTTTGATGAGCAATATTAGTGAGTATTGAAATTTTTATACTGATCTACCTTAAGCCGGTTTACATTGTTTTAATTTATCTAATAAATCGTACTCAAATCTTTTCTTTCGTCAATTTTCAGGAAAATAAATCTAATTCAGTTTTATTTTGTATCTTGATGGACATGTGTAAAGATATAAAAACATTTCTGAAATAGGTAGAAAAGTCGTGTGAGTGGACACACCAAATTTTTTAAATTTAAAAGCCTACAAATTCATATTCCAGACTGCCTACGATGCAATGGTTGCCTAATTCACAATGGTTAAGAAAAATAGACAAGTATTGGAAATATTCTAGAAAATAAAATTAGACAAGTCAATCTTAAGTCCGGTTTACATGGTTAAGGTTTCCGACAAGTTTCTCAGATCTGCTCATCAGCTATCCTTCTATAATATGAGATTATCAAGATAGTCTATTCTAGACCCCATTTTTGAAGTTTTAGTTTTTTTACTGCGACTGCTAAAGTAACAATTTACTTAATTATTGATTAACTTCTCCCCATTGGAAAATATCCCTCCAGTTTAGTAGGTAAGCAATAAGACGCAGCTATCCCTCAACTTATACTAATCCATTTTATTGTACTTGCTCAAGACCTATTTGTTTAGTCCAGAACAGCCTTGGTTTGTTGTTCTCTCAATTACTAAGATTATAGAAGCCATTACTTCGATATCTAGTTCTTCCATAAATACCGTTACAAAAGTTGAACTTCGTTTATATCCTTGGGTATTATTTAGATAATCCTTACCTCTATCAGGTTATTTTCTTTACATGTCAGGATAATAATCCCAATTAGTTTGTATTTTTCTTTCGCTCAGTTAACATCGAGTGGGGTGATAAAGAAAACCGAAAAGCTGTGATCGGCTTGCTCAAAGTTGGAAAATGTAAGTCAGAGATTTTTAATACTTTGAAACCTTTGGATATCAGCCGTATGTTTCTGTACTGCACTATAAATAGATATAATGAGACTCTATCTGTATGTGACAGATCTTGACTAGGCTTTCCCCAGACTATGAGAAGTGAGAGCAGTTGCCGCTCGAATCAGAAGAAATCCCATTCGAAAACAACAAATAATGTCTCAGGAATTGGGAATCTCTGTTAGATCAATGTCTCGCCTAATAAAAAGTGACCTTAGGATGGGTGCGTTTCGAAGAATGACAGGACAAGGCTAACCGCTTAAAAAGAATTATAGTGGATAGATGCAAAGTGCCCCTTGGCCGTTACACCAATGGTCCTCGTCGAAAGATTTTATTTAATGATGAGAATATTTTTACAATTAAAGAAAAATTTGAGGAAGTCATTGGAAGAGTGGAAAGAGATCATCACCCTTCCTCAGTGATGGTTGGTGAGGAGTTTGTTTTGATGGCACCACAAAGCTCCATTTTTGTGAGAAAAAAAAAGAGTTAAAACAGCCGCTAAAAACTATCAGGACAATATTTTAGAACCTTGTCAAGCCTCTAAATGATATTCTGGTCCGAGCAGTTGAGCCCTTTCCTCAAGAAGTGCTGCATGCTGCTATTGATGACTGGCCTCAGAGATCAAAAGCCTGTGTCAAGGCAAAAGGGGGGCTTTTTGAGTCCTTTCTTTTTTGTTTTACTCTCTATAGATATACATGGTATTTTCTGATAAAGTTTTTGAAAAAATTATTTTTTCTGTTGAAATCTGTATATATTTCGTTGTAACAATATTTACGACAGAACTAGGTATTTTTTTATTTGTTAAAATTATTTAAAAGTTTCTATATTTCTGAAGGGCATGACAGCTGTTCTCCAATTACCTTTTCAATAAATTCTTATTTCGTTGAATATTATAATTTTTAAAACTTAAGCATGTGATGGGTATCCAATGGCAACCATAGCGTCTAAGAGGCTTTCAGTAAAAATTTTTATTTATCTTGAAAACAGTTTATTTTAGCACATTTACATCTTGAATAGACTTGGAATTTTTTCAAATTGTTGAAAGACTTAGGTTTAATTCTTCAGCCTGACTACTATTGTTACATACCACTCTTCCACATTCTTATTACAGTACTAAATAGACGTATGAATTTAACACTAAGGGTGCGGAGTGACAGTTAATATTGGCAAACGATAGATAACTATATATTATTTAAATTTTATTTTGCATTATATTTTTATTTAATTCATATGACTGCGGTGGTGCAATTCATTGGCTGGCAAACATTCTTTCACTTCACCAGTAGTTCTTCTTTAATGAGCATTTATTAACCAGAAATATCATAGTTGGTATCATATGTATAATTATTATGCTGGTTATAGAAATAAATAAACTTATGAGAAACTAGATTAATATTAGAATCCCCCTCCCCGTAGTTCACATTATTTTATAATATAGAAAATCAGAGTTTTATATGTCAAATATCAACTTTTATCTCCTCTCAGTTTATGAAAATAAAATAAAGATGATAAAAATAAATTACTGAATGTTTAGTTTTCTAAAATAAAAAATCCTAATCGAGCTTAAAAAATGCTTCTTTCAGAGAATTATATTTTTTATTTAAAACACCGATTTTTTTTTACTCATATCATTTTGTGGTCAATTTTCTTTCTTGTATAATAAATAAATTAATTATAAA
This sequence comes from Nezara viridula, assembly GCA_928085145.1. Lineage (NCBI taxonomy): Eukaryota > Metazoa > Arthropoda > Insecta > Hemiptera > Pentatomidae > Nezara > Nezara viridula. The sequence goes on from OV725081.1 coordinate 2,380,488, forward strand.
TTATAAATTTTTAATATTTGTGTCTCCAGACATATTAGTGAGGAAAAAGTATCATTAAATATGGAAATGTCAGAGAATTTTACTTTAACTGTTGGTAGCCACCCTGTTGTAAGAAGGTTTTATGTTTTAAAATTGGCATTGCTCACTTCTCCATGTAATTCCCTTTCATTTGATGCCTCATTCATCAAAAACTATTGCTCCTGAGAGCCAGAAAAGGTATAGGGATATATAAAAGTCGATACAAACATTTTGCTATTCTTCGATACTGGAACGGTGGTAGGTCTGTAGATCGATGCGGGACAAATTGGATCTTGATGCGTACAGCAAGACCCGGATAGTTCCTCTGAAGCTATCGGATCCTGCATTTTTAAGCCCCAAAACGTAATATTTTCGAGATAACGCAAGGCATAGGGTTCGCATCCACACAACCTTACTTTAATTGTAGTACTGTCATTGAATACATGTCTCATTTCGTCGACTTGAGGTCTCTATGATTGAGAGAGTTTATATTATTTAGCGATGGTATTTTTGATCGGCGAGCCATATCATCGTTAATTTTTCACCAAATCTCAAGATTGAGCCGCCAATTCCGAAGGCTTCCTTCTCCTTCAGGCGGGCAAAATAGTCCAATCATCCTGAAAATTTAGGCAAACAAGTTATGAAAGAAAACAAACTTTATTAGTGAATAACTAAAAAATTATATACTTTTCTCTTGGTTGTGCCAATGATTATATAAAAGATTATTTAATTCCCTACAAAAGGGAAAAAAATAATCATCGAAATCGGACAATTTTTAGCAAAGATACAGCTTACTGAAATTTGTAAACATGTTGGTTCCAAACATTAATGAAGAATTAAATTATTTTTTGTTTCCTTTGTCGATTATATTTATTGATAAAATAACAATTGATTTCTTTATCTTTTGATACGTTGCATCATTTTATTTTCTTATTAATTTGGCATTTGATAACAATATGCTGTGCGAATTTTTCGCACAGGCCTACTAGTATATATATATATATTTGAATTGTTACATATTATTTATTTTGTTTTTTAAAATATTTTTAGTTGAATATGCTGATGAGGCTGCAGGAAGCCGCTAACTATTCCAGCCCTCACACAACCGAAGGCGAGATGAGCAGTAGCGGCAGCCTTGGAGTGGAGTCTTAGCCGAAAGAAAACTGCTCCGGCGCTGTCCTGCGTAATTATCTTTTAGGTCTTCTAAGATATATTACCCTGTACAATTGTAACATAAATATTGAATGTCTGTATATATATGTACAAGTATACATTAGCTATCAAAACATTTTTTATAAAAATCTATGTTTCCTACAATAGTCAGCTGCGATGAAGTATATTTTTTTAATTTATAAAAAAAAATGAATAAAAATAGCTCAAATCGTGCATTTCCTAGTTTATAGATATTTATAGTTGGAACTGTTGGCTAAAATATTATAATAAAAATTAAAATTATAACATTTCCTATTTTTTTACTTTATCATAAAAGAACGTATCGTTTGCTTTTCGCATTGTAGCGCCATGCACTTGTTTAAAATTGACCCATTTTTGACTGATTCTAAACGGTCTGTACAATCATAAAGCGCTAGATTTATATTTAAAGAAACATGCTGCCCATAATACATGAATGAGTAATCATTGTTGCCTTTGATCCGAAAGTATTTTAAAGGAAAAGATAAGATATACTTTTAGTTCGTGCACCTACCAAAATCTTTCTCATGCTTTTGTATCCTATAAATTTTTGTATCAGAGATTTTCTTAAGGTTTTTACGCTGTATGATAAACCGTCGTATGACAATAAGATTTATATTGGCGGGCTTTTATAAGAATGCCTTTGCTCTGTTAGTTAGGTATTTATGTATATTTTTCATGCTACTTGGCCAGTAATCGATGCCATTGCGTTACTAGCTATTGTTGTACCATTCTATCGTATGCGAGCAGTTTTTCATTTATTTTATGTAAATGTTTAACTCTGCTGCTTATTTTTTTTTTCCATTTATTATTATTATTATACATATCATTTGTTAATTTGTTGTAAATATATATATGTGTATAAAAATATTTAGAGAAAGAGATATTGAAAATAATATATTTATAATTAGATATAATTTTGTTTAAGGTTCAGTTTACAGCAGAGTATGCCAAAAAATTGAAATATGTATTAATGAAAACATTGTCTATGTATACATAAAAGTTATGTAAACGCATAACAGTGCCTAGTCAGCTTAACGTACGAATTAAGGAGTGTTTTACCATGTATTGCTTTTCTATATGCAAGTCATGTCTTCAGGGTATATTTACCTTTTATACTTCCTCTATGTAAGCCCCTATGTATCGAATTCAAAGATTCCTTACAAAAAAAAAAAAAAAACTGAATTTTTCATTAAGGATCTGAAAACTTATATTCTGAAAAAAAAACCATTGTAAATAAGTTTTCAAAGCCAAAGAAAATAAAAAATAAGCTGTACTTAGTTCTATTAATAAATTTTTTGACAGATACATTTCAATAAAACATTCATCAATAATATATATAAGTGCATAGCATGATCAAATGTTTAGGATTTAAAATTATTTATGTTCTTGTTTAACAAAAAAAACAAAAAAAATTGTCTTATCAATCATAAATTCTTTTAGTTGTTCTGTTGTTAGTAATCTACTGATTTTTTTTAGAATTTTTTTTATCTTATGAAAATTTTATTTAAAGACAGAAATGTTTTTCTAATCAAATTTGTTTAATGAAAAAGTTTGATATATAGGGGTTCAACTGAATATATTTGTAATATAGCTTCTTTACTACAGCATGCGTGCTTACTGTGTCTGTTGTATAAATAGTTTTGTACTTTTCTCATTCTTGAAGAGTTACGCGCGCCAGCGTGCAAATAATTATATTGTATTATGTTTATAATGTTTTCTAAATTGTGTTATATATAAATATTTATAAAAAATTGTTACGAGAAATTAATGTACAATTCCAAATAACCAGAAGTCGTTGACAATATAATAAAGAAAAGTTAATGACCACTTATATGAAATTTTTAATTTATTTATGGTACTAGTTCACAAGAGTTCCGCACGAATTATGCGTGAATCACAATCACTTTGATCACACTTGTTCATGGAATCCCGAAAACAGCCGAATGTTGTCGTCTTTTAAGACGTCAGCTATTGCCCCATCGCACAACCCCTTTTGTATTTTTGAAGAAAAAAAAACCAACGTATTTCCTTCATGGAACTTCCTTATTAACAGTTTATTAACGAATTGTGTATTTACTATTAGTCAATTATTAATTTTTATTATAACGGTTATCATTAGAAAAATAAAAAATATAAAAAAAAATGTTTGAGTCGTTTCTTCAAGGCCTGTTTAAAAAAAAAGTGCTTTTAGAAATAACATTTTTATTGGCAAGTGCTTACATGTAGTGTCTGTAAATACGCATATACTGTATATTATCTTTTATAACTGTGTATAAAAGATTTTTTTATCATTTGGATAATAAATAATTTGAAGTAATCTTATTATTTGTTATTCGAGTTTTTCAATAGAAGTTGGAATAATTGCATTTATAATTTATTTTAGCAAGTCTTTTTTAGTTTGTCATCTATCTAGTTTATGTAATTTTTTGGATTTCTAATAATACGAGCATCCACTATTTTCTAGTGGTTCTGATTTGAGATTAAGCATCAAGTTTATGTAACTTTTTTGAATTCTTAGATATATATGGATCCGCTATTTTCTAGTCGTCGGAGGTTTTTATGAATATACTGTCGGATTTAAAATTGCTCTTTGATTTTTTGTAGATTTTTGGATTTCTAAGATATAAGAGTCCACTATTAAGTTGTCAAGGATGCTTTTTCTGAAAACAATGTCTGATTTAAGATTTATGAATATACTGATAATTCCAAGATAATGAATAATGAAAATCGTCAATAAAAAAAAATAATGTCGTGAAATAGCATTCAGAGATGTAATAATTAAAGATTTTTATCTATTACTATTTCTTTTTTACAGATCTATAATATATGTACAAGTTCAATTTAGGTTTCGTGATGTGTAGCCTAAATTTCGAATGTAACTCGACTCCTGCTATATAACTGAACATGTTTAAGGTTATAGAAGTACTTAAATGGCGAGGAAGTTAATAGTAACTGGCCCAAGAGATCGGTCGCCTTCGTTCTCTTTCGGATAAACCCGAACGCATTCGGGATTCTAGGTACAAATGTGACCGAAACTCATGTGAACTAGTACCTTATTTATTACCCAATTTTTTTAAAATTATATTAATTTATGTGTTGAATGGGAATGTTAAATAATGTAATTTTTCTGTCATGGTAACGGGACAGAAAGATGCGGCTCTCTTTATTCTTCTATGGTAAGTAGTCGGCACTATGAAGCTTCCAGAAGATGCTACAGTGAAGGATGTAAGTGAATCTACAAAGGAAAATAATCATGGATCAAGTGTAGGTTTTATTAAGAAATTACTAGATAAATATATGGAATTATTCTAAAATTATTTTAGCATTTTCAATATAAAAGAAAGACCAAAATATGATATTTTAATATAATGTATCCCTTGTTCTCTGACAGGTCTTGAATGGCTGGTTTATAATATGTCCTGTAAAGTACCTTTAATTTTTTTTTATTTGAAATAATTAACTATTTCATATTAAACTCTGATATAAAAAATAGTTAAAAAATATAGTTATAGCAAAATTAATATAAAAATAAATTTATTAAAAATAGTTAAATTCAGAAGCAACATACACATACACAGGATAGAAAATTAATAAAAAAATTTTATACAATGTCAAAGGGAGTATATAGTTACGATGTTATTGATGATGAGAAAAGATTTTTAAAAACGTTAAACAATTGTAAAGTAATGTGATCAATAAAAATATACAACAATGACAAGGAACTTAAAATTGCCAACTTCATCTATAAAATGAAAAACTTCCCAAAAAAACAAAAAGAAATTAATTATAAATAGTGTCTTTTCTCCATGATGGATTCTAGTCATCTTTAGTGATTTCAGCCCTTATAAGAAACACAATCTATTTATAAACATAATCTCTATATATGTATAAAATTAAGTCTTCAAATGTGATGATACGCTTTTAATTAAATTTTCTCTTAAGTTCTTCAATCGAGAGATAGTCATGCGGCAGATGCAAAACACCCATTCTTAAAAATGCAAATCTGAAATTAAATTAATGTATTAAGAAAAAGAAAAAAATAGATTTTCAAATGTTATATTGATCCCTGATTTATTAATGAAAACTTATCTTCACGTATACAATTAAGTTTAAATAAAGTAGCCCTCTCTAATTTCCAATTCTATATTGTGGCCCTTGAGCTAAAACAATTATCCACCTTATGCTAGAATATAAACTTTATTGAAACTAATATAGTGAAATTATTGCTAAATTAATTGTCAACCACCAGATTTGAAACCTTCCTTGAATGTATTGAATTTAATTTATATCATTTACTCATAAAAAATATTATTGTAAATAAATAATCACTTAACTAAAAGCCTTCCTTATAATTACTTCCAAAGAGGTCTTTTATAACGATGAGTTATTTAAAAATTGTACCACTCACAAATAAATGCATGATACACTAATAATCCCATAAAGTTCTCTTTTTTTTTCTATTCCATTTGTGAAGCTGAATCTTTATAACTTTCTCTAAACCACGTTGAAATTGCAAACAAACAAATTGGAAACAACTGCGCTCCTGGGGTCCATGGAGAAAGTATATCACAACTTTTTTAATATAATAGATAATTCGCTACACTTCATAAGTACAGACTTACTTTCAAAATTATTAAAACAATTTTTCAATTAAATCAAATGAATATCAGCCCAAAATTCGTAATTTCTTTTATATTAGTTTACAGTTCTTTATATTTTCCAGATTTAATCTAAAATTTTCTATATCTTAGATAATTTGTTACACGTGTTAAGTACAAATTACTTTTGAAAATATTAAAACAATTTTTCAACAAAATGAAATGAATATCATTCTACAAATCCATAATTTTTTATCAATATATCTCTCGGTAGAAAGATCTCTTCGGTTTGCAGACAATAATGAAGATTTAATAACTCTTAAGCCAACTGTGTTTTTAATAAAAATACATTTTTTGAAGATTTAAAACCAAAATGTAGATGAAATAATTGAATTAAAACATTAAAACAAAAGTATTAAAGTAAGATAATCATGAATTTAATTTAAATCGTATTATTTGGAAATATTTATATTTTATTTACTATTGAAATAACTCTCCAATTGTCTAATTTGTAATAATAACGCACAATTTAAAAAATTATAATTTAGTTTTAAAAGTCCTCAAAAGATAGCAGCACTAATCAAGAGAGATAAAAAAAAATAATAGTTCTAATTAACGTCGCAAGAGGCCAGCACTATCCTAGCACTAGCATGCATTTCGAAGTCAAATTGCTAGGGAATATTTTTCAATTTGTATTAGGATAGTGGGCGCTAACAGGAGCTCAACTGGTAGAGCTCTTGCCTCGGCCGATAGTGCTGCTGCCTCGCGGCAGTCGCTCGAACTACAAGTACATGTGCACTTAGACCGTACCTACTAGTTGAGCTCCTCTTAGCTCCCACTATCCTAATACAAAATGAAAAATTTTCGCTCGGATTCGGGTTCGGAAATATATGTCTGGATAGTGCTGGCCTCTTACGGCGTTAAATAGAACTATTATTTTTTAAAGGTTTCTTGATTGATGCTGCTCTCTTTCGATATTTGTCTTAACTACTATTATAAATAAGGAATTTTTCAATAATCTTTGTTATTTTATTGATTTCTGTATTTAAATCATAACCGTTAATATGTAATTACTTATTTTTATTGCTTAGTTCATTGTATATTTTTTCTAGTACTCGTGCACTTAATTATCTATGGAAATAAAGTGAAAAACAGTGAAATATAAATAATAAATTGTCTTATAAAATTTGATATTGTTTATTTATTCTTAAATAAAATAATTTTACCAGAACTTGATATTGAGTGATCTATTGTCTCAAAGGAGCTAGAATAAAATAGAAAATAACTCTATTATGGGATGAAGTCCATTGAGAATAACAAATTGTTTAAAAAAAAGGTAAATAAATCTGGCCGAAAGACTTGATACATTAAATAAAAATCTGATGCAGTGTGTGCATCACACATTTACTTACCACTCTCTTCTTAGCCGAAATAAGTATTTTCAGACAAAGGGAAGTAAAAGTAATAAAAATTATAGACGCTACGAAACATTATTTAAAACAATTATTTACCATACATTTTTCATAGCCGTCTAATGTATTATATTTATTTTATTTGACCCTAGCCATTTCCTTTTACGACTGTATATTGCAATTATTTATTTGACCATACTAAATAATTAAGAGCCAAAATATATATTTTTTTTTCTGTTGACTTTACAGACCTTGTACATAAAAGTTATTTAAACGCATAACAGTGCCTAGTCAGCGTAATGTACAAATTAAGGAGTGCTTTACCATTTATAGCTCTTTTATATGAAAGTTATATCTTCAGAATATATTTATCTTTTATACTTCGTCTATGTAAGCCCTTATGCATCAAATTCAGATTCCTTAAAAAAAAGTTGAATTTACATTAAGGACCTTAAAACTTATATTCTGAAAAAAACAATTGAAATAAGTTTTCAGAGTTAAAGAAAATAAAAGCTAAGCTGTGCGTATAGAAGATTTTTTATCAGATATATTTATTTAAAATATTCAACAATAATAAACTTAAGTGCATAACATGATAAAAAAAACAAAAAAAAACTGAGCTTATCAATCATAAATTCCATTAATTGTTCTACTGGTATTTTCAGAATTTCTGTTATCTAATTAAAATTTTATTTGAAAATAATTTTTTTTTTTTTAAACTAATGTTAATAAAAAAGTATGATATATATGGATTCAACTGAATATATTTGTAATATAAATTATTTAAATATAGCATGCGTGCTTACTATGTCTATTATATAAATAGTTTAGTACTTTTCTCATTCTTGAAGACTTATTGTGCCACCATCATGTAAATAATTATATTGTATTATAATGATATAGAGGTGGTTGACAGTGGATTCAATTTCAGAAGAAGTTAGTTGGAAATGCGGTCAAAAATAGCATATTATAGTATTTTGAACGCACCCCCGACCAACTTCTGTATATTGTATTATGTTTTCTAAATTGTAATACATATACATATTTATAAATAATGTTATGAGAAATTATTGTACAATTCCAAATAACCAAAAGTTGTTGAAAATATAATAAAGAAAAGTTAATGACAACTCATATGAAGTATTTCATTTATTTATTACCCTAATTTTTATTTTATTTTTTATTATATTAGTTTATATAGTCGGTTTATTGAAAAAAATCATATTTTTGATATAGATTAAATTTCAAAAATGTTTATATGAATTTTAAATTTATTTATCGGTAAAAAAACATTGTAAAGTCACGAAAATGAAACAAACCCTTTTATATATCAAATACAGTAATAACAAGGTTAGTTAAGGTTTTGTAATGTCACTTAATGACTTTTTTCAATAACCTACAGTATGTAGGATGGTAAGGGTATTAAGTATTAAATATAATCTTTTTGTAGCGGTAATGAGACAGAATGGTACGCCTCTATTTAGCCTTCCTTGGTAAGTAGCCTGAGGTATGGAGCTTCCAGAAAGCGCAACTGTGAAGAATATAGGAGATTAATCTACAGAGGGAAATAATGATAGATCAAGTGTAGGTGTCATTAAGAAATTACTAAATAAATTTATGGAATTATTCAAAAAAGAATTTTGCATCAATACAAAAGAAAGGCCAAAATAGGCTATACAACACATCCATTACCTCAATAAAAAAATTTCCTTTCTTAAGGGCCATTTAGATTCGGCAATAAAGTTTTTTTTTCCATGCCAGGAGAGAAGGCAGTGGATTTATGCTAGAATTAAAAGCCCTCCAACACCAGGATTCAAACTCATAATCTTCGGTTTATCAGATCGCTGGGCAATAAGTATTTTGCACATTGAGTTTGCCCACTCCTGACCACCTTCCCTTGGTCTTCCCTCTTTAATCTACCAATTTAATAAACATTACTAAGCTCTTAAATTGGCCAATAATATAAATGGAATTTCTAAATTTTTGGTTGTGCAGTATATGATCAATTTATCAGCTTCTTAAATAATTCTATTTTTATAGCTGCAATTTATTGGATTTTTTTACTAATAGATAGCAAGCTATCACAGGCTTTTGTATTCTATTGGCATCTTTGCTATAATATGATTATGATCCATCCCAAGAACATTTATAAGTTTTAAAAACTTTAAAAAGAAACTAATACAGATAACACCTATGGGTAAAGAGGAGGAATTTTACCTTCCATGGTGTGTCAAAAGTAATGGTGGAGTAGTGGGAGGATATAATGTCAGAACAAAATTCCAACCTACTTTCCAATGTGTCAGGCCCGATCACAGATCGTCTCAACAGTCCTTTATCCAATTATTACAAACTAATATGGCTGACAAACATATGAAAACACGATAATATCCACCATCTTTAGCTACCGTTAGATCTGAGACAAAAACTCATCATTGAATCAGATTTCATCTATCAACCATCATTAATCCATAAATTATATCCAAAAGGAGATAATAATTGGATCCATAACACCGGTGCAGGATTCAGAAATATTCTGGATGGGGGAAAAGAAGCACATGTGAACCAGGTGAGTTCCATACTCTAAAATCATGTATGTTGGTTAAGTATTTACTATGTAGCAAGGTTTTAATTTTCTTTAAACATTAATTTTTTTTCTACTGTTATGAATATGAAAATGAATTTCCATCACCTATCACAGAGCATTATGAGTAATTTGTTTTCTTAACTTCTACTTTTCCTATTCATAAGATTGTATTTCTTTGAAATGTATTTTATTTTTTACTTATCTTCGGCACATTCCTTTCTGTTTGTATATATATACATATATATTCTCTCCTCTTGATCTATCTTTTCATAAGTAGATAACAATACTTGGATAGTTTTTCACAGTACCTTTATGTGTATTCACTTAAACTTCTAAAGGAACAGATGTAAATCATTTATTTATTCTATTTATTTTTTCTATGTTTATATTTTATCACAACAATGGTTTGCCTTTAAAACATATTTAGCGTTCCTTTCTAATTTCATTTAGTTGTACCTACCGTGACTGACATTGGTTAGCTTTTATTACCGTAGTCTGCTCAGCGTATATTAAGAGCAAAAAGGTATAAATCAATTATGCACTGGATTGGCTAGTACATAAAACTTCACTGTTTAATCTGTTTCCTTGGTTCTTCCAGCATTGCTGGACGAAAATCCTGATGTAGACCAACAATGTAGACTATTTAATAAACATTACTCGCACATTTATGAGTTACTGTCAACTGCATCCTCTGAATAACTTTTCCTTAAAAAACAAATGAAATTTCATATTTGTCTGAATGTAGGTGGAGTTTTTTCCAGAAATTTTCTCCCACAAAATGAGAGATTATCTGAATTTGATTAAAGAAAATTTTATTTTGACCGAATTCAGAACTTTTTAATCACTTAATAGTTTATTTTCATGAGTGTTAATATGATGCAGGACATAGCATCAGGGAAGAGCCTTGAATAAATAAAAAAGTAAAAACATCTAGAAAGATATTTAAGTTAAAGAAATTTGAAATATTAAAAAAACGTTATTTTCCCAATTTAGTCAATTTTATTATATTTCAATTTAGAATAATTATTTTTATTCTCAGTTATTGTGGAAAATAATCCAAAAAAAAGTTAACGAGGTCATGATAATCATTAACCAATATAAAGTTTATTTATTAGTTAACTCAAACTATTATCTATCTTTATTAATAGGAAGAAGTGAAAATTACAAAGTAGGCTATTTATAACATTTCATCTACAGAGTGATCTTAGGATTTTGGCTAACAAATGAGCACCAATTGATTTAATAAAAACAAAAGAATTATATGTTGCTTAATGAAGCAATTTTATTTTTAAGATGATGGATTAAAATACTGGTAATTAAATTCATGTAAGCAATAGTTAATTTTATTTTGAAATATAATTTAATATTAAACAAATAAAGATGAAATTTAAAAGTTACTTTTTTACTTCCACTTACGTATATATGTAATATATAGTAAGGGTATTGCGATCGTGAAAATTTTTGAATCTCAGTTTTCAACAGAAATGCATGAATACATGTTTTGAGGTCCCCTGAGTTCAAATAACCAAGTGTTGCAAAATGGTCTGTGTGTGGGTGTGTGTTAACAGTCTAGCTCATAAACGAAAAGTAGTACGAAACTGATATTAAGTATTTAAGGTTTGTATATGAGCCGGATGTGACAGCAACTTTTTCGTTAAAATCGGCTAACCGGAAGTGCCACTTTATATAAACACTGAAACCCATTTTTACAATTTTCTCAAAAACGACTCTAATGATTTTGATCAAACTCGGTTTATCATTGTATAATTAAGTTGTCTTTAATATCATTTAGGTCTTATCCCCGTTGATGTCACTTTACAGGGCTTAAATGCCCAATGTTCATATATGTCTTCCTCTAAAGTACCTTTAATATGGTTTATTTTAAAAATTTAACCATTTCGTGTTATTCAGAGTTAAGAAAAAATGCTAAATATAACTTTTGAAAGAATTTGATAAGTTAATAAAGTAGAAAAAAAATAAAAATGCAGAAAAACCTGCGTAGCTATATACTGTAATGCCTAAAATAATGTACCGATTTCATTGAAACTTCGCTAAAGTCATTTTCTCGATACCATTTAAATTTATCTATATAACATACTTCAACGAGAAGAAGCTAGAAAAAAAGTTACGAGGGATGTTAAAATTAAATTCCGAATAACTCAAAAAGTATACGCTTTTTTGTCGATATTGTAATGGTTTTTTTTAAAAAGTTTATGGAATTTTCTAAAAAAAAAAAAAAATCGTTAAAATCAGACAATTAGGAGGAAAGATATGGTCTCTAGTTTTTTTCCGTGAAGAGGTGAAAATTTGGATAAATTTAAAATATATTTTTTTAATTGTTGAGACTAAAAAAACCTTTTTTCTACAGATATTTAATAAAGTGTCTTTCCTAAGAACATCTTTCATAAGACAGTATTACCTAAATTTATACTTTTATTCTCAGTTCTATATTTCAACACTGCAATCACCACCTCTGGAATCCACTTACTCATTGTCTGCATAGATAACTTTTTCAACTAAAAATATCACTAAAATGACATCACTCAAAAATTTTGAAATTGGAGTTAGCCATTATGTGGTTTATAAAAGCAGATGGAGTGAATAGATTTTTATTGCCTGTTGTCGATATATTAAATAGACATTTTGTAATTATAATGGTCTTAATGACATGTTATCTGTAAGTTTTAGCTCCGTTTAAAATGCACTTCAAAAAATTTTATAATAGCCCAGCATTGCCAGAAAATAATTTCTATTCAAAGTAGATCGGTAAGTGAAAGTTGTGTGTTGCGCACCAGATTTTTTCATATATTTTAGACATCAACCACCGAAGTCATTATTGCCTTATTTGGTCAAGTATTACAAAGTTACAACTTTTTATTTTTGTGTAAACTTTTTTTTGTAAGAATGGATGATAGTTGATAGTTTTTCACTATTGATAATTCAGTAACTTCAAGAGTATTTTTTCAATAGTTCTCTATTTTGAAAATTTCTGTAAGCTCCATAACAATAATTGACATATATGTTGAATACATTATTTAAGATGCATGTTGATATGGGCTCTCAAAAAAAATAAAAAGATTAAATAGACATTAAAAAATTAATAGACAGAAAAAAATACTTTTATAAAAATAAAAAATGTTCATTTCGATGAATGGCAAACTCAAACAAGAAAAACTGATGATGATATGTCACAATGTTTGAACTATTTGGTAAAAAAAGAAATGCATAAATCCTTTAATTTCCAAGATAGCAATTTTCTAAATTTAATATGATATTAATTTTAAGCATGAAACTATGCTGGTCTCATTTTAGATTTTATATATTTTATTAATGAAAAAATAAATAGAAAAGGGAGAGGTAAGGATAACATTATTTTCTCCTATCAAAATAACTACAGGAGTAAAAATAATCTTAGATTGTATTGTTTTTTTTTATTATGATGGCTTCTTTTTGTTTAATTTTATGTATTGACAGGAATAATACAACTTCATGCTTCTTTTTCATGTTTTGAATAATCAAACATTGGACTCATACATTGTTATATTATCACTATAAACAACAATGTGTATAGTATGAAGACATGTCATTAAAATTATTCCTTTAAGTGCACACAATTTGAAATTAATTTGATAATTTGAATATAAGGGGAGGATAAAACGATCGATTATCGCTGATCCCTATTTGTTCATATGTGAAGACAAAGATTCTTTTTTTTTTTTTCAAAACCAATGACTTCCAGTTTTAAATCACTGATCATAAAGTGACTTGCTTAGTCCATCACCTTGACTTCACTCAAACCAAGCCATTAATGGAATGCACTGGTGTCCCGATCAAGACATAACATCTCCTTCACTCAATGCCATATAAATAAAAATAACTTTTCATATATTTCTTCTTTTATTTAAATGTTACTTTTTTCAATGAAGGAAAGTAGGTAAGTTTCTCTTTAATTCATTAATTAATATATCTAAAAAAAAATCTCACATCCACACACTTGATTTTATATTTAGATAAAATAATAAAGAACAATTAAAATTTACATTCAACTTAGTTCCACATGAAACGTGAATCTTATACAATTCTAAAAATACAACAATATTTCACATTATCAATCTTGCCTTCACACTAAAACTTATATTAAATCACTAACACAACATACATTTCAGTTAAACATTTATTATTACAATATATAAAAATAGGTCTGATGTATATTGTTTTAAAGATATCGGATTTGTTAGTTTTAAACTTCGTTATTTAAACAATTTGTGTTTGAGAAAATTCAAGTATATCATTTGAAAAATAGATGAGTTTCAAGAAATAAAATGCACATTTTAAGTACAGGTAACAGGGTGTAAAAACATTTTATTTTTTACATATTTTTCACTAACTGTTTAAAAATATGAGTCTCAATGAGTCAGAAAAAAGAACATACAATAATATAAATACATATATTATTCATTATAAAACTAAAATTACAAGAACAGTTAAAAGTAATTAATAACATTAAAATCAACAAATAATAAAATTTCATAAGAAACATTGTTTAATTACCAATCATTTCATAAAAATCATTTTTACAAAAATAATAATCCAGTTATTTAACTAAATATTAGGGAAGTTCCCTATTTAATTAAAAAATAAATTAAATTCAACAATTCACAGTCTTTACAGTTCTCTCTGCCAGATCCGCAGCCCACAGATTGCTGACATCACTCAGTCGCACCCCAGCTCCTCAGGCACTCTGCTACATCGCTGTGGTTGTTTGCAATAGCTTGGAATAGGGCAGACTGCCCAACATTATTCACAGCATTAACTGGAGAACCGTAGACAAGGAGTACCTGCACCACGGACAAGTGGCCATTGATAGAAGCTCCCATTAGCGGCGTGAAACCCTCACCTGTTGTAGTCGCTGGGTCCGCCCCTCGGTCCAACAGCACCCTTACCACTGCAGTGTGGCCTCCCTGTGCTGCACGATGCAAAGCAGTCAACTGAAACTGATCTCTCACCTCCAATGCAGCTCCGGCGCAAAGGAGTGCTTTCACCACTTCAGTGTGTCCTTTATCTGCTGCAAGATTTAAAGCTGTCCGCAGGTCCTTACCTTTCGCATCCACTGCTGCCTTAGCATTAAGCAGTGTTGTCACCACTGTAGTGTGTCCTCCTACTGCTGCATAATGCAAAGAAGTCGAATGGTCCTCATTTATCATATCAACTTTTGCCCCATTTTTAAGCAACAATGTAACTACTGTTGCGTGTCCACTATGTGCTGCAAAATGTAAGGGAGTCCACTGGCCCATACCTTCCATATTTACTTTTGCCCCAGCACGAATCAGATATCTCGATAGTTCAGAGTATCCTCCCTTTGCTGAATAATGTAATTCTGTGTTCTGGTACATGTCTTGATAACCTACCAATGCCCCAGCAGTATGCAGTGTTAACACCATTGCAGTGTGTCCTCCTTCTGCTGCATAATGTAAAGCGGTCTTCTGGTGCTGATTTTTCATATTCAGTGGTGCATGGGCATCAATAAGTATTGATACCACTTCCATGAATCCTCCCTTAGCTGCAAGATGTAATGCAGTGTTCTGGGCTTGATCTTTCGTATCAACTGCCATCCCAGCCTCAAGCAGTGCTGCCACAACTACCGTGCGCCCTTCTTCCGCTGCACAGTGTAAGGGAGAGGTCTGGTCTTGATCTGTCATATCCACTGATGCCCCAGCAGCAAGCATTTCTCTCACCATCACAATACATCCTATGGCTGCTGCGTAGTGTAAGGGTGTCCACTGTTCCTCATCTTTCATATTAACTGCCGCTCCTGCATGAAGCAACGCTTTCACCACTTCTACATGTGCAGCCCTCGATGCAATGAGTAGGGCAGTGCTTTTGTAATAACCAGTTATATCCATTTTTGCTCCAGCCGCAAGAAGCAGTCTTATTATTTTAACGTGTCCTTTGTCTGCTGCAGTGTGTAAGGCAGTCCACATGTTGTTATATTTCAAATCAACTATTGCTCCAGCATCAAGAAGTGCAGCCACCACTTCAGCGTGTCCTTCAGATGCTGCAAGATGTAAAGGAGGAACCTGATCCTCATCATTCATATTCAATGCCGCCCCGGCGGCAAGCAGTGCTGTTACTACTGCAGTGTGTCCTTTCTTAACAGCAAACTGTAAGGCAGTATTCTGGTCTTTTCCTTTCATATCTACCTCCAGGCCAGCATCAATTAACAATTTTACAACCTCGACGTGTCCTCTGCAGGCCTCACGATGCAATATACCATTGCCATCTCTGTCTATCAGAGCCAGGTTAGCTCCATTCTTCACAAGCAGCTCCAGGGCAGCTGGTTCATTATTTGCAGCAGCAATAAAAGCCGGAGTGTCGCCTTTATTATCCTGGTCATCAACAATGACTCCAGCATCCAGCAGAGTGGTCATTGACAAAGTGCAGCCAACTGCAGCGGCGTAATGAAGTGCAGTCCGACCTGTTTTGTCCTTTATTTTAGGATTGGCACCATTTAACAATAATAAACTTAGGATATCTGTCTCGCTTTTTTTCACTGCCATCATCAAAGGAGTGCAGCCTGTGTTATCCTTATTGTTAACATCTACACCCATCTTTAGTAGCATTCTTACAACGGAGGGATTAAAAGTAACATGCAATGGCGAGAGTCCATCAGGATTTTTTATGTCTGCTGTTATCTCTCTATCTTTAAGTAATTGGAGGACTTCTACATTCCCTGAGCGAGCTACACAATGTACTGCTGAGTCACCATTCTTTAACCTAAAGCTGGAAAGAGCACTGGAATCCGCTCCTTTTTTCAGTAACAATTCCATACCCCGAATGTTGCCCGCTTTAACAGCTTCAATTAATGGAGTTTCGCCGAGGTGGTTTTTTTCATTAACTTCTATTCTTCCATCTAACAAGGCCTTTAGTGCTTCATTATAGCCTCCGGCAGCCGCAATATGGAGGTAGGTGTCTCCTCCCAACAAACACCTGTCTAATTTAGCACCAGCCATTAACAGGGCCTGAACTGAAGAAGCTTTATCACATCTTACTGCTTCATCTAAGGGAGTAGCATTCCAAGAGTTTACTAACTCCAAATCTGCGTTGAGGACACTAAGTGCTGCGATGGAGGCATTGCTTCCAGCCCTTGCAGCCAAATGCAGAAGGCTGTCACCGTTCCGAGTCCACCCACATACATCTGCTCCTTTACTTTCCAAATGGAAAATCTCTTTGAGACAGTTGCTAATGACAGCATGTTCAAGCTTTATTGCCAAATCGTGGCGGTATTCCTGTAACACAAACACCATTTTGTTAATAAAATGATATATGCTTTACATTCAATACCTAAGTTGGCCCTACATAGAAATTGATGAATTAAGCAGCTAATAATATCTACCATGAAGCTAGGTACCAAAGCATTGGTTAATCAAGGATCCAAATACAAAATTGGAATAGATATAATTAATCATCAATCATTTTCCATTTTTAACTTCTTTGGATTTTTTATTGGATAGAGGAATTTACTAGCTTAGCAGCTTTATAATGCATTATCTATACAAAACCTTATATGTATTAATTTATCATGTAATTTTCATTAAAACAGATGACAACAAGCTTTTAGTACACTTAATGAAATTTCATTAACATTTAAATTTAAAAGAATTATTCTGCTGATGGACCAAAATTGAAAAGCGCAATTGTGTCATTTATTTTTGTTAAAGCACGCATAAAAGTTATTTAGTTCAATATAAGTATATATTTGAATATTGTTAGTCAGAACTTTGCTTTATTTGTAATAATAAAAACACTCATAGATTACATTAGTCCTACTTTATTTTATTTTTCTCTACAACAACGTTTCAGCCCTTAGGCCATTTCCAAGGGAACAAACCTTTAACAAAAAAACAATCATCACAGCCTAATTACACACTGCTGAGATTGTTCCACCAATATTTAACATATAGTTTAAAACTGTTTGATTAACGTTTTGAAATCGATAATTTTAAGAAATGACTGTTTTAAAAGCTAACATTATATAAGAGAAAGATATACCTCCGATAATGTTCTCAGCTCGACACCAGTAATCCTATACTTCTTGGCTAGGGAAGTCATAAGCATCATCACATGAGTAGGCAACTTCAGGATGCCATCTGCTATCAGCTGAACCAGAAGAGACATTGCGTTCTCGATGTCAGTCCGAGGAAATTCAAAGTCTTCCAAAAGCCAGACTTTTAAGTATTTTGAGCTCAGCATCTTGACTTGGTGGCAGATGTCAGCGAGCAAAACACAAGACGTCACATCTTGTGCCATCAGGGAGTGGAGCAGCGCCAGCAGGAGGCACTGCGGCGAGCTCAGCTCCATATCGACTACGGTCAAAGGTTGGTGTATGCTGGAATCTGCTCCATAGGCAGCACCGGAAAACATCCTGCTAAAGATAATGTCACGCCACACGATGGCGACCCTCTTCTCTGCTTCAACAGCAGTCATCTCTTCAAACTGGCAACATAGAATAAGTAAAAGCAACCATGCAACAACAACATGAAAATAAGCATTTCTTATGTATGCATACATCCTAGGGTGTAGTGTGTCCCTTGTATATATATGTATGCATACAGATATATACAGGGTGTCTCCTGAATATGTAAGTAGAGGAAAATTTTTATAGAAGAGATAGTAGACCTTCAGAGCTACAAAAAAAGTTGATATTCGGGCCTAATTTCAGTGGAAAATTAGGAAATCCAAGTTTTGTGTTTTTTTAAATAAGTCATGCTTTTTGATGAATAGGAAGCGATAACTAAAGAAACATCTAATTTAAGTAATTAACAATTGCTTCACTGTAAACTGGACAAAATTCATTTCAAATAGAAATAGAATTTGTCATTATTAAAACAGTTTAAAGACGACTTGGAGCGGTTGAACTAAGTTAATTTCTATTTTTTTAAAATTCATAAATTATACGCAACTTTTTTTTACCATTATCTGATTATATAGTCCACTACAAATAGCCCACTTTTAGGAAAAGTTACTCCTTTAATAAGCTTTTAGTCCATATTGATTAAGTTGAGGTTTATTCGGCAAAAATTTGAGTTCACCTCAAGTTGTGTAAAGAAATTATGTGATTTTCAAACAAGTCACCTAAAAGTACTTTTGTTTTTAGCAAAAATGACTACAAATAACTGTTGCAAAGCTTTCATTTCTTCTTTTTCCATGACATAGGATGTATTGTAAAAAACATAATTTCCTAAATACACATTTTACTTATAAAAATAAATAAAAAAAATAATTTTTCATGTAATTTCACATGAAATTGTATTTTTCTTCTAGATCTTCTGTTATTGAAATTGATCCTTATTTATAAATAACAAACTTAATGTTTCTAATCCAAATATTTACGTTTAATGAGAATAATTGAAGCAAACAGTAGGTTTCTTCATTTTAAATATAAATTTTTAATCAATTCCAATGATACAGATCTGGGAGAAAAATATAATTTCATAACTACTTTACATGAAACATATTTGAAAAATCCTTATTTTTAATTTTTTGTATTTTTATTAATAAAATGTGTATTTAGGAAATTATTTTTATTACAATGCATCCCACATCAGAAAAAAACAAAAAATACAAACTTTCCAACAGTTAATTGTAGTCATTTTTTCTGGTAACACGAGTTATTTTAGGTGTCTGGTTAGAAAATCGCATCATTTCTTTACACAACTTGAGGTGAATCTCAAATTTTTGCCTAATAAACCTCAACTTAATTAATATGGATTCAAAGATTATCAAACAAGAAAGTTTTCACAAGCATGGGTTATCTGTAGTATTTTTGGATAATGGTAAAAAGAAATCCCTTATAATTTATGATTTTTTTTAAAAACAGAACTTAGTGTAGTTTAGCTGCTCAAAAGTCGTCTTTACATTATTTTAATAATAATAAACTCTATTTCCATTTGGAGTAAATTTTGTCTAGTAAATATTACTTAAATTAAATATTTCTTTAGTTATCGCTTCCTATTCAACAAAAAACATGACACTTAAAAGAAAACAAAACTTGAATTTCCTACTTTTCTGTCGAAAACAGGCCCATTGTTTACATAAACTTTTTTGAGCTCTTGAGTTCTGCTATCTCTCCCATAAAAATTTCCCTCTGCTTACGGGACATCCTGTGTATATATATTGTAATATAAACTTTAATTTCAAGTTTTTTTTTTTTGTGTTTAATGAAATTTACAACTGTATAAACAATAGAACTAGTAAAAATGCACCCATTAGAAATAATGACATGAACAGACTTGAAGAGATACTGCCCAGTGGTAGCACTCCCTATTTGTAAGTTGTTAAAAATGATTTAATAAATTAATGTAACGATTAAAAAGCAAGCTAATCTAGTTCTACTAGTTCAGGGGAAAGAAAATGGCTGCTATGTAGTTTCCCCAGAAAGGAAAATACCAAAGAGTAGAGCGACAAAGGTTTTTATTTCGGCAGGCAGTTAGTGTTTGCCTGGGGTAAAGAGAGGATGGGAGAAGGAATCCTGGCTCCAGTGGATAAAACCCAGTAATAGTTTTACCGTCTTGAAAGTTGTTGTTTGGTAGAGAGACTAGTTGTTTGGAATCACAAGAGAGAGGATCTCCCAGGGAGCTTGAGTTGAGTAGAAGATAGTGTCACCAATTTGGAAGTTGTGTTTGGCAGAACATAGGAAAATGTTAGAAGACAAATGGAATTTAGAGCAACAAAGGAAGAAACAATATCTATAGAAAAGAGGTTAGCTTGACACCTGAGATAAAATACTTATAAATTTCAATTTAATATATTAATACTCTTATAATTTGTTTTTTATTTAACAACCTATTATTTATTTAGGAATGGGTGAAAATATTCAGGACGCAGTCTTTTTTAAAATTTTTTATTTTTTACAACGTTTCAACCCAAACATGTGGGTCATCTTTAGGGCTGAAAATATTTTTTAAAATTACAATCAGAGATATAATAGTATACGACCGCTAATTATAAATAATAAACTATAGTGATTGATGGCATATGAATCTTAACTAATATTGTAATACACATATTAAAATAGTTTTACAAACTAAAAATTAAAAACTAATATATATGATCCATTTATACAAATTTGTAATATTTTCTCTTACTAACTATCATGATTTGAGCATTGAGGGTGTTCAAGTACTGACACATGTTTGGTAGGTAAGTAAAAGGGTCAGGGGTGGAGGATTTCCCAGTTGTGCTTTTTCAGATAGCAAAAGGTAAGTAAACATAGTTAGAGGGGAAGGAGGGTAACATTTATGTTTGTAGAATATACATAATTTGCTGACAAGTATTTCAGACGGGTACAATATTTGAGTAATTTCATTACTAGTCAATATTCACATTTCTGTAACCATATGAAATAACTCAAATATTGTACCCATCTGAAATATTTGTCAGCAAATTATGTGTATTCTACAAACATAAATGTTACCCTCCTTCCCCTCTAACTATGTTTACCTATATTAATTCTCTTATAATTTTGTTTCTTATTAAACAGCCTCGTATTTATTTAGGAAGTATCCCAATGGTAAGAAGTGAGCTTCATATATATATATATATATATATATATATATATATATATATATATATATATATGAAGCTCACTTCTTACCATTGGGATACATCCTAAATAAATAAGAGGTTGTTTAATATATATAATATATATATATATACATATGAAGCTCACTTCTTACCATTGGGATACATCCTAAATAAATAAGAGGTTGTTTAATATATATAATATATATATATATATATATATATATATATATATATATATATATACATATGAAGCTCACTTCTTACCATTGGGATACATCCTAAATAAATAAGAGGTTGTTTAATATATATAATATATATATATATATATATACATATGAAGCTCACTTCTTACCATTGGGATACATCCTAAATAAATAAGAGGTTGTTTAATATATATACTTACACCGACCGAGCATAGGACTGATGATCCTATATCGTGCACTTAATTATTATTATTTGTCAGATATAACAGAGATATTAATATATATATATATATATATATATATATATATATATATATATATATATATATATATATATATATATATATATATATATATATATATCGGAAATCGGGATGTCGTCTACCAGGATGTTAGTAGACACCCTGAGGTTCGGTCCTTGGACAGTCTGTTTCAGGGAAAGAAATATAGGTGCTAGTGCGCCTGCTGACTCCGAGCAGTCATAATCCATGGATCTAGACCTATTTGTCAATGTCCTTGAGTTGAGGGACACTGCCAGATTGGCCCCAAAGGGATTGGCTATGGAGCTACGGGGGGGGAGGGGGGGTTGCCGCTGGACCATGGAGACCATGGTTCGTAGCAACGTGAGGTTGGGTGACCCCCTCCATGCTATCTGAGCTCCCGCAAGCAACATAAGTCTGTAAGGAGACCATATCTCGCGGTCAAAGATCTTCATGGTCTCTAGTGCCAACAAAAAAAAAAAAATTATATCTATATATGTATATATAGTCAAATAAATTAAGAGAGAACCTTAGGGGCAAAGCTTAGGTTAGGAGATTACAATCAAGTCTTTTCACATATTAGTCTAAATTGACAATATAGTGCAAAAAATAAATAAAAATACTACACAACTATTTAAATAAGGTAAAATTTAGTTGAGCAGGATTCCTTACCGAATTAATATTTATTGGCTGAGAAAAAAATAACTCTGTAATCCATAGAGTTCATGAAGAGATAATTTCATCAACTTATTCCAATATCTTCTGCCTTCTGAAAATATAATATTCATTATTAAGCCTCTTATATGTTTCCATTTTAGCTCTATAGATTAATTCATATATTGTATGTATATTTATATTTTGATGTGGGTAATTAGTCGACTCATTATTAAGATGAAACAAAATAGTCAGGATTGTCGACTTTTTATCAGGTTAGCTTTTAGCGTTTCGGCTCAAATATATGGTTCATTCTCAGGGCTATGGTTTGTGATTCGATACAAGAATTCTTTTTGTCACTTTAACATGATTGATGGGCACAAGAACACACAGTCAAACTGTGATTAATTAACTGAATGCTGGAGCTAGCTGAGTGTATCTATCTTTTGACAGTTTTGTGAATATTTTTCTTAACAATTGGTTATACAAGCATATTTTTTTGAGCTTGAATAAAAATTAAATAAATTTTTAACAATTTCAAATTAAGCAACTTTTCTATAAAATGCTATAACATTTACCCAAATTTTATATTTATGGTTTGTTTAATCAAATTTGCTTAAAAATTAACTAATTTATTTTACATTAAGCATTAGATAAACTTGCGACCATTAATTTACTATAATTTATTTCCCTGGTAATCATTACTGAAAACCTTTATATATTTTTAAAATTTGAAACATTTGTTAATTACACAGTTTATAACCTTTTTGTTCTAAAATGGATTCAAATCATTTTAAAAATTATTTACAGGATACAAACATGAATGATCCTGATCCATTTGGTTCAAACCCATGAGATTAAAATAATTCTTGTATTGGATTAAGGTGTTTTTAGTCTTAAATTAAATAAGCATATAATAAAATATATAAGTATAATAATTGTTAAAAAAAAAATGGACTAAACCTTTTTCGAAATTAATCATCTTACTATATAAAATGTTAATATGATAATTATAAGAAAAGCTCACTTTTCTACCGTATTTCTTGATACCTTTTTTAATGTAGACAAACGAAAACAAAATCAGCTCAATATATATTATAAAAGATTTAAAGTTGCATTGAAAGAATTGTTCTATTATAAATGTAATTAAAAGAACCGCAGCTACTGACCCCAACGTAATTCAAACAGTACTGCCCGGAAAACCGCGCCACAATCAGTTTCCCCCACCACGATTACACCTATCGATACCAGTAATCGATATGAATGTTCGATACTATTAAGGTATGGGAGGTAAGTATCGATTCATAGGTGTGAATGAATGAAAATAATTTTATAAATAATTTAAAATAATTTTATCCTGGGACTACAGTACCATGAGAATAATAACAGAGATACATATTTATCAGTCTTAGTCTGGCTGAGAAGAATACGAAATACAAACTTCTTAACTGTTGATTGTTATTGCAATTGTGTAGTCGCTTGAATTAAACAGTGTACAGTCACAAGTAAATTTTAAGTACTATACAAAGTCTATAAAACTACCTTATAATTACTAATAGGCCCGCACAGCATATAAATTCGCACAGCATATAGTTATCAAATGCCAAATTAATAAGAAAATAAAATAATGCAACGTATCAAAAGATCAAATGTTACTTTATCGATAAATATAATAGACAAAGAAAACAAAAATTAATTTAAATCTTCATTTTTGTTTGGAACCAACATGTTTATAAATTTCAGTAAGTAGTATCTTTGCTAAAAATTGTCCGATTTCGATGATTATTTTTTTCTTTTTGCAGGGAATTTAGTAATCTTTCATATAATCATGGGCATAAGAGAAAAGTGTGTAATTTTTCAGTTATTCGCAAATAAAGTTTGTTTTCTTTGATAACTTTTTCCCTGAATTTTCGGGGTGATTGGACTATTTTGCCCGCCTGAAGGAGAAGTAAGCCTTCGAAATTGGTGGCTCAATCTTGAAATTTGGTAAAAAATTAACGATCATATGGCTCGCCGATCAAAATCACCATCAATAAATAATATAAAGTCCTCCTCTCTCGATCATAGAGACCTCAAGTCAAGTCGAAATGAGACATGTATTCAATGACAATACTAAAATTAATGTAAGGTTCTGTGGATGCTAATCCTATGCGAATAGTACGTTTTTAAGCTTAAAAACGCAAGATCCGATATCCGGGTCTTGCTGTACGCATCAAAATCTTCAAGGTCCAATTTGTCCCGTATCGATCTACAGACCTACCACCGTTCCGGTATTGAAGCGTGAAATGTTTGTATCGACTTTATTTATTTTAGAAAGAAAAACAAAAGTGGAGAATACGATTCGCTAACCCCCCGTGAAATTCTGAATTCAACAGTACCCCATTCATGGTATTTGAGCATGACATGAGTTTATATTTGGTATAAAACCGATTTCGAGTCTTACTGTAATAATATATGTGGGGATACCTCATCACATGCGGATCTACGGGGAGAAGGAAGCTTTCGGACTCAAGCCCCCCTCTCCCAAAGTGGTAAAATATAATCACATTTTACAGAAAAATATGGTGCAAGCAACACACAACTTTCACTTACCGCTCTATTTTGAATGAAAATTATTTTCTGGCAATGCTATTATACAATTTTTTGAAGTGCATTTTAAACGGAGCTAAAGCTTAAAGCTTACAGATAACAAGTCATTAAGACCATTGTAATTACACAATGTCTATTTAATATATCGACGACAGGCAATAAAAATCTAGCCACTCTATCTGATTTTATAAACCACACAACTTTCTTTGCTTTTATAAACCACAGAATGACTAACTCCAATTTCAAAAATTTTGAGTAATGTCATTTTAGTGATATTTTTAGTTGAAAAAGTTATCTATGCAGACAATGAGTAAGTTGATTCCGGAGGTGGGGATTGCAGTGTTGAAATATAGAACTGAGAATAAAGGTATAAATTTAGGTACTTATTTCTTACGAAAAATGTTCTTAGGAAAGATACTTAATTAAATATCTGTAGAAAAGAAGTTTTTTTAGATTCAACAATTAAAAAAGTATATTTTAAATTTATCGAAATTTTTGCCTCTTCTAGGAAAACAACTATAGACCATATCTTTCCTCCTAATTGTTCGATCTTAATGATTTTTGTTTTTATTTTTTTAGGAAATTCCATAAACTTTTAAAAAATCATATCGACAAAAAAGTGTATACTTTTTAAGTTATTCGGAATTTAATTTTACCATCCCTCGTCGTGTTTCAGCGTTGATATGAAGTGGCACTTCCGGTTAGCCGATTTTAAGGAAAAAGTTTCCGTCACATCTAAGGCATATACCTATCTTAAATACGTAATATCAATTTCGTAGGACTTTTCGTTTTTGAGCTAGACTGCTAACATACAAACCATTTACACAGACCATTTTTCGGGACTTGGTCATTTCGACTCAGGGTACCTCAAAACGTGTATTTCAGTTGAAAACTCAGATTCAAAAATTTTCTCGATCGCAATACTTACCCTTACTATATATTACATATATACGTAAGTGAAAGTAATAAGTTGTGACTTTTTATGGTCAATAGTATGCAAAATTTGAAAATTCAAAATATCACAAAACATTGTTAATTTTATTTATTATATATTTTAAATTTTAAAAAATAAAGATAAAATATATGTTTTTATCTAGCTCATTAATCGATCAAGAACGTAGGCAAAAATGAAAAAAAATTAAAAAAGACTGCGTCCTGAATATTTATCACCCATGATATGTAGAACAGACGACTAATTTCCTTCAATCTATTAATTCACTAATTTATTTTTTATTTTTTTAATTCTTGCCAATAAATAAATAAATTATCCTATATCAATCTGTAAAAAAAATCTACTAATTGCATTATTTTGAAATTTATATTAAAATTATTTTAATGAAATATATTAAACGAACATTCGATAGGCAAACCCGCCCAACACGTCGTCGTCCATAAATATCAGTACTAATTCCATGAAAAATAAAATAAAATTAACACATAAAACAAATACAGAAAATTAAAGACAAGGTTTTTGAAATAATAAATAACAAACTTAATCCTCGGAAACCAATTAATAAATGATAATGCAGTGAAAGTACAAGAAAATAGCAATAAATATTTCAAATTAAAATATATTTTGTATCAAAAGAAACTGAAATCATTAAAAAAATTGAACATAAATAATAATATTAATTTTGAATTTTAAAGCAATATTAATAAACTTAAAGATATAACTAACAAGAAAGATAGAATTGAAAAATTGTGAAAAAAAAAAGGCTATTTGAAAAAACAATTATTTATCCGATTGTTGATTATTTAATCGTTATTTAGTTTTTTAACATTTAATCAATGAAAGATTTAAGTTTCGAAATCTCACAAATACTCCAACCAACAAATTTTACATATAAAACTCCTGTTTAATATTAATTATATATTTAAATATTAAAAAGAAAATTTTATTATTTTACATTTCGGCCTAGTTAGGCAGTTTTGGAAAAAAAAAGAAAATCTTGTATCTTCTAAGTATCCCTGATATAACTTATTTCACATCTAATATTACACTGAACCTCTTCATGTTATTAATTTGTGGATACTAGCAAATAACAATTTTTGACAATTCATGTATTTATAATTAATTAGCTGTTAGATATTGCAATTATTTTTTATTCATTAATATATTTTAATATTGTTATTTTTCTTTGTAATTGTTTTTGGTTTTTTTTTTTCATTTCTGTTACTACACCTACTCCCTCCACCCATCAACAATTTCAGCTCTCAGTGATTCAATAATAGTCACGGGCGGATCTACGGGGGGGGGGCTTTCGGGCTGAAGCCCCCCCCCAAAATGGAAAAATATAACCATGTTTTATGGAGAAAAAAATTTTAAAAATTCCTCTTAAAGTATTATTGTTTGTGTAATTACATTTAAAAGTACTTAAGGAATAACTTAAACACCATTTCATATAGGTAGTTATTTTCTTTCTGTTTTTCCAAAGTAATTATCGTTATTTTTATGAAAAAAAAAAGGTTTCGGGCTGAAGCTCCCCCCAAAATTAAATCCTGGATCCGCTAGTGATAATAGTGATCACTCAATCTATTCAGAAAATCAAATTCTCAATCTCGAAAAACAATATTAAATAAATAAATTCGACAAATAAAGCTTAAATCATCAATTTTGAAATGGAAATGAATATAATATATTTAGGGCATTTTGATGCACGTCAACTAATCTACTAATGAATAACTTTTCATATAAATTTATAAATGATAATGATAAAAAATCTGAAGTGAATAATAAACAAAATTAAATAATGTCAAAATCTCATGGTGATAAAACAAAAATAACGAAGATAATACATGAAAAAGCAGAATTACAGATCAGTTTAAAATAATAATGGAAACAGATATAAAGGACCTTGATAATACAGTCATGGAATGCTGATGAAATATCATGAATTAAAATATATACCCAATTTAATGTAAAAAGAATACACACACACACACATATATATGTACATTAATTTTATAAAATTTATAATAATAATTAAATACATAACCATATAACTAATATTAAAATTAAGATTAGAAAACAATATAAAAAAGATGTTATACGTAAAGTAAATTTATTGCAGTAAAACCCATATCCTACCTATCTACATAAAGTGAAATGTATCCATTGCTTGCAAAAATATTATATACCGAAAAATAGAACAGAATTTAAACAAATAGACTGATATAACTTATAAGTAATGCTAAAATTATACCAAAGTCCTCTATAATACTAGAAATAGTATTAAAAACAACCATAAACCTGACTTTGATAATAAACAATATTAAATAGTGCAGCCAGCAATAGAAGTTGAAAGTGATTGGAATTAGCATACGTCACTAGATACATACATGAGGCCTTTAATTTTAGATGATATATTAAAATTATAGTAATAAGCACAACCCTAATAATATATAAAGTATAAGTTTTATTTTTTCTTTGACGTATTAAAACAAAAGTATAATATTCTTAATGTTCGATTCTATTTAATTACTATTTATTCTATTAAAAGTCGTTGCATATTTTCAATTTCATTAATGAAATTTCTTATTATTGTTCTGTAATGTTGATTTATTATTTTCAATAATCAACCATTGTGATCGACCAAAAAAAATTCAAAAACTTAACCCCTATCAAAATTTGAGGTTTCACGTTTCAGGACGCGTAGAATTCGAAAAACGAATAAATATTTTTTTGTCCGTCCGCCGTCCCCGCATTTTCTCCGAAACTACTGGACCGATTTTTTCAAATTTTGATATAAAATCAGAGGTCACCCGAGGATGATCCTCCTTTATCGACATTTCTCCCCGCCGTTAACTTTCAAAATGGCGGCCGAAAAACTTGCGTTGCTATTGACTGTAGCTCCTAAACGAATGTACAGATTTCAATGAAACTTCGCTAAAGTCATTTTTCTCGACGCCCTTTAAATTTATTTATATAACATACTTCAACGAAAAGAAGCTGGAAAAAAAGTTACGAGAGATGGTAAAATTAAATTCCGAATAACTCGAAAAGTTTTTACTTTTTTGTTGATGACTTTAGCGAAGTTTCATTGAAATCTGTACATTCGTTTAGGAGCTACAGTCTATAGCAACGCAGGTTTTTCGGTCGCCATTTTGAAAGTAAAAAGCGGATAGTAATGCCGATGAAGGAGGATCATCCTCGGGTGACCTCTGATTTTATATCAAAATTTGAAAAAAAAATCGGTCCTGTAGTTTCGGAGAAAATGCGCGGACGGCGGACGGACAAAAAAAATTGTATTCGTTTTTCGAATTCTACGCGTCCTGAAACGTGAAACCCCAACTTTTGAGAGGGGGTTAAGTTTTTGAATTTTTTGGTTGATTACAAAGGTTGATTATTGAAAATAATAAACCAAAATATATATGTCAGCCCACATTAATAACAAATAATTAAAACTTTATAAAAATATAAGATAAGGCTATGTTTTATTTCTTCAACATATTTATTTCAATTTTCATAGCTACGTTTCGGCCGGTAAGACATCTTCAAGCAATTTTATCTAACTATGCTTGTTGCATGTAGTCCAAAGTCAGATTAAATTATATTATAAGTCTTATAATTTAATCTGACTTTGGACTACATGCAAAAAGCATGGTTAGATTAAATTGTTTGAAGATGGCTTACCGGCCGAAACGTAGCTATGTAAATTGAGCTAATTTTATATCTATATACACAGCCTATAATTTTATATTTTTATAAAGTTTTAATTATTTCTTATTAATGTGGGGTGACATGTCTTTTTTTTTTTGTTTTTAAGAAGAAAAGTAAATTTTATTCTGGGATAAAATCCACTAAGAATAATTGTATTTAGTTTTTAAAATGTAAATTGAAATAAATATGGTGAAGAAATAAACACAGTCTTATTTTATAATATTAAAAATCTTTCACTTAAAACAAACACATATGGACTTTATAATAATTTCTCGATTGTTGTTTTTGCTAAAAATACAGGTACTGTAGGGCACTAGTGGATCCAGGATTTAATTTTGGTAGGGGGGGGAGTGGAGTTTTAGCCCGAAAGCTTTTTTTTTTTCATATACATATATAACGATAATTAATTTGAAAAAAAAGAAATAAATAAATTAAGTACCTAAATGAAATGGTGTTTGAGTGGTTCTAAAAGTCCTATTTAACTTAATTATATGAACAAGAATACTTTAAGAGGTAGTTTTTAATACTTTTTTTTGTAAAACATGGTTATATTTTACCATATTTAGGGAGGGGGGAGGGAGGTTAGCCCGAAAGTCCTCTCCTCTCCCCCCTTCCCGTAGATCCGCCTGTGCTCTTGGACACCAGCGGATCCAGGATTTATTTTTGGGGGGCTTCAGCCCGAAAGCTTTTTTTTCATAAAAATGACGATAACTACTTTGGAAAACAAGAGAGATACTAACTATCTATATGAAAGAATGTTTAAGTGATTCTTTAAGTTCTTTTGTGTGCAATCACACGAACAATAATATTATAATATTTTGGGAGGGGGGCTTCAGCCCGAATGCTTTTTTTTCATAAAAATGACGATAACTACTTTGGAAAACAAGAAAGATACTAACTATCTATATGAAAGAATGTTTAAGTGATTCCTTAAGTCCTTTTAAATGTAATTACACGAATAATACTTTAAGAAATAATTTTTGAATATTTTTTTCCATAAAACATGGTTATATTTTCCCATTTTTGGAGGGGGGAAGAGGGGCTTTAGCCCGAAAGCCTCCTCCCTTCCCCCGTGCTCTTGGATGACAGAATAAATTAAATATGGAAGTTTTTATAAAAGCGGAGTATCTGTAGTCTATTTGTAGGATGATAAAAAAGCATCGCAAATAATCCACGATTTAATGAAAAACGGCTTAGTACGGTCGCTCGGAAGATCTCTTTAAGTGGTTTTAACAAAGACAAACTCCCCTTTTATTTATCCCCTAAATCAAATATTGGTCATCAAGCGGATTGGTGTCTAGATGGTCCCTTATAAATTTTATTAAATTCTAACCAGCACTTCCGCAAACGCATATTTGTAGATATGCCAATATTTCAGAAACTGCTTGTTCGAATTGGCTCAAAGTTAGATAACAGGTAGGTAATTTGTGAAAAAATAATGTAGAGTCAATTTTATTGAATTCTGTCCATTTCTTTCTCTCATATATGCGCAAACGTGTTTTCCTTGATAAGTCTATATCTTTAAAACCATAAGTTTGATTTGGCTCGAATTTGGAGGGAATTTAGGGATTGGTAAACGTATAATGAAATAAGCATCAATTTCATAAAATTCTATCCACTACTCCAAAAAAACATACTTCCGCTTTTAGATCAGGAAATGTGTTATTTTATATGCCTATAGTTTAAAAATGGGACAGTTGATCTGACCCAAACTTGGAAGAAATTTGTAGAACAGTATAGAAACTACTTGGTATCAATTTCATTGAATTCCATTAAATAATCAAAATTAATATAAATAATTGTTAACGATATAATGGCTGCGAAATGTTGAAGGCACTGATCATATGGTGTCGGATTTAGGTTATTATAATATATTGTTATGGAGTTATAAAATTTTAGGTTTTATTAAAAAAAAAATAATTGATACTGTATTGTTTGGTCGATTCCAAACATTTCTGACATGACACTTACTGACGTACTTAGATTTTACTCTGAATTTGTAAGCAAAAAAAGTCTTATTGTTGATTGTGTTTATTTTCATTGAAGTTCAATCAGTTTGTCTTGGTCTCGATTTCCTCCTTAAATATCGAAGTTGTGTGAACTTCACCCATATTTTTATATTCAAGCTTAATTAGTTTTGTTCACACTGAAGAAAAGTATTGGTCTCGTTAACTCCTAAGTTGAATTTTTCCTATAGATTTTCTAGTTCCATCCATATAGTGAACTGAGAACGTACCTATTAAGCATATATCACTACTATTAGTGCAATAGGTCGTATGTAAAAATTTTCAACTTTTATTCTATTTGTGCTGAAGGTGACATTTTGTAGCCTGAAGCAACTGATATATGCAGTCTGCTACGATGGAAAATAGCAGATGGCAGTAAAATATGAAATTATACCAATAAAGAATAAATTAATAATGAGTTTTTACATACGACCTTTTGCACTATCAGTAGTGAAATGCATGTTCAGTATGAATTGGTATTTTTTTAAGAATAATCAATATGGAATCTTCAAATATGACACTCTTTCGCATTTTAATATTAGCTGATAAATGAAATTCGTGGATATCAAACCTGCAAATGTTAAAGGGTAATTGTATTTCCAAATCGGCTTCTCAGATTTTATTCTCATACAAAAAATTGTACACCTTGTAATATAGATATATTTCAGTCAATGAAACGGTGAGGAAGCCATACTGACCTTACTTGGCAGACGTTTTGTAAATATCATGTGTGACGAAATTTTGGCCATTTTCAAGTCTTAAAATGTTTTTCTATCATGATGTCCATAGTCGCTGTCCTCTTTTCTATAGCTAAGAAAATTAAAAATGCCTCTATTTATTTTAGGTTCCCCCTACATCATCTATGGAGGGACTGATTATTTGTCAGTTCCTACATAAATGACGTAGTGGAAACCCGAAATGAATAGACATGTTTACTTTTCTTAACTACAGAAAAGAGGATAGTTACAGTAACTATGGTCACAACGATAGAAAACTATTTCAAGACTTGAAAATGGCTGATAAAGTATTTAGCATTGGGCAATTATTATTTACAGTTAAGTAAATTAAATAAAGATACTTTAAACTTAAAATAGCTCTAGTTAGCCGAAACGTAAAAACTAAATGAAAAAAGAAAATTTATTTTTAACGATCGTACACTATCCCGTTTTTCTTAACAAAGCATTCCTCAAATCTTTTAATAAAAACGGGTGATAGGACACATATACACTTCTACATACACCCTTGGGAGAGTAAAAAGACTAATACTGATTATTAAAATATATATATTATTAAAACTTTAACTAATAATAATAAAAAACAATAACAAGGTATAAAAAACAACAAAAACAAAACAAAGTAACTATAACATTTTTAACAAATGAATTAAACAATAGTTTAAACTAGGATAAAGGAAGAAACAAGTAGGAGGGGGCGACGGAGGGT
Organism: Nezara viridula; assembly: GCA_928085145.1. Lineage (NCBI taxonomy): Eukaryota > Metazoa > Arthropoda > Insecta > Hemiptera > Pentatomidae > Nezara > Nezara viridula. Next base: position 2,413,692 of record OV725081.1, read on the forward strand.
AGTACCCTGAAGGAAGGAGAGAGATTATAATAGTGTAAACATCATATTTTAGTTTGAATTGTTATTCAATAATATTTGTTATTAAGTAAGAGAACTTTCCTAATAATATAGTATTTTACTGTTTTCATAACCAAACATTTTAATATTGATTAAATTGAATGCAATATTGAAATATGACTGGTTATAATACAGTAATAAAATATTATGTTAGGAAAGTTCTCTTGCTTAATAACAAATAATATTGAATAAAATTAAAACTAATGTTCAGCTCAGCTCTATCCGCGCAGACTGTTACATAAGATATGAAAGCTGATGACATTAAATCCCACCCAAGGATATCAAGAAGACTGCTACAGCATTAGAGCCATTCTTTATAGCTCGGTGTAAGGCAGTCTTTCCAGATTGGTCTTTAACATTAATTGGAGCGCCATTAGCGACCAGGAGCTCCACTATGCCTAAGTGACCAGCATTACAGGCTGCCATCAGCGGTGTGTAATACTGATTTGTCATGATGGCGGGGTTCGCCCCGTGGTCCAGTAGCGCTGTCACAGTTTCAAAGTGTCCTGCCCGTGCGGCACAATGTAAGGCACTCAACTTATTTCCGCCTCTCAAATCCACTGATACTCCTGCCTGAAGTAGTGCTATCACCGATTCAGTTTGTCCATACTCTGCTGCAAGATGTAAGGGAGTACACAGTTTCTTAGTCATCACATTCACAGCTGCCCTAGCACGAAGCAGCTCTATTATCACCCCAGTATGTCCCCTCTCGGCAGCAAGATGTAAAGCAGTGGATTTTTCCTCGCTCATCAAGTCTACCTCAGCACCGGCATCGAGCAGCACTCTCACCACCGCTGGGTGTCCTCCCAATGCTGCGTAGTGCAAAGGAGTCCACTGAGACTGCCCTGCAATATTCACCAGTCCCCCGGCATCTAACAGAGTCCTAACAACATCTGCGTGACCTAACCGGGCAGCGTGATGTAGGGCAGTGCTCTTGAATTTATCTGCCGTATCAACTACGGCACCGGCATTGAGCAATGCTGCCACCACCGCTGTGTGTCCTCCTCCTGATGCGGCGTGCAAGGGAGTCCTAAGGAATTTGTCCTTTGCTTGGACTGTAGCTCCAGCATCAAGCAGCACTGTCAACACTGCACTGTGCCCGTTTGCTGATGCATGGTGTAAAGCAGTCTTGTTGGATGAATCAGTTTGATTCACTACTGCCCCGGCATGAAGCAGTGCTGTAACCACTGCTACGTGCCCTTCCATTGCTGCATAATGTAAAGCAGTCAGCTGATCTTTTCCTTCCATGTCCACAGCCGCTCCAGCATCGAGCAATGCTCTCACAACATCCACATGTCCACTGCGAGCCTCATTATGTAACATTCCATTACGATCAGGGCCCCTCTCAGCCAAATCAACCCTTTCCACAAGTAGACGCAGCAGCTCTGGTTTATTGTTGGCAGATGCAACAAAAGCTGGGGTGTTGCCTTGATCATCTTGGTCATACACTGAGGCCCCAGCGTCCAGCAGAGCCATCACCATTGCAGCGCCACCTCCTTCAGCGGCATAATGCAGGACGGTCCGACCTTTCATATCTTTTATTTTAGGATTGGCACCATTTAACAATAATAAATGTACTATATCTGCATGGTTATCTTTAGCTGCATTCATCAAAGGCGTTATACCTAACATGTCCTGAGGGTCTATACGTACACCCATACTAAGGAGCATTATAACAACCGATTGATTACATGCAACATGTAGTGGTGTGAGACCGTTTTGATTTTTAATGTCTGCTGTTATCTTTTTATCTTTCATTAAGCTAAGGATTCGGACATTTCCTGTACGAGCTAAAGTATGGACTATGTAGTCACCATTGGACAACTTGACACACGATAAACCACTGAGAACAGCTCCTTTCTCTAGTAATAATTCCATACCCTCGACATTGCCCGCTCTTGCAGCATGAATCATCGGTGTTTCACCAAGCTCGTTTTTTTCATTTACATCCATTCCTCCTTCCAGCAGGGCTTTCAGTGCTTCGTTTCGGATTCCAGCCGCAGCAACATGAAGGTAGGTGTCTCCTCTAAAAAAATGCTTATCACACCTTGCACCAGCCATTAACAAAGCCTTAACCGAAGATGCACAATTATATCTCACTGCTTCTTCAAGGGGAAGGACATTATCAGAATTGGCAAGTTGAGGATTTGCATTGAGGATACAAAGAGCAGTAATGGAGGAACTACTGCCTGTCCGCGAGGCCAGATGCAGAAGGCTGTCCCCGGATTGAGTCAAACCGTGAACATCTGCTCCTTCGCTCTCTAGCTCAAAAATACCTTGAGGATTATTGTTGGTGGCAGCATTTTGAAGTTGAAGCCCCAAATCCCAGCGGCATTCCTGAAAAACAATATCCAATTACTAGGGAAATTTATGATTGACGATTGATGTTTAACTGAAGTGACTAACTGAAGAGAAGAATGGATAGGGGTGATCAGTAAAAAAAACCTAAATAATTATACATTTTAATTTTAATTTAATGCGAGAACTGCAATGTCCAAAGGACAGTAAAGCACATTATTAAGGACTGCCCTTCATTTGAACCTACAAGGAAAAAGTTAGCCACGTCACAGAGTCTAAAACAAAGTCTACAAGACAGTGAAAGTGCAGTCAAAAAAACTTGAAGGTTTTTAAAAAAGAAAAAACTCTACAACAGAGTGTAATTTAAAGGCGTTGCCAATGACCCTATAGGGTAGAGGCAACAAAATACCAAATAAATAAATAATAAATTTTAATTTTATGCATAATTATTTTAATTTATAAAAATAAAATTAATGCTTTATATTAAATAAATATTAAAATGGATTCTTATATTATTTAACATTTATCATTTAATTAAAATGGATGAATTAATCAGCTATTAATAGGTTTTACTGAAGGAGGTAAAGACAAAATTAATATTTTTACAATTAGTGAATAATCTATTTTAGTAACTTATCTTAAATTATCTTTAGGTGTGTTGGAGGAAGTGGAACAATATTGTGCTAAGAGGAATAGCAAAGATTTCTTTCAAAGAGTCAATGAAGGGACAAAGACACCTACGATGAAGATGAACCCATCACGTATCAATCAGACTGACGCAGTTTAGCTCAGTTGACATTGAGATAACTGACAGTGTGGATTAATAATAATGTGTTATATTTAAAAGGCTTATTTGGCCATTATCATTTAAAGCATTGGACATAAAGAGAAAAGTGGAGATGTAATAATCGCTTCAATGAAAATTGTTTGGACAAAAGTTAGAAAAATATAAGTCAACTACTTACAAAAATTAAGAAAAAATATTGCAAAAATAATAAATTTATTGAAAAAAAAGGAAAAAGAACTTAAAAATAAACATAACAATTAACGGTTAATTTTTTATATAAGTAAATTGTGTAATTTTCCACTTTTTTAACTTTCACTTAGCTATATATGCAATATATAGCACCTATATATGCAATATACAGTAAGAGTAAGTATTGCAATCGTGAAAATTTTCAAGTCTGTGTTTTCAACGGAAATACATGTTGTGAGGTCTCCTGAGTCCAAATAACCAAGTCCTGCTAAATGGTCTGTATGCGTGTGTATGTATATTATCAGTCTAGCTCAAAAACGAAAAGTTGTATGAAAGTGAAATTGCATATTTGAGGTTTTTATAAGCTTTCGATGTTACAGAGCAACATTTTCATCAAAACGGCAAACCAGAAGTGTTACTTTATATAATCAATTTAATAAATTTTTATGATTTTCTCAAAAACGGGTATAACGATTTTGATTAAACACAGTATAGCTGTGTATTATTAAGCAATTTTCAGTATAATGTAGATTTTATTCTCATTGATGTTCTCTATCAGAGCTTAAATGGTTAATTTCCAATATTGGCTGCCTCTAAAGAACCTTTTTTTTTATTTGAAATAATTAACCATTTGATATAAAAAATAGTTCTAATGGCACTACAGTCCGATGTGGACACTGGCCTCCTCAATGAGCCTTCGCCAGGTGGCTCGATCATCTGCAACCGCTCTCCAATACCGTACTCCCAAAAGGGCCTGAGCATCTTTAGTGACCGCGTCTTCCTCTTCCTCTGGACTGGTCCATTTTTCCAAGTAGCAGTTTCTTGGGGATTTTTTCCCTGTTCATTCTTTCTACGTGGTCTGCCCATTTCAGTCAACCACACTTTATGAAACCAACGAGGTTCGCTTCCTCAAAGAGTTCATATACCTCTATATTATAGCGCCTTCTCCACTGTTTTCCTTCATTAATGCATCCAGAAATACAGCGCAAAATCTTTCTTTTGAAGATAAGAAGTACCTTCTCTTCTGGACTACTCAGAGTCCACGCTTCTGTAGCATGGGTTAGTATTGGTCGTATTAGTGTATTATAAAGTTGGCACTTGGTCTGACCTGACAAGGCCTTACTGCTAAGGAGTTTTCTCAGGCCAAAATAACATTTGAACAACTAACTATTTTTGTTGACCCCAAATACTTCAACATTTTCAAATGTGATTGGTCCAATTGTGACAGGTTCGTAGATAGAATTGTCCATTCCTGTAATTTTTTTCCCGGTTGATAGCTAGTAGACCCATATCTGCAGTTTCTTCCATTATATTAAAAAAAGCATCTTTTAAGGCTTCTAAAGATCTAGCTTCAATGTCTATATTAACTGCAAAGCCAAGCATCTGTATCATCCCATTGTAAATGGTGCCTGTAGATTCAACTCCAGCTTTTGTTATTACTCTCTCTAAGTCAAGATTAAATAATAAGAAAGCTAGGGCACTAAGAGTTGTCCACTAGAAGCTATGTAAGGCTTTATTGAGCGAACAGCTGGATACTGATATTGTAATCCTAGACAGCCTTAGTCAATTCGTACACGTTTAGGCGTACGCATATACGGCTTATAAAACCATGCCTTAGGAAAAAAATTAACTCAAAAAGTATTATTATTCGTGTAGATACATTTCTAAAAGGAATTCAAGGATCATTTAAACACGATTAGACATAGGTAATTTGTTTCTTTCTATTTCCCCAAATAATTATTTTTGTATATATAAAGCTTTCGGACTGAACTCCCTCTAAAAAATAATCAAATCATAGATCCGCTACTGTAGCATTGTAAATGTTATTTTCACTATTTAAAAACTAGAAAAAAGATGTATTAATTATCATTAAATGCGCCTTACAATTTGATGATCTCAACTAGCTTTCTATGTTAATAGCTATTAGTGAGGGAACAATAAAATTCAATAAACACAGGCGACCCTTCTGTAGTGACTTCTCAATGCAATGGCCCTATTAGCTTTAACAGCCGGGGATTTCCCTGGCTGAAGTCATTATACCAAAGTAAACTAGCTCCAGCTGCTCCCTCTTGTTCAGTTTATCAACCATGTCCTCCGATGGCTTTGATGCTCGCAGCGATTGGTAAACAAACAACACTATAATCAGTACTTAACGCCATATATTATTTTAGATAGGCATTAGGTTCGTGTACCCGCAGCGATTTTAAAAATAAATATTTATTTCAATATCAAGAAAGTCATCTGGGATTATTTGTTCGCTCATTTTTACTTACTCAATTATTGAACAAATATTTATGAAATGGGGCTGAATCCCTCAATTAATAATCAATAACTTATCATTAAAAAAAAATAACTTTGATTTTTAAGTTTGATATCTTAAATTATTCATAACGATCCCGTGATTGTTTTAATTTTTTAAATGTTGCAAGTAATCGTCATCAATTCTTATAATATTGTGAAAGAAATACATCTGTAATTTTAAAATTTCCAATAAATTTTAATTGTTACTTAAAATATTGTTTGGAGAAATATTTTGCATGAGATAATCCATAGAAATACCAGTTTTAAAAATATTGAATAATTTAAAGAGATACCTCCGAAGAGTTTCTGAGGTCGACATCATGGATTCTATATGTTTTGGCCAGAGAATTCATTATTTTCATGACATGGGAAGGCAACTTGATGGTACCGCCAACAAGCAGCTGGAAGAGGAGAACGATTGCATCCTGTATTTCAGTCCGAGGGAAAGAGAAGTCTTCCAAAAGCCAGACTTTGAGGTATCTTGAACGTAACCTGTCGACTTTATGGCAGATGTCAGCGAGCAACACACAAGACATCACGTCTCCTACTACAAGAGAGTGGAGCAGCGCCAGCAGGAGGCACTGAGGAGCGCTCAGCTCCAGGTCAGCGATGGTCGAAGGTCCGTAGACACTCGCTTCTGCTCCGTAAGCCGCACCAGACAATATCTTGCTGAAGATAATCTCGCTCGAAAGAGAGCCAATCATCCCCATCGACTGGCCAGAGGTCATCTTTTCAGGCTGGTAAAATAAATCAAAGATAGTATTAAATTAACAAGAACATAAAAACAAAATACTTAAGAAGATGCCATGTGGGAAGGGCTGAGGCTAGAAAACTACAAAGAAATCTTTAGAAATATACAGTAAGTTAACCGAACGATTGAATATTGTTTCTAAAACATTATAATTCCTTTTACAAATTAAAAATTAAATTAAATACAGCCACACATCTCAGTGGCAAATGTCAAATTATTTGGCATTAATTAATGCAATTCAAAAATTGGTATTAAAAGTAAATAAATAATAACTATATCTAAAGTTTATTTTTCAAAAGATAAATTAACTTTAATATAGTACGTACTACATAAATGATTTTCTATGAATTAATCCTTAAATATTATTAGTATTAGCTCAAAGTATGAGCTATACCAAGGGTTCTGCAAGTAATGGCATATAGTTAAAGAGGTGATAGTAGATTTCAATAGCAACAAAAAAGCACGATTTGATGCAGAAAAGCATGGAATATTGTTTTTTTTGTTAAATAGGAAGCGATAACTAAAAAAAATAAAATAATTTAGATAATTAATAGTTGTTTCATAGTAAACTACATAAAATTTACTTTAAATACACAGTTTATTTTTGTTAAAACCATTTAAAGTGGAATTTTCAGCAAACTACATTTAATTCTTTTATTTATCAAGCCATGGATTATTCACAATTTTAAAAAAAATTGTATCACCCTTCAAATGGACTAAAGATACTCCACTTCAAGCATATCTTCCTTGTTTAATGCCCTTTCAAGTCCCATATTAATTGAATTGAGGTTAGTTACAGAATAGGCTGAGATTAAACTTAAATTGTTTTTGTTTAAAAAAAAGAAAGAAACAGAACTAAGTATAATGAAATGGATATGGTTGGCCATGGATTCAATTTCACAAGAAATTAGTCAGGGAGTGGGGTAAAAAAAAAAATGACTATATTTTATTGTATTGTCCAACATTTCGATCTACGTTGTAGGTCTTCCTCAGAGCTATAGGTATAAAAAGAGTAAAAAAACATAGCATTCAGTCAGATATAGTTGAAGGCTGTATGTCGACTGGTTGTCTAGTATTCGTGTCAGGTAACAGAAAACTGACAGGTAGAAAGGGATTAGGAGGTTGTAAAAGTAGTTAGTCTGTGTAATGGGTTAAGTAATTAAATTCATCTAAAGAAGATGGGTATGAAAAGGCCATTGATAAATTATTGTTGTTTTACTAGATTAAGGATTTGAGAGTAAGCAATAGACTCTTTCGCCTACTCTCAAATCCTTAACCTATCAAAACAACAATAATTTATCAATGGCCTTTTCATAACCACCTTTTTTAGATGAATTTAATTACTTTTAATCCATTACACAAACTAACGCAGAAAACTACCACTTCAATAACCTCAGGTATAATTGCCTTCTTTAATTTCGCCCATTTACATATAGGCAGTCGACATATAGCCTTCAACAATGTCTGACTGAATGCTACGTTTCTTTACTCTAATTATTATTATTTATATATCTACTACTTATTGCCCTTAGTATACTCCTTGTTATCCAAATAATCCATTACTTGTTCCCACCTGAACTGAATGTCAATAGACATCTATATATACTGTAACATTCTATAATTAATTATATTTTGTTTATATAAAATTCAATAACTAATATGAATCGTTTGTGTCTTATACAGCCCTGAGGAAGATACAAAAGCTTGGGAGGATACATCAATGTCCACTGACAACCAGTGAATGAGATAACTGTACAAATAGACTAGGAGAAAGGGCATGATAGGCATGAGGAAGAGAAAAACCCAGTGGTTTATCTTCAGTCATGTTTGAGGCTAATTAAGGAGATCTCTCATCCAACTCCTTTTCAGCCTTCTGCGGATGTTATCGGGCATGTTTTTATTGGCCATGTCTTGGATGAGTCTATTGGGGTGACCATAGAGCTTGTTGTGAAACCTTTTGTAGTAAGTTTGTATATGTTCTGTGACGGTTTGCATGTGTAAGTCTTTGTGGAGAGTTATGTTACTAACATACCAAGGTGCTTGAGTAATTGTTCTGAAGGTTTTGGTAATTTCTGAATGTGAGTTTTTTTGGCAATTCCGTATATTTGTGATGCGTATGTCCAAAGTGGTTTTAGTAAGTAAGTGTAAGTGTTAAGTTTTTGTCTTAGCTTTAGTTTTGAGCGACATCCCAGTAGGGAATATAATAGTCTAAATCGTTGATTTAGTGTCTTTCGCTTAGCAGTGATGTGTGGGCCCCATGTCATCCTTCTGTCAAATGTTAGACCTAGGTAATGTACTTTGTCAGATTGGGGAATATGTTCATTGTCAAGATAGACAGGAGGGCAGTTTTCGCGTCGGAGTGAAAATGTTATGTGTTGGAATTTCTTGTGAATTAGTTTTATTTTCCAAAGTTTGTACCAGTCGTGAAGATTGCAAGTGATTCTGTGAGAATTAGTAGTTTAGCCACTTTGACGTTCCGTCAAAAAAATTTGTTTAATACTAAAAGTAATTGTTAATTACCTCAATTAAATATCTTTTTAGTTAGCACTTCCAGCTAAAAAAATCCTGTCTTACTTAAAAAAAAAAAAAAACAACAACATAAAATAAAAATCTACTGCTTTACTGAGTGAAATTGTTGCAGGGTTTGAATAAACTTTTTATACGCTATTGAGGTCTAGGATCACCTATTGTATTGTATTGTTCATTCCCTATGGAACACACTGAATATTAAGGAAAATACAGAAACTTTAAAAATAAGCAGCAAATCTATTCACCTTTTTTTTTTTTTTTTAACATTGAGCAATGCTAGCAAACTCACTCGTCAATTCATAATTTTAAAAAACTAAAAATAGAATTGAGAAAACAGGAATTTAGGATGATTAAAATTTTCAATATTAATATTTTCCCAATTATAGGTCCAACAGATGCTATTTTCTAATTGAATTAACTCCAATATTTGCTAAAAAAATAATTCTACAAAAATTTTTCCTTTTTTGTATTACTTGGAAAGCATTAAATTTTATTTGTATTCAAGTCACCTTTTTCATAACGAAAAAAAAATTATTTACGAGCTAGGCAAAGTAAACTTCTTATGTTATATGTAATTGATATAACTTTCACGATTACGTTTCTGCATAGTCTTACCACACTCCAGAGTTTTTTGTAGCATTCTATTACAATTCAGAATACAAGCATAATTATAAATAATTGTGGGTTAATGGTTAGGGTGATCAGTCAAATTTAAATGGTAAAAATAAATAAATGAAATTACTTATAGATAAATTAAAATGGTAAAAATAAATAAACGAAATTATTTATTTTTACCATTTTAATTTGACTGATCATCCCAACCATTCATATCTTCTATAATTATAAATGTTGTTACATGTAAAAATTATTATATTTATTATTTGGTATGCGTTATCCTTTCCTATTATTATGTTATATTTTTTCCATAACTAATATCAGGGGCAACTCATTTCTTGACTAACAATTGGTTAGCTTTATCAAGTACTTGATTTAATCTTTGTACTTTGTACCTAGTATTTATTATTTCTGCTTGTTTTGTTGGGTTTATTAATTTTATGTACCAAGCTATTTTGTGTCGGTTTTAAAATTAACAGTTATTCTATGATGTCAAACATGACCTCAAGTAGTTTTTTATTATTTTTATTTTTTGTACATAATATTTTTGTACAAATTGAAATTTTATATTGTGGCATTAATGTTTTTAGAGTTTGAGATGTATTAGATTATTCTAGTATTCAGTTTTTTAATATTTCTTTAATGTAATTTTTTTTATAGTTTTGGCAATTTGATTTATTGTTAACATTATTTTTCTATTGTTTTTCTTTTGTATTAGTGATGTATTTACTTAATGTGTTGCTGTTGTATAGACCAAGTTGGATTTCCAGTAGACCATAATTTTTGAAAATTTTATTAATTTTGTTAGCAAGTTCTGGTATGTATGTCATTTTGTAACATATGTTTTTAATTAAGAGTTATCTTGATTGTTTTATTTTATTATATTTGTTCTCCTGGAACAGGTGTGAACAATATATAAAAATTATACCAATTTTATTTAACATAGGAAGTATAATTTTTAAACCTCATAACTAAAGAAATTATTTTTTAAACTTGTTTCTTTACATAATTTCATTCATTTGACAGATTCTGATAATTTGGAAATTTGCCAGTATACCTGGTGTGTTAATTATATTGACAAGTTGCTTAACTCAGCGCTGAGCACATCAAAGCCATTGAATCCAACTCTGAACTGAGTGAAACTACGCCATCAATAAAATCAGTACTGAATTCAGAAACATCTCCTATTTTATATTTAAAAGAGTTCCGCTATGCATTACTTATTATTATATAATGAAAAAATTATTTTAACCTACACCTTAAGAATCTCTCGTTACATCACTGATTTTCTAAACCATTCAATATTTTCTGTAATCAGTTATATCTTTATAAGTAATTTTAACCGAATATCTTTTGTTTATGGAAAAAACATTATTAGAACATGAAACTTTTAATAAATTGCAGTTATGTAACTTACCTCCATAATTAATTATATTCTGTAATTTAACAATTTATTTAAGAAAACAACCCAATCCATTTACCAACATTTTAAGAGGTGAAAAAAAAAAAAAAAAATTATGAATTCACGACTTTGAACTAATTTTTATCAGGGATTATTTTGTCCTATCAAGCTTTGTTATGGATTTAAGAGCTTGTAATAAATAAATAAATAAATAAATAAATAAATAAATATATATATATATATATATATATATATATATATATATATATATATATATATATATATATATATATATATATATATATTTGTGAAATTATGGATTGAACTGTAAAATAATAAATTATTTCATCTACTATATATAAATTTTCATGAAATAAATAAAAATTAAATATTTACTTTTTTTTGGAATAGATTCAGCCCTAATCGCTCAAGACAATAAGAAAGAAAATTCATTATAGAATGTATTCCTTTAACACTGTACTGGAAAAAAAAATTGTTTAATTACTAATATAACAAAAAAAGATTTGAAAAACAAAGCCTAGACAGTAACAGAACTAAACAAACTCCAAACAATCAACAGGTGTCCTGAAGGGTCGAAAAAAGACGCGCCGATGAACTCGAACCTTTTGCAGTGTTGCCATACCAACCATGCATTTTTCCCACTAAACTTCTCTAAATTCCCACCCTCCCTCAATCTTTCAACATTAAATCTAAATGTTTATTTTTATCAATAAAAAAAAAAAAAAATCTTTATCATTATAATCTTAAAATATACATAGACCAAATAGGATTTGATACCAAATCTTGATGGTCACTTATATTAACTAATGTTCGCCCAGTGGTCGAAATTCGACCATAGCCATTAAAAATTTGAGGAAAAGATATAATTAAATATAAAATAAATAAGGAGTAAATCACGATTCAAAAATCCTCATTTATCAATACAAACAAAATTTCAATTTCATTTAAAAACCGAGCTTAAGTCATTTAAAATTATTTATAAGTAATACAAAATATACTCATTCAAAAATATTTAATTTTCACTTTAATTCATGTGTGTTCTTATCACAATAAATTAATGTTATGACTAAGCAAATAGTAAAAAATAAATTTAAATTCACTTTAAATCCATTTATATTCAGAACTTCTATGTAAATTATTTATTAGTACATTATTTACTTAGAAGTTCTGAATAAAAATGGATTTAAAGTGAATTTAAATTTATTTTTTACTTGCTTAATCATAACATTAATTTATTGTGATAATAACACACATGAATTAAAGTGAAAATTAAATATTTTTGAATGAGTATATTTTGTATTACTTACAAATAATTTTAAATGACTTAAGCTCGGTTTTTAATTGAAATTGAAATTTTGTTTGTATTAATAAATGAGGATTTTCTTTTTGGATGTTCTGTTATTATTTAGTGCATAGCCATGCCCATTGCCATTGAAAATATAAATTTCAATATTTTAAATTAACGTGCTCTAATTGCTACCACATATAATTGTCCATGCGAAATTACAGGACGTCACAATAATATACACATTTTTCCAAAACTTTTATCCTGAGATTTTATTATGGTCATAGCAAATGCAGCTATTAATAGGAACGTTGTTCTTTGAAAGTCGAAAATAAGTATAGTGTCAGAAAACGTTAAATTGATTCTTGGAATTAAAATTCTTTAATTTAAAGTAGCCCCAAGTTAATACTTCCTATATTCCTAATAAGTCTCATTCCTGTTCCATTAACTAATGCATGTGCAGTATTTAAGTTAACAATGAGTATAACTATACACTAGCGGATCCAGGATTTAATTTTGGGGGGGGGCTTCAGCCCGAAACCTTTTTTTTTCATAAAAATAACGATAATTACTTTGGAAAAACAGAAAGAAACTAACTACCTATATGAAATGGTGTTTAAGTTATTCCTTTAGTACTTTTAAATGTAATTACACGAACAATAATACTTTAAGAGGTATTTTTTCCCCCATAAAACATAGTTATATTTTTCCATTTTGGGGGGGGAGGCTTCAGCCCGAAAGCCCCTCCCCGTAGATCCGCCCGTGTAACTATAGAACATATTTTTAAATTTAATTTATTAGGTATCGTTCCACTAACATTACATGATATCATCTCTTCAAATAATAAACCCAATTACCTCAGTAAATAAAAAGTTTTCGATTTATCAAAAAACAAAATAAAATAAATCGAATTTGGAAGAGAAAGAAAAAATACTAAATGTTTAAAATGATATATCTCAACAACAAATAGTCCGATTTCGATGATTTTTTTTTTATTTTGTAGGAAATCAAGAAAGCTTTCATATAAATATCGGCATTATCAGTAAAAAATGTGTACTTTTTGAGTTATTCGAAAATAAAATACTGAATTCATCATAGAAATGTATGCAGCTTGTTTTCGGGAAAGTATGTTATATACATAAATTACAAAGGTTTCAAGGGGAAGAATTTAGCCAAGTTTCATTGAAATCGTTGAAGCCGTATTGGCACTAGAGTCTAAAGCGAATTACGTTTTTCTGCCGCCATTTCGAAAGAAAAGGTCCGATGATAATGAAACGTGTACAAAAAAAAACTTCTAAATATTATTGCGACGTCGTGCCAAAATTTGAAAGAAATCGGTGAAGAACTTTCGGAGATAAGCCGTTTTGAACAAACTACCATTTATATTTTTATTCACATACTATTTAATATTTTTATTTATTGATAACACTAAAGTTCGCCTAAATCTATTAAAGAAAAAAAGGAGGAAGATAATCGGTTGAATAATAGAGGAGTAAAAGGGGCTGAACCGATTTGTGTTTCCCTATTTATATAGTGATAAATGATATTGAAATAATCCATTTCAAAATAGATATTGATCAAAAACTATCACTCCATGTTACAGAACCCATTTTTATCAAATTATTAACATCTCGTCGTAACCTACAAATATTTTATTTACGAAAATTCTGGGAATTGGGATTCTGATTCGGAGGGTATAATAATATTTAATGTAAAAAATCGAAATAGATTATTTCAATGTCATTTATTGACAGACCCCTTTTATCAAATTATTAATATCCGCCTGAGACTTGGTTAATACCTTCATATCATCGTAACCTACAACTATTTTATTTACGAAACCTCTTGAAATTGAGACGTTTTCAATCTGGAAGGGAGCAAACTTTGTCTATTTAATTAGGTACTAAAAACACACATGTATCCGTTTGCTTTCCACTTAGGTCTTAAGATAATTTGAGCATAAAATAGAGAAAAAAGGTGGCCTTAAAAATATTGAACCACAGGTGGATCTACGGGAGGGAGAGGGGGGGGGGCTTTCAGGCTGAAGCCCCTTCCAAAATGGCAAAACATAACCATGTTTTACAGAAAAAAATATTAAAAACTATCTCTTCTTAGTATTCTTGTTCCTGTAATTACATTTAACAGGACTTCAAGAACCACTTTAACACCGCTTCATATGGGTAGGTAATTTCTTTCTTTTTATTTCTAATTAATTATTCCTATACGTATATGAAAAGTAATCTTTCGGGCTAAAGCCCCCCTAAAATTATATCCTGGATCCGCTAGTAACGTAACCTACACCCCCAAAATAACGAAATTGTATGGTCTATACCCCAATATTTTTCTCGTTTTTGTGATCAAATTATCTTACGACCTAAGTGGAAAGCAAATGGATACACTAAACCCACATACTCAGGCAGACTACTCAACTATTACTCTCAACACCCATAAAAACCTCATTCACCGATCCCTCTCTTTATCCGATCCACAATACCATGAATATATTATAATAGCCCAACATGGTCAGAAAATAATTTCTATTCAAAGTTGAGCAAAGTTCAAATGGTAAGTGAAAGTTGTGTGTTGCGTACACCTGATTTTTTTTATTATTACATTTATTTTTGTTCATTTCATATATGTTTTGTAAAATTAAAGTGTTTTCTGATTGGGAATTACCACATTTATATATATATATTTATTTATCATATATATATATCTGTGGTGTTTTCTGATTGGGAATTACCACATTTATATATATATATATTTATTTATCATATATATATATATATATATATATAAATGTGGTAATTCCCAATCAGAAAACACTTTAATTTTACATATAAAATTAATTTTAATATATATATATATATATATATATATATATATATATATATATATATATATATATATATATATATATATATATATATATATATATATATATAGCTTTAATTTTATATATATAATTATATGTTATAAATAATAATAATAAAAAGGCTTAGTGAACCCGAAGGTTCGATGCCGACACCACCACTAGCGGATCCAGGATTTATTTTTGGGGGGGGCTTCAGCCCGAAAGGTTTTTTTTTCATAAAAATAACGATAATTACTTTGGAAAAAAAGAAAGAAACTAACTACCTGTATGAAATGGTGTTTAAGTTATTCCTAAAGCCCTTTTAAATGTAATTACACGAATAATAATACTTTAAGAGATACTTTTTTAATATTTTTTTTGATAAAACATGGTTATATTTTACCATTTTGGGGGGGGCTTCAGCCCGAAAGCCCCCCCCCGTAGATCCGCCCGTGGACACCACCAATCGCTTGTTACACACCTCCCTCCACCGTTCGCCGTCCAAACCCAGTCCCTTCAGATCGGCTTTAATGCAATCTTCCCACCTTCGCTTCGGTCTACCCCTCGGACGCTTACCATTCGGCACAGCAAATATTAACCTTTTAGGAATTCTCTCGTTACTAAGCCCAACAACTTTACAAGCCCATTTGATTCGCCGCGATGAAATTACCTCAATTATATTACCCGGATACAGCTCACGCAATTCGGCGTTGTGTAACCGTCTGAACTCTCCGGTTAACTCATCCTTCTTCGGTCCGAATATTCTACGCAATACTTTATTTTCAAAAACCTTAAGACGCTGCTCATCCCTTAATGTAAGCGGCCAAGTTTCGCATCCATAAAGAACTGTAGGCAAGATAATTGTTTTATAGATTCTAATTTTTAAGTTTCGGGACAAGAGGCGCGAACTAAATAGTATATGTTATAAAATAAAAGAATTTTTATAAATAAAAGTATTTTTATTATTACATTTGTTTTTGTTTTGCTTTACAATTTCAATAATATGAATATAATACAATAAATATCAATACATAGGAATTATGAGAAGTATTATCCAGAGTCTTATCAGTGTTGAGGTTATAAATATTGGCAGGTAGCAGTTCAGCTAACCAACAAGCACCTACAACTTTAATAAAAGTCGGTTTCAAATCTCCAATGTTGGTGTGTATGCCAATGAATTATGTAGAGACAAACTGAGTTTAAAAAATATTTGAGTGAGGCAATGGAGACATGCTGATCTTTGCAAATTATGATTAATGAGTTATCAGTTGCACAGGCGGATTTACGGAGGGGGGGGGTCTTTCGGGCTGAAACCCTCCCCCCAAAAAATGGTAAAATATGACCATGTTTTATAGAAAAAAAAATACTAAAAACTATCTTTTAAATTATTATTGTTCGTGTGATTACATTTAATAAGACTCCAAGAATAACTAATACACCATGTCATATGAGTAGTTAGTTTCTTTCTTTTTCTTTTTTAAAATAAGATAGATAGATAGTTTATTTTATTTGTCTAAGGAAATTCCTGTACAAATAAATATAATGGTATAATTAACAATGTTAGATCTTGAGTCTAGTACTTCATTCAAACATAACATTAACAATGTCCACAGCATTAAGTATGACTAATACAATAACAGATTAGTAAACGAGATATATATATATATATATATATATATATATATATATATATATATATATATATATATATACATAACAATTAGTAAAACATTTTTATTTTATTTTATTATTTTTATTTTTATTATTATTTTTATTATTATTTGTTTTTAAATATTCGAGAGGTATAAGACAAATGACAATATAAATAAGAATTAATATATATTATATGATTAACTTTACCACTTAACAGTTCAATGAACAGCCCTGTATGAAATGATACAGTTGGTTTATTTTTTTCGTAGTGTCTATTTTCAGTGTCTCCTCCACACTAGCATCTTCCCTGGATTCAGTGATAAATGCCTTCAAGTACTTATTTCTCGGCTCGTTGAACTTGATACATTGGATCAGAAAATGAGTTACCGGGTCAGTTACAAGGCAGTTGCATGCACCACACACCTCACTGGATTTAATAGTCAAAGTAGCATCTTTTAAGTATATTTTCATAAAATCTTTATTTGCTACTCCGAGACGACTAACGGCTCTTAATTTGTTTAAATTCAGAGCCCTGAACTGAAGATAATCCTCTGGTCCGGTAACATTAAAGGAGCAGATTTTTCTATATCTTGGGTTTGATTTAGAGTTTAACACTCTGTCGATGTCCTTGGATGCGTGATGGTTTCTTATTTTTTCCATGATTCCATCATTTTTAAAAATAATTATCATTATATATATGAAAAAAAATTCTTCGGGCTGAAGCCCCCCCAAAATTAAATCCTGGATCCGCTGGTGATCTGATCTGTTGACAGTTACATCATAGAATATATTTAACTTTAAACAAGTTCGTTTTAAAAAAAATATTGTACTGTGAAATATTAAGTTTATAAATGATATAACCTCTATGATTAAATCACCATATTAAATTTAGATGTTCATAAGATGAAGTAATGTTTACTCACATTTCTACGTATTCATTCACAGAAGACTTTTACAGTATAGACAAAAAAAAAAAAAAAAAATCAGCCTGAAACGTCTTCTTTTAACACTGAAATAAAATAATATTATTTGTAAGCTACGAAAAATAATTCAACGCTTTCAGACAGGATAAAGATTTAATCAAAACCACCTGTTAGATTAGAATGGGCGCAAAGTAGGGATGGTCGACAGTCGATTGTACTATCGATATAGTATATCCAGTGTTGCCAGGTAATGATTATTTTTTTCTTTTAAACTTTTTATAACACCCATATTTTTCGTAGTTATTACTTGCAAAGAAAAACAATATTGTTTTTATTTAATATTATAAATAAACAATAAAATATTTAATGCATTTTAAAAACACGTTTCCTGCTGAATATTTTTTGTCTGTACTGAAAAGTACATTTTTTTTTCAAGGTTTATAACATTAAATGTTTACTATAAGTAAACATTTTCGTTTTTATTTTTCTATCAATGTAAGCAAAAATATTTCTCTAAGATGAGATAAGGATAAAAAATTACTAGAGGTTCATCTAATTTTTATATTATTTAAATTAAATACTACTTAAAACATTTTTTCATCATAATAATATATCCTGGGTTTATTGAAAAAAGTCACTAAAGAACATAGGGCAGACTTCGGAGGAGGGGAAGATGGTCCCAAAAAAAAAAAATGAGAGGGGGTGAGAATATCTTTTGGTCCCTTCCCCAATATTAAGAAGAACAAAATTGAAATCAAAATTTATAACAATTAATTTACACGAATGAATAAAATATTTAAACTAAAATTAATTAAGAAAACAGGAAAAGCCCTTTAGATAGCTAAGGGCTAGAAATAGGTACTCAAGTATTTTACCCTGCCCTATGTTCCTGTTATTGAAATTTTAGTTTATGTTCAAAGATAATTATATGTAGCAACACATCCTAGGATTTTATGATGTATTCATATGGACCCTTCCATTTTTACAAGAAGATTTTATCACATTTACCGTGAAAATTTGAAGCATCGGAAAATTTAGAGTTCATCTCACTGTATCAAGCCTTTAAATAAAAATAAAAATTGAAAATATCCAATTGCTTTGTCAATATGTTTTCAAATATACCCATAATAAAAAAAACTAATATTAATATATTGTATAAATATATGTATATATAAATTCTTTTCTGATATAGTATTGTATTGTTCATTTTACAATAATTATGCTGATTATTGTAATTGCTACAAATAATCATCGTCCGTCTTAGGCATATAATCTCCTTCAATTCAAGTCCATCTATCCACGCCCTCTCCACAAGATCTCGTCATCCTGACCTTTACACCCCTTTTCACAGATCTGCCTCATTTAAACATTCCTTTGCTGTCCGTTCCGCTGCATTCTGGAATTCCATCCCACTAAAAATCCGCCATGTATCATCTCTATCCACATTTAAAACACACCTATTCCAATTCTTCTTCAGAATTCAATCAGAGGATGGCTAAATATTTATTATGTAATAAGGCTTTAATTTTCTTTATACATTTTTTTTCTCTTATTTTTTATTCTGTGTTGAACATGAATTTTCATTGCCACTCACAAAGCATTGTGAGTAGGTATAATTTGTTTTTCTTAACTTCTACTTTTCCTATTCATGAGATTGTATTTCTTTGAAATGTATTTTATTTTATACTTATCTTCGACACACTCCTTTGCATGTGTGTATATATATTTTAGTTTATTTTTTTCTTCTCCTAATCTTTATGTGTATTCACTTAAACATCTTAAGGAACATATGTCAATAATTTATTTACAGTAGTTAATTTTTAAAATTTTTATATTCCATCACTATAATTTCATTTAGTGATTATTATGTTATTGTTTTAGCTCCAATATTGTAATATTGCAACTCTATTACCTAACTGTTTTCGTTAATATATCCTAAGAGCTATCTATATACTTATTTTATTACTTGTATTTTAGTTATTCTTTATTGTAATAAGTCTTTTGGCCAGATTTATTGGTAATTTATATGAAAAATATTGTTACTCTTAAGGGACCTAGTCCCAGAATAAAGATTATTTTCTATTCTATTCTATTTTTTATACATAACTTTCCAGTTTTTTTGGGGGGCAGAAGGGGGAATCCATCGCCCCCTCTCATCAGAATGAAAGTCTGCGTCCTATGCTAAGGAACATTCCATAAAATTGTATCACTATGCACTTTGATGAATTTTCCTCTCAGTGAAATCAGAACATTGTGCACTTATTATAACTGTATGAGATAAATAAAATTATTTGTCATTTTCATGCACTTTCAGTGTTTTTGTATTGTTATTTATTTATTTGGTTATATTTTAGGTGCCGTGTGCAACTTTATAGGTTAGAGGCACCATCTTGATTGTTGATTTACATTTCAATATGTCTTATGTATGTAAAATTTTGGATGTGTATGTTGTTAGTATTTTTGTTTAAAGAACGTGTTGTTACAACTGAATAGGTTATTTCTAATTTACGTTGTGAATTCGTTTATGAGGATGATATTGTTTAAATATGTCTGTAGTAATTGTGTTTTTTCAAAAATTGGAATAGGTGTTTCTGATTTCCAGATTGTATGGCTTGTCGATATCCTAACAGCAGATATGAGGTCCTTGATGAATCTAAGCTCGGACAATTTTCCAAGATGTGAAACATTGTTAAAGCTGTATCGCAGCTGGGACATCTTGGTGGCGAACTTCCGTCGAGTAGATGACCATGCGTGAGCCTGGTGTGCCCTATTCTGAGGCGTGTGATGATAGTCTGCTCCCGTCGGTTTCCTTGAATCTCTGGAAGTGGATTCATGTCATGAAACATTCTTTTCATTTTGTTTGTGATAGGAACCTTTGCCCAACAATATCGCCAGGCCTCTCTACACTGGTTCAAAATTGCGTTATTGTAATCGTATAGCGCTATTTTATTGTCTGGTGCTGGAAGTATGGTGGATGCTTCTTTTGCGGCGCTATCAGCCAGTTCATTGCCTGGTATTCCTATGTGACTGGGGACCCACAAAAATGTTATTGTTTTTTTTGTAATTTGAATAATTTGTATAATTTGGAAGACAATGGGGTTGTTGCATGATTGAAAGTTTTCTATTAGTTTTAGGGCTGAGTAGGAATCACTAATAATTAAAATGTGGTCATTGTTAATTTCGTTGATTATTATATCTAACGCTAAATATATGGCAAAGAGTTCGGAGGATAGGACTGAATAAATGGAGGGTAGAGAGTAGCGGATGGTCTCTGTAGGTAGAACAACGGAACATCCAACATGTTCTGATTTTTTCGACCCATCGGTATAAATGCATGTGTACTTTTCGTAGTTATTTATATGAGCTAAGAAGAGTTGTTTTAGTGCTACTAGTGGGCTATTTAACTTTTTTTTGTTTTTTAATGAAAAATCGAAAAGTGTTCTACTATTTGTCCAAGGAGGTAAAGGGTTTACGTTTGATTTGAACAGCTTTGGAAGTGTGTACGTATTGATTAGTGGCGGGTAGTTGGCAAGGCGAGTTGGTAATTTATACGTCGAGAAGTCAAAGAAGTCTGTAGTTACTTTTAAGCGTCCTAAAAACTTTAACAAAAGAAAGTGTCTGCGTAGTTCTAGCGGCCATTCATCAGCCTCCCAAAGTAGACTGTTAATAGGGCTAGTCCTGAAGGCTCCGGTTGCTCGACGGATCATTGAATGGTGTACTGGATCTAGCTTGTTTAATATTTTCTTTGAGGCATCCCCGTATACTTCGCATCCGTAGTCAATAATCGGCCTTATTAGACATCTGTATAACCTCAACAAGGAAGTTCTATCGCAGCCGTAAGTAGTACCGGAAAGTGATTTTATTAAATTGCACTTCTTTGACAATTTGGATAGTAGTGTTTCGATTTGTAGTTTCCACGTCAGTCTTGAGTCCAACATTACTCCTAGATGTCGAATTGAATCGCGTTTGTTCAAAGGTCGATTTCCAATATGTGCTGTAAGTGGTTGGGTACATCTACGAATTCGACAAAAGTGGATAGCAGTGGATTTAGAAAGACTAAACCTGAAGCCACAACTAGCGGCCCATGTTTCAAGGCTGTTGAGGGACTCTTGTATAACATATTGCCCAAAGTTTACATCGGTAGAGCTGTAATAAATCAGGACGTCGTCAGCGTATAGTGCAACATTCACAGGTTTTGGTATGAACGATTTGATATCGTTAATGGCAATGTTGAATAGGGTTGGGCTTAGAACAGATCCTTGCGGAACACCGTTGTGTAGTTCGAATTTGTTTGAAAAAGTCGAACCAGCACGAACGTTGAAATTCCGATTATTGAGAAAGTTTTGTATAAAAAACAGAATATTGCCCGAGAATCCCCAATCCTGAAGGGATTTTAGAATTTTGTTTCTCCAGCATGAGTCAAATGCACTTTCCAGGTCTAAGAAAACTGCGAAAACATGCTGATTTCTAGTAAACGAAGATTTTATAAAGGAATTAAATTTAAAAAGATTGTGCATTGTTGATTTAGTATAACGGAATCCGCATTGTTCGCTGTCTAGTAGATGCCTTGTCTCTAATTCCCATAAAAGGCGGCGGTTAATTATTTTTTCGGTCACTTTGCAGAGAACTGACGTAAGAGAGATGGGCCTATAATTTTGTACGAGTTTTGGATCTTTATTGGACTTCAGTATAGGGATTACTGTTGCCGATGACCAACTTTTAGGAAAGTCTCTATTTATCCACATATTGTTGAGGAGCGTCAACAACAGGTCAGTTACTCTTGTTGGTAAGCGCTTTATAAATTCAATGTGAATCTGATCTGGACCTGGTGATTTGGAACGAGATGAACTAATACTTTGGTTTAGTTCATCTAATGTAAAGGGTAAATTGTAGGGTTCATTATCAAGGGTAAGATAAGGAGGGAACTGAAGTTCATGAAGTGCCGAAGGATTTTTTGAAATACTAGATAAGTGCTGCCCAAAGGCATTAGCTATTTCCTTAGGCTCGGTAAGAATTTTTCCATTGTAAGCTATCGATCGCGGAATATTGTTAATTTGTCTGCCTTTTATGGCTTTTATTTTATTCCATACTATTTTCGTTGAAATTCCGGTTGAGATGGAAGATATAAATTTTGTCCAGCAATTTCTTTTTGCCTGGTTGATAATCCACCGCGCTTCTGCTCTGGCTTTATGGTAATTGATATGATTACTTAATGATGGACGTGTTTTTAAAATTTTTAAAGCTCTATGCCGTTTCGTCAAAGCAGCACGACATGCGGGTGTCCACCAAGGAACCGTTCTTAAATATTTAGATGGTTTGGTTTTAGGGACCGAGAGGGTAGCAATTTGAACAATTACTGAGGCAAACCTTTCAAGATTTTCTCCGTGAGATGAGGAAATTTCAAAATGTCTAAAGTTATCGCTACAAGCTTTTGTAAAATTCTCCCAATTGGCTTTGTCTATCCTCCATTTCCCGATAGACTGTGGAAGAAACGGGTCAATTTGCAGTGAAAGCAAAAGAGGTAGGTGATCACTACCTGCAAGATCACAATGGAAGTAAGACTGGGGAATTATAGGAAATGAGCGAGAGGCTAAGCAGAGGTCAATAGAAGTCCAGGTTTGGTGGGCTCGGCTATAGAAAGACTGCTCACAGGGGCTGCAGAGTATGAGCGAAAATTCATCTATAAGAGAGTCTATTATTTTACCCCTTGCATCAGTTCGATGATTGATGCCCCAAGTCGGACTGTGAGCGTTCAGATCTCCCATTAAAAGGAATGGAAGAGGAAGTTCGAGTAAAAGATCTCGAAAATCATTATATGTGATATTTTCTGAGGGATGTAGATAAATAGAACATATCGTAAACTGAACTGGAAGATGAACGACAACGGCTACTGCTTCCAATTTGGAGGATAAATTAATAGCAGTATAACTGATGCCTTTCTTAATGGCAAGGGAAACTCCTCCGCTAGCATGAGGAGTACGACGGACTGTTTTGTAAATAGAATTATATAAAGATTTTAAAATAGTTTGGTTTTCTTTTAGATGGGTCTCTTGAAGAGATAAAAGTGAGGGGTTATAATTAGAAATCAACAACTGTAGGTCATTATAGTGACGATATACACCATCACAGTTCCAATTTAAAATAATCATATGATTTAATGTTATAAGTTATAATCTATAACTAATCTATCTATAATTAAAGTTATAATCTATCTAGTTGTAATAACTAGAAAAGTTAAATGTGAGTGTTTTCACTAACAGAAGTGTTTCTAAGGTAATTTTTCAAGCTGTTTATGACTTTAGTAAATCTGCTCTTTAAGCTTTTTGTTGGAAGAGCTGAGTATAAATCTGAAAACATACTAATGATGGAATCGAGGTCATTGGTTAAGTCTAGTGCTGCGATACCGGATCTTTTGTGATTACAATGGTTTCTAAAAATGTGTGTAATTGAATGAAGGAAAGAGGATAGTTTTTGTCAGGTGATTCTACAAGTTTCTTCAAAGGTAGTAATGAATCGGTCAGAGTTTTAGTTTCCGTGGTAATTTGGATGTTAGAGGTATTTCTACTATCGGTTATGTTTTGTAGGCCTTCATTTATCTGCAAGTTACCTTTTTTATCTTGTTCCGGTTCGTTGGGATCATGGTGACTGCTAGAAGGAAGACTTGTTGTTGAGGTAATTGGATTCGTTGATGTATTGTTTTTATTACTTAACTTCTCCTCTAAAACTTCGATTTTCTCAACTAAACCTTCAATAATTGAAGAAAGTTTCCCTATTTGTTGGATTATTTCGATACTAGGTGCTGGAGTGGACACAATCTTAGAAAAGCTGCCCAGAGGAAGAACTGTAGGTGTTTTATTTTCAACTATTCTTTTGGCCACCGGATAGGGTACTCTATCGGTTACCCTTACCTTTTGAATTTCCTTTTCTTTCAGAAATGCAGGACAGTTACGAGACCACGCAGGATGTTGATCAGAACAGTTAACACATTTCAGTGGTTGGCTGCACTGATCTTCGTGTTGAGTAAGCCCACATTTGCCACAGACTTTACGTTGGCATTTCGCCGATACGTGGTTGAATGAGAAGCAATTAAAACATCTTATAGGATTTGGGATATAGGGTCTTACTTTTATGTTTATAAAATTAAGTTTAAGATGATCCGGTAACACGGGCTTCTCGAAAGTTAGGATAATCGATGATGTTGGTACCTTCGTTTCTCCTGACCTTCTAAAAATTCTTTTCACTTCCACGACTCCTTCGTCACGTAGCTCTTCTTTAAGTTCTTGTTCTGAACAGATATTGAACTCAGGACAGGTTATTATTCCTTTTGTGTAATTCAAAGAAGGGTGGAGAGTGAAATTCAAGGCTGAGTTTTCGTATTTCTTGATATTTTGTAGATTAAAAAAATCCTTTTCATTGACCACTTCTAGTAGTACTTTGCCACTTCTTAAAAACTTCACTTTTGTTTGCGGAGCAAAACTTTGAATAAACTTACAAACTTTGAATGGGCTTGTGTTTAGGAAAGTCTTATCTTCATCTGCAAAAGATACTTCGATATATTTTCTTACCCATGATGTTCCTGGCCGTCTTGAGCACATGGAGAAGATATCGGGAGGCTTCGGTTCCTTAGTCCCTGACATTTCACTTTCCAACTATGGTTTTGGAGAGATGGTAGTTTTTTTGGGAATAAGTTTCCAAAATTATAGTTTATGCCTTTCTGTACTTTCGCGTATACGATCTCACTTCCAAAAGATGTTTGTGCTTGAAATATTTTAATTCAAATATCTTTGTATTGTTAAATAAGGTCAATATTCACAAAAAAAAAATACTTAAAAGTTAACCTACATAAAAAATCCACTGTGACTTTTTTTAATAAATCGACAATATATGCAATTTAACTCATGGAGTTCATCCCTGATCACAGGCGAATCTACAGGAGAGGGGCTTTCGGGGTGAAGTCCCCCCCCCTCCCAAAAAAAATTGTAAAATATAACCATGTTTATTAAACCAAAATATTAAAAAATATCTCTTAAAGTATTCTCATTCGTGTAATTAAATTTAATAGGACTTCATTCAAGACCCATTTAAACAGCATTTCATTTAGCTAGTTACTTTCTTTCTTTTTTTTTTTTTTTTGTCGCTATACATATTTGAAAAAAAATCTTTCGGGCTGAAGCCCCCTGGATCCGCAAGTGTCCCTGATAATAGAAAATTCGCATATTCCTGAGATCACAGAATTTTGGTGTTTAGGGGTGTTGATAAATGAAAAAGGTAACCTCCATATATTTATAAAGATGGAAAATATTCCAAGGAAGATTATTAGGAATCAATTCTAATAAAATAAGACTATTTATTTCGAAATGTGAAACAGTAATTTACCATTAATTTCAATAATGATTATGGTTGAATTTCGACCAATGGGCGAACACTAGTTTATATAATAGTACAATTAAAAAATATAGAATTTAAAAAAATACATGGGATAGGAGACGACAGATGTTCAACAATATTTTTCCCATACAGGCCAGAGCATAGAAGAGAGAATTTCTGGGAGAGGAATGTTTCTAAGGGGACTAAAGTTCTAGATATTAGAATAAAATTATTGTACTAAGCCGAAATAATAAACAACTTTAAATATTAAAATCAGCACATAATGACATATGCCTAAGAAACTTAACAAGAATGATTTACACTTAAAGATTTCAAAAAATATACTGCCATCTTCAAAGAGCCAGTCCAGGAAACTGTGTATCACATGCAAATAACCAAAACAGATGTGAGAATTCAGCATGCCAAGAATCGATTCAAGTATCTGTCACATGTATTTGTTTCCACTTGAATTGTAAGATAATTAGAACACAAATTCAAAGATAAATGTGACCTTCAAAAATATTGGGTGGTTTGGCGTGACCTCCACTCCAACATGTAAAAATAATGAGGTTATATAGGCCAAGTAGCCCAATATTTTTTCGATTTTGTGATAAAACTATCTTACCATTCAAGTGGAAGCAAATAGGTATTTATGAGTTTTTAGTATATAATTAAAATTAATTAATTAATTAAATGAGAAAACGACCCAATTCTCATAATTTTCATAGATAAAAAAATTGAAGATATTTTCTTAACATCATGTATACAACAAACATATTAGATAAATAGAATCCATCGCGAGATCTCGCACAGAAAAACTAATTATAGTCATACTTTTCTACAAAAATAATATTAGACACAGTTAAAAACAAATTTATTTCTGTAAATGTAGAATACATATTTAATAATTTAAGAATAATACAACATAAATTGTAACTATGTGAACAAAGAAACAAAATAATTGATTTTGTATTTATTTATAAAAAACGAGCACATAAAAATAATAAAAATAACCGATCGTTTTTCTAATTTTCTAAAAACCGTTTTGATATACAATCCATTCTTTATACAAAAATATATTTATTATTACCTTTTTGTTTGAATTGATAATTAAATATAATTTAACAATAAACAATTTTTAACTCTAAAATTAGAGTTTATAAGTTTTAACATTGCCTAGATTATGAATGTTCATGACATTTAGTTACTGCTGCACTGCGGCGTTGGCAGCAATACTGGGATTGTTAATAACTTCTCCCAGGGACTCGAGGAGTTCCTTCCTGTAGTCGTCAAAGTCACCATCGACTTCATTGATCGTCTGATCTTCTATCACCCAAAGGTTACATTCTGTGTCTCTGATGAGGCGCTCATCGTGAGAAACAATAATCACACCTGAAAAATTTCCATAACGAAATGAAAAATAATGTCTGCTAATGATGGAGAAATAGTTACTCTAGACAATATGGCTGGAAACTTATTCAGGGATTATTTATTGCTGATCTTTTATTAATGTTATAAAAAATGTTTCTAACTTAGGAACACGTATTAAAAGGGATAGGGTTAACAAACATCAATTTAAGCAAAAATGGCCAAAAAAAAAACCAATGTTTAAATTAAAGAAATAAACCTTTTGCTCTATTCAATTTGTACAGGAACTAATAATTTGATTTGATTAGAAAACTTTACATAAGTAATAACAAATAGTACAAAGAGTTATGTAAATTAGAAAATCGAGTGTTTGATATTGATATTGTTAACAAGTTTCAGTCTGTAAAGGATTAAAAAGAATTCTAGGATCTAATTAATGTAATAAAAACGAAGAAGTTTGTTGGAAGTACGGATATTAAAAGCAAACAGTGGTGGTTTATTTTAGTAGCTTATTAAATCCATCAGTTTTAGCAACACTGTTCCTATATGCCCCACCACGTAATGTTAATATGACTCTAGATAGTGAATTTGAATTTATAGAGTTAAAGAAAGTTGTTGTTAAAGCAAAAAATGGGAAAGCCACAGGATACGATAGAGTCTCAGATGAATTTTTTAAAGGTTGCCCAAATGAATTCCTCCTATATCTTCTAAAATTGTTAATGCGATATACAAAAACTCAAATATTCCAAACAATTTTGAACAGACTATAATTTTTCCACTTTCTAAAAAAGATGCCTTAGATGTTGTCCATAATTACAGGGAAATATCTTTTTCGGATTGTATATCTAAACTATTTACTGGTTTGTTGATCAAAAAGCTTTTTTTTATTAATATTATAATAAGGTAATACAGTAATAAGTAAAACCTACCTCCTTTAAATTCAACGATAGCTTCGGCTAACGCATCAATTGATTCAATATCAAGGTTGTTCGTAGGTTCATCCTGAAAAATAAATCACATGTATAACAGAAATTATATTAGGAGATTAAATCATAAGTTAAACATAATATAAATAGATGATATTTTTATTCTAATAAATTATTTATTATATGTACGTGTTGTAATGATTTTTATTTATCGAATAATAAAATTAAAAGAATATATTAAAGTTATATGTAGAGGGGGAAGGACGCAACCACTACTCCCGTGCCTCAGCCTAGTCTTGTTCCAGCCATTGGCCAGGAACGATGCGTTGTCCATCAGTTTCGGAGAGCTCTCGAGGTAACACATCTCTACAGTTATTAGAAAAGTATAGACCGGATGAAGACCACCTTCAGTTGATGGAGCAGCCTACGTTTGGAGCTACCATAAAGAAAGTCCAATCAAACAGAATCTTATACATTCTTTTATACTTGAATTTTATTTTATTATGTTCATAAATATTTTATTTATTAAATATAATATTAAGTATATCGAGGTCAATTAAGCCCTCAGTGTCCATCCAATTTACAAGAATAAATAAAAAATTAATTTTAATTCAATTCTTATATTAACAAGAATATATATGAAATGAAAATAATTTATTATCCTGGGACTTGATATCCCTTTAGAAAAAATTATATTTTTTATTTGGGGTTTTCTACAACTTAAGGAGTCATATTCCCAACAGCCAAAAGCCACCACTCCCTGTCCAGATAATCTCCTTCACGGAGCCCTCTGGCTGCCATGCTTTCCTCCACGTCCTCTATCCATTGCTTCTTCTTTGCCTTCCACGCTTCCTTCTTTCAGGTAGTTATAAATTTTCTTTGGCCAGTTCTCATCCATCCGCATTAAGTGGCCATACCACTTTGATCTTTTGGTCCCGATCAGGTGAAGAATGTTCTTTTGACATCCGGCCTTGTCTCTAATTGCTGCGTTTGGGATCCACTCGATTCTAGATATGCCACAGCTTTTTCTCCAGAAATCCATTTCCATGGAAAGCAACCTATTCTCCGCCTTTTTTGTAATTGTCCAAGCTTCTGAAGCATAGGTGGCTACGCTTTCTACAAAGGAATTGTAGATCTTTTTAGTTTCCAATCTTATTCCTTTACTCCATAAGGTTGCATTTATCGAACTTATTATTCTTTTCCCATTGTATATTTTATGTTCTATGTCAACCTCACTAACTCCCTTTGAAGATAGCCAGTATCCGAGGTAGTTGAATTGTTGGCTGGCATTGAGCGTCATCAATTTCAAGGGACAAATTTGGAGCGTTGAAAACCATGTACTCTGTTTTACTTTTACTGATTTTCAGACCCCATCTGGAATACGTGTCCAGCAACTTCCTCATCATATAGCTCACATCATCCGAATCCGATGCGATTATGTTAAGAAAAAATTATATATACAGAATAAATAAAACATGTCAGTGTGGCCATACATTAAATTTAATTCTAGATCTATAATTAAAACAAATAAACAAAATGGTTTCTGGGGGGTGCATAAAGAGTTCTTTTAAGTGCATTTCTTGATTACTCGGGACGGGAAAGAAACAGGTGCTTAAAAAGAAGATATTTGAAAGAGGACACTGATTGATTTGTCAAACCCAGCTGTTTGGTGGGATGAAATCGGATGGAGGATTAAAATTGTAGGCTCTGTAAGACATGGGAGGGTCGCCAAGTTCTACGTAGCAAGGAAGTGCCGACGGCAGTAGGAGTGGTAAAGTCATTTCAACTCAGCAATATGCTTACCTCTGGAGATTCCAAAGACAAATCGTATTAAATTATTCATTAGACATTTAAGTTTGTGTTCCATTCCTCTTAAGAGTCAGCTATACACCGTACAACCGTAGTCGAAATGGGGGAAAACAAGAGAGGGAACCAGTAGTTGATGGATTTTGAATAAATTGAGTTAGCTTAGATGGTTAAACTGTTTCAGGTTAGAAATAGTAGAATGAGAAATTAGGGAGATGTGTTGTTTCCAGGACTATATAGTTTTAATTTAGAATCTCCCAAAACAATCTAACAATTATTGTCTTTTATATTTTGAATAACTTACAAGAATGAGGACATCTGGAGCTGTTTGACAGAGTTCTGCGAGGGCCACCCTAGCCTTCTGCCCTCCAGACAAATCTTTCATTTTAATGATGTGCGCATGACTGGACAGGCCAAACGTCCCAAGGACTTTCCTGGCTGTCTCATAAGGAAGATTGAAGAGCCTCATCAAATATTCCGCAGGGGTTTCCTCTGCTGTTAAATGCTCTCCTGAATGCTGGTCAAACCTGCCTATATGCTAACAGAACAAATCAAACAATTAGAACTAAAATGTAACTGCGAGAGTTATACTTTTTATAGAATTACTAGCTTAACCCGGCCACGCCCTGCTGTGGCTTAGCCTGGCAAAATGAAATAGAAAGCACATATGAGTAGATTAGGATTATGAGTAGCAAAGGACGTCTGTCATTTTTAAAAAGTTGGGAAACAAATTTGTCAGTAAAATGGCTTCAATTGAAACTAATTCTAATTGTTTTTTTTTCTCATGCTTCAAATTGAATATTCATAATCATCTGAGTAAATACGCTGTCATTCATAATCATCAGAAACAGTCTGAGTTGAACTTATAAAACTAAATTAAAAAATTAGTTAAAAAAACCTAAAATAGTATTGGCCTACATAAGGAGAATCATATAAATTCTTCAAATGATAATTTCAATTACTGTAGTAATTATAAAATTTTCGATTAATCAATAAAAAAAAAAAAAAAAAATGCTTGCCGACGTTCAGTAGTGAGGAAGCAAAAGGAAACGGCCTTTTCTGAAGAGAAAGCAGTAAATGTTTAAAACTCAATAACTCTGCAACAAACCGTCCGATTTCGAACATCGGACGATTCCGTCGATTTCATCGTAACATTTTTCAGCTTGTTTTCGGGAAAGTATGTTATACACATAAATTAAAAGGGTTTCAAGGGGAAGACTTTTGCCAAGTTTCGTTAAAATCGGTAAAGCCGTTTTGGCACTAAAGTTTATAGTGACACATTTTGACACATGAACAGAAAAACATTTACATTTTTATTTTTATTACACATATAAAATTATCGTAAGACA
This sequence comes from Nezara viridula, assembly GCA_928085145.1. NCBI lineage: Eukaryota > Metazoa > Arthropoda > Insecta > Hemiptera > Pentatomidae > Nezara > Nezara viridula. Next base: position 2,445,173 of record OV725081.1, read on the forward strand.
GGAGTACTATGCCAGAAACCTTCCCAGGAGTACGGAACAACTTTCCAAAGTTTCATGGCGATCGGTTGAATGGTTTAGTAATGCACTAAGGACAAACAGACGAACAGACAGACATACATTCATTTTTATATATATACATTATGTTAACATCACTGCTTTTGAATTATACACCCTTATTAAAGCACTACAAACAAAAGCTTCCTCGATTTTCTGATCTTTAATTTAAATTTATACGAATTAGATATATAATTTGACATATTTAGGTAGGTCTGTATTCAACAGATTAAACAAATCATTTTCTGTCTTAGGCCATTCTTCCTTTTCATACAATTTTAAAGTTTCAAATTCCATAAAAACAAAATTTAAGTGTAAACTTTTTTTTCCCACATCAAAGTAGGATTCTGATGATAATGGCTAAAAATCCATTCATAAAGTTCAATAGAAATAGTGGCATCTGATCGTGATTGAATTTAAACGATGCACGTGATGGAAATAAAATACTAATCAGGATAATAAATAAAAAATACTCTAATTCGATCCACAATTAGTTTCATTATAAATTACAAAATTTTTTTCATTATAAATTACAAATTTAGTTTCATAAAAGAGGTCTTTTTAGTATTGAAAAAAAGTTACAAAGGAGCTGAGAATCACTATAAATAAAACATATGTGTGCTGCTGGTGGTGGTGGTAGTGGGGGGGATTCCAGGAACCAATCATAGAAATAGGATTCTTAAGTTCCAGCAATGACCTCAGCCTGGAAACTGAAAGCAGTATACTGCTGGCAACCAATGCCTCTTCAGTATATCAAAACATCTACGAAGAAGGTTTTTGGGCAGTAAAAACAAAAAATAATAATAAAAAAAATCTGGTGCGCGCAACACACAACTTTCACTTACCGATCTACTATGGATAGAAATTATTTTATGGCAATGCTGGGCTATAATAAATTTTTTTGAAGTGCATTTTAAAAGGAGCTAAAGCTTACAGATAACAATTCATTAAGACCATTATAATTAAAAAATGTCTATTTAATATATCGACAACAGGCAATAAAAATCTAGTCACTACATCTGCTTTTATAAACTTCAGAATGACTAACTCCAATCTCAATATTTTTAAATGATGTCATTTTAGTGATATTTTTAGTTGAAAAAGTTATCTATGCAGAATATGAGTAAGAACATGAAAAATGTTCTTAGGAAAGATACTTTATTAAATATCTGTAGAAAAAAAGTTTTTTTAGTCTCAACAATTAAAATAGTATATTTTAAATTTATCCAAATTTTCGCCTCTTCAGGGAAAAAAACTAGAGACCATATCTTTCCTCCTAGTTGTCCGATCTTAACGATTTTTTTTTTTTTGTTTTTTTAGGAAATTCCATAAACTTTTAAAAAACCTAACAATATCCCCCAAAAAGCGTATACTTTTTTAGTTATTCGGAATTTAATTTTACTATCCCTCGTAACTTTTTTTCGAGCTTCTTTTCGTTGAAATATGTAATATAAATAAATTTAAAGGGTGTCGAGAAAATGACTTTAGCGAAGTTTCATTGAAATCGATGCATCCGTTTACTCGTTACAGTCTATAGCAATGCAGGTTTTTCTCCATTTTTTTTTTCTCTTTTATTAACTTATCAAATTCTTTTAAAAGTAATATTTAGCATTTTTTCATTACTTTGAATAATGTAAAATGATTAACTTTTTAAAATAAAACATATTTAAGGTACTTTAGAGGAAGACGTATATGAACATTGGGCATTTAAGCCCTGTAAAGTGACATCAATGGGGATAAGACCTAACTGATATTAAAGACCACTTAATTATACAATGATACACCGAGTTTAATCAAAATCGTAGAGCCATTTTTGAGAAAATTGTGAAAATGTCTTTCAGTGTTGATATAAAGTGGCACTTCTGGTTAGCCGATTTTAAGGAAAAAGTTGCCGTCACATCTAAGGCATATACCTATCTTAAATACGTAATATCAGTCTCGTAGGACTTTTCGTTTTTGAGCTAGACTGCTAACATACAAACACACAGACCATTTTTCGGGACTTGATCATTTCGACTCAGGGTACCTCAAAACGTCTATTTCTGTTGAAAACTCAGATTCAAAAATTTTCTCGATCGCAATACTTACACTTACTATATATTACATATATACGTAAGTGAAAGTAAAAATGACAGTAATTCATATATTATATTTAAAAATTCAACACGATTATTGTGAAACAAACAAATATAATATTTAAAAATAAATTTATATATATGTTTAGACAATTGTAGCATTTTTTTTTTTAGGATTTAGATCCTTCTGGCAAGCTAAAAATGATAAACTTTGAGTAAATATACAATGTTTAAAATGCATAAAATACTTCCATTTTTCTCAAAATTTTTTAATTACTTAAAATGTTAGCTGCGGTTATGGTCCCTGGGTTCCGATATTCATATCGATTTCGGCCGGGATTGTTTCGAATTTTGCCTATCTTACGAAGTTTCTAAAATGGTCATTTATAGATGTGAAGATAAATACAAACGTAAATAATCATTATGTGTGATCGATGGCGGGGACCATAACCGCAGTTAACGTGTTAATATTATTATCCACCCTACCAAGAGGATCCTGCAAAATTGTACTAATCTTAATTGTAATAAGAACATTAAAACTGAAGGTAGATGTAAATATCAAGTAATTCTCAATTTGACCTGAACCTTCTGCAGTTCTTTTGCTAACCATGACAAATAAAAACATGAAGCTCGGAAAAGATTTTGAGGACTTTTACTTAGATTGGTGTGGAAATCAATCAAACCTAATCATTTTCAAAGGCTATGAGAAAAAGATTATTTTAGGTAAAAATTGAACTCTGAACTAAAATAGAGAAACAAGGGAATCATTCAAAAGAATACATTCAAATAAACATTCAAACTTTCACATGAGATAAAACTTAACACACTAAATACAAGATGATCTATATAAAGCCATTATATGATCCTTTCAGTTGAGAGAATGACTAACTCCAATTTCAATATTTTTGATTAATCAATTTTAGTGATATTTCTAGGGGAAAAATAAATAACTTTATTCACAGTCCTATATTTTAACACTGCAATCCATTTACTCGCTGTCTGTACATTATAAATTTCCAACTAGAAATATCAATAAAATGACTTCACTCAAAACTCTTGAAATTGGAGTTAATCATTCTGTCAACTGAAAGGCTCATATGATTCTGATAGAAATCTTTCAACAAGCCTCATTTTTGTTCAATCACCTGTTATTGTTTAAACAACATCACATGTTATTCCGTTTTGAGATTTTATTTCTTTTTTGGATCCCCTTCCCTTCCTAAGGCTATACGGGATTTTCCCGTGCCAGGGAGTGTGGGTGGGGATTTAAAAGACTCCCCTGGCACCGGGAAGCGAACTCATGAATATTTTTTTATCAACTTGTCTCATACATCAGGTTGCCCACTGTTTTGAGGAGTTATTAAAAAATTATATAAATAATAATCAAAATAACAACAATGATACTTAGAAGACTTACAAGCCGATGATTTTTTTTAACCTCCCCTCTGAGTGGGGTGAGATCACCAGTGAGCAGTTTAAGGAACGTAGATTTGCCAACACCATTTGGTCCGACGATGGCAACTCGAGAGCTGAGGTCTATACCAAAATCCACCTGATTGAATAATGGCTTCTGATCAGGATAGGCGAAATCAACATCTAAAAAAGAAGACAAAAATATAATTATTGTGTATATTAGACTTGCTCCCTCTCCCTCCCCCCAAAAAATGAAGAATTTATGTGGCTCAATGGAGAATGGAAAATATTTGTAAAAATAAATAATGTAAATTCAATCCGTACATATATTATTACAGTAAGGATCGAAATCGGTTTTGTACCAAATATAAGCTCTTGTCATGCTCAAATACCATGAATGGGGTACCGTTGGATTCAGAATTTCACGGGGGGTTAGCGAATCGTATTCTCCACTTTTGTTTTTCTTTCTAAAATAAATAAAGTCGATACAAACATTTTGCTAGGCTTCAATACCTGAACAGGGGTAGGTCTGTAGATCGATACGGGACAAATAGGATCAAGAAGATTTTGATGCATACAGCAAGACCCGGATAGTTCTCCCGGAACTATCGGATCCTACGTTTTTAAGTCCAAAAACGTACTATTTTCGAGATAAAGCAAGGCATAGGGTTCGCATCCACACAACCTTACATTAATTGTAGTACTTTCATTGAATACATGTCTCATTTCGTCGACTTGAGGTCTCTATTATCTAGAGGGGAGGAGTTTATATTATTTATCGAGGGTGTTTTTGATCGGCAAGCCATATCATCATCAATTTTTCACCAAATCTCAAGATTGAGCCACCAATTTCGAAGGCTTCCTTCTTCAGACGGACAAAATAGACCAATCATCCCAAAAATTCAGGCAAAAAAGTTATAAAAGAAAACAAACTTTATTTGCGAATAACTAAAAAATTACACACATTTCCCTTGGCTATGCCCATGATTATATAAAAGATTACTTAATTCCCTACAAAAGGAAAAAAAAAATCATTGAAATCGGACAATTTTTAGCAAAGATACAGCTTACTGAAATTTACAAACATGTTGGTTCCAAACAAAAATGAAGATTTAAATTAATTTTTGTTTTCTTGGTCAATTATATTTATTGATAAAGTAACATTTGATTTCTTTATCTTTTGATGGGTTGCATTATTTTCTTTTCTTATTAATCTGGCATTTGATAACAATATGCTGTGCGAATTTTTCGCACGGGCCTACTAGTTATAACATTATAACAACAAAGCTTTTTTTTCCTCTTTCATGCCTTTTCGGTGGCTATACAGGATTTTTCCTGAGCCAAGGGATTTATGCCTGAGTTAAAAGTAGCCTTCGGCAATAGGATTCAAACTCAAAAAGTAATGTGTATTTAACACACCCGTTAGCCTACTCGGCCACCCTGTCCACAAAAAAATAACACTAAAGTATCAATTTTTTTTAGGCATGTTGAACTATTACTGCCTACAATGGGAACTTTTCTTAAAGACTCCCCTATACAGGAGTTTTAACAGTAAAATCCAGAAAGTTATTTAACAATTTGAAATTAATGTATCACAAATGAAAGTAGAATTATTAGTAATTGTAGGTTTATGGTTGACTGTAGTGAATAATTGAAGAGAAGGAAGTAAAGTAAAACTACTTCTTGTAGAGCAGCCCTGATGAAGGCCTGAACTTCGGGCTGAAACGTCGACGAATGTAAAAATAAGTAATGTTATTTATTCACTTCACAATACTTTTTTATTTGATAGCACCCGTTACTATTTTTTGCAACCTCGAATACACACACATTCAAAATGATCGAGGGGTACCCTCCTAGTTATCTTATAAAAAAAAAAACCTTAGCAAACGGATTTATGTCAAAAACCATATCTATCTTAAAAAATCAGAAACAGAGTAAATAAAAAGTGTATAAAAGTATTAAGAACATCCAAATATCAATAGATAATTGAATGTTCTTAATACTTTATTCATTTATTAAAAGAGTACTATTATTTACAATATAAATTCTGAAAAAGTAGTAAAAGTTAATTTATAAAAACATCATATTATAATTTTGTTTTGCTTAATAAAAGCTATTTTCATTTCATTGAATACTTTTGTATCTGTTTATATTTCAATGTTCTTAATATTTTTCTATACTTTTTATTTACTCTGTTTATAATTATCTTAATTTTTGAAGTGAAAACTTCTTTAGGCGCGATTTGCACTTCTTTTTTTTTGGCATCAAGTATCCAATAAAAATAAAATGGCTTAAAGTAATGCTTTAATTATAATTAATACGTAAATTAAAAGAAGTGACTTACTGTGAAGACCAAGGATGGGCGGCTGTAGTGGCGGAGGGTCTGGGAATGAAAACTTGACAATATAATCTTTCGGTTTCTGGAGCAATTCTATCGGCCCGTTATCATCATCCCTCTTCTGTAACTTTGTTTTGTTCTTTTCCTGTTTTCTAGTAAGCGCTTCCTTCTGTTTCTTTTCCTATTGAAATAGATAGAAACATTATAAGCCTTACAATTTACTCAATGAAGATACAATTTTATATTATTTTGATACAATTTTATTTTTTATATTGGATATGAAAAAAAAAGGGTAAATTTGAGCTGCAATAGAATTCAAATGATTAAGGATAAACATAAGATTGAGATAGCTAATTTTAAATAATAACAAAATCTGGTGCGCACATCACAAAACTTTCACTTACCACCCTCTTCTTAGCAGAAATAAGTATTTTCAGAAAAAGGGGTAGTGAAAGCAAAAATTAGTGACGCTAAATTTATTTACAGTGCATTGTAGGTATTTTTATTTGTTTAAATACCTATATATATATACAAATTTAAAATTTTATATCGCTGTATTCTATACAATTAAATATTAAATAAAACCAATGACAGCATTTATGAAAACCGCATAGTTCGATTTGGCTCAAAGTTGGATAAAAGGTAGGTATTTGTAAAAAAATAATGTAGGATCAATTTTATTGAATTCTGTCCATTGCTTTCTCTTATATATGCGCAAACGTGTTTTCCTTGATACGTCTATATCTCTAAAATCGCAAGTTCGATTTGGTTCAAATTTGGAGGGAATTTAGGGATTGATAAACATAAAATGAAATAGGCATCAATTTTATCAAATTCTATCTACTACTAAAAAAAAAATACTTCCACTTTTAGATCAGGAAATGTGTTATTTGATTTGCCTATAGTTTGAAAACGGGGCATTCAATTTGACCCAAACTTTGGAGGAAATTTGGAGAACAGTATAGAAATTACTTAGTATAAATTTCATTGAATTCCATTTAATAATTAAAATCGATATAAATAATTGTTAACAATATAATGGCTGTGAAATGTTGAAGGCACTAATCATATAGCGTGGGATTTAGGTTATTACAATATATTGTAATGGGGTTATAACATTTTAGGTTTTATTAAAAAAATTAATTGATACTGTATTGTTTGGTCGATTCCAAACGTTACTGGCATGATACTCACTGCCCTTATTAGATTTCGTAAATTTAAAGTAATTTTTACTCTGAATTTGTAAACAAAAAAAATGTCTAATTTGTCATAGGGTTTATTTGCACTGAAGTTCAATCAGTTTGTCTTGGTCTCGATTTCCTCCTTAAATATCGAAGTTGTGCGAACTTCACTCATATTTTTATATTCAAGATTAATTAGTTTGTTCTGACTGAAGAGAAGTATTAGTGATACCTGCCAGTCCCTGCTAAGCATAAAGCATATAATGGAAGATTGTACATTACTACAACAAGTCTTTTTAAAAAACAAAATACCCCGTTATAGAAAACTAGCATTAAAAGACTCAGTTAATTCAATAGAAAATATTATAAAACTTTTAAAACAAATACAATTGTCCCATGGAATATAACAATTAATGCAATACATGAAAAGAAACTTTTTTTTTTCCATTTAGAAAGATAAGTTAAAAATAATAACATCATAGCTGAAGGGCATCATAACCAAGTTGTTGATCGCCTAGGGCAAGTCGTAACCTAACCTTGACATAGCAACATGAACAGACTATACTGGTCATTAAATTTATGTTGATTAGTTTAAATAATTATTATTAGCCCATAGTGAGTTCAAACAACTAATTTGTTTTAAATAGAACAATTGTACATTTCTTTATTACAAATAAATAGTTGTTATTAAAAATAAGTATTATGGAAACAAAAAATGTATATCGTAATAATAAAATATAGAAAATCATAAATGTTAGGGCTTACTGCTTGCTTTTTAGACTGTCCATGAGATTTCAATTCCTTCAGTCGTTTTTCCTGTTTCTCGTATTCCTTGATCATTTCTTTCCTTTTCTGAACGTACATTTTCTTGAACATCGAATAATTTCCTTTATAATAATATAACTTGAGAGTATCAAGATGAATTACTTCATTGCAAACATTATCCAAGAAACTCTGGTCGTGAGATACAATAAGAAGTGTCTTCTTCCATCCTTGTAAATAGCTGTCAACATTTTTAATTTTCTCAATATCTTTCGCAATAAACTATGGCAAAAATAATATTAATATACTAGAGCAAAAATTAAAAAAGTGACAAAAATTAGTATTACAATATTATAATATAAATAGAAAATTCAAAATATAAATCTTTAAGTCTCTGAAAGTTCTAAGCACCCCAGGATTCTGAGAATGACTGTTCTATTATAATTTATAGAAATTATTATCTTAAGAGTCATTATGACAGCACAGATTCTTATAACAAATTTACCGATAAGGCAACCAATAGCATAGCAAGAGGCGGTTACACACCCGATCTTTTGTTTGTTCTCGCTTCAGTCTCAACTATTCTCCTTCCAGAAATCGATTGTGTAAAGCCTCCAATGCGATGGCCTCGAGTTCTGTGGGTGAAGAATTTTGTTCGGAGACAGATGATGTCAACTTCGTATAGCAATTAATGCGTCATGTTGGGTTGATGAGAATGGTTCATAGTTTTGGAAGGCCTGGGCCAATCTATAATCGTTCCTGAATAATTCCACTAAATATAACAACATGGTTTCAGAGAAGAGTCGAAGACATTCGCTCAAGGTTAAAGCAGTCGATTTTTGTCTAAAAGTGTTGTGGCTCTATTGGTTTCTGAAACTGCACTGCTGCGATAGACACCACCAATAATAATTCTTATCGCATGATTCTGGACTATGCCAAGTTTTTTGACAGTGGATTAAGAAGCAGTCATCAATAGCCCAATTCCTTACTTCATAAGTCTTACATGTGAGATTAGCGTAGATAGCTAGATAGATAGAAAAAAAAAACACTGTATTCTGGGACTAAGTCCCTTTAGAACAACAAAATTGTACAAAAAAAAAAAAAAAAAGATACTACTTCTGGCTTTAAAGTTTGAAACAATAAATTAAATTTAAAAAGTAAAGAAAACCTTAAGTGAACAAGTTATATACAAACAGATAAAACTATGAACAAAACATTTAAAGCTATATATAATGGTAGAACAGCATAAATTGCTGTAGAACAATTTTAAGAAATAAAGAAGAAGAAGAGACAAAATAAAATAAGTTCTTTTCATAAAAAAAAGATTCATAATTGGTAAAATGGATACTGTCGTGAATAATGAAGAGAAGAATAGTTGGGGTAATCAGTCAAATAAGAAGGCAAAAATAAATGATACTATTTTCAAGTTAATTTATTATTAGCCATATTTACACCAATTTCTAAAAAATGGTGTAAATATGGCTAATAATAAATTAACTTGAAAATAAATAGTTTTCAACCAATTTTTTAAAAATTGGTGTAAATATGGCTAATAATAAATTAACTTGAAAATAAATAGTATAAGAAGAAGTGAGAAATATTGTAAATGATACTATTTATTTTGACATTAGCCGACGTTTCAACCTGAAGTTCAGGCCATCATTAGGGCTAAGAAAAGAACCAGATAACAAAGTATGAGAAACATAAGTAGTGTAGGTAAAAAAAATTAAAGTAAAATTCAGTTGTTAGAATAATGACAATAGTAAGAACAAATAGATAAATGATAATAAGCGGTACAAAGTGTGGAATGATGAAGTAAACATAATCAAAAAAGGTGACATAAGTATTGTATTGTATAGACAACGTATAATATAATATAGAGTTAAAACAGAGCAGAGGGATGAAAGGAAGGAGGAAAGAAACTGAGAAGGCTGAAATAAGAAACAGAATAAGAAAGAAAAAGAAGAAAAAGACCCACCTGACTGCAAGATGTAAGTCGAAGCAATGAGTGTGTTAATACGGGGAGGGGGTGGAGAGAAGGTAAAAAAAAATAGATGTATTGAGTGGCGTCGAAAGTAGGAAATACATATACTATCCCTACCAAAGAACAGTATTATCATATGATTATATGATTGTTATGCAATACATATATATAATGCCAATAGCTAGCAGGTATCTGACTGTTTTTGGAACAGAAATTGGAATAGGTTTTTGAAAGTGGATACGGAGGGGGCATACTGAATTTGGATAGGGGGGAATTCCAGAAGTTGACAGAGCGGGCTACAAAGGAGTTTTGGAATGAGGTAGATCTATGAGAAGAAATGTATAGGTTAGAAGGTCGAGATCTTGTGGTGAGGGAATGGATTGAGGACTTGAATTGGAGCAGGTGGTAGGCATAGGAAGGACGATGATCATTAATAATTTGATAAAGGAATGTGCCAATATTGTCTTCTTAAGGAGAGGAAGAGCAAACCTAACTCAGTGTAGTGGACACGGGAGCGTCTCGGGATTCCATACATTGTGTTATGAAAATATTCTATTTCAAAAGGAAGACAGTATATAAACATAAGCACGTTTATGGGATCAATTGTTACACTGATGGGTCACTTATGACATGCGGATCTGGAGCTGGTTTCTGGATAAGGGATAAACCAGAGGAGGGCGTGTCAATAGCACTTGGAAATTACGCAACAGTGTTTCAATTTGAAATACTGGCAATAACTCACTGTGCTTCAAAAATGCTGCTTGACGGGTTAGTTGGAAGGAGAATAGCAATATTTACAGACAGTCAAGCGGGTATACGAGCACTGGACAACTATACAACTAGATCCAGGGTGGTTGGGGATTGTGTTAGAATTCTCAACAAATTGTCTAGACTTAATAAGGTATACATTGAATGGGTTCCGGGTCACTCTGGAATTCACGGTAATGAAATGTTTGATGAACTAGCCAGACAAGGCTCTCAAACACACCAATAGCTTCGGAACCCATCTGTGGTATTAGTCAGTGTCTGACAATAAACAGAATAGGGGAGATATATGGTGCTGAAAACAAAAGGAACTGGTCTTTGAAAAAGCAGACCCAATCGAGACTGTTTCTGGAAGGAATCTGCCAAAAAAGAACCAACTTACTAATTAATTTGAGCAGGAGCTCACTTAAGAAAATTACAGCAGCATATACAGGGCACTGTAAACTAAATTATCATATGTTCAAACTCCGGCTCACAGAGTCGTCTCTTTGTAGGTACTGTGGACGGGAGGATGAGAGAGTGTATCATGTTACTTGCTGGTGCGATGGGTTTGCTGGCCTAAGATTTCGTTTATTCGGTACTGACAGGGAGAAGGATCCCAAGGCAAACGAACTTATCAGTCCAACAAGCTTGTTACAGTTCATAGAGAGTGCAGGAATCACACTCTAACTGAAGTGACTTCAAACTAGGCGTACAATAGTATGGCCGTAGTGCACTCTTGCCGCAAAAAAAAAAAAAAAGACAGTATATTGAGGATGAAACGGCATATCATATCATCTTTTGGTGCGACAGGTTCTGAGGACTTAGGTTCAGAATATTTGGGAAGGATTGACTGACCGCTCTAGTGAGCTTGTCAATCCAAACACAAAACTGATATGTTTTGTTCATGCTTCTAAATAATTTTTTGAAGTAAACAGTTTTTAGGCTATAGCACACAATAGGCCTGAGTAGGTAGTAGTGCATTATGCCAGCTGTAAAAAAAAAAAAAAAGACAGACTTAATGCATATGTATATTGTCGATTTATTGCATTTTGATACAAGTTAACTTTCAAATATGTTTTTGTGAATTACGGCTTTATTTATAACAGTAGTGCAGACCCCTTTTTGACAAATTATTGACATCTACCTTAAAACTTCATGAATGATTTCATCTTATCGTAACCTACAAATTTTTTATCAACGAAAATTCTCAGAAACGGGGTGCTTTCTCATTAAATCAATTAATTTAATGAGGCAATAAAAAACTTATAAATACCCATTTGTTTTTCACTTGAATGATAAGATAATCTGATCACTAAATTAAAAAAAATAAAATAAAAAAGGTGTCTGACGAAAATATTGGATTCTTTGGCTTATATAACCTCATTATTTTGACATGTTGGGGGTGGAGGTCATGCCAAACCTTTTTTCCTGATAAAATTATCTTATAATTCAAATGGAAAGCAAATGGGTGTTCATGAGTTTTTAGTATATAATCAAATAGACAAAGCTAACTGATCTCCAGATTTAAAATACTCCAATTCTGAGATTATTGTAAATAAAAAAGTTGTAGATTACGATGAGATGAAGCTATTTACGAAGTTTCAGGTGGATGTTAATAATTTGATAAAACGGTGTCTGTACCATGGACTACTTTGTTATATTTCTTTTATCGTTATTTTTATAAGTATTGATTAGCTAGAAAAAATCAACTTGAGTTTTATCAATAAAATAAAATTAGCTAATATTTTAGGTTCGACAAGCTATTGCCTTATGTATATATAAACATATAAGACTTTTTAATAGATTTGTAGCGGCAGCTGGTTCTCATCTCTTGCCACAAAAGGGACTAGTTCACTTACCCGCTACCTAGCAGAGCCATACAAGCTCGCCCGTGCAATGTACCTTAAAGATGTATTTTTATTTCTTATTGTTATATGATAAAATACTCAAATTGTAAATTGAAATATGTAAATACTTTTTATCAATAAAGTTTAACGGCGATAACATATATTAATGAAAGCTTAAAAATAACTGTAATTGTAATGAATCCTGATAGCCGATTTAGTCTTGGCGGAATGAACATAGTAGTTCTGTTTCAAATTGTCATACCTTGGGATCTCCACCCCTTCAGGGTGTAGACCAACACGCAGATGATCAGTATACGCTTTTTGTTCTCTTTAATCTGCTCTTCTTATTTTACACTATCCTTTAACCTTTTATCCTCTTCTCTTACTCCATGCAAGTTTGGACGCCGATTCGTCTGCTCGTATTCCTCTATACTAAGTCAGGAGATTGATCCCTCCGGTTGTGGTAACCATCCTTGCGGAGTGATAAGGTTGATCCCTTACACCGTAGACCGAGAGTGATTGAGTGCTGATTCGCCTTACAGTTAAGGTCATCCTTCTATACATCTTCCTACATACACTCAGACATCTTACCCCTCTATACTGTTTTTTAAGATTTGTCTTCGGCACTTCGAGATGGTCTCATGTGTCCCACCTATATTCCGAGTCAAAGTGGCTCTTCCCCTCTTCCCGCCGCCTATACTTCCTTGGAAATTTCTTATATCAAACGATCAACTCCCAGCACCCTTCCTATATCTACTGTCTCCTCAAGCCGAAACCTTTAGTCCACTCAATAAAAACGAGATCCCGTGATTCTGACCTCTATATTCCATTCCACAGGACAAAAACCTATGAACGTTCCTTCTTAGCCCGCTCCGTCACCTACTGGAATTCTTTGCCACATAACATCCGTCATGCCTCTTCACTGTCAACCTTCAAATACCTCCTTTTCCAATATCTCCTCACATCCCAAACAGACGATTCGCAACCATAAATTTCATTTTATGAACTGAATTTGTGAGAAGTAAATGGTGATGCCTACAGTTTAAGTTTTAACATAAAACAGCAATGATTTTTTACTATTATTTTTACTATTTATTTGTATTTCTCTTCACCTCAGGTTGTGCTTTTTCTTTCATGTATATATAGTTTATATTTTATACTTTTTGTCTCACTGTGTAGCAATATGAGTAAGTACGTATATATAGTTCCTTTTTTACCTTTATACCACAATTATTCCTGAGATTTTATTTTATCTTAGTGTTTGCTTATTATTTTATGAATCACTGTAAATATTATTACATTTTGTATTAAATTATGTTTCTATTAGATAGCCTATTATTTATAAATTGTGCAGTTATGTATATATAGATATGTAATTTCTTTTCTGTCTTTTTTTTTTTTTATCGTAATAATAAGTAAATTTGGAGAAGATTGTATGTTCATTTATATATGTATGTATGTATATATATGTATGTGTGTGTATGTATATATATGTGCGTGTGTTTATATATGTGTATATTTTTTTTTGTTTATTTCTTAGTGGTTACATACTACTTTTTAAATAATGTATATTACGTTAGAATTTTTTTAAGTTAGTTTTTGGCCAGATTGGTATTTTATTTTGTATTAATTCATCTTTGTTATTCTAAGGGGACTTAGTCCCAGAATAAAGTTCTATTTTCTATTCTATTCTATACTGAACACGCAATGCCGATGCCTTCTGGTAAATGTGTATATCCTCTGTTCATATACCTCGACAGAATCATTTATTCCAATTGTTAAAATAAATTATCTTTGTTATACAGGAGTGGATGTTCCTTTTTATTTAGTTGTTCTACATGCCTCATAACTGAAGAACAACAAACCAGATGAGTCAATTCATTTAAATTGTATATCCGACATTTCATATATTCATACTATTTCTTACCACTCAATATCATAAAAGAATTAGATTCTCGAATCCCCAACAGCAGTAAACACCCTCAAAAAAACTTTATCCAGAACCGGGATTTTAAAAAAAAAATTAAAATTAAAATTAAATAACCAAGAGCCCCCAAGAAAAACGGAAGGTTATTTACAATATAGCTAAATGTTAATACAAACAATATAAATATTAAAAGAATTAGCTTACTTATCAAGCCAGATTACAGCATTAAGATCCAAGTGGTTTGTAGGTTCATCAAGAAGTAAAAGTGTAGGCTCGACGAATAAAGCCCTGGCAAGAGAAACTCTCATCCTCCAGCCACCAGAGAAGTTTTTAGTTGCACGATCCTGCATGGACTTTGAAAACCCGAGACCAGCGAGGATCCTCCGGGCTCGCGGTTCTGCTGAATCGGCACCGATAGCTTTCAGTTCTTCATAGACCTAGAGAAAACATTTTAAAATTGATTTTTAAGTATTGAATTTAATACAACAAAAACCATTGAAATATGCCATATAATATTCATTAAAAAATATGATAATACACTGTTCGAGCACGTCAAACACTTTAATATTAATTTTTTAATTATACTGTTTCACAAACTAATATGCTGGCGAAATATATTTATTTACCATGCTATATTTTTAACCATTTAGTAGTATATATTTATACAATGGTATGTAAATATAGAGTGGTCAATCCATTTGAAATCACCCAGACCATGTTGATCGACATTTTTGATTTTCATGTTTTTTTTTACCCGTTATATTTATTTGAGTTTTTTTAACCACTTTCTTTTCTTTTCAGGTGATCTATTGATAAACAAAATGTAGACAAGATACCCATAATTATTCCAGTTTTTATTTTGGTTTGATATCTACAAAATTACCAGATTTATAGACATTTTCCCAAAACATGTTTTCAGCGGAAAAAAAAAAAAAAAAAAAAAAATGGCCACCGAGAAAAAAAAAACGGTGATCCTTAAAATTTTTTAAAACTATAATTTCGAACTCTCAAATAAATATAGATTAATTGGTAAAAAAATTATAAAAATCAAAAAGTCGAGCAACAAAATTAATTCAAATTGGGTGATTTTAAATGGATTGAACTAGTGTAGTTTACAGTAAGATGGAGAGGATTAAGAGATAAAACATCAAGAAAATGACTTTAGCCAAGTTTCTTTGAAATCGATACATTCTTTTAGCTGTTAAAGTCGATAGCAACGTCGGTTTTTAGGCCGCCATCTTGAAAGGAAAAGGCAGATAGTAATATCGATGAAGGAGGTCACCCTCTGGTGACCTCTGACTTTAAATCCAAATTTGAAAAAAAAGCGGTCCAGTAATTTTAGAGAAAATGTGCAGATGACGGCATACGAACAAAAACATTTTTTATTTGTTTTCGAATTCTACGTATCCTGAAACGTAAAACCTCAAATTTTGAGAGGGTGTTAAGTTGTTAAATTTTTTGTTCGATTACAATGTTTTATTATTTAAAATAATAAACCAAAAGGTAGCATAAATAAATAAAAATTATATAAATAAATATCCAGTTGAAATTTAGATTAATGATATTTGTGATTTCAAAATAAGTTTTAATAAAAAGACGAAATTGATTAAGTAAAATATAGTAGTATTTTTCGGGAAATTTCATAAGGAATTAAGTTTAATATAATTTTTTATTTATTTATTATTATTTTAAGGAAATATAAAATAAAGTGTGCTATGTGTAGGTGAAAATTTTTAGATAAATCAAGAATAAATATGATCAGAAAACTGATTTCCGTCATTGAAATGTGTAGCATTCTGATAAGATAACACTGAATATATGGAACAAACATATGGTGTCGAGAGGAACTTTGTGTTTTACAGTACAAATTAACTTTAATCTCCACATATATTATTTCATCAAAGCTAGAGATCAGTTACTTACCAAATAAAAGGTCCAGTCATACTCAAATGCTAAGAATGGGGAATAGTTGGATTCAGGATTTCATCGAAGAGTACTAATACTTTTAGAATTTTTAAAGCTTACCTCTTTTAGTCTTTCCTGCGATTCAAAATCGACTTTATTTTCCAACTCTTTAGCAAGTTTTAACAGTTCAGTTCGTTTTATATCCGCTTTAAGAACAGCTTCAACAGCGGGAGTGTCATCAGATACTACTTCTTGTTCACAGTAGAGTATATCGATTCCAGGTGGAATATCAAATGCTCTGCTCGCAATGTGTCGCAGAAGTGTAGTTTTTCCATGTCTGAAATATAATTTTAGGGGTGGTATAATCTTCAAAGGGTGGTAGTGAGGTTGATATCGAACATAAAATAAATAATGGGAAAAGAATAATAAGTTCGATAAATTCAACCCTATGGAGTAAAGAAATAAGATTAGAAACTAAAAAGAAGATATACCATTCCTTTGTAGAAAGCGTAGCCACTTACGGATCAGAAGTCTGGACACTGACAAAAAAGATGGAAAATAAGTTGCTTTCCATGGAAATGGATTTCTGGAGAAGAAGCTGTGGCATATCCAGAATCGAGCGGATCCCAAACGCAGCAATTAGAGACAAGGTCGGATGTCAAAAGAACATCCTTCACCTGATCGGGACCAAACGGTTAAAGTGGTATGGCCACTTAATGCGGATGGATGAGAACCGCTGGCCAAAGAAAATTTATAACTATATGCCACCTGAAAGAAGGAAGCGTGGAAGGCCAAAGAAGAAATGGATAGAGGACGTGGAGGAAAGCATGGCAGCCAGAGGGCTTCGTGAAGGAGATTGGATGGACAGGGAGCAGTGGCTTTTGGGTGTTGGGGATATGACTCCTTGAGTTGTATAAAACCCAAATAAAAAAAAAAAAAAAAAAAAAAAATATAATTTTAGAAAAAATAATAATCGTGTGATTTTCAAGGAACAAAGCTATACATTAATATTAATAAGTTTTAGCAATCACAAACGATCAATCAAGTCAGCCAACAATCTAATAATTATTAGATTTATTAATAACTACATTGAATCCATTAAGAGGGTTATGGGTTTTGATTGACAGTTTGTAGGTATGAAATGATTATTTGAGTGAACAGCTGGATAAATTTTTAGATATGATGGATGATATTATTCATTGAGTGTTTTGAAACAACTCGAGCTAAAAATACTGGCATTACATACAAATATATAATAATAATAATAATAATAATAAGGCTTAGCGAACCCGAAGGTTCGATGCCGACACCACCAATCGCTTGTTACACACCTCCCTCCACCGTTCGCCGTCCAAACCCAGTCCCTTCAGATCAGCTTTAATGCAATCTTCCCACCTTCGCTTCGGTCTACCCCTCCGACGCTTACCATTCGGCACAGCAAATATTAACCTTTTAGGAATTCTCTCGTTACTAAGCCCAACAACTTTACAAGCCCATTTGATTCGCCGCGATGAAATTACCTCAATTATATTACCCGGATATAGCTCACGCAATTCGGCGTTGTGTAACCGTCTGAACTCTCCGGTTAACTCATCCTTCTTCGGTCCGAATATTCTACGCAATACTTTATTTTCAAAAACCTTAAGACGCTGCTCATCCCTTAATGTAAGCGGCCAAGTTTCGCATCCATAAAGAACTGTAGGCAAGATAATTGTTTTATAGATTCTAATTTTTAAGTTTCGGGACAAGAGGCGCGAACTGAGTAGTTTTGTCACAGAAAAATAACAAGCATTCCCCGCCTTCAGTCTAACTTTAATCTCTTCTTCAATTTCGTTTTTTCTAGTTATCGTAGAACCTAGATACCTAAATTTATCTACCTGTTCAAACATATTACCATCTATATCGATATCACCAGTAGTATCGCCATTTTTGCAGCTAACCATATATTTTGTTTTATCCACGTTTATTTCGAGTCCTAGTTCTTTACCGGCTTTCATTAACGTTAACATACAAATATATAATGTGTTTATTATCTTCATTAATATATGTGTAACAACTTATTCAGCAAACTGCTTTTTAAATTAGATGTTTCAGATTGCTCACTTGAAATCTCTTGAAAAAAATATTTAATTGTATTTTGGTATTATCAAAATTTTGGTGGTTTCATATCGTGTCATAATTTCGTGATCATATAATACAAAAGGTGAGGAAGGGGTGGACCAAAAAAAAATTATTAAGTTCCTGTACTCTGCTAATACAAAATAAAGATTTCACACCAAAAATTTATATTAAATTGGTAATTTTAATTTACTTAGGTGATGCAAGCAGTTATTTTTTAATCTTTACATCTTCCTCTTAAATACATTATATTATATAAAATATTATTTAAATTATATTGCGATATAATTATAATTATTATGAAATAGAAAAGTAAGTAAAATATAACTTAAATGAAAATATTAGAAATAAAAGGCTGAGATTGATGTTCGGCTTATATGAAGCTGGACAAGTTGAATATATATTATGGTTACAAATTGGCAATAAGAATAGTTATAATTATATAATAATACAAATTATCAATACGGTGTGATGTATAATATAGATCTTTAAAGAAATTAAATATTTTTCGGAACAGTGGTTTTGTTAAGTTTATTTTATGTCGATAAAAAATAATTTAATCTGAGCAACGAGTAGTACAATTAAATGAGCAGTTGTAAAATGGGGGTTGATCCGCTGTTAGGCATACAGGAGGTACATAATCTAGTATATATATATAAATCATTATCATTTATTAATGCAAATTATAATTGGATCAAATAAAATATGAATTTACCCATTGGGACCGACCAAACCATATCGTCGTCCATTAGCTATAAGTAAATTAGCATTTACGAACAAATCCTTTCCTTTTGCTGAAATACTGAAATTTTCGACCTAAAATTAAAAAAAAATAAAATAAGATAACTTCTCAAAATAAAATAAAAATAAATATTTAAACTATCAGACTATACACCTTGATGTCGACAGCATTTTCTAGAGCTTGAAGTTGCCCGGCTGATTTCTGGGTTTGTGATACGGTAAAGTTTTCACCAAGTTCACTGTGCCCTTGTCCACCTTTTTTTGTCAAAGCTTCCATCTGTTTCTGATAATCTTGCTAAAAAGCAGGAGATTCAAACATTACTAAAGCGAAAAAATTAGAATGCAAATACTTAAATACTTCATTACATATAAAATCAGTTTTTCAAAAATTTTTATAATAAGATGTAATAAATACGAGAAATAAGTAAATGAGTTTACGTTGATATAAATTATTTACTGATCTGAATGAAAGTAGAATTTTTTTATATTACTTCAGCACATCTGTACTCACCAAACTACTTCAGGCATGCCATTAGCTTGTGATTTTTTAATTTTTTTTTTTTAAATTTAAATTATGTTACAACAAATAAAACCAAAATTTTAAGCAACATTTATTGTAAATAAAATTTATAAGTACAAAAACAAATTGGTGGTTTATAAAACAAAACAACCATAAACAAATACTTTTACACATCAATAATACAATCTTTAGGAGGTAATCCTCACTCGGATGACAATAATCGACTATAATACTCATTGAAAAAATTCTTATAATCAAATCAGTCTTATTATTATCACAATATAGGGTTCATTACAATTTACAAATGAGATCATTTAAATCATAATTGACATTTTCCTGAGTATAAAAATTCAGTATCACATCAGCATTTTTGGTAGCAGCCTTCATTTCGCTGCAACGATTCTTAATAAACAAATTTTTTTTTTGGAGGGTTTCATTCAAACAATAATTAAACTAAAGGTGGTGATACCTCTTTCTTTAGTTTCTTCTTTTCTTTGTGTGTAAGCTTCTTGGCTGGTTCTATAATATAAAAATGAATATAAATATGTGAAATTGTAAAATAAAATAAAATTTAATAATAATGATAACTTTATTGTAACTAACCTGCTGTTACAACTGGCTTTTCTATTACTTCTTTCTCTTCGTCACCTTCACCTTCATATTCAGGTTCATCTTCTTCTAGAATATCCATTTCAACTGGACTTGGAGCTTTAGCAATTTTTGCCTTTTTTGAGTTACTAGCAGTCTTTTTGGATTTTTTCTCTTTTTCAGGAGCTTTACTATCTATTTTCAATTCGCTTACTTTTTCAGTAACAGATTTCACACCCGAATCTTCCTTTTTACCCTGACTCCTTGTCATCCTTGGATTTGGCACAACATATGTTACGTTGAGGTCAGGTGCTTTAGATTCAGTTTCTCCGTTTTCAGGAGGATCATCGATTAGTTCGTTCTTTGTATCAACATCAGACACACCATCATCCATTTTTGTTTCAATTAAATCTGAAGGTGGTTCTGGTGGCAGATCCTCTTCAAGAACTATTTCTTCAGTAACTTCATCTTCTTCTTCAGAAAAGTTAACCTTACCTTTCTGTTTCTTTTTAGACTTCTTATCTGGTATAACAGGTTCATTATCACTATCTTCGATTACATTTGGAATTTCAATATCATTAGTTGCTTCATCATCACTGAGATCCTGACCTTTATTTTTGCCTTTTTTAAGCTTCTTCGTTTGCTTCTTAACTGGTTTAGTTTCTGGTTCGACATCCTTGTCACTATCTTCCTTTGGCACAACAATACCGTTGACAGATTCATCATCGCTCCAGTCCTGATTTTTTCCTTTAGCTTTTTTTTGTTTCTTTGCCTGTTTTTTTGGTTTATTTTCTGGCTCGACTTCTTCTTTATCGCTTTCATCTGGTTTTGGAATATCCAAATCGTCACCACCATCATCTTCACTCCAATCTTGACCTTTTCCTTTTACCTTCTTCTGTTTCTTGGTTTGTTTTTTTGCAGGCTTAGATTCCTGTTCCTCTTCTTTAGCGTTATTAACATCTATGGGTTCATCATCATCACTAAAATCATCATTTTTACTCTTACCTTTTTGTTTCTTCTTAGGAGCAGTTTTAGCTTTGACTTGGGCTTTTTGAATTTCTTCAACTTCTTCATCACTGACATCACCTTTTTTCCCTTTCTTTTTCTTGTTTGCTGCTTTTTTCGGCTTGAGGTTGCTCATTTCATCATCTGACTCAACATCTTCTGTTGCTTTACCTTTTTGTTTCTTTTTACTAGTTTTACTGGTCTCTTCAACATCTAAATCTTCTTTCACAGCTTTGCCCTTCTTTGGTGGCATTGTTCGTATTATATTAAAACGATTAACAAGCAAACAATAATATTAACTGTAGTTAGCTTTTTGACGAAGTTCAAATCACGTGTATTAATCCATACGGTACCAGTAACGACTTGTTAAGTTCTAACATTGATAACATGATTGCTATGTTAAAAATATTTTTAAATAACTAAAAATATGACACTATTATCACAAAAAAATTGAAAACCAACAGTAACTTAACATGTGTTATCTCAAGACTACCCTTAAAGACTAGAACAATTACGAGACGATTTCCTAATAACAGAGAGGTAAAACTGATTAGGTAGGTAGCTCTATGCCAGGTTAGGATTTTATCTGTCCAATATCAACAGTGAAGTTAGCTTAAACACATTTTTTTCAAATTTATATTCAACTGTTGTCAATTTTAACTGTAGGATATCGTCTAATGTCGTTTTTGTCCGTTTTAAAGGGGTTTAAACCCTTTCATTTAGCTAATGCTGGTTTAAAATCTTGGACAGGAGCTGTTAAATATGAAACTTACACTTATTACCCTAGGTAAGATGGAAAGTCCTGAGTTATTGTTACTTTTTAAGATATTTTATATAAAAAGGAATTAATTCTTGATCCAGTATAATTTAATGTAGCTTTTTGGGTAATCTTTAGCTTATCAGTTTAAATGATAATACTCTAGTTACTAACGAAAACTTTTATTTTATTTCATCGCAGCCTAAAAATTGTACAGTTCAACTCCCTTTCTCAATTTTTCACACTAAAGATGGGTCGTAGTGATTGGATTTTGGAATGGTCTGATGGAATTCATGGTTGTTGCACTTTTCATTTGGTGTGGAATGATTTTTGGCAGCTGCCCTTAAGTCAAAAGTTGAAAAAATTCATTGATGCATAATTTTGATTCAGAAGTTTTTTTAAAATAGTTATATAAACAATTTTTATTAATATATGTTCAAAAAGATTGAGTATTATTTATTTATTTTTTATGTTCTATGCTTTGTAGCTGTCATTTCTTAGTTTACAAATTATATATTGACTAACTCAAGTGAGAAACGACTTCCCTAGACCGCCCTGTATTTGTTATTATCATTATTTAACTTTAATTCTAATTTATTAAATTACATCATGAACATTTTGAAGTATCTACTCATGCTGTGAAGTATGTTTCTTCGATATTATTACTTACACAAAATAATATATACTTCTTTTTCTATAAAAATTATAGATACTTGTGATTTACGGTGTCGCCATGGAATCTAACTTCTTATCTCCGGTAACCTCTCCTTATCACTTGTCTCTGCTTAGTTATTCATTAAAAAGAAAAAATCATGAAGAAACAGTGCCCCCTGAATAATGGATGTTTAACGGAGTTTGTCAAGAAACAGACGAGTGTTTCATTGTAAAAATAAAAAAGACAGAAAAGCAACAACTGTATTAAAAATAATATAGAAGAGAGAACCACCGTAGAAGAGGAAAGGATGCAACTCCCAACAACTAAATGAAATCAACTACAACCATTTCCAGATGTATCACCGGTATAACTTTGTCGGTTCTTGAAGTGGGATCTATACTCAATTGATAGAACAATTACAGCGCTCAGCTAAGTTGAGGAATAAAAAACACCAAGGAACTCTTGAGGCAACTCCTCGATTCATATTTTTGTGGTGGCAGGTCCACAGAGAAGAGAACCTCTGTCTATTTTGTTTTCCAAAATAAATAAAATCTTGTAAAATAAAAATGTTTTGTTATTGTTAAAATTGTTTTTGTGTATTTGAATTTCCATTATCAGGTTATTATCAGTGTTCAGGTTATAAGCAATGGCAGATAGCAGTACATGGCAACCCGCAAAATCACAAGTACCAAAATTAAATAAAGTATCTTTCCTATTTAAACGCATACTTGAAAATGGATTTCATTTTTAAAATCTATTTATAGGCCTGGAGAAGAAAAGGATCCTCCATATGAGCCCACTAAACTTTTAATGGTTCAAAGAATAAGACCTTTCAGAGGTAATCCAAAAAATCACAAGAAGATTTTGTACCGGATAGGATTGGATGGAAAGGTATATTACTTTCATTTTGTTTTATACATACAGTCCTATCATGATTATCCAAATTGATAAAAAATAAAAATATGATTTTATTAGAACACACACAAGTGACTGGTAGAAAAACAAAATTTAATATTAGTGAAAAATATAAGAAAAGTAAATTAAAACTTCATTTTAAAAAATCTTTTTACTAAAAATATTAATCTGGTTACATTATTAAGTCTTTAGACAGAATTAAAATCATTTTCCCACTTTTTAATTTTTTCCTGCTTAAATTTTTGAAACAACTTCCTGTCCTACAGTTTCCTTTAACAATACTCCACTTATCCCTGTTGAGCAAATCCGATACCTAGGACTCCACCTGGACAAACGACTAACTTGGAATCCTCATACTAGACTGAAACGACAAGAAACCGCTCGACGTTTCCGATTACATCAGCACTTACTAGAAAAACGCTCTAAACTTCCCATTAATTACAAAAGACTCATATACTTGACTATAATAAGACCTATTTGGACTTACGGAGTTGAGCTATGGGGCTCCACTAAACCATCGAATTCCTCTCGCATCCAATCCTTACAATCCAAAATCCTTCATAAAATCCTCAATGCTCCTTACTTTGTCACTAATAAAATTATCCATAAAGATCTTAATGTTCCTTATGTTTCAGATCTGGCCCAATATAGATACCTATCCTTCCATAATAAACTTCAGAATCATCCCAACCCTCTCATTTCTAACCTTGCTTCCTCTTCAATTCCTGATAACTCTCCGAGGCGTCTGAAAAAAGATGGCCCTGTGATCTCCTAATGTAGTCATATCATTAAAGTGCTACCATTGGGTAGTTACTCAGCAAGTGTATTCATGTCATTATAACTATTATGTCCAAATTTACTTGATGTATTTATGTAATACAGTTGTAAATGTCATAAGAAATAAAAAAAAAAAAAAAAAAAAAAAAAAAAATTTGAAATCATAAATAAATCAGTCCTATCTAATATTAACTATTTTCAGAAATTTGACCAATCAAATTACTAAATGTTTAAGTATTGGTTGTGTGAATAAGTTTCTGCAGTTTTGTTTTCTAGAGAATTTTCGTTTACCTTCGTGCATCCGGCAACACTGAAGCCAACTTCAAGAGCTTATACTCAGCACTCAGATTATCAGTCTGTTTTAAATCCTTAAAGCGTATACAACATTGTTCATCTCTTCAAACATGGAAAATTTTGTTCCAAAAACTGATTTTTGCGGAATATTTTATAATACCATTTTTTTAAAAAGAAAACTGCAGCTGAAGATCATAGAAGCAATTATGCTCTATCTGAAAGAACATACAGAGAATGATTTATATGTTTTAATAACAATGATTATGATCTTTGAGATAATGACCAGACACTACCTAAAATAAAGAGCTACGTTAGCCCCAAAACCATCACAGGAGATCTCTATAGACTACAACTGATGTGTTTTAGTCAAGCCCTGAAGCAAAAGCGCCCGCAACCTGATCAGAGACACGATAATTTTTTTTTTTCTTTTTGGGAGGTCTTATGTTGCAAACGCGGTTAAACTTTATTTTGAAATGAGAGATTCTGACCCACAGCCTGGCTTCCATTCTTATGACAAAACTAAAAAATGGATCGATGACTTGATTTCCTCAAAAGGCATTTCTTTTATGTTACTTGAAAGATAAGAGAAAGTAGTGGCTAGCGATGGACAATAATTTGAATGATCTGCGTCTGACCATTTTTTATAAATAATATTTTAATTTTTATCAAAAACAGGCGGGAACTTATTCACACACTGATCCTGAAAAAGTTAATTTATAACAAATTTTGTTTACTTCCTAAGGATTCAATTTGGTTTCATATAACTCAATTTATTTTAAATAAATTTATTGAAATGGTCTTATGGAACATTTCAAAGAGATTATCAGTTTTCTTAAAATTTAGATTATATTTAAATATTTTTGGTTGTTTTATTTTTAGTGTGGAGAAATCGCTATTGTAAAAAATATTCCAGAAATTTGTAGCATGCTATACAAGATTAAACATATTATAAAAGTAACACCAATCAGGACACCCAATGGCCTTCCTGAATCTGACGATCTCGGTGCCGGTTATCTGAAACCCAACGGAGAGTTTATCGTTTCAAAGAGGCTCAATCCTGATCCAGAAAGACTGCGGCTAACAGAAGAATTTCAAACTGACCCGGCCAGGCTTGATGCTGATACATTAATTAAAGATACCAGAATGAAATGGATTAATCCATGGAATTAGTTTGTTAAGTATTTGTAAATAAATGTTTTGTCATTTTTTAATAGTAAATATATTTTTAACATAATTATTGTTAAAACATATTAACCCCTATTCTCTGGCTGAAATTAAAAACAAAAAATTTAATTGTTATGAAAAAGCCTAACGAAATCAATTATAGTTTCACTCATGCATAATAAAAGTCTATCATTTTAGGTAAAATAATATATGATAATTTTGAGTATCATTCCTAGCAAGGCTATGAATCAATGGCAAAATTTTATGTCACAGGGATCATCCTGTGACATCAGTTCCAAAAAGAAAACAACACTGAAAATTATTTCACAATGGTTTATTCTTTCCAAACAATTATACATCTAAAGTAACATTACTTTCCTAGTTACAAAGAAAAATAAATAAAAGGTGATTCCAATTATTGGACTAAACTTTTTTTTTAATCATTAGTAATATGCTAAAAAAAATAGCATTACTTCAGTAACACATTCAAAATTTAAAAACCAAACAAACGATATAACATTTGGAGTAGAACATATAAAAAAAAACGGAGACCATATCTTTGCTCCTAATTGTCCGATTTTTTTTTTTGTTTTTAGGAAATTTCGTAAACTTTTAAAAAACAATACAATATCGACAAAAAGTGTATACTTTTTGAGTTATTCGGAATTAAATTTTACCATCCCTCGTAACTTTTTTTCCAGCTTCTTTTCGTTGAAGTATGTTATATAGATAAATTTAAAGGGCGTAGAGAAAATGACTTTAGCGAAGTTTCATTGAAATCGGTACATTCGTTTAGGCGCTACAGTCTGTAGCAATGCAGATTTTTCGGCCGTCATTTTGAAAGTAAAAGGCGGATAATAATGTCGTTGAAGGAGGATCATCCTTGGGAGACCTCTAATTTTAAATCCAAATTTGAAAAAAATCCATCCAATAGTTTCGGAGAAAATGCGCAAACGACGGATACGCAAACAAATTTTTATTCGTTTTTCGAATTCTACGCATCCTGAAACGTGAAACCTCAAATTTTGAGGTTTAAGTTTTTGAATTTTTTGGTCGATCACAATGGTTCATTATTGAAAATAACAAACCAAAAGAAAAAAAAGCCTAATGTTTTTTTTATTTTTCTTGAAAAGTAAGATTTCTAATCTTGTTCTTTTCTTTATTTTTTGGTCAGATAAAAAATTTCATTTTTAAAATTATAAACAAAATTGTATTTTCTAACTGAGCATTTAGATGTCAACTTATTTAGATATCCTAATTTAAGTAATACCAAATGATTCCCTTAGATACCAAAAAATTAATTACTCAAGCTAAAGGTATTTCGCTGATACTGCCCACAGCAGCGACTGCTGCCAGTTGAGCACTGCGTTAGTAGAATAAATAGGAAAGAATATTTTTCATTGGCACTGCTCGATAGTCTAGGCATGATGTCATTTCCATACTGCCCACTGCTCCCAAAGTAGTGAAGCTGTTGGCAGTACAACGATTCTAGGTTATGTTATCATATCGGAGAATAATTTTGATAATAACAGTCACATTTAACTTCTTTTTCTTATTGAGCTAAAATTACATAAAAAATTGAGAAGGAGTTAATTGGGGGGTGCGGTAAAATAAATACTAAATTAAAATATAGTAATTATTTAATTTTTGCTGACGTTAAGACCCACTTTGCAGGTCGTCTTCAGGGCTACAAAAGATACAAAACATGCTGAAAATAAAATAAATGAATATAAGTAGATATAAAATAAGAAGAAGTTGTCAGATACAGAAATAAAAAGATGATATCAGAGATATAGTGGGTGACAGTGTAGTTAAAATATTAAGTATTATATATGTAGAAGATACAAACAAATGGAAAATAAGTATGAATAAAAATAAAAATAAAGGAGAATATAGCATGTAAGTTAAAAGTAAACAGATTGCGATAAAACATAAGGAATAAGTATATCTTTTATTGCAATCTGTTTACTTTTAACTTACATGCTATACTCTCCTTTATTTTAATTTTTATTCATACTTATTTTCCATTTGTTTGTATCTTCTACATATATAATACTTGATATTTTAACTACACTATCACCCACTATATCTCTGATATCATCTTTTTATTTCTGTGTCTGACAACTTCTTATTTTATATCTACTTATATTCATTTATTTTATTTTCAGCATGTTTTGTATCTTTTGTAGCCCTGAAGACGACCTGCAAAGTGGGTCTTAACGTCAGCAAAAATTAAATAATTACTATATTTTAATTTAGTATTTATTTGACCGCATCCCCTGATTAACTCCTTCTCATATTATATCAACGGTCAACCATCTCTACATCATACATAAAAAATTGTTAAAATTAAAAAAAAAAACTATAGGAAAACATTTTGGTAGGATTAATGTAATAACCATATTTTATTGAGGGATTCAAATATCTCTATATCCAAACATTAAGAAATCAATTTGTCTTTTTTTTTACTTTCACTTATATATATATGTAATATCTCTGTAGGGAAAGTATTGAGATTGTGAACATTTTCGAATCTGAGTTTTTAGGTCCCGCAACCGAAATAGATGTTTTTAGGTCCCCGGAATATATGTGAACAATCTAGCTCAAAAACGATAAGTCCCATGCAACTGAAATTGTGTATTTAGGGTTTCTACATTCCAGGAATGTTATAGCAATTTTTTCGACATAATCTGCTAACTAAAAGTGCCACTCGATATAATTGATTTTACATATTTTTACGACAACGGCCCTAACGATTTTGATTAAACTCATTGTATCGATATATTATAAAGTGATTTTTAGTTTAAGGTAGATCCAATTCTCATTGATGTTCTCTAACAGAGCTTAAATGCCGAATTTTCAAAATTTCTTCATCTAAAGTACCTTTAATTTTGTTTATTTAAGGTATATATATATATTAGAACTACTAATATAAAATAGATAAATGCAATTTATGAACGAATTCAATAAATAACTAAAGGAGAAATAAGGGTTAGTACTCTTGGATAGATGGATCCAATAGAAACTGTTTAAGCGTAAATAGCCAACTTTTCCTGATACCCCTCCATTTAAAATTATTCACGTCTGCATAAAGCTGTTCTATTGTTAGTTTAATTGATAAAATTAGTTTCTTCTACTCCTAATTTTTAAAAAGATTTTCATGCTAAATGGTGAGGCTATATATCTACTAATATTAACTCTTTTTTTAAAAAACATTTTAGGTAAAGCTCAGAATTTTGACTAAAAATCCACTTTTACTTTTTTTATGACGTGATTTTAAACAAAATCCTATTTTACCAGGATTTACTTTTAGTTCTTAGTGATAATAAAATGATTTAAACTAGGATGCATAAAGCAACAGGAGTTGGTGAATCGTTTCAGCGAAATACACAAGAATTAACGGTTGGCAGTCACTGCCTTGTGCAGTGCTGGTGAAATACTACCTAAAGTGAGCCTTATTATTAAGCATACTTAATTCATTCCTTCTGGTAATATTACCGTTTATGGCAACTTTTTAGTTTATTAAATATATTATTGACAAAATAATTAAGCCGATAACTAACATTTTATTTTCAGAAAAACAATTCAGATAATTAATATCAAAATAATATTTATAATCATAATATGCATCATTTACAATATTATAAATTTTAAAACAATTCAACACTACCCTAATCTATAGTTGAAAATAGAATTAATAACAATATTTTTTTTAAAGGAATGAGATGGTCCGGAGTGGCGGTCATAAAAAGGCTAAATAGTGGTAAAACTATTTTTATTAAAAGCCGACGTTTCGACTTTATAGGTCTTCTTCAGGGAGGTGTGTTCAGCTAGGAGTTTAAATCGGCTTTTAATAAAAGTAGTTTTGCCACTATTTAGCCTTTTTATGACCGCCACCCCGGACCATCTCCTTCCTTTATAATGCAACTGTCAACTATTAAATATTCAATATTTTTTTTAAATTCTTAAAACCAAAGGAACTTACATTAATTAAGAGATAAATAAATTGAAGTAAATTGTTTACTTAGATATATAAATATCTTTCAACTGTTTTTATTGATGTGAAATAGATGCAATAGAGCCGCATCCAGATAACTGCAAAGAAATAATCCAAGGCAGGTATATTCAGGCGGCTATGGACCTAAAAAGTTTATAAAAACAAAAGACAAAATAAAAAAATCGAAACCATCACAATTTGACCAAAGTAGGTAATTAACCTGAAAAATAATTTGCCCTTCTAGCTCAGACCACATAGGGATGTTAAACTAATTTGTTATTTCAATATTTCAATATAAATATTTATGTAAAAATTATGTTTATTTTTTTTTAAATAACCGATTCAATTGAACATAATATGCAATTTCCTTTGGCTGGATATAATAAAAGACAAATATGGAAATATCAATACAAAATATGATACACTTATAACATATTTCATTGAATAAAAAATAAAAAGAATACAGTTACAATATAATGACAATTACTATTGTATCTAATTAATATTCTTTTATACTAAATAAGGCCAAAAGATAAAGCTCGGTTGATCGACGTATAATAATATTCAAAAATCTAATTCAATAATGGTTTTAAAGTACCTAACAAATATTTTATTGTCGAAAAAATTCCTCTAAAATGTTAGAATGATATAAATAGTGTAGCAAACATATATTTATAAATATATCTTTAAATTTCATTTTATGAAAAAGTAAAATCACAGTTAAATTCATGATATATAAATGCAACAATTTCAATATTATAACAACATTAAGTAATACAAACAGCTTTGGTTAAACAGTAAATTATCTAAATACTGCTTCTTGGTAATATCTATTATAACAATTGAAATTCTTAAAACATATTTGTAATTAATAAATATCTAATCATGCAATGCTATATCAATCGTTATAAATACTATCCACTATGAAAGTTATTAAATAATATCAGAATATTAATCACTTTGGCCTCTACCTACATAATTTTATCAAATCAGCAGTGAATGAAAATTATTTATACTTAGAACACATATTGATAAACATAAACTTCACTTCTTTTTTACTTTCACTTACGTATATATGCAATATATAGTAAGGGTAAGTATTGTTTTCATTAATATAAATAGTATTTATTTTTTAATCGATAGCAGTAATATAATCTAATAGCATCGAAAGAATTATTCCTTCTTTTCAACAATAGAGCTAAGTCCTTTTTTTGTTTCTGTCAGGGTAAAATGAAATCAATGTATTGACCATTATTTAGTATGATCTGTTCCCATCTTTCCACTAACTGTGTAATGACATGTTTATAAAGCATCTGGGGTTCATTGTCAAAAATTGATCTAACTGATTTTTGATGTACCGTTCATTTTGAAATTTTGTTTAATTCATGACATTCTGCAGACCAAAATAGTTGGTAGTTGCTTGGAGCTGGGTCTGGTGAATAGAGAAGTAACCAGGAAATGCATGTTTTCAAGTTGACTTTACAAAGTTCATTTCAATTAATTTTGATGGACCAGAGCATGGAGTGTCATAGATGTCAAAATTTCCTGAACGAAATTTGGCAAACCAATTTTAACATGTGTATTCATTCGGTTAAGGCATTGTCCCCATAAACATTTCAATTTTTTTTTTTTATCAACTTCTGCAGCACACTTATCTTTTCAAAATAATAGACTGAATAAAAAAAAAAATTACTGTTTCATTGAATGCATAAATCCTAAGAACTGCAAACATGTTAATTTTATTTATTGTTTACCAAAAATGTATGATCTATTGAACACTAATCTAAGCATATTTGTCAACAACAAACTGGCTCAATAACGTACTAATTAAAAAGTTTTTGTTGAAAAAAATCTTGTTCAGCTGTCAAAGCGGCTCGTGAAACCAACAAAACTAAGGTGTCCTTTAAGAGCGAACCATGTGGTGTTGGTCTCAAAATTGTCTAATAATGATACATCCTTAGAAAAGAAGAAAGGGTCAGGGCGACCATCACTGGAGATTGATGAGGTTCTTCAGCAAGCTGTAGGATCAAATCCATCCACAAGTACTCGTGATCTTGCCAAGAAGTGTGGAGTGTAAAGACATTGTGTGTTGCCATCTATTAGTCAACTTCTGTTCCAGCAAGACAATACTTCTTGACAGACCAAGAAAATATTTAAAAATCTTGTTGGTATCAAACTTCTTCCACACTCACCATACAGTCCAAATCTTATTCCATCAGATTTTTATTTGTTTTGATTCATGGCCTACATCTTGAAAGAAACAATTGCCACAAACAGTCCATCCAAAATCCTATGATTCAATTCGGCAAAGGGTGAGGATGGTAGTGAAGGAGGAAACAAAAAATATGCACAAAGACAAGGTGGAAGGGAGACGTTATGGATGTTTGGTGGAAAACCCAATCCCAGCAGACCTACCAAGAAGAGATGCAGTAGCCTGCTTCCGCCTGGCCAATGGTTACGACTATCTGCAGAGTCATCTTCACAAGATAGGTGTGGCTGAGGATCCTAGGTGTAAATTGTGTGAACAAACGGATATTAAGAATCAAACATATGAAAATGATTATATAAAAAAATCAAACTTATATTGGGCAGCAAGATGTCGGATGGTTGAATGGCCAATGACTATGGCATAGGAAAAAAAAAATCTTGAAAGAAACAAAAGTTAATATTTTTGACAAAGTCGAAACAGTGATACCTGCATGGGATCAAGCAACTGGCCATAATATGGGAAAGGACAGTGCACAACAATGAGTTATATTTTGAATATTAATTTTATGTTACATTAAAGAAAAATATATATTAATTTTTTGTTGAAAAACAGTAATTTTTTTTTATACAGCGAAATATGATGACAATGAATGATATTTTCTTCAAGTTCTACTATAGAAAACATATTAATAATCTTATTATAACAAGAGTTTACAGAAATGGTTCGTGATATATTAAAAATAAACAGAAAAACCAAAAGGACTTATTGTCAATCGAATAGATCTAAGAAGTGAGATGGCCAAGTGGGAACTTGAAAAATTGCAAAGAATATCACAGCTTTAAGTCTCATAAATAGCAGAAAATAATTCCAAAATTCAACCAAATTTCCAAAAAGGAATTCAATTCTTTTTAAGATCCGAGCTTTTCTGAAGATGAAATTCTCAAACTTGTCATTGGAAGAATTATGTATAATAGAAGCCAAGAGAGATATTTTCATAAAAAATTAATTAGATTTGTCCTTATATTGACAACCCCCAAAAAATGGAATATATAAAACCATTTATCAACAAGTTATACTCAATAAATTCATTATTTAGATTTCCTATAGCATATACTCGTCAATTTGACCACAACATTTAACAACTCAAGTACCTTATTAGAGTACAAAAATAATGTAGAAAAAGAAAAAAAAAAATTCTAAAGATTATATGCTAAATCTACATAAAACATTACTTTAAAAATAACTTACATCTAGAGCTATGTTTTACAAAAACTTGATATATTTAAATCCGTCCTCGTATTTCAATATAATTTAAAGCATCTGATAAAACTGGTGACAAAAATCACCGTAAGTATAGAAAATATTATGACAAGGAAAAATTTTCTAAATATTTAATAACAGTTTGCTTACAAGCATAACATATAAGTTTAGAAAACACACAAAATAACTATCTTCTGAAAGAAATATGAAAACATAACATAAACAAAACAAAATAGTTTAAGACACCTATAATATCTAAATCTATTATAAAATGCTTGTAAGTTTTTGAACTATATAAAATAATTTTATCAATTATGAGATAATATATATATGTAATCATTAAAATTACTACTATAAAAGTAAGGATATATAATAATTTAATAATCTAAATAGAAATAGATAATAGATATAATGTTTGGTAATTTTATAACAAAATGAAACTTTTTATCATATATAGAGAAACCTCTTTTAACAAATACAAGTTCAAGCTCAACAAATACTAAAGTAGTTCTTCTAACACAAGACTAACAACACTAAATGTAAAAATGAATGAATGAAATAAAATTAATAAATTATTCCTAAAACATGTCATTAACTGTTATAATATCAATGTTATATCTTAGAACAAGTGGCTTTTCAGAGGAGTTATTTTAAAGTTTAATAACATAATAAAATTTATTATAAATAAATATTAAGCCCCCAATTGAACTTTTTGTTAATAAATATTTTAGATAGATCCTATAAAATAAAACAGAGTAAATATTTCATAATGTACTAAAGACAACTTCTCTTATCTAGCTGCTAAATATTGAATTGAAGATATGAGATATTGCAGGTATATAAAACTCTTTTTCGGCATTCTGAAAACTAAAAATTGCTCATTTTTGAGGTATTTAATTGTTTAAAGGATACTCTCAAGAAAAATATTAAAACAACTCTGAAGCAATTAAATTAACAAAATAGAAACAGTCATAAAAATATATTCAATGGAAGACAGAAGAGAAGCAAAACAGCTAAACATAGAATAAATCAAGCGTTGAAGATAGCTCTCGCTGTAAATACAAAACAGAAAATCAAAACACGTAGCACGTCCTTTAAGACATACCCTGAACTGGAGGACATCAGGAAGCAGATTTAGCCAAACCTCACCAACTTGACGACGGAGTACTAAGGTGTGGTTTACGGGAAGTCTAGAAAAATATAATTGCATAATAAGGCAGATGAAAAATAACCTTCTAAATAACTACCACCAAACACCTAGGATTCACAGACCGATTAAAACTGACAAAGATAATCCCATGTCGACCAATAATTGACAGAAAAAAATAGGAAATTATCGCTCTTGACATCTCTCCGAAGCTAGTCTGCCTTGTCAGAATGACCTTGAAGTTTACTTAGTGTACGGCGAGAGTGTCTGCAGATACTTCTAAGTGTTTCCATAGCAACAAGGGACTCGGACAAGGTGATTGTTTAGCATGCCTGCTGTTTAATGTTGCGTTGGAATGTGCGATATGAGTTGGGAATCCAAATAGGGGAGACAATTTTCAACAAATCATGTCGAATTCTACCCTATTCTGATGATTTAGATGCCATAGGATAAAGTTTTCTGAGTATGGAGAGCGCCTTCCTAAATCTGCAAAAGCAGCTGTTGAATTTGGATTGCAGGTGAACGAGTCCAAAACAAAGTATATGCTCTGCAATCCTAAAAGAGGAGAATATCTAAGAGGAAGAGAAAAAATCGTAGACTTCAACTTCGAATCTGTTGAGAAATTCATTTATCTTGGGAAAATGTTGAACTCAACCAATAATATGCAACCAGAGATTCAGCGGTGGATCATGGCAGCTAATAGATGCTATTTTGGAGGAGGGGTGGCCAAATGGGCTAACGCATGTGTACAGCACCGCGAGTTGCCCTGAATATGAGATTGAAAAAAGTACGAGTTCGCATCCCAGTGCCAGAGGGGATTTTAAATTCCTCACTCTCACCCTCCAGACCAGGAAAATCCCGTATAGCCTAAAAGGTGAGGTAGGGAAGAACAGAAAAAAAAAAAAAAAGCTATTATGGGCTACAGAAGCATCTAAAAAGACAGGTTTCGTATCTAAAAGAACTGTCCCTATCTATTCATCTGAGTGCTTGACGACGACGAAAGCACTAGAATAGAAATTTAGAGAAGGATTATGGGCCTATATGTATCACAGGTGTACGGAGATCGAGGAAAAACACCAAGCTGATCACTATAATGGTCTTGATACCATTCATTTAATAAAGGCTGGACATTTAAGATGACTAGGGCATGTTGCAAGCATGAATAATAAGTCCCCAAATTTCTCCTAGAAGAAAAAATATTCGGCCGTAGGAGAGTTGGAAGACCTCGCCTGCATTGGATGGATTGCGTAACAGAAGATGCTCAGAAGCAGTTGGGAATAAGAAATTGGAAGCCAGCAGCACAGAACAGAGAAGATGGCGGCCCCGACTGAGGGAAGCCTCGACTTTACAATGAGTTGTAGAGCTATCGAAGAAGAAGAAAATAGGAAATAATACTTAATTACACCATTTCAACACTTGATTAGAGATGGCACAACCTAAGGCTTTGATATAGGTGAAGAAAAATCTGTTAATCAACTATTTTACTAGACCAATTGTCAAGATTGATAATGGTTAATGGTTTAGAACTTAGTTTTGATAAAATAAAGTCTCGATAATCTGACCGTTTGCTATTCCGATAACTTCTACCATACATCACTAATGCATTATTTTTTGCTATTTGCGACTACAGTGAGTTATATGTGCAGTCGGCATGTGAGCGATGTCACAAAAACGAAAACATGTCATATCAACATTGAATAAATATATTATATTATAAAATTAAGATCTATTGAATGGAAGCATTACTATAGTTTATGGCACAATATATCCTACTAAGAGGTTTCACTATATAACAAATAAAATAAATTATAAAGGCAGAAATTAAAAATTATCATTAACTAAATAAAATAAAAAATAATTTACATACTTTTAACTAATTTTTGGTAGTTATGAATGGTAAATAAATAAATAACATTCAGTTTAAAGCAATCGCTTGACATATTAACTAAATAATATGATTTAATTTGGTATAATCGGTTAGATGGTCGCTTCTACATTCTGAATTATGTTGCATAATTCTATTTTTGATGGTATGAAATAAAAGCAAGGTACCATTCTGGCTTTGCAGACGCAATAAGTACCTGAAAAATGAAATAACAATAATTTCAAGGTATAACAATATATTTATAGTAAAGAAATGAAAATAAAAATAAACCTATACCACTACAACCCATGTCTTGGGTTCAGTACTACTTAGGGAAAGCACTGTTTCTTGGTCTTGAGGTGTGAGGAGGTGATTTCACCGAGATCACGCTCAACCCTCAGGCTTTTCCCCTTAATTAATTATTTTGATT
Source organism: Nezara viridula (assembly GCA_928085145.1). NCBI lineage: Eukaryota > Metazoa > Arthropoda > Insecta > Hemiptera > Pentatomidae > Nezara > Nezara viridula. Next base: position 2,481,847 of record OV725081.1, read on the forward strand.
AAGGGTACCCACTTTAAAGAGGCTGAGTGTGCTCCAGAAGGCAATATCGACCCAGGGTTGCCCCACGGCCAATGAAATAGAATAAATAATTTTTCTGCTATTAGTCGGGATTCGAGGACCTTTAGAATTAGAAGCTCAGTACCCTACCTCTGAGCTACCTCACTCCCTCAATATATTTATAGTACGGGGTATAAAATTAATGTTGTCTGAAACTGAGGAAATGGTGGCTAATTGTAACAGATAAATCAATTTGAGCTATGGTCCCATTTTTTTATTGAATAGGAAGCGATAGTAAACCAGAAAAAAATTTCCACAGCAAAAAGCATAATTTCCTTTATTTAAAACTATATAGTCATCCCTTATACTACTAAAACTATATAGGCTTCCCAATCCCGGACCATCTCAAGAAGTGATGAAAATATTCTTTTAATATTTTTTTTATAAATTATTATTATTGAAATTTAATCTTTAAATAAGATTTTCTAAAGAAAAATCTTACGGCGAATAGTTGGCCCAGTAAGTGATGGAGGATAAGGAGCTTTATGACATTTATGGGGATATGGACGTTGTAAAGTTTATAAAAATGGGGAGGCTCAGTTGGGCTGGTCATGTCGCAAGGATGAAAGCGGAAGAAATTCCTAGAAAAGTAGTGAACACCGCTCTTCACGGTATACGACAGCCTGGTAGGCCAAGACTTTGATAGGTCGATGGATCGGCAGCGGACGCATGGAGCCTGCTACGGATCAGAAGCTGGAAAACAGCAGCACAAAATCGGGCCAAATGGCGGCAGCTCATTGAGGAGGCCAAGACCCACTCAGGGTTGTAGCGCCACATAGATAGATAGATAGATATAGTCATCCCATAAGTAATGTCAGGATTTAAATGCTTGAAATATGAGGTTGAGGGAGAGAGAGGGTAGGATAAAACCAGTTTTCACAGGATACAACACTTTCAATCTATAATGCATTTACCATTTTGTTCTGTAACACTTTACCATCTTGAAACCAAACTCAAAACTTTTTAAGTCCACCTTTTTTTCTGGACATTTTGCTCAAGTTATCTTAAGATTCAAGTGGAAAGCAAATGTGTATTCATGAGTTTTTAGTACCTAATTCAATAGACAAAGTTTGCTGATAGATTGAAAACACCACAATTCTGAGACTTTTCGTAAATAAAATATTTGTAGGCAACGATGAAATGAAGCTATTTATGAAGTTTTAGGCAGATGTTCAAAAAGGGGTCTGTACCATGGACTATATGGATAGTTTCAGAAGTGTCATTTATCAAGGTAAAAGGCATAGAAAACTTTACTAGACTTCGTGAAATAAATTGAATATTGTACTAATATTAATATTAAAATAATATTATTATCTTTAAGATGTACTGCCATAGAGTATGGAAATTTAAGATTTCTAAATTAAAATATTTGAAAATAGCTTATAAGGCCGAGATATTAACAAATTGAATTAAAACATTTTTTCTTGTAAAAAAAGTTTTTTATTCATTAAATTTATTAGTGGGAGTATTTGTGGTCTTTCAAATCTTAATCTATTATTGATTAAATATAAAAAAATTAAATTCTAGTAAATTTTCTATTGATTGATGAAAAAATTATATAATTTTTCATCATATTCCCAACAAAAATTAGGGAAAATCTTAGCGAGTAACTGTGCTACACACTTTTTTTAAAAATTATATTTTTAATGCTATGATAATATAAAATAAACTAATAAATTATAATAGCTCACCCATGACCCAATTAAAAGAGCCAAGTTTGCATTGGCATTTAGGACAGTAAAGTTTTCCTTCGACTGAATTCAATTTCATCCATGCGAGTGGCTCACAAAAGAGATATTCTTTGCAAACAACGTTTTCGGAATGGTTTGAAAACGATTGAGGATTTGTCCAGGTCACTTTTTTCCCGGCAACATGGGGAATGATATTTGATTTGTTAGCGATGATTCTCCTAAAAACAAAAAAAATTAATAAAGAGTTCTAGGTTTTTAAAAATAAATTTTCTTTTCTAGTCTCTCAGTAACTATTGAACTGATATAGAAAAGGGTATTTTAACATTTTTAAAAATCTCTTAAATATAATAAATTTTATAACAATGAATTAAAATAATGGATGCAAATAGGTATGACGAGTATGACAACTAAGCTGTTATAAGAAGACATGTGTTTTTACAGAAGAAATGCAGTAAACTAGGATATGGTAGTTTAATATACATTTTGTATTTCAATATACATGAGTGTTTTTAGTTATATAAATGATTCTACAAAGAATTATGCAATTAAGTTTTTAAAAAAATATTGTAAATAACTGTAATATAAAAAATTGGGTGCTTTTCGTCTAGCTGGCCGGCACGAAACCTCACTTCTTATCTAATGTCACGTCACATAACCTCCCTCTTCTTATCCCCCGCCAAACCTTTGAGTTATTGCATTATTTAATTTTCAGTTATTCCCTTATTACGTTCACATATTAAATTCTTTACTTTTGGCCCGTTAGTGTTTATTTTTCATTATTTTTAGTTTTTGGCCTGTTTGTGTTTATTTTTCATTTTTTTTTTTAGTTTGTGGCCCCTTTTGTGTTTATTTTTCATTTTTTTTCCGTTTATTTTCGTCATATTATGAATCTTCTTAGAATATGGGATTTGCCGTCTTCAGAAGAACAGGCAATTCAATATTTTCAAAATGTTGGGATACTTGCAGACATGAAATTAAAGACAATATAGAAGAGGGAACGATCATTTATTCGGACAACTGAGCGAGGCAAGATTTGCCGATCCTCACTATTTTAAATAGCATAAAACAATGTTGCCTTCCAAAATAAATAAGACAAAGTGAAAATAAATTGTACATATGTTGTTTATAGTTTTGATATTTTTTCTTTTCTATGTAAATATGTTCTTCAAGTGTTTTTTTATTATTTCATTTTGATGTTTTATATGTACATATCTTCTTAAAGTGTTTTCTTATTATTTTATTAATATATGTGTCGTAAAATAAAAGTATTTTTTTTGGAATTACATTTGTTTTTGTATATGTTTACACTTTCAATAATACAAATTTAATACAATAATACGAAGATAGAAAGTAGGAGAGGGCTTATCACTGTATAATCGGAATTATCAGTGTTCAGGTTATAAACATTGGCAGATAGCAGTCAGTGCCGGCCTGCTAGTCAAAAAGTACCAAAAATTGTTTTTAGAATTGAAAATTGCTCAATGAGCCGGAACATCGTCATTCCAAAATAAGGATTGGCAATAAAAACATTATTGGTGTATTATTGGCTTAATGAAATATAAACTGAACTATATTACAATATAATAAATAAACAGAATTGCTAAAGTTGACTATAACATCAATTTAGTTCAATACAAGAATATAATGTCACGTTTTGTATTTTTCACGTTGTTGTTGCTCTGCACAGTATTTTTTCGAATTAATACTTCATGATTAATTTTCCAATAGTAGGTATTATTAAACTAAAAACAGTAATGAATCGATACCTGCAATGGTAACATTTATAAACGAGAGGGTCCGGCTTAGCGGTCACTAGAGCTGGGTCTGGCTTGATGACGTCATTACAGTCTGTTGGCAAGATCTTGACTAAAATAAAAAAATATATTAATCTTAGTTCAATGAAATATTATCCTCAAAGTTGATTCAATATACAAAATTATCACAAAAAGAAAATTATTTAAAAAAAAAAAGACAATAAGAGTGAATGAAAACAATATAAAGAGATGATTAAAATTTGTATTGATTTTATGTAGTACAACGTCCAGCGAAGGGAAGGCTTCCCGCGTTCTTTAGAAGTGGCTTTATCTTACTTCCCGACGGCAATTCCTTTTTTATTGTTTTCCTATTACAAGTCCTCAGAACCAAAAACCCTCCCTAAATCCTAGAACTCATTACTCTACCACGGTGGCTATCAGACAGTTAAAGTAAAATTCTCTGACTTTTCTCTATTTAATGATAGTTTTTCCTGAACAATATGTCTGGGGACACAAATATTAAAAATGTATAATTTAAAACTAAATTTATTTATTATACATGAAAGAAAAAATGACTTGAGTAAAAAGAAATTCAGTCTTTTAAATAACAAATACAATGTTTTAGAGGAAGCATTTTTTAAACTTGATTAGGATTATTTATTTTAGAAAACTAAACTTTTAGTAATCTACTTTTATCGCTTTTATTTTATTTCATAAACTGAGAGGAAGTAAAAATTGAGACTTGGTGTATAAAGTTCTGATTTTCTCTATTATAAAATAAAGTGAGCTACGGAGGATTCTAATATTAATCTAGTTTCTCATGAGTAATTTAGTTTCTCTATTACTATAAACAGCATAATAATTATCCATATCATCAGCATCAAGTTAAAGTAGTGAATATGCAATGTTAAACAGGCTCAAAATCGATACTTTAACATGGTGACGATGATATAAAACCAACAGTGACATTTCTTTAAGGAACACCACAGGTTGAAAGAATGAGTGCTTACCAGCCAGATCTTGACCCAGATGTTTAAATTACAAATAGTAAATAGTATTGGTATGTTTTTATTTTCTAAAACACACTATTTTAATTCTATTTTGCTTAAATTTTATTCATTACCTTTGTTTGATTTCAATATAACGACCAGTGCCGTTATTGAAAGTCAAAGGTGGATGAATATAACGACTAAGTTTACTCCTTTAAGATCATTATAAATGATATTCACTATACATTTATTTCCAATTAAAAAAAAAAATAAATTATGTACTAAAAAAATTCTCTGACTTCAACAATTTTTCCCCGTTTTGAAAATTCCCTGACTTTCCCATTTTTCCAGGTCAGTTGCCACCCTGTCTTCGCTCCTTTAACCATTCTCTCAATATCAGAGGAACTTATAGATTTATATATACCCTCTCACAAAACTACTTCCTTCAGGAAATCCTTCGGCATTCATGCACCCTACTTTCAGAACTCTGCCTACCTCCATACGTCAATCCTTGTCCACAAATTCCTCAAACAACTTGTAGTAGACATCCCCCGGTATTTACTCCTTTATGTGACATTGGGTGAGGGAATGAGAAGGAATATATAATACATAGGAATGTGAGGTTGCACTGTGAATTGTACTCAATTGTGCAGTGGACAAATTGTTCATTGTAAAATCTCATATCGATAAACAATCGATAAAGAAGGAAAAAGGTCCGGTCAGGTAGCAACAGCTGGGAGACGACGCCAGGCACTGGAGGCTGGACACTGTGGTGGAACACATACCTGGGAAGAGAGTCTACTACAAGATTTAGAAGATCAAGTCTATAGTTATAACACTTTAATAGAGTCAATTTATTACAGTTGTAGAAATAAATCATTTTGTTATACAGGAGTGAAAAGTCATTTATTTATTTAGTTGTCCTATATACCTCACGAATGAAGAATAACAAACCAGGTGAGTCAATTCATTCAAAGTGTATTTACTAAGTCCGACATTTCAAATATATATTCTTATTGTTTCTTCTCACTCAGTGTTACAAAAGGTATTAGATTCCCGAATTCCCAACAACAGTTAAACGCCCTCAAAAAGTCTATATCCAGTGCCGAGGTTTTGCTTTAATTATCTCGAGTGTAAATAACCTAGTTCCCCGATATAAAAGCAGAAGGCTATCCGCCTATTCCCGCCAAAACATATCATTTACAATTAACTTTTAGTAGGTTATTTACAAACTCCTATTCCGCCACCTACTTCATATTCAAACATTCCCAAACATGTAAAATCTATTTGCCTCTGTACACTGTATAATTCAATGAACAATTAATTAAGCATCATTTTGTAAACTCTAAGCAAGACTAATGTTCATACCTATGAAACTCTGTAATTATTCTTAAGGGACAGTAGTCCCAGAATAAAACTATTTTTTTTATTTCACTCATTCATTATATTGTACATTCGTGTATTACTAAATTGAAGTTGTAAATATATACTTTATATAATATAGTATTTCAGATCTCCACCTATTTATATCCCCACTCAGAATCCATTTTAAGCAACTCTGTTTTTTGGAGATCTGAAATAACGACAGGAGGCTACCCTACACTTCACAATCGTACATCATTTGTTCCTTAGTATTGTCTCGTAAATTGGCATCGTTGTTTTTGGTTTTAGTCTTGAAGTCCTGTTGATGACAGGATATAACATCGGCTAGTGTAGGTTTGAGTTAGTTTAGTGTTAATTTGGTGCTCCAGGTAAGACGATGATCTAGAGATACTTTACTGCTTGTAATCTCTTAAATGTGTAAAGTCGAGAAAATTATTTATGAAATGAGTGTTCAATATGGCCGCTAGCACTCTCGATTTTAACACAGCCTAGGGACTTGTAAAGTGTTTCTAATTTCCTAAACGAGGAAATGGTTATTGTAAGATTTTGATGTGTTTGTGTAAAATTTCCACAGAAATGGAATATAAAGACAGCTAGGATTTCATCTATATATTCATCAAGTTATTTCCCATCCGAATCTTCATTCATGCTTTTTTAACCAAACAATCCAGCAATTCAGTATTTTCATTTCGCTTTGGCATTTTAAAAATAAATCAAAATGTTAGTAGATCAATTAAGAACTCACAAACTTTGTTTTAAGTATAGGCATAACCTTACTATATGAATAACACTTTGCACAGACAGGTTATTTACAATTCATTAAAAATTTGTGCTGACTGCTTAGCATGGTAGCACATTAGGCATTTACAAAAAGTGCATGGACACCTCTACTCAAAGAACCGTTCGAGCATGGTTTGGCATTTTACAATTATATACTTCTGAACATGCATAATATGTTATATTCATTCAAGGAAAACACAGGCTTTGGTTGTATATGTGTGGCTTTTATGAAAGCTCCGATATTAATTAACATTAGAAAAATTGTGAAAATATGATTAAATTTATATATGAATTATGAATAATCAAGATTTGCAGTCTAGATTTACTTATCATCCTCATAATTTATAAAAACGATCAATAGAAATATTCATAGTTAAAACTTTTATATTTTGTGGAGTTGGTCGGGTGTTGTGGTCAATATATATTAAAACAGTATTTTATTGGATTTGCCAATGATTAGATCTGCGTTGTAAGTATTCATCAGGGCGAAAAAAGATACAAACTTTAAATATTAATTGGTAAAAGGTAAAAAATAAAAATAAATGAATTACCAGTAGATATTAAACTAGTACAAGTTTCCAGATAAAGAAAGTAAAGAACTTAAGATAACATAAATGATGAAGTGAGTTATACCACTGTGACAAAAAATAAAATACAAAAAAAATTAGTAAAATAATTGCTAGTTTTTTTTATTAACTCGAAGAAGGTTAAATATAAAATTAAGTAGTTAGTATTAGTTTTAATAATAAGTATTAGTTTATAATAAGTCTTACTTTTCGGAGTTTTCATTTTATTTCGGATTGGAATAACCAACAGCTGATTGGAAGGAAAAACAAAAGGCAGTTTAGAGAGAGATGGCGGAACCTCGCGAGTGTAGAGGCACGCTTTGTGTGTAAAATAATTTAGTTTTACGGTGTACACCAGATTTTTCTTCTCCTCTCCAAGAACCTGTGATTATCAGCGACGAGTGCCGCTTGATTTTACAAGTTGGTGAATGAACATTTTCACAGTTTAAAGAGGTGGACTGGGGAGACACTGACGACGCTAGCTGGAATACGTTCTCGCTTCCTCAGAAAATTCAATGTGCCAATTGGACAAAGTTCGGCATTGAGATTTTATAAATATGTATATATAAGTTTTTATTTCCTATCTATTTTTTTAAATGTTTGTAATTGGCTTATTGTGTAGACTAAGTTAATGTTTAGTTCTATAATAATTTTATATTCTTTTTTTGATAATTAAAGTTAATTGTATTTTCTTTGTTTTCATATAAACCTAATTTCTTGTTCATAATTTTAATTTCCTTTAACAGTAATTTAAATCAATAGAAATAAGTAAATTCATCATTATTATTAATAATAGCTAGTTTTATTTTCTTCAGTTTGTTTTCATGTTTTATGTATATACTATATTGTTTTTTTTTTTAGGTTTAATAAGGAATTGTAAAACCCTATTCGAGGGATTAGGGAAAGTCATTATTAACCAAGTAAGAAGGTTTGATAGGTTATGAGGTTAATTAACATACGTTTTTAAATCCACAGGTTCAGAGTTCGTAGCTCACTCCTTAAATTAAATTTATTTATCTTTTTTTATTTTTATGGTTTTTGCTATTTTCCAAATTCAACCAATTAAATAGCGTGGCGCTCGTTAGATAGTTATTAATATTTAATTGACTCTTGATTATTATTATTATTTTTTTTTTTTGCGAACTCTACTGTCTCCACTGAGCATAGGGCAAGTTTTTTGTGGAAAAAATTTTTCTAGATTAAATACCGTAACACCACATTATACTCACTATATCACTTATGTTATCTTATAAGTTCTTTATCTCATAAACTGTAGTAATTTAATATCTAATGATCATTCATTTATTTTTTTACCATATACCAATTAATATTTATAGTTTATATCTTTTTTTTAGCCCTGATGAAGAACTACAAAGCAGATCGAAACATTGACAAATCCAATAAAACACTATTATAATGTATAGTATTGTAGTGCACAAAACAAAAGAGTTAATTTATGTGGCAGTGAATGCGCATTAAGGCAGTGTAAAGAGAGAGAGAGAGAGTCAGATGTTTTTAGGAGATTGAAGGGAACAGTGATTGGAAAAGGTGAAGAGACCTACCTGCGTTGGAGGAAACGTTAGTTCTCTCTTCTCTCTCTTTCTCTATCTCTGTAACTGCTGGAAGAAGCGGACTTTTTGGTATTTTTGTACTTTATCCAGATTTATATTAGTTAGTAAATTTTATATCAGCTTTAGGTTAGTCCGTAAGTTCTTGTTGTTTAGTTGTAAATAGTTAAGTTTAGATTATTCCTTAGATTAAGTTTTATTAATTATTTATAGTCTATTGTTTATTTAGAAATTTCATTGGGCTTTTTATAGCCTGTTCGTCTAAATTGTATACATGAATAATAAATGTTTTGATTTTGATTCTTTATTAATAAAACATATGTTAGGTTGATAAAGTGGATAAGTGAGGTTTTCACATGGTTGTCATGGTTATGGACGTTAAGATGACCATTATTACAGTATTATATATTGACCTCTCTCCCCTCCTCCCAACCCACCAACTCCTCAAATTATAATCACGGTTAACCATCTCCACACCATTAAAATTAGTGTACATTCCTTTACTTATTTACTTAATACATAGATTAATAATGAGTAAATCTTAAATTTTATCATTTCACCTTTAGTCATGAATTCGGAAGCTATCCTCATTCTAAACAACCTCCAATCCAATAGACCCTTGTCGATCAGGTAGCCCATCCTTTCATAGAGCCTCAACTGATTGACAAACCCATTGTTCGGGCCGACCGTCGACCTCTTGGCTTTCACTCTGAAATTGAAAAACGATATTTAAATTTTATTACAAGCACCTGCTGTCAACCGTATAAAAATTACAGTATAAATATCTATTTTGTACATGATTAAATGCATCTGTTTATCAAATTAAAATTAGAATCAAGATATTGGTCAAAAGACTTGTTATATATCAGAATTGGGCAAAAATTACCAGCAACTAATGTCTACAAGCTATAACTAGTTTAGCTATAAGAAAAACAGATAAATAATTAAAAATCAGTTGTTAGCTGTTTGCCTTAAGATAATTCTTTTAGCTAAATTAGCTATAACTATTTGTAAACCTAACAACTACTTAGTTTTATCTGTAGTTACAACTAAACCAGTAGATAAATTCTTATAAAAAAAACACGTAAGCATCACAGTTCCATCCTTAAAGTCTTAAATAAATAATCTGAAGTTATCTATTATCTTTATATTCATTATTCGAATTTTTAAAATAAAAGTTCGAAAATTGAATTGTAAATTTCTTATAGCAAACCTTTCAGAGTAGCGCATTGAATATTTGTAGCTTTTCATATTTTTGTTTCGGTAGAAGAGTCCACTATTAGGTTATGTAGGGGCAATATTTACAACAATGCTGTTGGATTTAAGATTAAATTAAACATTAAATATTAGTAACTTTTCAATATTAGAGCCCGCTAATATTTGTCGGGGGCACTTATTATGAAAATACTGTCGGATTTTAGATTGCACATCAGGTTTTGATTCTTTTCTGATTTCTTCAATATAAGGGTCTATTAGTATGTTTTTAGGGACGCTTTTTATGAAAATATTGTAAATTAGTGCTAGTTGCCACAAAAACTAATTTAGTTATAGCTAAAAAAATAGCTGTTCATTACACTAACAGATATTTAGGGGCAGGGTGGCCGAATGGGCTAACGTGTGTGCACAGCACCGTGAGTTGCCCAGCAACCAGATAATCAAGTTTTGAGATTGAAAAAAAAAAAGTACGAGTTCACGTACCGGTGCCAGAGAGATTTTAAATTCCCTGCCCTCATTCTCCGGCCTGGGAAAATTAGCCTAAAAGGGGAGGTAGAGAAGAACAGAAAAATAAAATAAAAAGCTAACAGGTATTTTAAGAGTGAAAATTAGCTATGATCCAACAATTAATAGCTAAATATAACAATAAATCAGTTGCATATTTATCGCCGATAATTGGCTGTTTAGCTGAATCTTAGTTAAATAAAAATTAGTTAGCTCCATACTATGATAAAATTCCAAACTCCTACATCACTACAACCCATGGAGTCTTGGATTCAGTATTTTTAAGGAAGTACTGCTTTTTGGTCAGCGGTTGAGGGAGGAGGCGATTTGATCGAGATCACGCTTAACCCATTCTTTAACTTTTTTTATCATCATAAATTTAATTAAGAGTCTCTAATCTTGAGAAGTGTGCCTCGGGAGGGTCTGCTGACCACTGGCGGACTGAATCTGGGGCCCAGAGCATAAAGAGCTATCCCACCCCCTCTCCTGTTTAGTGAAGAACATAAGAAATTAATATGAATAAAAAGGACCAATCACTAAATAAAAACCAAACTCATGGAAAGTCATGGTGTTTACGAATATGGTATATTTTAAAATATTTAAAGAAAAGTCAAAGTGCATAGTGAAGAGATGTAAATATTAAAAATCACTGCAAATTATTTCACAATGATTTATTATTTCCAAACAACTATACGCCTAAAGTAACATTACTTTCCTAGTAATAAAGAAAAAGAAATAAAAGGTGATTCAAATTATTGGCCTAAACATTTTTTTTTTTCATCACTACTAATTTGCTAAAAAAAAAATAACATTACTTCAGTAACACATTCAAAAACCAAAACAAAGATTATAACCGTTCCAGTAGAACATATAAAAAACATCTAGAGACTATATCTTTGCTCCAAATTGTCCGATTTTAATAATTTTTTTTTTTTAAAGAAATTTCATAAATTTTTATGTACTTTGCAACAATATATGTTTTGTATATTTTGATAGAGTCTTTTATGACATGAAACTGACGAGCTATTTTTAAATAAACTCACCCACACTATGTTCTAATATAATGAATTTTAAGAAAATTAACATATAATAACCTAAACATTTTCAATATCGTTATTATCCTACGGAACATAAACATCCACTTACCTATCAAGAGCCTGAGGATAGGAAATACAATATTTTTTCATCAGAAAAGCGATAACAACCGAGCAGCTCCGAGAAACACCAAAGTAACTGAAAAATAATAAATCAAAACAATATTAATTATTTATCAAAAACAAAATATATGTGTTTACAGTAAGAAAGAAATAAGAAAAAGAATTTTTAGAAGTAGAACTTTTTTTTAAGGAGCTTTTTACATAAAAATTGGTAAAAAATTTTAGCTAAAAAAACATTAATTAAAAATTTCTGTGAATGTAATTCAGTTCACCAAAAAGTAAACCTGAAAATTTTAAGCTCCTTAAAGGAAATGCATTCAAGAGAAATCAAATCAATGACCTCAGCCCATTCACTGATTATTCCTCATTCAACATAACATTTTTTTAATAACGTAAGCTTTATAATAACTTATTACAAAAAAGTTAGTTACTAATTGTATTTCAAAATTTTTGTTCAAAAGAAGTCCCTTTGAAACTCTTAAAATAGAACTTTTAAAAAAAGCTTCGAGCCCTGGTTTCAGCTGTTTTGACATTATCAGACTAAGTTATTAAGATTTAAACCTGAGTAACTGATAAAACAGAAAGTTGTTGATTAAGCTCTCGTTTCAATACCATGCTTTCCTTTAACAGTTTATCTAAAAAACTTTTAAAATTTAAAGTGATAAATTCATTAATAATATCAGAAGTTTAGAACAACAAAATTTATTTTATGGTTTAATAAAAATTATTGGCATTTTCATAAGCCAGGATTACACTGTTATTGATCCAGATTAAGTATTACATAATACTCTTTGGAACTTACCAGTGAACTAAAACAACGCCAGACCTTTGACCTTCAGATATAAACTTAAATGTATTGTCAAAATTACTCAAAATATCTTCATGTGGCATATCGGTCACTAAAACAAAATTTTAAATATATCTTCAATATAATATTCAAAATAAATTGTCAAATAAAAGAAACAAAAATAATTACAATAAAATTAAGAAACTTACACTGAATGTACATTGAAATCATTCCGGGTAAAGAAATTATGTTTCGTGGAAGGGGGCAGGAATCTACAGTTAATATATGGTTGCATTTTATAGATTCTAAAAACTCCTTGTCCACAGCAGCGCTCAAATTACCTTAAGCAATGATAACATTGATGTAATATACATGATCGAAAATAAAAAATAAATCAAAATTGCGTTGCCTCATTAATTATTCACTGATGGCAAAACATCATTGAGACGTATTCATAATGCATTTTAAAACAAAAATTTAAATATCAAACAAATTCGTTGAAAAATAGAAATAAACAAATTTAATTTTCAATATAAGACTTTGATATAACACTTTGACCACTTACCAAGCCAAAGCCCATCTTCAATACAATCCGCACTTGTTGGTCCTGGGGTAAAATCAAATCTGTCTAATTCTTGTAAACCTGCCATTTCAAAATTATTTAAACAGATAGATCAATATGTAAAATTTAAAAAAGCTCTGAATCCAAGACTATTATGTTAAATAAAATGAGGGAGAAACGAACACGTACAAGTCACCTGAAAATCAAGAATTATCAACTAAAACTCAAAATAATAGACTACATGAACATTATAAAGTAAATAAAGAAAGTACCTCATAATATTAAATGAATGCTAGGAGCTTATGCAATCTGTTGATCGGTACGAGAAAGCAATTATTTTATTTTCTACCTCAGAACATAAAACAGAAAACGTTTAAAAGAGAAGAGAAGAGAAGAGACAGTTTTGTATTGATTACTTTGCTTTTCCCTCCATTGTCATGTAACATCTTCAAAAGCTGCCAAATAAATCGACTCTACACTTATTAAATCGATTGACGGCAATACAATTAAAGATGAATCGAAAATAAAAATTATTTTAAATGAGTTCATAATTTTAATATATTTAGAATCCTACATTAAAGAATATGCGCGATGGAATTGAAAATTGTCTAATGTTAAGTTGAAATACATAGATTTTCTTTGCACACAGTAATGATTTTCTGGTGTTTGGGGGGGGGGATGTGGAGAAGTGTATGGGTAAAATAAAATTAGAATAACTACCTTGCAAGGAAAATGAACTAACTATCTATATGAAATGGTGTTCAAGTGATTCTTGAAGTCCTATTAAATGTAATTGCGCGTACAACTAACTTTTAAATATTTTTTTCATGAGACATAGTTATATTCTACTATTTGGCATCACACCGAAAGCCCCCCCGCGTACATGTTTTTGATCAAACTCTATTATTTAGTTTATGGTTATTGCAATTTATAAAAACATAATATATACATAGAACAATAATTAAAAAAAAATGATATTTTTCTTGCATTTTCGGCAAACTTTTTGTATTGTGTTTTATTTTTATACATGTTTTATTTTCTTTAAATTTTTTTAGAGGAGGGGAGGGGACGGCCTTTGTTGGCAAGTAGAATTTGATACTTCACTGGTGTCATGTGAAAATAATATCCATATTATACAACCAGTAAATAGGAGTAGTAGTTAATAAAATTCAAACAATGAAAATCTCTTTGTGCCATATTCTATATAATTAATTCTTCTAGTCCGCTTTTCTCATCTCTTTAAGTAAGGTTAATAGGCAGGGAAAATATTACAGGTCACCGTATACTTAGTTTTAATCTTCTACGAAACAAAAGCTGGATTTCAAAAAACAAATAAATTAATATACACGATATCAATCTTACGCTTCTGTTTTCCACGGTTGCCTATTCGTTGACTAAACATTGTTTTTAAAATAAACATCACTTATTTTCGTTTGGGAGGCGTTAATCGGACACTATGAAATAGATTGACTAAACATTTTAAAACTTTTATGGCCAGCTGGCTGTCTTAACGAATCGATACAAAATACATATTTGAAATATAAAACTTTTATTATGATGTTTACAACTGTATTAATATGAATACATCAAGTAAATGTGTACAGAGGAATATTATCACATGAAACACGCTTGTTGAGAAACTACCCATTGGTAGCACTCTAATATTTGAAATATAAAATACTAGTTGATCGTACAAATAATTAGCTTTCTGGCTGAAGCCCTCCCAAAATGGTAAAATATAACTATGTCTTATGAAAAAAATATATAATAATTACCTCTAAAAGTATTAATGTTCGTCACGGGCGGATCTACGGGGAGGGGGGAAGGCTTTCGGGCTGAAGCCCCCCCCCAAAATGGAAAAATATAACCATGTTTTATGGGAAAAAAAATTTAAAAAATACCTCTTAAAGTATTATTGTTCGTGTAATTACATTTAAAAGTACTTAAGGAATAACTTAAACACCATTTCATATAGATAGTTAGTTTCTTTCTGTTTTTCCAAAGTAATTATCGTTATTTTTATGAAAAAAAAAGGTTTCGGACTGAAGCCCCCCCTCCAAAATTAAATCCTGGATCCGCTAGTGATGTTCGTGTAATAACATTTAATAGTACTTAAAGAATCACTTAAAACTCTATTTCATATAGGTAGTTAGTTCTTTTCTTTTTCTTCGTAAGTAATTATCGTTATATATTTTTTAAAAAATCTTTCGGGCTGAAGCCCACCCCTCCCAAAACTAAATCCTGGATCCCATGAATAAAAGTACATTTGATTTCTGAAGAATCCAAAATCCAAAGCCGCTAAGTGTTATAAACTATTTAAAAGTGTATTTTGAGTACACTAAAATATTATCAAATATAATAAAATTAATAACTAACATTGTATTGTTATGTGTGCATTTTCAAATTTTGCGTAAGAATTTTTGGAGACCTCCAAAACTTTGGTCTAAAGGAGCGTTTAGGCATTTCACAAACTATGCGATAAATAAATATACAAAATAATGGTTATTTCACTATGCTACTATTTTTGTTTCTTGTTTTTTATATTTTCCATCTGACGTCGGTATTAAGAGAAATAAAATAAATAGTTTGGTTAAGCAATAATCTCGCTTTTTGTTAAGTTAGATAATCTTGTTCCTCATAGTTTGTGAAATGTCTAAACACATCTTTATCAATAAAATAATTAAATTTTTCTTTGCGAACCAATAAAAGAAACTCATTAAATTAGTCACAATTCATTGTATTATTGATATAACATACTATGTTTTCGTAAATTCACTTTTATTCCAATTCAAATAATAATTTAAACAAGACCGCGAAATAGGATACGATTGAAACGAGATATAAATGAATTACAATGATTTATGGAAAAAAAATCATGTTTAATTTTTTTTAAAAAATATTTATGTATTTAAAAATGAATGTTTAAATTTATAATTAAACATATTTTAAATCCAACATACTTGAAAACTTTTAACCATACAACATTCAAATTGATAATTCATTTAAATAAGACAGCAATCATGTGTTAAAAAAAAAAATGAATTGAAATACATTATTCAAAATTTTAACAATTTTTTATTTTATATAGCAATTAGTATTAATTTCAGATCGTTTTATATTTGAGAATACATTTTAGTTTTTTAACTGTGATTTTACTCTGATTAATTATAATTATATAATTTTTAATTTTTAAAAGGTAATTATCGCTATTTAACGAACTAAATTGAATAAAATTATCAGTGATATTTCAATTTTTATGAAATTTTCCCAGACAGTTGGCAATAAAGTTCTTTTCCCTCTCGAGCTGGCGAATTCAATTACGAAGCGACGCGCTATAATGAAATTACTTTTCTCAGACAATTTGATTTCCGTTCTCAAACACCGTTTCAGTTAGTAGTTGTGAGTCCTTTCTTGTGTGAAGTGTTAAAGAATTCGGAGTGATTTGTAGTTTTAATCGGTTGTGAATTTTAACGAAATTTATCTTTATGGTGATCGGTTGTGAATTCAAGATGGTGTTAACATGTCCTCAAATCCTTCCCCCTTTTCCATTAATTATCAAATTGACCTTTAACACTTTGAATCATTATTACTTCAAATATGAAATCTATTTTATGTATTATTGTTAATATTTCCATGTATTAAACTATGTAAATCTTTTCCAGGAAGTTACTTGCACAAGAAAACTTTAAAATTTAATACTAAAACCAACTTAATACTGAAAAAAATGTTGAAATACAACACAGAAGTAAAATACAGGGGCTATAAATGAATTTAATATGAAAGGGGCATTAATATATATGCATATTTCTAAATCTTTTCTCAAAAATAAATTCACTTTAGGTTCCAATTTTATATTTAATTAGAGTAATATAATTTAAAAAAAATGAAAATACTAGCAGTTACTGCGGCTCACATTGTAAATCTTTTTCTGGATTGCCATAAAGAGACAATTACCATTAATTCAACAATTACTATAAATGAAATTTAAAAATAATTATTAATTAATTTCCTTCTGTGAGCAACGTAAACTTCTTTGATTAAATACTTAAGACTTATGTATACTTTGGCTATCTAGAACATTGTAATAAAAATAAAACATTTGTTTCATCTTCTAAGGTCTAGCTGTATCGCAAATTTATTCAGTGAATATAACTTTTAATAATACTATGTTAAATCAGTATTTTTGTCACTTAATAGTATAAAAATTCATTTTTTTAAATACTTCTTTAAAACACAGAAACTTTTCATTGCATTATATAATTGTCCAATTGAATATTATATCACATGTATTTTTTTAACCTTAAATATAAGGGCAGTGCCGGCCTTAGACATTCGACGCCCCCGGGAAATGATGTAATTTCCCTCCTTCATAAAAAAATTTTATTTCTTAAGCTGTTTTATATTTGAATTTTATTGCATTAAACAAGTTTTATAATACAGTTGCTTTAATGGTGGGCTAAAATTGATTATTTTAATATGTTTTGTAACTTGTTTTATTTCTTACAAGTGGCGAGCACCCCTGAGATCAAGTGTTGCCCCCTCATGAGTACTCCTTCTGGTCCGCGCCCCTGGACAATTGCCCTGGTTGTGCTGCCCTAAAGCTGTGTACAGGTTAATATTCAACTATATTTTATATTTTGTCATAGTCTAACAAAAAGTTTATTTTAATTTATGAAAGAAAAAATAATGAAACTAAAATTAATATATTGCTGGAATATTCTTACACAAAAAGATATATCGATATCTACTCATATGTTTGTTTCGGCCCTGAAGAAGAAACCAAAATGTTGGTTAAAACTTTGTCATTTAATAATTATATAGTTATTATTATTTAACATTATTTTTTAAAAATACTTATGCCATATTCTTCTTGATTCATTATATATTTAACCAAAAACATATAATGAAAAATAAATATAAGATATTATTGGAACATTCCAAAATAAAAGAGTTATTTAGGACAGGTTCCTAAACTCAGCTCTATGATCATTGGTGAGCATCGGAAATCCATCAATGCATTAGTGCTGAGTTTAGGAACTTACTCATGTTAGATTTTGTTGAGAATAAAATAATTTTTTGAAGGGAATTTAAAGTTTTACAAAAAAAACAACATAAAAATACAGATCAATGTTATATTGACATCATGAATAAAGCTAACATTTAGTTATTACTATGGAATAGATAGATATGGATGGTAGATAATCAGGAAACAGTCGGTTTTTAAGCTTTTTATTGTCGTTTCAACTTAAGCTTGTGGTTGATCATCCAGACATATTATCAGTACTAAAACGGTTTAAGTATACAGTACTTGAGCATATTTGGTATTGGTAATATGGCATGATGATGACCCATAAACTTGAGTTGAAACTTTAGCAATAAAAATCTTAAAAACGGACTGCTTCCTGATTATCTACCATCCATATCTATGTAAGACAGTCGACTAACTTCCTTCAATAAATATGAAAATAAATGTAATTTATGATAATCTTAAGACCATCAAACATAAAGAAACAATCCAATTTTAAGTTAACAAAAAAGCTCACTATTAACTTAAGGTAAAAATTAATTTGATTAAATAGAAACATATTAACTAAAAAGTATAAATATTACATTTTAACTAAGGGCAATTTAGTTTAAATGCTGTTTAAAATAAATAAATATTAAATAAAATAAGGTTAAGTGGTTAGTTATTTACAAATGTTTAACTGGTAATACTTTGTGTTGAAATCTTCAAATAATATCTTAATTTTAGTTTCATTATTTTGTTTTCCTTTATAAATTAAAATTAACATTTTGTTGAACAACATCAAAATACAAAATATAGTTGAATATTTTAAGTGAAAATATATGTAATAATACCATATTCAATAATAAATCAATAGCGTAACAATATAATGAAATGTGAATCTTGTGTCCTTTGTAGAAGTACTTAAAAACTTGACTCTTTTGACTATTAAGAAACACAAATACTGATTAAAAATAATGTTTTCTAAAAGTTATACTAACTAAATGTAATAGTGCTATGGTGAGAATTGAAGACAGAACAGATGTTCGATTTTACTACAAAATTTTAAACAGCCAATTATATTATACATAAATCATGAGAGTTTAAACAGGAAAGTTCATTTTTTCTCTTTTTTAAAGTTATTGCCTACTTTAGTAATAGTTGTTGAATTTTTAAATTATTTTAATAGAACATAATCTCTTTGTGTTTATTTTTATTATATAATACTTCTGAACATCACTATTTATTTTTTGTTACCATAAGAGCTAAATTTGAATGTATCATTCTGTTACTTTGTTGCTGTTACTAATAACCGAGGTCTGTATTTTTATGCAATTGCATATTTTGTTTGTGTGATTTTTTTTAACTTAAAACTCTTTAAGAATTAGTACACTATGATGCAATTAGCCAAATTTTATTTTGCATATTTGAGGATAAATGCATATTTGAGAATAAATGCATATTTTGATTAATTTAATAATATAAATAAATAAATAAATATATATATATATATATATATATATATATATATATATATATATATATATATATATGAATATTTATTTAATTATAGGTACAAATTAAAATGCAATATTGAAAATGCAATTCAAGATTACAATCGTAGATTTATTTTCAATGAACAAAACAGCAAAATCTACCACATTAGTAAATTTAACAACTACCTTCCACTATATCCTTCAATAATTCTCTTTATAGATGTTCACTGATTCTCGAAAACTCGCTTCTTCTCCTAGGTCAACATCATTCTATTTCTAATTCAGTTTGTTGCTTATGTTATTTAGATGTTACATATCAGTTTGATAAAATGCCAAGAGTAAGCTATTCATTTTCGTCTATTGTAAGTTGAAATTTTGGATTGAACCATATAATAATACACATGAAACAGTCTTTACAACTGATGGAAAAGTTACTTTTTGCAACGATTGTTCAAAACAAGTTGCTAGTGAAAGAAAATCACAGATTGATCAGCATGTCTATAAAGGTGAGCTCTATTGTAATTCGTTTTGCTTTTAAGATCGTAATGTAATCAGAGAACCCTTTCTTAAAATAATTCTTTATTTTCAAATTACATACTTTATATCTATAGAGATAAAAAAAAAGTGGAAGTGCTGGTAAAGGTAATTGATAAGAATGGTTATTATTGAAATTTTTTTTTTCTATTAACGAATGCATAACGTCGGTATTTTGAAAAAAGTCATCAATTTATACAAGTATTTTAATTAATTTTCTCTCTGTGATATCAAAGCATTGTGCACTTAGTGTGAATAATTTTGACATATACTAGTTTAATCTTATTTTGACATACTCAATGAGTTTTTGCCTCAATAGATATGACCGTAATTCACAAATATGTTTTCAAAAGTTAGGCTTTATCAAAAGTGTATTTGGTGGCTTTTTGGATTAAATTGATGAAATGTATGTTTGTACTATGAACTCACTCAACCTTCACAAGAAATAAGTTCTAATTTTCACTGGTGAAAGTAAAATTGACTAATGTTAAATTTTTTAGCTAATTAGTTTATATATTTTAAAACAATAATTAAATCCAAACAACAGAAGTTATTTAATTATGTGTTAATACAATAATTGTTTTTTTGTTTTTATATATTTTATATTATTTCAATACTTTAATTTTTTTAATGTAGTTCATGACATGTTTTATCTAATATCTATGTGTGTAATATATCTATGTATATTATAACCTTATTTTCTGCCCATGTTAATTATTTTCATTCTTTAGTTTAGATATTTAACAAAGTAAGTTTGTTTAAAAGTTTAAACACTATCCTAATGCGTTAAAGGAATATCATACTGAGTTGTCCATATTAAAAAACCTCTCTGCTAAAGCCAACTTGGTATAGTGTCCTTTTTCACTTTAGTTTAGTGTATTATAATATTCAAAAGGTCTAATTTCTTTTATAAACATGAATTCGCTATTAATTATTAATTTATGATTGTGAGTATAATTGCATGCAATTTTATGACTTTTACTTTTTAATTTTTTTTCTTTAATTGTAATTTTCTGTAATGTAATTGTTATCACCTTTCTCCTTGCTACTTTTTGATATTAGCTAATGTTCTTAACAACCATTTTTAAATGTTCTAAAACACCATCCTAATGTGTTAAAGGAATATCATACTGAGTTGTCCATATTAAAAAACCTCTCTGCTAAAGTCAACTTGGTATAGTGTCCTTTTTCACTTTAGGTTGGTGTATCATAATATTCAAAAGGTCTAATTCCTTTTATAAACATAAATTAGCTTTGAATTATTAACTTTTAATTGTGAGTATAATTGCATGCAATTTTATGACTTTTACTTGTCGGAAATCTTTTTTTATCTTTAATTGTAGCTTTCTGAAATGTAATTGTTATCACCTTTCTCCTTGCCACTTTTTGATATTAGCTAATGTTCTTAACAACCATTTTTGAATGTTCTAAAACACCATCCTAATGTGTTAAAGGAATATCATACTGAGTTGTCCATATTAAAAAAACCTCTCTGCTAAAGCCAACTTGGTATGGTGTCCTTTTTCACTTTAGGTTGGTGTATTATAATACTCGAAAGGTCTAATTTCTTTTATAAACATAATTAGCTATTAATTATTCAATATGTATAATTGATGGATTTCATGCTTTTATTTTCAGAAATTCTTTTTTATCTTTATTGGCTTTCTGAAATGTAATTTTATCTTTCTCCTTACCACTTTTTGATATTAGTTAATTTTCTTAACAACCAACTATTTTTAAATATTCAAAAACACCATCCTAATGTGTTAAAGGAATATCATACTGAGTTGTCCATATTAAAAAACCTCTCTGCTAAAGCCAACTTGGTATGGTGTCCTTTTTCACTTTAGGTTAGTGTATTATAATATTCAAAAGGTCTAATTCCTTTTATAAACACAAATTAGCTATGAATTATGTAATTGTTATCACCTTTCTTCTTACCACTTTTTGATATTAGTTAATGTTCTTAACAACCATTTTCAAATGTTCTAAAACACCATCCTAATGCGTTAAAGGAATATCATACTGAGTTGTCCCTATTGAAAAACCTTTCTGCTTAAGCCAACTTGGTATAGTGTCCTTTTTCACTTTAGGTTAGTGTATTATAATATTCAAAAGGTCTAATTCCTTTTATAAACACAAATTAGCTATGAATTATGTAATTGTTATCACCTTTCTTCTTACCACTTTTTGATATTAGTTAATGTTCTTAACAACCATTTTTGAATGTTCTAAAACACCATCCTAATGTGTTAAAGGAATATCGTACTGAGTTGTCCATATTAAAAAAACCTCTCTGCTAAAGCCAACTTGGTATGGTGTCCTTTTTCACTTTAGGTTGGTGTATTATAATACTCAAAAGGTCTAATTTGGTTTCTAAATATAAATTAGCCATTAATTATTCAATCATTAGTATAATTGCATGCAATTTCATGACTTTTACTTGTCGGAAACCCTTTTTTTAAATTTTTAATTGTAGATTTCTGAAATGTAATTGTTATCACCTTTCTCCTTGCCACTTTTTGATATTAGCTAATATTCTTAACAACCATTTTCAAATGATCTAAAACACCATCCTAATGTGTTAAAGGAATATCATACTGAGTTGTCCATATTAAAAAACCTCTCTGCTAAAGCCAACTTGGTATAGTGTCCTTTTTCACTTTAGTTTAGTGTATTATAATATTCAAAAGGTCTAATTTCTTTTATAAACATGAATTCGCTATTAATTATTAATTTTTGATTGTGAGTATAATTGCTTGCAATTTTATGACTTTTACTTGTCGAAATTTTTTTTTATCTTTAATTGTAACTTTTCTGAAATGTAATTGTTATCACCTTTCTCCTTGCCACTTTTTGATATTAGCTAATGTTCTTAACAACCATTTTTGAATGTTCTAAAACACCATCCTAATGTGTTAAAGGAATATCATACTGAGTTGTCCATATTAAAAAAACCTCTCTGCTAAAGCCAACTTGGTATGGTGTCCTTTTTCACTTTAGGTTAGTGTATTATAATATTCAAAAGGTCTAATTTCTTTTATAAACATAAATTAGCTATTAATTTTTCAATTATTTGTATAATTGTATGGAATTTCATGACTTTTGCTTGTCAGAAATTCTTTTTTTATGTTTAGTTGGAACTTTTTGAAATGTAATTGTTATCACCTTTCTCCTTGCCACTTTTTGATACTAGCTAATGTTCTTAACAACCATTTTTGAATGTTCTAAAACACCATCCTAATGTGTTAAAGGAATATCATACTGAGTTGTCCATATTAAAAAAACCTCTCTGCTAAAGCCAACTTGGTATGGTGTCCTTTTTCACTTTAGGTTAGTGTATTATAATATTCAAAAGGTCTAATTCCTTTTATAAACACAAATTAGCTATGAATTATGTAATTGTTATCACCTTTCTTCTTACCACTTTTTGATATTAGTTAATGTTCTTAACAACCATTTTCAAATGTTCTAAAACACCATCCTAATGTGTTAAAGGAATATCATACTGAGTTGTCCATATTAAAAAACCTCTCTGCTAAAGCCAACTTGGTATGGTGTCCTTTTTCACTTTAGGTTGGTGTATTATAATACTCGAAAGGTCTAATTTGTTTCTAAATATAAATTAGCCATTAATTATTCAATCATTAGTATAATTGCATGCAATTTCATGACTTTTACTTGTCGGAAACCCTTTTTTTAATTTTAATTGTAGATTTCTGAAATGTAATTGTTATCACCTTTCTTCTTACCACTTTTTGATATTAGTTAATGTTCTTAACAACCATTTTCAAATGTTCAAAAACACCATCCTAATGTGTTAAAGGAATATCATACTGAGTTGTCCATATTAAAAAACCTCTCTGCTAAAGCCAACTTGGTATAGTGTCCTTTTTCACTTTAGGTTGGTGTATTATAATATTCAAATTGTCTAATTTGTTTCTAATTATAAATTAGCTATTAATTATTCAGTCATCTGTATAATTGTATGGAATTTCAAAACTTTTGCTTGTCGGAAACCCTTTTTTTTAATTTTTAATTGTAGATTTCTGAAATGTAATTGTTATCACCTTTCTCCTTGCCACTTTTTGATATTAGCTAATGTTCTTAACAACCATTTTCAAATGATCTAAAACACCATCCTAATGTGTTAAAGGAATATCATACTGAGTTGTCCATATTAAAAAACCTCTCTGCTAAAGCCAACTTGGTATAGTGTCCTTTTTCACTTTAGTTTAGTGTATTATAATATTCAAAAGGTCTAATTTCTTTTATAAACATGAATTCGCTATTAATTATTAATTTTTGATTGTGAGTATAATTGCATGCAATTTTATGACTTTTACTTTTTATTTTTTTTTCTTTAATTGTAATTTTCTGTAATGTAATTGTTATCACCTTTCTCCTTGCCACTTTTTGATATTAGCTAATGTTCTTAACAACCATTTTCAAATGTTCTAAAACACCATCCTAATGTGTTAAAGGAATATCATACTGAGTTGTCCATATTAAAAAAACCTCTCTGCTAAAGCCAACTTGGTATGGTGTCCTTTTTCACTTTAGGTTGGTGTATTATAATACTCGAAAGGTCTAATTTCTTTTATTAACATAAATTAGCTATTAATTTTTCAATCCTCTGTATAATTGAATGCAATTTCATGACTTTTACTTGTCAGAAATTCTTTTTTCTATCTTTAATTGTAGACTTCTGAAATGTTATCATTATCACCTTTCTCCTTGCTACTTTTTGATATTAGCTAATGTTCTTAACAACCATTTTTGAATGTTCTAAAACACCATCCTAATGTGTTAAAGGAATATCATACTGAGTTGTCCATATTAAAAAAACCTCTCTGCTAAAGCCAACTTGGTATGGTGTCCTTTTTCACTTTAGGTTGGTGTATTATAATACTCGAAAGGTCTAATTTTTTTTTATTAAAATAAATTAGCTATTAATTTTTCAATCATCTGTATAATTGTATGGAATTTCATGACTTTTACTTGTCAGAAATTCTTTTTTTATGTTTAATTGGAGCTTTCTGTAATGTTATTGTTATCACCTTTCTCCTTACCACTTTTTGATATTAGCTAATGTTCTTAACAACCATTTTCAAATGTTCTAAAACACCATCCTAATGTGTTAAAGGAATATCATACTGAGTTGTCCCTATTAAAAAACCTCTCTGCTGAAGCCAACTTGGTATGGTGTCCTTTTTCACTTTAGGTTGGTGTATTATAATATTCAAAAGATCTAATTCCTTTTATAAACACAAATTAGCTATGAATTATGTAATTGTTATCACCTTTCTTCTTACCACTTTTCGATATTAGCTAATGGTTTTAACAACCATTTTTGAATGTTCTAAAACACCATCCTAATGTGTTAAAGGAATATCGTACTGAGTTGTCCATATTAAAAAACCTCTCTGCTAAAGCCAACTTGGTATGGTGTCCTTTTTCACTTTAGGTTGGTGTATTATAATACTCGAAAGGTCTAATTTGGTTTCTAAATATAAATTAGCTATTAATTATTCAATCATCTGTATAATTGTATGGAATTTCAAAACTTTTGCTTGTCGGAAACCCTTTTTTTTAATTTTTAATTGTAGATTTCTGAAATGTAATTGTTATCACCTTTCTCCTTGCCACTTTTTGATATTAGCTAATGTTCTTAACAACCATTTTCAAATGATCTAAAACACCATCCTAATGTGTTAAAGGAATATCATACTGAGTTGTCCATATTAAAAAACCTCTCTGCTAAAGCCAACTTGGTATGGTGTCCTTTTTCACTTTAGGTTGGTGTATTATAATACTCGAAAGGTCTAATTTCTTTTATAAACATAAATTAGCTATTAATTATTCAATCATCAGTATAATTGCATGCAATTTCATGACTTTTACTTGTCAGAAATTCTTTTTTAAATCTTTAATTGTAGCTTTCTGAAATGTAATTGTTATCACCTTTCTCCTTACCACTTTTTGATATTAGTTAATGTTCTTAACAACCATTTTCAAATGTTCTAAAACACCATCCTAATGTGTTAAAGGAATATCATACTGAGTTGTCCATATTAAAAAACCTCTCTGCTAAAGCCAACTTGGTATAGTGTCCTTTTTCACTTTAGGTTTGTGTATTATAATATTCAAAAGGTCTAATTCCTTTTATAAACATAAATTAGCTATTAATTATTAATTTTTAATTGTGAGTATAATTGCATGCAATTTCATGACTTTTACTTGTCAGAAATCCTTTTTTTTATCTTTAATTGTAGCTTTCTGAAATGTAATTGTTATCACCTTTCTCCTTACCACTTTTTGATATTAGCTAATGGTCTTAACAACCATTTTCAAATGTTCAAAAACACCATCCTAATGTGTTAAAGGAATATCATACTGAGTTGTCCATATTAAAAAACCTCTCTGCTAAAGCCAACTTGGTATGGTGTCCTTTTGCACTTTAGGTTGTGGTATTACAGCATGGACGGATCTATGGGGGAGAGGGAGGACTTTGGGGCTGAAGCCCTCTCCCAAAATTGTAAAATATAACCACGTTTTATGGAAAAAAATTATTAAAAAATTAGCTCTTAAAGTATTTTTATTCGTGTAATTACATTTAAAAGGACTTTAGGAATCACTTGAACACCATTTCATATAGGTAGTTAGTTTCTTACTTTTTTTCCAAAGTAATTATCGACATTTTTTGAAAAAAAAAAAAAAATTTTGGGATGAAGCTCCCCAAAATTAAATCCTGGATCCGCTAGTGTATTATAATATTCAAATTGTCTAATTTGGTTTCTAAATATAAATTAGCTATTAATTATACAATAGGAATACAATTTCATTCCTTTTACTTGTTAGAAATTCTTTTTTTAAAGTTTAATTGTTGCTTTCTGAAATGTAATTATTATCACCTTTCCTTTTGTCAGTTTCTGATATATGTATGCCAGTTAATGTTCTCAACAACCATTTTCAAGTGTTCAAAAACACCATCCTCAAGTGTTGAAGTAATATTATAGTGAGATGTCTCTATAAAAAAATACTCAACTGAATTCAACTAGGAAAAATAAACAAACCATAAATTTATTAACTTTATTATTTATTTCTAAATTTTTTCTGGAATATCTAATTGCCTTTTAAATATTTTCATAATAAGAAAATGATCTTACTACAGCAACAGACATAATAGGAATAAATTTGTATTCAGTAGAAGTTATTGACATGTTGCTTACACTAGTAATTTGTTTTGAACAATAAATGTAAAAACAATATCTCCACAACTTATAAGAACTGCTCCATGTCTAGTATTGTAAGGGTCAATCCAACATTTCAATTTTGAAGAAAATTATGCACTTACTTCTGGCATTTAAAATAATAATAACTAATTTTTTCAAGTTTATTAATTATCAGTCAATTTTTAAATTTTGTCAACTGAATGACTACACATCTAATTACAATGTTTCGGCTCGTTGAGCCATTTTCAAGTCTAAATACCCATCATGTACCTGTCCTTTTCACTTATGGGAATTGCATGCGTCTACTCATAAAAAATTTGTTTATTCTTGTCTTGAAAATGGCTCAACGAGCCGAAACATCGTAATTAGATGTGTAGTCATTAAGTTGACAAAACTTAAAAATTGGTGTAAAATTGGCTAATAATTAATAAGCTTGAAAATAAATAGTATGCACCGAAGGAGAATTGAGAAATATTGTGAATAATAAATAATTTTGCATGTAATCAAAGTTAAAAACAAACTGAAATCAAAACTAAGTGCGGTGTTAATTAAAAAGTACAGGGAAGAGAGATAGGAAGTAGGGAAATTTAAAAATATACGTTCTTAGAAGTTGATTATTGAAAGTAGAGTTATTTCTTTGATATGCAGTTTTTTTGTTGTTAATTTTAATGAACCTACAATCATAATATAGTACTCTATCTTCAATGTTACATTTTAGTTTTTATTTCAAATTTTGTTATCATGTTTTAATTTAAATAAGTAAAATATTCAAATGTATGCATTTATTAACAAATAAGCAAAATAAAATTTGGTTTATTGCATTTAAGTAGGTTGATTCGTAAAGATATCCGAGATTAAAAATACATGAAAAAATATGGCATTGCATATAAATCCAGGCTCTGATTATAACCCAACCTTGATTACTGCAGTTGAATATCCATTAAGAACAGTACCGAGTTTTTATTTAGATCAAACCACTAAAATTCTATATTGAAGTTCAAAGATAGAGACTATTTAATACTTGGAAATATTTGTTTGTTCTTGTTAACGCATATATCTAACCAAAAACCTTAAAATCTTTCTAAACCAGTCTACCTATATCTCTAGGCACAGACTTTGCATCCAGATTGGGAGGAGCAATGACAAAAAAAAAAATAATAAAAAAAATGTGGCGGGAGTTTGTATTACGTGTAAAAATGATTTAAAATGGTAAATTTTTAAAATTAATATAGTTATTTTGAAACAAATGATGTAATACTAAACATTTAAAAATAAATTTAATGTAGTTGTCATTTTTTTTAATTTAAAAATATCTGAACATAAAAATATATTGAATTTGTATACATTAAACATGAGGGGAGAGAGAGACAGCTCCTACAATATAGGTACATTTATAGAATTTTTTAAACTAAAAATTAATAATGTTAAAAACTGAAAATATATTTTAATTTCTTAGTTTCTATAACCTCAAAATAAAAACACATTTTCATAGTCTTAATAGTTTCGTAGAAATGTTTATATAAACCTTCTCCATAAAACATGTTTTTAAACGATATTAACAATAAAAAGATGATGTCTGCTATTACGCTGGGTAAGCATTTAAGGTACAAAAAACCTTCAGTCATGTAAATTATTAGTTTTTAATTTTTTTTTACTTCAAATTATTGGAAGGGATGAAATGATATTCTCGCCATTTCAATAATTTTATTGGAGGGGGTTCCCAAGTCTGTGCCTATTCCTATATCTGATGCATGACAACAAAATATTCTAAAATATTCCTAAATCCTCCTACCTCTACCTATATTGCATGTGATGCCGCCATTCTTCAGTCCTCATTTCTCATCTTACTCGACGCACTCAAAAACCAGGTAAGATTTGTTCCTTAATATGAATATTAATATTCCTTTTATACAGGTTTAAAGTAGGGTAAGCGCACTAGTGATGGACATAGCGAAGGAAATTTTTGTCTTTTTTGGCTTTTGCCGCTGTAATTATTATAGTTATAAACCTCTCCATTTGATGTTTAGAATCTCTAGATCTCCCTATTCTATTTTTCTAAATTCAATTGTTTTAGTAATGGAGGTCGATACCAGTAATGGACATACCTCAGAAAAATTCTATAATCTATATTTAACTATAAAGATAACAATAAAGGTAAGATAAATGTTCAACTTACTCTTAGCAAATCTGTTAGTAGGAAGGATGAAACATATTGATCTCAAGAGATCTATAGAAACAAAAATGATAGACAATTTAAAATTTTCTTTTGGGAACTATATATATACACTTGTCAATAACGGCCATTGTTCTTCAATATAGAAAAAACTGAAACCTTTAAATCAACAAGGAAGCTTATTATTTACATTTAAAGTTTAACCTGCCCATAACTGGTGCGTTTACCCTAATGAAATTAATATTTTTAGTAGTTTTTATCGACTTTCTTAAATCTGTTATTTGTTTATTATTGTTGTGATTACTCAAGTTTGAGGTAACTCACCATTTAAATTTTTTTCCTTGTTTTTCTGTCAGGATAACATGAATAATATTTAGAAAGTAAAAAAATATAATTAAATCATAATATTTGACTCCTTAACAATATTACAATAGGAAATGTTTATTCAACATATAAATCTATTTATTTATTTTTAGGATCTGCCATTTTATTGTCTAAGAATTTTTTATCTAGGTCCGAAATCTTGATTTTTTTTTTATGTTTACATTGCTAAAATATTTATGTTCATAACATACAAGTACCTTCATTCTTTATATTTAATTTATATATAATTACCTTACTGTAATTTAATTTATAAATCTAAACAATTTTAGAACCTGAGATGTTCACATAATTATATTTATTTATGTTCTATTAAGTTAAAAGAGACCCATTGGAACGGAGTAAGTTACACCTCCTAATAGCTGAATAGTTTGTCTAAACGAACTTCATTAAAAGAAAAACATGCTGATTTGTAAAATTCTTTTTGCCATAAATAGACCATTTGAATGTAATTATTATCATTAAGGCTCTGATTTATTTGCAAATGTAGATTGGTTTTGCTTTATTTTTTCAAAAAAGTAAGTAAATATCTTTATGAAAAAAGTTACTCTAAATCTTTTAGGAAATGTTCATGTTGCTTATTTGGTCAATATTTATTTTTGTGCATTTTTAAACTCAATCGGCATATATATTGATTGATTAGATTTATTTTAGGCATGGAAAATTGCTTAATCAATAAAATTACATTGTAATTTAATTTATAATTTACAAGATGTTAATTATATTTCTAGCTTTTACTAATTAAACTTCAAATAAACGTTTCATTCTAATTACAGTAAAATTAATTGTAAATTGCTAAATAATGAATGCATACTTCGAAGTACTGAAAACTGTTTTATTTTGGGCGGAAACTTAATAAAAAAAATATTTATTTGAAAAAAATTCTAGATGACTAAAAACTAAATAATCGGGCCCCGTCATCAGAGGGTTTAGAGTATTAGGGGTTCCTGGTGGATTAATTTTTAAAGGTAAATAGATTTTAAAAAATCTATTTACTAGCAATCTAGCAACACACAACTTTCACTTACCGCTCTACTTTGAATAGAAATTATTTTCTGGCAATGCTATTATAAAATTTTTTGAAGTGCATTTTAAACGGAGCTAAAGCTTAAAGCTTACAGATAACAAGTCATTAAGACCATTATAATTACTAAATGTCTATTTAATATATCGACGGTAGCCAATAAAAATCTAGTCACTTTATCTGCTTTTATAAACCACACAACTTTCTTTGCTTTTATAAACCACAGAATGACTAACTCCAATTTCAACATTTTTGAGTAATGTCAATTTAGTGATATTTTTAGTTGAAACTTAATAACTTATTTTTGGGCGGAAACTTAATAAAAAAATATTTATTGGAAAAAAATCCTAGATTACTAAAAACTAAATGATCGGGTCCCGAGGTTCATCAGAGGGTTTAGACTATTAGGGGTTCCTGGTGGATTAATTTTTGAAGGTAAATAAATTAACAGAAATCTACAAGGTTATCTGAAATTTAAGTATTGTTTTTGCAATCAAATTATCATTTTATTAAAAAAAAATAAAATAATAATAATACTAAATCGCCCTTGTGAGGCCCTTTAAGAAAGTAACTAATAGAAGTTAAAATAAATTTTAATATTATAAAAAAATCATAAACATGAAAAATGTAAATAGTGAATTTTTTAAAAACGTATTTGTGGCTCATTATTTTGTCTTTAGTATCTTTGTTTATTGTTTGGTTGCATATTATCATTGTTAGTTAGTAATGATGATGACAATTGTCATGCTAGTGATGCCAAAGTTGCTGTCGAATCTGCAACTGTCAGACTAGTGGCAATAAACTGTTGTTCAGTTATATATGGTATATATGATATAATTATATGGTCTGCATATATCCTACAAAAAACATAAGAGGTCAGAGTTAAGTTTAATTTTATTATAGTTCTTTTAAGAACCTCAGTTTAGTTTAAAAAACAGATCTAAATACCTCCTATTTATTTTTAAAGTTGTTCCTAGACATATTGGTTATTATCAATTTTAGTTTTTCTATCAATCAGCTGTCATAACTCATTTTTGGATATGATAACTCATTCCCAAATATAATTTAACAAATTGATAAACATTAAGGATAGATATCAGTCATTCAATGAAGCTTATAGATGTGAATTTATATTTTTTATTAAAATAAATATATACAGATTGATAGTTTCATTAATTTATAATTAAATTATTGATAATTGTATGTCTAAATACATATTTTCCTTCATAACATAGGATCAGGTTGTAAAATATAAATTATAGCTAGCAGTAAAAGTTCATCTATCTATATAAACCGTAGAATAACTACATAAAATATACTTTAGTAAAATTACCTCACAAAGTCCACCCTTGCACTCATATAACATATAACTAATAATTTACATTCTAGAACACAGGTTTCTCTCTAGACTAGAATACAAACAAAACTAATTATTTTTACATTGCAACAAACTTACTCCTAGAGGTTATAATAAGTGGTTGATGATAACTATTTACATTATTGGCAACAAATTATAAATTATTATATGTGGGGTGAATAATATTCATGCGGCCTGAAGCGGAAGTTGGCAACATTGGAGGGTAAGCTGCAAGGTGGTGGTGGAGGCGCCAGTCTCGGTGTGGTGTATGTTGGCAGGCCTGTTAAAATAGAGAATTTCTTAAAAATAACATCACATGTAATCTATGTAACACATAATTGTTATATACTATATAAAAAAAAAATTTCAATGTTCGTAACAAAACTTCACAATTCTTTCAATAATATGAACAAAATTTTACATTAATTTCAATAGTTGCAACAGAATATCCCAGAGTTAATATCCACTTTTTTGTGAAGTATCTTCCATAAAATCAATCGTTGAAGATAGCCAAAAGTTGATCTTCAATACAGAGGGTACTGTTTTTAAGGATTGCTTTGTCAATGTTGTTGGTGCATGCAGCACGACTAATCCTTTGCCTATCGACAGAGATCCCATATTTCCCATGGTGGGCACATGTTCTACTTGGAAGGCATATCTTTTACCCCACTTCCTGGCCTTTCAGATTTCAGACACCCATGAAGGACATATAATGTGTCTCTCCAACAACTAATCTTCATTATTTTAGAGGAGATCATCTCTGGGTCTCAGCAGTAAAGTGACTGTCACACCCAATTTTGAACATACATTGTTCCTGCTTCATTTCATTCATATAACCCTTTACTATAATATACAAATATTTTGAAAAGTTGTAGGAAATAAAGTTTTCTGTATTGATTATTGCTTCCAATTTTGTATTATGTTTTATATATATTTTTTTGTGTGTACTAATTTAAATTTTCTTAATATTTCTAATATTTATTTGTAAAAATAATACCTGGGGGTATGAAGGCACAAGGCGGTGGTGGGTTTGGATGCTGATGGACCATTGGGTATTGTTGACAGCTCTGCCAATTTGTAACTCCTTAAAAAAAAAAAGTTAGATAAAGGATTAAATTATAACATAATTAAAACATATAAAAACATAAAAAAGGCCGTGAATTTTTCATATACATTAAAATCCATAGAAATTTTCTTAAAGAATATATATTAGTTTACTATCTTCAACCATTCAAAGACTAGAGCAATCATAACATAATGATCAAACTCCGAAACTATTCAGAAAAACATACTTTACACAATTTTCGTTATTACACAGCTCTTAATCTGTTTATAAAACAACATACTGTTCATATATTAGCTAATATAATATACTGTATGATAAACAGATTAAGAGCTGTGTGATGAAGAAAATTACGAAAAGGAAGTTTTTCTGTATAGTTTCGGAGTTCAATCATTAAGTTATAATAGCTCTATTTTTTTATTGGTTAAAGATAAGATCGTAGAATACTGGAACGGTGGTAGATTTGTAGATCGATACGGGACAAATTGGATCTTGAAGATTTTGATGCGTACAGCAAGACCCAGAACTATCCTTTGGAACTATCGGATCCTGCGTTTTTAAGCCCAAAAGCGTACTACTTTCGAGATAACCACAGGCGGATCTACGGAGGGGAGAGGTGGGCTTTCGGGCTGAATCCCCCCCAAAATGGTAAAATGTAACCATGTTTTACAGAAAAAAATATTAAAAACTATCTCTTAAAGTATTCTTGTTCGTGTAATTTTATTTAATAGGACTTCAAGAACCACTTAAACACCATTTCATATAGGTAATTAATTTCTTTATTTTTTTTCAAATTAATTATCGTTATATGTATATGAAAAAAAAATCTTTCGGGCTGAAGCCCCCCCAAAATTAAATCCTGGATCCGCTAATGGAGATAACGCAAGGTATAGGGTTCACGTCCACACCTTACATTAATTGTAGTACTGTCATTGAATACATGTCTCATTTCGTCAACTTGAGGCCTCTATGATCGAGAGAGGAGTTTATATTATTTACCGATGGTGTTTTTGATCGGCAAGCCATATCATCGTTAATTCTTCACCAAATCTCAAGATTGAGCCACCAATTTCGAAGGCTTTCTTCTCCTTCAGGTGGGCAAAATAGTCCAATCATCCCGAAAATTCAGGCAAACAAGTTATGAAAGAAAACAAACTTTATTTGCGAATAACTAGAAAATTACACTCTTTTCCCTTGATTATGCCCATGATTATATAAAAGATTACTAAATTCCCTACAAAAGGAAAAAATTATCATCGAGATTGGACAATTTTGAGCTAAGATACAGATTATTGAAATTTGTAAACATGTTAGTTCCAAACATTAATAAAGATTAAATTAATTTTTGTTTCCTTTGTCGATTATATTTATCGATAAAGTAACAATTGATTTATTTATCTTTTGATAAGTTGCATTATATTATATGCTTATTAATTTGGCATTTGATAACAATATGCTGTGCGAATTTTTCGCACGGGCCTACTAGTTATATTATAATTGAAATATAGATATTATAAATTAATAAACTAAAATAAATAAATAAAGCTGCCTCACCAGGCCTTGGTGCGAGGGGCTGCTCAGCTGGCGTGCTATCAGTGCCCCTCATACTTCTCTCGTTCCGCCGGAATTTGGCTCTTCTGTTTTGAAACCAAACCTAAATGGTGAAAATTCGAAATTATAATGATAATTATTACACAGTGTATGATATAACATTATAAGTTAAATTACAAAAAAAAAAAAAAAGAAAAAAAGTATAGGTTCCTCATCACTTCTATTGGTTGCATAATGCCAAAATCACAAGCTTTATTATTTTCTATTTGAGAATAAAATCTACAAGATAAGCAGTTTTTGAAGTAGGGTTTATGCACCAATAGCTGACATGCTTAAGCGAATATCTTTAAACTTTTACCTGTAAAACCTTTTGAATTTATGATATTTACAACTGTATTAATAAATAAAATACATTTAGCAAATTTGATAACAGAAAATAATAACATGAAATCACTTGTTATTTATTATTATTGAGAAACTGCCCACTGGTAGCACTCTAAAACAAAAAAAAATGTGTTTACAATAGGAGATCTCGAGGCCATCTTCTTTTCACACGTCTCGGAGTGTTATCTGGGATGGAATAGGAAATCAGGTTAGAAACGAGAGGATTCGGATGGTTCTGAAGTTTATTATGGAAGGATAGGTATCTGGATTGGGCCAAATCGGAAACATAAGGAACATTAAGGTCATTATGGATTATTTTATTGGTGACAAAGTAGGGAGCATTGTAAAAACTTATATACAAATTTTCATCTTATAGAATTCAAGCTCTTCTTTATTTTTGTGTCAAATCTAACTAGCCGATTTTGAAAAATATTTGTATCTAATACAATTTTTGCGAACTTAGGGAATGAAATTTGATGAAATTGTTATGCAACAGACTGACAAAAGAACACGGGACCGAATTTGTTCCTTGATATCCAAAACGTATAACATTTGGTAATATTCGGTTTTGAGAACAATAATTTTTTTTTCATTGTTTTTGGCAATAATGACTTCCAATCAAACAACAATTGATTTATTTGTTGTATTTCCAAATTACATGTTTACATGTTAACGTTTCGGGATATTTACTCCCATCTTCAGAACTACAATCCCAATGTTTTTTTGTTGATTAATGGCTTAAATCTAATGTGCTACATTGTCAGGTTCTAAATTCATGTTATAATAAATTAATAAGTATATAATAATAATATCCAGAGCATCATGCTTTTAGACCAATTATTGGGTGCCTGCCATGTGAAACACCAGTAATGATAGATGGCAGACACCCAATAATTGGTCTGAAAGCATGATGATGCTCTGGATATTATATACTTTAATTTATTATAACATGAATTTAGAACCTGACAATGGAGTCACATTAGATTTAAGCCATGAATCAACAAAAAAAACATTGGGATTGTAGTTCTGAAGATGGGAGTAAATTTCCCGAAACGTTAACATGTAAACATGTAATTTGGAAATACAACAAATAAATCAATTGTTGTTTAATTGGAAGTAACTATTAACAAAAACAAAGGATAGCATACAACTTGTGCCATCAAACGCAAGTTGCGCCATCAAAATTTTTGATAGGGACATATTTTGATGGGGTTTTGAATTTTCGAGGGAGGCAAATTTCGATGGGTTTTGAATTTTCGGACTAAGACACGATAAGAGGAAAACATGGCACAGACTACAGCAAGTGTAATATTATATGATCTAAGATTTTTCTAATTTTGCTCTGATTTTAAGAAACGATGAGTAATAAAATATCTTAGGAGGAGGAGGGGGTGTGATGGACAGGTATAAAATACACGTAATTGAATATAAAATTATTTTTTGAGGTTTGCTATGACAAGTTATCTTCCTAGAATTTTTAAATTCAATTACCACCTCTAAAAGGAGAGGAGATAAAATAAGAAATACTAAAAAGAATTTTTTTTTTTTAAGTTTCATTTTTTATTGAGAAATTTTTCAATCCGTCACATCTAAGGACAATAGTAATATTGATAGAAGATTTGCTCATTCAAACTAAGTACAATAAATAATACTAAAAATAAATGTATATAAATTAAAAGAAATTAAATTAAACAAAAATAAACTAAACTAATCAAAATAACTACTTAAATACACTCATACTTTTATAAAATATTTACAAAATTCATTCACTCAAGATCTCCGAGCCAAGCCTTTCTCTCCACTCGTGGAGGGAAAGGCAGAACTCTAGGAGATCTCAGCGCCTCTCCCTTATCAGCATTCTAAAAAGAATAGAATAGTTTACTCACGTATTCTTCATCAATAGCAGCATGAACAAAAAAATCTTAATTATGAATACTCGATGATACATAACTACTGTGGTTTATTAATTATACCTATCTATAATATTATTCATAATATGTATAAAAGTACATTTAATAATATTTCTCGTTTGAAAATTCTTATTGCTTTCAAAAGAATGCATACATATTAATAATTATTACTTTTAAAAAAAGTTAAACACTTAAAGTTAAAACTGTTTAAATTGGAGTAATTACGTTAACTGAAAAGCTAATACAAAACAATTTTATTTAAAAATATAAATATAGAAAATAAAATGTTTTCAAGATCATGTTTGGGGTTGCGCATAAAATATACACATACCTAATAAAAATAAAACATACAGTAATGAATTATTTACAGTTTATGTAATTATTTCGTATGCTTTCTCCAAGTATAGGCGCAGACTTTCCATTTCGATTGGGGGGAGGGGAGAGGGAGGAGGGATAAAAAAAAAATAAATAAATGGCAGTAGTTCTTATTACGTGTAAAAAATCAACATATTTATTCTGAAACGAGATAAATAATATGTGTATATATATATTTGTTTAGAAGTTGGATTTATAAAAAAATTGGATATATTACAATTTGGATCTATTAAACATGGAAGGAAGGGGGACAGCCTTCATAACATAAGTACATTTCTTAAACTTTTCCAGCTAAAAATGAATAATACTGAAAATCGAAAAATATTTTTGATTTCTTAGTTTGCTCAAACTTAAAATAAAAAAAAAAATACAATCTTATTATTCCCATTTTTTGAGGAGGATATCTGGTGTCAGCTACCTTATAGGCTTGTCAAGGAAGAAACGTCTAAGCAAATCAAGTTGACAGAATTTGATAAAATCTATTTTGGACCATCTAGTTGTCCGTGGTACAGACCCCTTTTTATCAAATTATTAACATCCGGCTAGAACTCCGTAAATAGCTTAATCTCATCGTAACCTACAACCTTTTTATTTACGAAAATTTTGAGAAATGGGGCGTTTATTCATCAAATTAATTCATTTACTAAGCTTCTAAAAATTCACAGGTAATAATTTGTTTTCCGTTTGGCCTAACTTCGTTATTTTAACGTCACGCCAAACGGCCCAATATTTTTGTAGGTCACGTTTTTTCTCGATTCACTAATCAAATTATCTTACGATTTAAGTAGAAAGCAAATTCATGAGTTTTTTGTACCTTATTAAGTATATAACGTTACCGATCCCCAGATTTAAAATTTCCTATTTCCGAGATTTTCGTAAATAAAATACTTTTTAAGTTATTCGGAAATCTAATTTTACCAACCTTCGAGAAGTATTTAGCCAAGTTTCATTGAAATCAGCACATTCGTCTAGGCTCTACAATCTATACCAACACAGGTTTTTCGGTCGCCATCTTAAAATGAAACGGCAAAAGTAATGTCGATGTAGGAGGATCATCCTCGGATGACCTCGGACTTTAAATCCAAATTTGAAAAAAAATCGGACGAGTAGTTTCGGAGAAAATACACGGACGGCGGACATAAACATTTTATTTACGAAAATTATCAGGATTGGGGCCTAGTTTTCAATATGGAGTTCGGCAATGTTAGTCCATTTAATTAGGTAGTGTAAACCCCCCCTGGCCCGTTAAAACCCCGTATAGCCTCAAAGGCGAGGAAGGGAAAGACAAAAAAAAAAAAGTAAGTATTTTGCCGCCTTAACACGTTTTATCCAGCTCTGCCTATCTTGGGCTATTTCTTTCCAGTTATCTGCACCCAGCTCTATTTCATCTTATGAGTTACGTTCCCTGACCTTCTTAACTTTCTTGCCTTCACATTCTGAGATGTTGATTGACCAGTTTCTGTAAGCATCCTCCATGTTTTAATACTCTGATCTCTGATGACTCCGGTAATCGTGGGGAGGATTTTTCTTTCAAATCCACCCTCTACTGATACGATTTAAATTAAAATAAATCATATTCTTACATATTACTAATTATTACTGCACTGCCGAAGACAGAGCCTACTAACCTGTACTCTGGCCTCCGAAAGACCCACTCTTCGTGCCAACTCCTCCCTCACGAAGGCGTCCGGGTAGTGGGTCCTCTCGAAGACCTTCTCCAGCGCCTCCAGCTGGCTGGAACTGAAGGTTGTCCTCACCCTCCTTGGCTTCCCTCCTTTTCTTCTCTCCTCTGCATCGCACTCCTCTTCTGCAAGCACAAAGTGAAAATTATTTCTTAGGATGCTTCAAGGTACTAAGTGAATTGGGCCAAATAAAAGTATACATAAGTCAAATATACCGATAATAGACATTTTAAGTGGAATCTTCAACATTAATATGATGCTTTAGTTTAGAAAATTGACCTTTGCAATTGGATTTAATTAGCAGACTGCAGAATGTTACCTTCAACGCAAAGAGTATAAACATTTATAAAAAGTTACATACGACATATTGTACTAACATTAGCGACATGTAATTAATTGTTTACATTAATATGACGAAGAGCACCGAAATGAGGCTGTACAAAAAATGGCGTGCTTCTATATTTCACAGCCAATCTATTATACGTAAGCGATTCATTTATTCAAAAATATTCATAATCATGATGATCTTCAAGTTCTTAAAAATTATGATTTCGATCAATATTTATACAATTATAAATCTTGACGTAATGATCGAGAACTCGTTAATTTCGCATCACCTGATCTCCCTAACGAAGGGATCTGTTTGTAGAACAATCAGCAATGTGAGGAACAAATTAGAAGTGTACATAGAGATATAAAAAATAAACATAGACTAGCTCGTTGGATTCTTCGCGTGCAAGCTGAGGCTGGAAAGCCAATATTTGCCTCCGAAGATTTAAAATTTTAATTCTAGAAAGTCTTACGGAATTAATACACGCGAAATTTCCTCCTCTAGACTGTTTGCGCAGCTGTGTTCCCAATCCATCCAATTACTCTTAATAATATAATGGTTAGCTATCTAGAAGAAATAATAAAATTTTAAACAATATTTAATAAGAATATTAAGCGTTGGTCACATTTATAGGTTATGTCTTGAAGGGCAGGCTTCGTGTTTTTATACATTTAGGAAGAAAATGTATATGGACTCTATAAAAAAAAAAATATAGATATATATATATATATATATATATATATATAATGGGGAGAGGGGCTGGTATAGCCGTGCGAGCTAAGGCGCTTGCAATAGGTAACCAAGTTAAGCAACGCCGAGCATGGTTAGCACTTGGATAGGTGACCGCCCACCAGGGGAAAGCCAAGCTGCCCAAGATTCCTCCCCGGGTATGTGAGACCCATCAGACTACTGGAGGCAACTCACACCGACCGGGCATAGGACTGATGACCCTACCTCCGTGTACTTAAATCGGTAATCGATATATCGGAATCGATCTAGACAAAGATCTTCATGGTCTGTAGCACCAACCAAAAAAATATATATAATAATAATACTATATTTATTCTGGGACGAGTCGCTTTAGAATAATACAGAAAGACATAAATATGGGCTAAGGAGCCTCAGAGATACATAAATAAAGAACTAATTAAAAAGAACTAATTAAACCGTCATAGTAATAAAATTAAAAAATTATAAGTTACTTTCTAATTTTAATCAGTTAATGATAAAAAATAAAAAAATAAAAAAAAGGAGAAAATAAAAATAATGAAGAACGAGCTAATAATTTATATACATATTTACATCAGTATCTATTTACAATTTCATGGGGACTGGATGGATAAGAAATGATTGAACAGGCGGGATTTAAAGGGAGGAAGGACATTAGATTGACGAATGTGAGAAGGGATGGAGTTCCAAAGGGATGAGGATCGGATAATGAAAGATCTGTCGAAAGCAGCGGTTCGGTGGGCCTTATGTATAAATCAGAAGACCGGGAACGAGTATTGCGGGAACGAACAGAGGATTTGAATTGAAGGAGCTCGGAGATGTATGAAGGACGGTGGATTGGATGACTTGAAAGAGGAAGGATGCCAGGAAATACTTGCGACGGTAGGAAGGATAAAGCCACTTCAACTCTGCATAAAAATGGGAAACAGAGGCGCCCCTTGGTATCCCGAAGATGAATCTTACAAAGCAATTTATTAAACGTTTTAGTTTCGCCTCGAGATCCCCAGAGACGCCCCATATACCGTACAGCAATAGTCAAAGTGGGGGAAAATTAAAGAAGTGACTAGGAGCCTACGGGTTTCAAATGGAAATAGGTGACGAGAATAATTTAGACATTTTAGATTTTATATATATATATATATATATATATATATATATATGTATGTATATATATAGCATATAGCATATATGTATAGCATATATATATATATATATATATATATATATATATGGCAGAAGATATCATTATCATTTCGAGCTTTCGGGCTGAAATCTCCCTTCCCTCCTCCTTCCCCTCCCCCCCCAAAAATGGTAAAATATAACCATGTTTTATGAAAAAAATTATCTGTAAAAGTATCATTGTTCGTCTTATTACATTTAATAGGACTTAAAAATCACTTAAGCACACCACTTCATATTTTCTTCTGTTCTTCCCTACCTTGCCTTTTAGGCTATACAGGATTTTCCTGGACCGGGGAATTTAAAATCCCCTCCGGCACAGGGACGCGAACTCGTACTTTTTAATCTCTCATATCTTTGGTTATCTAATTGCCGGACAACTCACGGTGCTGCGCACACGCATTAGCACGTTCGGCTTTTTCATATACAGATATTTATGTACAAAAAAAAATCATTTGGGCTGTAAAAGTCTCCCCCAAAATTAAGTCCTGGATCCATAAGTGGTGAGAAGTATGTCCATATAGGTTAAAATAGGTATGTACAAGTATTCAGTTTCAGTCTCAGTTTCAATTATTAAGATTTAGAAAACATAGGGTAAAGTAGTTTGAGTTATGTTGATTATCCAATTCTTTTATAGTTTATATTTAGCCATTTCTTATTACCACTAAACATGAGAAACTGTTATTTATTTCCAATGATGCATATTAGAGGTATTTAGAGGAATCCATCTTAAAAATTCGGCATTTAAAACCTGACAGATCTTATGTATTAGAGCCCTTCTCAAGCTTAAAACATTTAATTATACATTGATATAACGAGTTTAAAAAATATCTTCAGATCTGTGCACGAGAAAATCATATAAATCAGTACAGAATCTGATTTCAAGTAATCGCTCGTAATTGCTTGAATTATTTTCAAGACACTCTTTTCTATGTATCATAGAAAAAAAACTTCAATATCGAATTAGAAGAGTAAATTTGATGGTTATATATTTTTCGTTATATAGTTCTGCATCTGTTTTAACAAACCTTAGCTAGTTACCAATCGGTATAACAATTGTTTGCTATTAATTAGTGGTTGTTTGGATAACAAAAAAAAAAATTATTCGATGGTAAATGAGTCAGAAACCAAATAGAAAAGAATGACGTACTAATATACTATTAATTAGTAAACCATTATCGATTATTCTATCGCTACCATTTGTGTGCTTGGCTAATTAATGAAATGAAATTAAATGAAATATTTTATTATTCTGGGACTGTTGTCCCTTCAGAACAAATTATAAGTACAGATTGCATGGCTGTGTGGTCGTAAATAAATTAAATATTTACAATAATAGAATAATAGTTAATTAAAAGTAAAAAGACAGAAGAAGAGAGAGAAAAAGACAAGATAAGTGTATATATATTTAAGGTAAATAAAAGAAACTATAATAAGAGAAATATTTTCTGGGGATACTTAGATAGTTCTTTTAGGTATATTTTGTAATCAGGCAGATTGAGAGAGGAGTAGGTGTTTGAAAGAGCAAACTGAGTGTCCATGTCGAATATCAGCAGGAATGGAATTCCAGTGGGGGGCGGCTTGAATAGTTAAGGATTTGTTAGACGCAGCTGTTCGGTGAGGAGGAGGATAGATGTCGGAATTACGAGGTCTAGTGGGACGGGATTGTATTGAGTATTTAAATTGTAAGCTGTTAAAAATATAGGAGAGTCGATGAGTTCTAATGTTCTGGTACAGACAGGTAGGACAGGAAGCACTAACGGATCCAGGATTTAGTTTTTGGTAAGGAGGGCTTCAGCCCTAAAGATTTAAAAAAAAAAATCTAACGATCATTAATTAGGAAGAAAAATAAAGGAACTAACTATATAAAATATAGTTTAAGTGATTCTTTAAATATTATCAAATGTAATAACATGAATAATAATACTTTTAGATTTAATTATTAAATATTTTTTTCCTAAGACTTGGTTATATTTTACAATTTTTTGGGGGGGAGAGGACTTCAGGCCGAAAGTCCCTCCCCCCGTAGATCCGCCCGTGCTAGGAAGTACTGACGGCGATAGGATGGATAGAGCCACTTCAACTCGGTGTGATACTGGATAATATTCGTATCCTTTGAGATTCCGAAAACAAAATGTAGTGCGCCATTCCTTAGGCGTTTAAGTTTGGCCTCGGAATCTCCCGAGAGTCCATCGTACACCAGGCAGCCATAGTCGAAGTGGGGGAAAACAAGGGAGAAAACTAGGAGTTGATGGGATTTATATGGAAGGAGATAACGTAGGCGATTGAACTGTTTTAGGATGGAGATAGGAAATTTGGGATATGTGTGGTTTCCAGAAGAGGGTTTGATCAAAAATAACATTTGGTTGATGTGTATTGACTAAGAAATTCATTCCTAGATTTACCCGAGGTTGGAAGTTATCTAACGATTCAAGTGGAATGCAAATGGGTATTTACGAGTTTTTATTCCCTAATTAAATAAACAAAGTTTGCCGACCTCCAGATTGAAATCGTCCCGATGAATGAAATAAAAATAGAAAAATAACTTTATTCTGGGACACAGTCCCTTGAGAATAACAAAATAGAACAAAATTAATATATTACATCTGGCCAAAATAAAATCAATCGAAAAAAAGAAATAATGTAAAAAAAAATATAAGGTAAAAATTCTATATACAAAACAAACTAAACTATATACAAAACCATTAATACTATGACAAGACACTTAAAGCTGTTTGCTTATATAGACCAGTATACACTTTACGAAAAAAATAAAAGTGTATCAAATTCTCTATTAAAATCAGCTCGAATGGTTAGCAACTATCTGACTGTTTTTGGGATAGGAATTGAAATAGGAGGGTTTTGAATGTGGATATGGATGGGGAATGTCGAATTTTGATAGGGAGGGAATTCCAGAAATCGACAGAGCGAACAATAAAGGAATTGGCATTGGAATGAGGCAGATCTGTGAGAAGGCATGTAAAGGTTAGAAGGTCGAGATCTTTTGGACCGGGAATGGACTGAGGATTTGAACTGGAGAAGGTTGTAGGCGTAAGAAGGTTGTTGATGATTTGGTAGAGGAAGGTACCTAGGAAATATTGTCTTCGGAAGGAGGGGAAAAGCCACTTTAACTCAGCGTAGTGGTGAGAAACAGTTCGAGAATTTTCATAAATAAAATATTTGTAAGTTGCGATGAGATGAAGCTATCTATATACGAAGTTTCAGCCGGATGTTAATAATTTGCTAAAAAGGGGTCTGTACCTCTGACTATAAATCTTTTTCTAGTTTTTGTCCTAAACTAAACCAATTTTAAAACAATAATTTCTAAATAAATAAAAAAACAATGACACATTTTAAACAAAAATCTGCAACTGCAGTATTTTAAAATATTCATATAAACAAAAATACTCTACTTATCTATTGAATAAAATATTATCTTATCCTTATATAAGTATATTTAGCCATAATCGTATCATATATGATAATATTAAAGAAAAAACTGAAAGCACATTTATTTTTTTAATATTAT
Source organism: Nezara viridula (assembly GCA_928085145.1). Lineage (NCBI taxonomy): Eukaryota > Metazoa > Arthropoda > Insecta > Hemiptera > Pentatomidae > Nezara > Nezara viridula. Next base: position 2,526,798 of record OV725081.1, read on the forward strand.
TTCATAATCCCAGTTTTATATATAGTTTATTTATTATATATACTGTAAGTTTGTCCTTGTCTGTATTCCTTATCTTAGATACATTTTAAGATCATACTGAACCTTCCTTAGTTTTGTTAATTTTTATTTCTTGACTTTTAATCGGTGTCGTGGTGCTCAGTTCTATCGTGATAATTTTCTTCTAAGACTAACTTAAAATCTATCTTACATCTATATTTTCTTCGAGGAGCCGGAAGAAATATTATCATATTGAATTCACTATAGGTTAAATACTTTAAACAATCATAAAGTTTTATTATTCTTCTGTCTATAAATTCAGTTACGTTTGGTAAATTTAAAAGTCATGTAGCTTATCAGATTTTTCTTATTCAACTATTGTGATTTTAGTTATTATTTTTAAAATACCATTTTAGAATTGCTAAAATCTCTTGCTCTTGTGATTTGTGCGACAGTAGCGGAACACCATAGAGAAGAAAAGGGCCGAAGAATGCTTTATTAGATGAGTAATTTTAATATGAGGCTGAAGTTAGGGGTTGTAAGGAGGTAACAGAATTTGTAGGATTTTTGTCTTACTTTTAATAATTTTAAAAATAATTTTTGTAAATTTTAGATGTCTGTCAAATTTAATTCTAAAATAGACCAAATTATTTGATATTTTGTTGTATGAATGGCCAATCCGAAATTTTTTAGGTAATTATTCTTATTTTTTTAAGGAAAATTTTTTTAGGCGCGTTTTGCACATTTTTGTGGAGAGTGAATTAGATTGATCCGTCAGATTTCGTTCGGTATTAACATATGGATTAATTGAACATATGGATTAAAATATTCCAAATAATAAAAATCGGGCCTGTATACTATAAGCGAGAGAAATGTTCAATATTTCATCTTTGTAACGAGCTACTGTTTATAATTTATATTTCATATTAATAATCTCGCCTCGTTTATGTTTTCACCTATATCGTGTGTGGTCTAAATCACACAGCTTAGTTTGTTTTTTTTTAAACGAAAATATTATACAGTCGGTTTTTGTTGAATTTACTTGTATATTTATCTATTCAATCACTTTATTTCCATCCAGTCCCTCTAAAATTGTAAATAGAAACTTCTGTAAATATGTATATATATTATTAGTTTATTTCCAATTATTTTCATTTCATATTTCTTTCATTTATTTTGTTTTTTTCTTAATCGATTTAATCTTGAAGATAACCTTTTTTTTCTTTCTATTATATCTATTAGTTAACTTTGTAAATGCATGTATATATATATCTGAGGCTCAAAATCCCACATTTCTGTCCTTGTTAATTATTCTAAAGGCATTCGTCCCAGAATAAATAAAAGATTATTATTTGACAATTTCAGTTCATTTTGTATGATGTTACAGGTATGTTCTGCTTGTTTGAATGCTTTTGTAGCTCTCATATGTTTACTAAAATGAGGTAGATATGTCGCACTGACAGAAACATATCTTTGAGAAATAATATATAAAAATAGGTGGGTTATTCTGTCCCAGTGGAAATTATCTTTCCAGTTTAATTTTTACGATATTATTTTTTTTTTACGTAAAAAATGTGTGTTCCTGCTGAGATGGTAACACACTGAAAATGATTGTTTATGAACACACATTTTTTAGAAACCCCTTTCAGGAAAAAAAAAGTTAGTGGTCATTTTCCACTTCAGGAGGTTTAGGCCTTTTTGTATTGGATTTATAGTATAGTTATATTTATTATTATTATTATTATTATTACTATAGTTAGTCTTAAATGTTACTTCCCCCTCCCCTTTATTCTATCGATGAGGACACTATAACTTAGCTAAGTGGGAGCCGGTTATAAAAAGATTGAACCAGTCACATAAATTTGGTTAAAACAGTTCCGAAGTGGTCGTATTTATAGAATTGGTGTGAAAGACTGAATGGACAGGAATAGCCATACTTAACCGCCTCACTCCTTCTCTTTTACAACCGAAACGTAATAAAACAAACGAGGGAAACAAAATAGAACCAAGGTGTATGTTTGGGTGAGGTTAATACGGTGACCTGGAGGACAAAACTCAAGTCATGTTCATACAACGCTGACATGGTAGCAACATTTTTTTTTATCTCTCACTTCCTTGCTTTTTCGGTTATATGGGTTTATCTCGGACCAGGGGAGAGAGCGAAGGTTTATAAACTTCAGCTTATCAGGTTGCCGGATGCCAAGCAAGTCTTACCCAAATGCGAGACCGAGAAGATTCTTGGTCTAGCAAACTCAGTCTTCACCATGGTCTTGGTCTTGCGCAAGAGTCTCGTAACAGTCTTGCAGTTACTTATTAGCTTATTACTATAGATATATTACTGTATTTTTTTCGATAGGGGAAACCTAACTAAGCCCGAATGAAAAATTAGAAGAGTTAAGTGCAAAAGTATATTCCTTATACCAATTTTCTACACATAGTAACTAAGATTGTCAAGTATTAGTAACTATTTTGCATTAATTTTATATAAAAAATCGTTTTTTTTTACCAGTCATGGTCTTAGTTTTGCAAAGTGCAATACCAAGACCTATTTTGTTCAACACTACCTGTTATCAAACTCGTATTTTTCTTTTGTAAAAATTATTAAAATGTAGTAAAATTTTCATTGCCTATCATCGATCAAAAGTTGTCATTATAGGTATTAATATTGTGATTTCACCGAGGGAAAATCCATTAAATTATTCACGAATTTAATTTTTGAAAATGTTATATTATTTTCGGGATAAATCCAACATTAATACCTAATTATTTAAATATAATCTCGAGTCCTAAACGGCTGAAATGAATGTTAATAAAAGTTGTCTTCCTAACTAACCTAACTCAGCCCGAATGAAAAATTTAAAGAGTTAAATGCAAAAGTATATTGGTTATTCCAATTCTTTACATATAGTAACTAAAATTATCAAGTATTAGTAACAATTTTGTCTTAATTTTTATTTTAAAAAATCGATTTTTTTTACCACTGTTGGTCTTGACCGATTTTGGATAACACAACCCATCTGCAATATCAAAACGAATATTTTTTAAGAAATAAATCGAGACTTTTTTTTTTTGTAGAGCATATTTCCAAAATTCAGTGATTGTGCCAGTAGTAAATAAAAACATTGGAAATTGAAGTTTTTGAACAACAAAAGTCTGATACGGGTTTGTTTTGGTAAAAAAAAATACTTACAGTTACTTATTAGCTTATTACTATAATGTAATTTTTTAGATAGGAGAAACCTAACTAAGCCCGAATGAAAAATTAGAGGAGTTATATACAAAAGTATATTGGTTATTCTAATTCTTTACACATAGTAATTAAAATTATCAAGTATTAGTAACTATTTTTTTTTTTTTTTTTTTTTGGACATATAATATTCTGTCACAGGGACAATAATTATATTGATAAAAAATAAAAATTAAGGTGAAATAGTTACACTCGTTACATAGTTACAACTCGACAATGTTAGTTACTATACGTTAATGATTGGTATAGTTAAAAACCTAGGCATTTTCATTGACTGAAACCTCTCCTGGAATCACCATATTGTCCACATCTCTCGACGGTCAATTTGTAAACTATTCCATCGCTTCCACCATCTCCTTCCCATACCCCACCTTGACTACGGCTGCGTGGTGTAAGATAATACTTTAAAAGATAATTTTTTAATATTTTTTTCATAAAACATGGTTATATTTTACCATTTTGGGGGGGAGGGCTTCAGCCCGAAAGCCCTCCCCATTAAATCCGCTCGTGAATGGCATGAAATATGTTGTCGAGTGGTTAGCAACTATCTGACTGTTTTTGGGATAGGAATTAGAATAGGAAGGTACTGAATGTGGATATGGAGGAGAAATGATAAATTTTGATAGTTATGTATATGAAAAAAAAAACCTTTCGGGCTGAACCCCCCTCCCACAAAATTAAATTCTAGATCCGATAATAAATCACTGAAACAAATATTCTTACTTGTTTAACCTATTATATTTCTTATTTCTAAATGTTTGTCAGTAGGGAAACGCAAGGGACAAAATATACAGAAAATAGTTTTTATTTATTTTTATTCACCCAAAAACAAAGATTTAGCGGTACACATGTGTGTGTGTGTATATATATTGTTGTTACGCTTGCCACGTCTGGAGATATCATAGTTTTGAAGAAGTTGGAAAACTAAATATATTTTACATAAAAAAACTGTTTCCCCTTCTTATTAATTCACTTCATTATATTTTATATTTAGAATCTAGTTTTAAACCGATATTCTTCTATACTGTATCATTACATTTGCAATATATACAAAGAGTACTTTCTTTACATAAGATTACCGAATATTTTGGCTAAAGAAATAATTTTGTTTATTAGAAATATTACATTCTGTCACATCAAGGACATTTATAATAGTGATCAGAGAAAGCACACTCACACTCTAAGAATAATAAACAGAAAATATTTTTGCACAAAGAAAACACTGAGCTCTGTAACAGAATTAATATCCCACTGGTGATAAAATAATTCTCCATATTTCAACTAAATTAGAAAATAATTTTACTATGGGGGAAAAAGCTAGAGTGCCTAAATTTCATGACCTTCATTAAATATTTTTTTTTTTTTAATTTCTTTATTGAGTATTATAACAATCTGTCTGTTGGACATTGGTTATAGTGAGGTAGGATGACATTCACACCATATGTACAAAAAAATAAAATAAATAGAACAAAATAATAATCAAAAGTATATACAATAGACAATAAAATAAAATAACCTAAAAAATAAGAAAATTAAAACTAAGGAAAAAAAAAAAAAAAACATGCATACCTATATACAATCAGGCGAGGGAACTCCAGGAGAACCCTGCGCTACTCTTCCAACCGCGTCACTGGTACTAAAGCCAGCGGAGATTGGTCGAGAGCACTTTAGCCACATACACACATGTCTTGAGTGAAGAATCTGGCCATTGCCAGAACTCCAATTTATATAATCTACAAAAGGTCGCGAGGCCACTGCCGTTTCAACCTTCTTGGAGGATTATAGGGATGGGAGATGCTTGATAGGGATTGTGCAAGAGGATTTGGGTGGTAAGTAAGGTTCTGGTGAAATTTGGAGAATTTTTCTGGGATAAGGTCTAGGACAAATGGGATGTTAAGGTCATGATGTAGGGTTTTGTTGGATACATAGAAAGGAGCATCGACTATTGTTCGAAGGACTTTAGACTGGAAGGATTGGATGCGCTTGATGTTAGAAAATTTTGCTGATCCCCACAGTTCTAGTCCGTAAGTCCAAATAGGTTTCAGTATTGTCTTGTAGATCAGTAGCTTGTTTTCAATGGAAAGTTTAGATTTTCTGCTTAGTAGTCGGTATAGTTGGCCGTATCGTCGGTTGAGTTCTTGTCTTTTGAGTCTAGTATGCGGGTTCCAAGTTAGTCTTCGGTCTAAATGAAAGCCAAGATACCGGACTGTGTCTGAATAAGGAAGCTGGATGGAATTAAAGAGTACTGGTGGACAGGAATTGCGTCGGAGTGTAAAGGTAATATGTTGGCATTTAGATTCATTAACTTTAATGCGCCAGTTATTACACCAGTGCTCAATCAAGGTGAGGTGACTTTGGAGATTTAAGGATGCTATTTCGGGATCAGAGTTGGATGATAAGATTGCGGTGTCGTCAGCGAATGTTGCAAGAAAAGTATCGGGATGAACAGGGATGTCAGCAGTAAAGAGGATGTAATATTAGATGTAAATAAAATGCATTTTATTAAAGTCTTATTACTTGGCAGAGATTTTTTAGTTCTGTCAACTTGAATCGATCTGTATTCATTCATAAAGTTGGCCCATTAAGTATTGAGACTCATGTACAATATTGTCCTTGTTATATTATTAATTAATTGTTTTATTTTTTATTGAAATAATTAAGGTTCGTAGAAGAGATATTTCGACAATGGCGTGTTGTTTGATCAATTTCTAGACAAGGTCGCCACAGAGCCAATATTGTATCACATTGATCTCATTTCGTAAACAGTCTCTGTTATTTGTATAAATATTTTTATTTACATCAATATCAATCAATGTCTTCAAAGACTTCCCTCTTTTCTCCGCTAATGAATGAACAAATACAGATTGTATCGTTCGAATTTTATGACATCTATGGATTTCTTTACACAAAAATATTTATTGATTATACACATAAATATGCAAGGCATACTGATTGACGTAAATCGGGGTTTCAATTTGAAAAAAAAAAAAAAAGCTAGTGACTACGAAAATGTTCCATCTTTTTTTGCGGTTACCCAATTGGCCGTAGACTATCCATTTCGATTGCGGAGAAAGGAGCATAAAGAAAAAAAAGAGAACAAAAAAAAAATGTAGAAGTTCTTATTACGTGTAAAAATTCAACATAATTATTGTGAAACGAACAAATATCATATTGAATATTTAAAAATAAATCTATATATTTGTTTGGAATTTTTTTATGTGCATATGAATATAGAATATAATAGAATAGAAAATTGAACTTCATTCTGGGACTAAGAACCCTTAGAATAACAATGATGAGTTAATACAAAATAAAATACAAATCTGGCCAAAAACTAACTTATAAACATTTTAACATTATATATATTATTTAAAAAGTAGTATGTAACCACTAAAAAATGAAAAAAAAAATATATATATATATAAATGAACATAAAATCTTCTCAAAATTACTTATTATTATGATGGAAAAAAAGAAAATAAATTACATATCCATATATACATAACTACACAATTTATAGACAATAGGCTATGTAATAGAAAAAGAACTTAATACAAAATAATATCTACAGGGATTTATATAATAATATGCAAACACTAATCTGTATATATAAAAATGAATATATGTCTGTTTGTCCTTAGTGCATTACTAAACCATTCAACCGATCGCCATGAAACTTTGGGAAGTTGTTCCGTACACTCCTGGGAAGGTTTCTGGCATAGTACTTATGTCTTACGATAATTTTATATATGTAAAAAAAATAAAAATGTAAATGTTTTTCTGTTCAAAGCCGCAAAAAATGTGTCGTTATAAACTGTAGTGCTAAAACGGCTTTACCGATTTTAACGAAACTTGGCTAAAGTCTTCCCCTTGAAACCCTTTTAATTTATCTGTATAACATACTTTCCCGAAAACAAGCTGAAAAATGTTACGATGAATTCAATATTTTATTTGACGATAAATAAAAAAGTACACAATTTTTGACTGATAATACCCATATTTAATTTGCTTACCCACTTACCCATATTTATATGAACGATTTCTGAAAAGGCCGTTTACTTTTGCTTCCTCACTACCGAACATCGGCAAGCATTTTTTTTTTTTTATTGATTAATCGAAAGTTTTATAATTACTACAGTAATTGAAATTATCATTTGTAGAATTTATATGATTCTCCTTATGTAGGTCAATACTATTATACGTTTGTTAAAATTAATTTTATAATTTAGTTTTATAAGTTCAACTCAGCCTGTTTCTGATGATTATGAATGACGGCGTATTTACTCAGATGATTATGAATGTTCAATTTGAATCATGAAAAAAGAAACAATTAGAATTAGTTTCAATTGAAGCCATTTTACAGACAAATTTGTTTCTCAACTTTTTAAAAATAACAGATGTCCTTTGTTACTAATCTACTCATATGTGCTTTCTATTTTCTTTCTTTTCCATTTTGCCAGTCAAAACAATACAGCAGCGCGTGGCCGGGTAAAGCTAGTATAAAATAAAATCTCAGGATTAGTTGTGGTGTAATGGAAAAAAAACTATGTATACGTACATACTCATATCGGTACACAGTGAGACAAAAATTATAAAATATAAACATATATACATGAAAGAAAAAGCACAACCTGAGGTGAAGAGAAAAACAAATAAATAGTAAAAATAATAGTCAAAGATCATTGCTGTTTTATGTTAAAACTTTAACTGTAGGCACCACCATTTACTTCTCACAAATTCATTTCATAGAATGAAATTTATGGTTGCGAATCGTCTGTTTGGGATGTAAGGGGATATTGGAAAAGGAGTTATTTGAAAGTTGACAGAGAAGAGGCATGACGGATGTTATGTGGCAAAGAATTCCAATAGGTGACGGAGCGGGCTAAGAAGGAACGTTCATAGGTTTTTGTCTTGTGGGATGGAATATAGAGGTCAGAAACACGGGATCTCGTTTTTATTGAGTGGACTATATACGTGAAAATATCTGAACGAAACAATTGGATTTATTACAATGCGTATAGGGGGGGGGCTTAATAACATAGTTACATTTCTATAACTGTTCTAGCTAAAAATGAATAATGTTGAAAAACCGAAAAATATTTTTGATATCTTAGTTTGCACCGCCTTAAAATAAAAATACAATGTTTTCACTGTCTAATTGGTTTTTTAAAAATGTCAATAAAAATACTCTCTGTAAAATTTATAATTATACTTATCTATATAAATAAAATAAAGATTTTGTCTGTACATTGAATAGAATCAACCCGTTTTATGTCATCTTTCCGTTTCATACATTGCAGAAACCAAATCCACTTTTAAAACTTTTTTTGCCTGTCTGTATGTCCGCATTGAAACGAAATTTTGTCAGGGGTAAGCTCAGCAATGGCTTATTGTATACTTTTCAAATTTTTACATTGTTTTAAGGTTTACTTGACTTAAAACATAGGCTTTAAACGAAAACAAAATATTGAGTATAACCAAAGTTATGAATTCTTGAGTAATTTGTCTAGAGATCTCGGTTAGGCAGTTACTTCGATTCTCATCCCAACCTACTCTACCGCGAGCCATATTTAACAGTTGTACTATACAACTGATGGAAAAAATTATCACAACTCCGAAAAATCCGAAATACCAAACATCTGTAACCCGTTGTCGCTTAAAACACACTAATTTTTCAACTTTGGCCGATCTTCCAGTTCAAGGTATCATTCTATTCAACTTCCCAAGCCTAACTAATGCTTTCGTATACATTTTTAGGATTAACCAAACGGATTAGCCGGAAATCGGAAGAAAAACTTCTGAAAATTAAAATTACCTCTTCCTCCTCATCCAATGTTATGAAATTAACCCCCCTTCGCCATAGTACACTATCCATCTGAAAAAAAGATTCTCGAATTTCAACTATACACCCGTCAAGGATGGGTACATCAGCTAGTTAAATATATTTTTCCAAATTTATCATATAATATTTATAAGAAAAACACGTGAAAATGAATATTTACACACGAGAGGTGAATAAATCATACAATTTTAGGAAATGTTTCTAATCCCTGATTGAAAGAGAAAATTTAAACAATAGAAATATTTAGGTTGTGATAAAATAGTTATGTACCTAATTATAGGCCTTAACTTAGCAAGTTTTTTTTTTTTTTAGTTTACATGTTTTATTCACTCATGTATCTTATTAGTTATGAATTTTAGTTTATTTTTTACTTCAAATTATTGGGGAGAGGGGAGGGAGGAACGAAGTTCTCGCCCCTCGACATTTTTATTGGGGAGAGGGAGGCGCCCCCTCGCTCTGCTATAGTCTGGCGCCCATGGATTACTCTATCTCGCCATTTCTGGTATGGAGAAGGAGGTTTCTGTGGGTCCGCCACGAAATAAATTTCGACCTGGTCAAGCTGGATTCAAAGCCGCGCCACTAGTACTTGAGAGGGTAATACCACAACATGACGCTATGATCCTAAATTGAAAAAATTTCTGAAACCGGCTTTCCCCCCCATGTCCAACCTTTTTTTTATTTATTTTTTTTTTTATCTGTGAAATTTACAACTGTACATTTAAAATACATTCAGCAAATGTGATACAGATAAAAACATAATATTACAAGGCTTGTAGAGAATCTACCCATTGTTAGCACTCTAATAAAGTTTCTAAATTAGGAGATCACGAGGCCATCTTCTTTTCAGACGCTTAGGAGGGTTATCAGGGATCGAGGAGGAAGCAAGGTTAGAAACAAGAGGATTAGGATGGTTCTGAAGTTTATTATGGAAGGATAGGTATCTGGATTGGGCCAAATCGGAAACATATGGAACATTCAGGTCATTATGGATTATTTTATTTGTTACAAAGTAAGGAGCATTAAGGATTTTACGAAGGATTTTGGAATGTAAAGATTGGATACGAGAGGAATTCGATGGTTTAGTGGAGCCCCAAAGCTCAACTCCGTAAGTTCAAATAGGTCTTATTATAGTCATGTATATGAGTCTTTTTTAATTAAATGAAAGGTTAGAGCGTTTGTCTAGTAAGTACTGAAGTCGTCGAAAACATCGAGCTGTTTCTTGTCGTTTCAGTATAATATATAGTATTTATCAGAGTTGGGTGTTAGTCGAATGGGAATTTATTCGAATAAAAAACTGACTAAATTCGGAATTTTTAATCACGAATATATGTTAAATACAATTGAAATTGAGAACTGCCTTCGTCGCTGTCTCTTCAAATTAATTATCGTATTTATATCATTAATATAAAAAACTTTTCATTTTCAATAATGATTCATCGTTATCGTCCAAAAAATTCAAAAGTTTGGGATAAATAGAATTCGAAAATCGAATAAAAAATCTTTTATCCGTCCGCCGTCCACGCATTTTCTCCGTAATTACTGGACCATTTTTTTAAAAACAAATATTGAAGAATAGGAACACAACTAAATAATTTTATACTGGCTGTATGGAAAATTCCAATACCAACAACAACAACAAAAATCTAGTTTTAATATTTCATTATAAAGTCTCATTTCACTGTGGTGAATAAAGTTAGATAAAACTAATTAAATAAAAATATAGCAGACCGAAAATTGTTCGAGAAATGAGAATTACCCATAACTTTCTTGATGGCAATAACAAATAGATTAAACAGAGAGACAAATAGTTACAAAGGCAGTGGATCGGTAACATTTTAAACAAAGATTTAAAAGGCACATTACAGAAGTCCTTTAGTTCAAACTGGCCGTAAAACAAGCTGAGGACCGAATTAACCCCGGAGTGGACAGACAGACTGCCTCAACCCCGAGCTCGCTACACAGAATTAGATGTTCCTTCATTCCGATCCTCTTGTAAATCGTGATGGACGGCTACCCTCCGGAATCCGGAGCATCCGGGCACGGCAGGGTCGCCACTCGAATATATTTCCATTGTCTATTCCTTCCGGCAAGCACTAGATGTGCATTACTTCTTTAGGCCAATTTGAAACTAATTTTGGTTTATTATTTTCAATAATCAACCATTGTGATCGACCAAAAAATTCAAAAACTTAACCCCCTCTCAAAATTTGAGCTTTCACGTTTCAGGATGGGTAGAATTCGAAAAGCGAATAAAAATTTTTTTGTCCGTCCGCCGTCCGCGCATTTTATCCGAAACTACTGGACCGATTTTTTTTTTCTTCAAATTTTGATATAAAATCAGAGGTCACCCGAGGATGATTCTTCTTCATCGGCATTACTCTCCGCCTTTAACTTTAAAAATGGCGGCCGAAAAACCTGCGTTGCTATAGACTGTAGATCCTAAACGAATGTACAGATTTCAATGAAACTTCACTAAAGTCATTTTCTCGATGCCCTTTAAATTTATCTATATAACATACTTCAACGAAAAGAAGCTGGAAAAAAAGTTACGAGGGATGGTAAAATTATATTCCGAATAACTCGAAAAGTTTGTACTTTTTTGTTGATATCGTATATAGCTTTTTAAAAGCTTACGAAATTTCCTAAAAAAAAAAATCGATAAAATCGGACTATTAGGAGCAAAGATATGGTCTCCGGTTTTTTTAATATGTTCTACTCCAAATGTTATATCCTTGGTTTGGTTTTCAAATTTTAAATGTGTTACTGAAGTAATGCAATTTTTTTTTAGCATATCACTAATGATTAAAAAAAAAAGTTCAGTCCAATAATTGGAATTACCTTATGTTTTTTTGTAACTCGGAAGGTAATGTTACTTTAGATGTATAGTTGTTTGGAAATAATAAATCATTGTGAAATAATTTGCAGCGTTTTTTTACTTTCATTTACCAACATACGAAACATATGTGCATTAATAGAAAGTATTGCAATCGTGAACGTACAGAATTTTAGTTATATAGGGTCTTCGATAACTAGACAAATTAAAATTTCAGAGCAGGGGTGCCCATCCCCCCAAGGTCGATGACGCATAAATCTCTCCCCTCCCCTTTACACGAAATTTTTATTGCTCTCCCGTTCTTAAAAACAATGAAGGTAAGACAAGAATTAAAAAAATGTCGATTATGTAGAATTACACTTGCTGTGGTCTCGTTCATGTTTTTATCCTTGTCTCCTAATTTAATCTTTTCATTTCGAAAATGCAACCTCGTCGAAATGTATCCTCAAAAATTCAAAATCCCGTAAAAATTGCCCCCCCCCATCAATTTTAATGGCACCATGAAACTTCCTTCTGGGTGCTCTGTTCCAGAGGATATTAAGGTTATGGTGAAGGCGGGAAACGTTTGTTATTTTTCTTTGTCAAAACTACTTAGTTCGCGCCTCCTGTCCCGAAACTTAAAAATTAGAATTTATAAATCATTATCTTATCTATGGTTTTTTATGGATGCTAAACATGACCGCTTACGTTATGGGATTAGCAACGTCTTAAGGTTTTTTAAAATAAAGTATTGCGCAGAATGCTCGGAACGAAGAAGGGTGAGTCAACCGGAAAATTTAGGCGGTTACACAACGCTGAATTGCTTGTACTGTATTCAGTTAATATAATTGAGATGATTAAGTTGAGGCGAATAAAATGGGCGTGTAAAATCGCTGGGTTTAGTAATGAAAGAATTCCTAAAAAGTTAATATGTGCAGTGCCGACTGGCAAGCGTCCGAAGGGTAGACCAAAGCGAAGTTGGGAAGATTTCGTTAAGGCTGATCTGGTGGGATTGGGCTTAGACGGAGGCCGGCGGAAGGAAGAATATGGTCATCAATGGGTGGTATCGGCATCGAGTCTTCGGGTTCGCTAAGCCTTATTATTATTAAAAGGACAGGTACATTATGGGTATTTTAGGTATATAAAAATATTCTTTATATTTTGAAACATGAAAAGTTAATATATGATTGTAAATTAAAAATTTTTTTAGACTTGAAAATGGCTCGACGAGCCGAAACATCGTAATTGTGATGTGTAATCAACAAGTTGACAAAATTTAAAAATTGGTGTAAATTAGCTCATAATAAATAAACTTGAAAACTTATTATTATTATTATTGCAATAGGAAAAATTTTCAATCTGAATTTTCAACGGAAATAAGTCAGGTTATTTCTACATACCTTATTGCTACCTATCGTTTCATCAACCGGTCCCTGCAGTGTATGATGCAACGCCCTGATGAAGACCTGCAAGGTGGGTCGAAACGTCGGCGAAACAATTAAAAATATTATTTTTTTAAAATTTAGTATTTATTTGACCACACTCCCTGACCAACTCCTTCTTATTCCTATCCTTCTCATTTAACGAGAGGACTGCTAATAACCGTTTTAAATGTTCGATAATCCTGGTCTGCACATACTGTCAATCGGTTGAAAGCCGTGGCTTTATATACGAAAATTTAAATCAAAACCTTAAATGAGAATTCATCTTGACTAACTTACACAGTTTCATTTTGTAAACTGACGGCATTGAAGTCGTCAAATTAGGCCTGTTGGATGAGGGAGTATTTCAAATAGGTGATTTTTTTTCGGGTTTTTAGGATTGGTGAACCTGAATTTAATTTTTTAAAACGAATTTTTCGCATGATGTATTTTCCCGATTTTTTTTTTTCAATTTTTATTCTTTGACTTAGAATATATGTTTTTGTAATTATGCTTATATAAAAAAAAATCTAAGAAGATTATCAGAGCAAGTTAGCTATTAGCGTACTTTATAAGAAATAGCATTCTTCGTTAGATTTTTTCTTAATAAATCATAATCTATTCATTTTTAGAAAAAAAAATATTAAATTTGAAAAAGCGTTAAATTTCTTATAGATCTTATGTTGACAGACTAATAAATGAGAAGCCGGATAAAGCACACGGAATTAATAACACATCTTGGTTAAAGTCTTTGCAATTATGATTTCTATGATTCCGATTCGTGAAATAATTCGCCATGATAGTAGGTTTTTGCGTTATTAGACCCCTGAAAGTCTCCTTTATTATCGATCTTTTTAAATTAAGACTGATATACAAATATATATATATATATATATATATATATATATATATATATATATATATATATATATATATATATATATATATATATATACTAGCTTTACCCGGCTACGCGCTGCTGTGGCTTAGCCTGGTAAAATGAAAAAGAAAGAAAATAGAAGGCACATATGAGTAGATTAGTAGCAAAGGACACTAAAAAGTTGGGAAACAAATTTATCTGTAAAATGACTTCAATTTAAACTAATTCTAATGGTTTTTATTCTCATGATTCAAATTGAAGATTCATAATCATCTGAGTGAATACGCCTTCATTTATAATCATTTGAAACAGTCTGAGTTGAACTTATAAAATTAAAATAAAAAATTAATAAAATAAGCGTATAATAGTATACACCTACATAAGGAGAATAATATAACTTCTTCAAATGATAATTTGAATTACTGTAGTATTTATAAAACTTTCGATTAATGAAAAAAAAAAAAATGGTTGCCGACGTTCGGTAGTGAGGAAGCAAGGATACGGCCTTTTCTGAAGAGAAAGCAGTAAGTATTTAAAACTCAATAATTGATAACAATGATGATTTTTTTTTTATTTTGTCAGCGATTCAGAAATCTTTCAAATAAATGTGGGTATTATCAGTCAAAAATTGTGGTTTTTTTTTAGTTATCGTCAAATAAAATATTGAATTCATCGTAACATTTTTCAGATTGTTTTCGGGAAAGTATGTTATACACATAAATTAGAAGGGTTTCAAGGGGAAGACTTTAGCCAAGTTTCGTTAAAATCGGTAAAGCCGTTTTGGCATTACAGTTTATAGCGACACATTTTTTGCGGCTTTGAATAGAAAAACATTTACATTTTTATTTTTTTTACATATATAAAATTATCGTAAGACAGAAGTACTATGCCAGAAAACTTCCCAGGAGTCTACGGAACAACTTCCCAAAGTTTCATGGCGATCGGTTGAATGGTTTAGTAATGCACTAAGGACAAACAGACGGAAAGACAGACATACATTCATTTTTATATATAATTGCAGAAGATGTACATAAAACGAACAAACATCGATTCAGTTGAGAAGGCCAATTCTAAAACTTTCGCTTCTCATGATAAATAACATCTGGGCAATTACAATGACAGAACTAGCGTTTGCTCAATTAACAACGGATCGAGACAAATTGAGGCAATATATCAATGGTGGCTAAATATAGCGAGTGTTTTAGCAGAGAGATCACCTGCGCAGGTGCAGGTGCCTTACCATTCTCCTGCTAAGCTAATAGCACGCTTCTCGAGGCTAATTTAGAGTCGAAAAATCGCGCTGGCGGATCGCCAGTATTTCCGCCATATAGTCGGCTCTTTCTAATTCAGAATTGGCTTAAATCGTTTCATTAGAAAAGAGTTTCCTTGAAACTTTGAAGATCTCGCGTAATCGGTACATCGCTTGTGTACACGCGATGAAATATGATTTGCAAACATATGCATAGATACCATCACTAAAAAAACCTGGTGCGCGCAACACACAACTTACACTTACCGCTTGAATAGAAATTTCTGGGAATGCTGGGCTATTATAAAAATTTTTGAAGTGCATTTTAAACAGAGATAAACCTTAAAGCTTACAGATGACAAGTCATTAAGACCATTATAATTACAAAATGTCTATTTAATATATCGACGACAGGCAATAAAAATTTACTCACTCCATCTGCTTTTATAAATCGCACAGCTTTCTTTGCTTTTATAAACCACAGAATGACTAACTCCAATTTCAACATTTTTGAGTAATGCAGACATTGAGTAAGTTGATTCCAGAGGTGGTGATTGCAGTGTTGAAATATAGAACGGTGAATAAAGGTATAAATTTTGGTACTTATTTCTTATGAAAGATACTCTATTAAATATCTTTAGAAAAAAGGTTTTTTTAGTCTCAACAATTAAAAAAGTATATTTTAAATTTATCCAAATTTTCGCCTCTTCCGGGATAAAATCTGTTTTTACGATGTATTTTGAATTTTCATCTAAAAAAAAATATAAAATATCCTTTCAGATGACTTACTATTAGACATTAGCACATTTATACAACAAACATTAAAAAATGAATATTAACCAGTCAAAAATATGTATTGTATATAAAAAACGCTGCAAATTATTTCACAATGGTTTATTATTTTTTAATAATAATTATACATCTAAAGTAACATTACCTTCCTAGTTAAAAAAAAAAATAAAATAAAAGGTGATTCCAATTAATGGACTAAACTGTTTTTTCAATCATTAGTAATATGTTAAAACAAATAGCATTACCTAAGTAACACATTCAAAATTCAAAAACCAAAATAAAAGATATAAGCTATAGAATTGTAATTATGTAACGAGTGTAACTATTTTGCCGTAATTTTTATTTAAAAAATCGATTTTTTTTACCAGTCCTGGTCTTGGTCTTGCAACAGTTAGGCGGCCTTGGTCTTGGTCTTGCAAAGTGCAAGACCACGACCGATTTTAGACAACACTAATGGTAACAGTGTTAGAGTAATCGGTTTATTATTTGAATTATAATACATTCTAATATTTACTCAGAAGTGTTTTTTATCGCCACGCCATATCTTGATGAATTCCAATGAAAATCAAATTAAGCTTTCATTTCGAAGATTATGTTCTCTTTCAGATGAGAAAAATAAGCACGATTATTTTTTTTTTTAACTATATCAAAAAATTAATGTACGCTGGTAAAACCGTGTGGTTTTACTCAGCTAATTATCTTATTAAATTAAAATAATTGAGCTGAGTGTATAAAAAAAAATTCTAATTAACACTACGCACAGAATAAGCCAGATTATCCATTGTTGTATGATTAATCAAAACATTTTAAAATATTTTCGAAAGGACTAAGAAAGAATTGCAAAAAATATGGCGACGTGTCAGGGGAAGTTGTTAACAGCCTGTTTTATAATTAGCGATATAGGAGCCCTAATTTATTCAGGTGTTTTAGTATCTAGTCAGCTGTGGCGCTACCTCGCACCGGAGGCCCAAAAGCGTCAAAGATTAATCTTTGAACGGATGCAAAGTTAAAAGCTACACACAAGATAATAACTATGACAAGAAGTAGACAGGAAGATAACAAATAAGCCCAGGAGCAGAAGAGGTTAGGAAGAGAGTGGTTAAGAGCTGGGTTTAGATTTATAGCTCAATTAGCCAGTCCATTAACGTTTGCGTCTATATCTATCTCGCTGTCTCCGTCACTAACTCGTTATATATATATATATATATATATATATATATATATATATATATATATATATATATACAGTTATTAAGGAAGTCATGACAAAAGAAAAATTAATAAACAGGTTGTTCCATAAGTATAGAAAATATTTAAAGGGATTCTTATCATGAGATGAGTTTGGCTGGTTCCTGCAAGCAGTTTTATTTTTCCCATCGCATATGTGCCTTATTAATTTGATTCCAGATCGCTCTAGGTATCCTGCAGAGAACTTTTATCTGAACTTTTTCGATACTAGTTTCGAGAGTGTTCGATAGTTGTTAGTGTTCAGATATCGCAGCCGTATATCAGAATTGGTTTAGTCATTGCATTTTAAATCCTAAATTTGAGATTTCTAGAGATTTTTCAAGATTTTAATACCTTTCAAAAAGAGAAGAAAGCTCTGTTTGCGCTTGTTATGTGCTGGTATATTTCTGACTGTTGGTCATTCATTATTTCATTGTGGAACCGAGGTATTTGAATTTGTCTACTCTCGGAGAACGATTTACCTTCTACACAGATCCAGTTGTTGTGGTCGAATTTTCGGTTTATTAACATTTTTTTCAAAAATTAATTTTATTCGGTTTATATTCATTTTTTTTTAACAGACCTCAAAAGCTAGATAAAAGGTTGTACAAACAATAGTCCGGCTTTCTACTGAAAAATAGAAAATTTAAGGTTTGTGTGTTTTTTTTTAAAAATTAATCACGTTTTTCGGAGAATAGGAATCGGTGATAAAAAATATTTTATTTAAGTAATTAACAACTACTTCATAGTAAACTAGACAATGTATACACACGCACGCACAAACACATACACATATATCAATTATATACATGGTGTTTCGTAATTGAACGGCACTATTTTATGTATGTGTTCACTAACACAAAATAAGCAAAAAAGTTCATATTAACATATATATCAAACTCATTTAGTAAACAGATATCAACAAACTGACAATCAACTTTCAACAAACTGCAACAAAATCAGCTATAGGAACATTTAAAATCAAACAGTGTCACCTACAGCCAATCTATTCTCCTAATTTTCATTTTTTTATTTAGATAAATGTTTCATGGATTTGAAATATGTCTTGTTAAGGTGAGAAATAGTTCTATAAGATGAATTCATGATAAATATAATAACATCTTTATTTAAGTTTTTGCACGTAAAAGTTCAAGAAATTTCCTTAAGCCATTGGTGCGTTTACCCTAATATCTTCTTAGCTATCTAAGATATAATTGAGGACTTAAAGAAAAGTCACTCAAGTTTTGTTCTCATTGCCAATCCGTTTGCCAAAAATGTTTAGTAAGCCTGCATCTATTTATTTAAATTCAAGCAACTAATAGTCTGATATTACTCAGCACGGTCTAATTAATTTAAGTTAATTAATCTTACTAAATGTAAAATTATATGTTTTGCTTGATTTGATTTGTTAGATGGGAATTATTTCAACATTTTATTTAACTTATTTTATTTTAAATTATATTATATTAAATATTTAAGATAATTAACTTAACTTTTTATTACTTTCCTACCATTACTAGTTAAGGATAGTATTGTGATAGCGTCGAATTTAACGGATCTTTAACTTCCAGGACAGGCGGATCTTCGGGGGGGAGGGGCTTGCAGTCTGAAGCCCCCCAAAATGGTAAAATATAACCATGTTTTAAGAAAAGAATATTAAAAAATTATCTCTTAAAGTATTCTTGTTCGCATAATTACATTTAATAGGACTTCAAGAACCACTTAGGTATAGGTAGTTAATTTTTTTTTTTTTCGAATTAATTAATATATATATTATTTTTCTGTATAATTTATTTTATTTATTGTACATAGAGTGTGAATGTGATCTGTGAACTCTATTATAAATGTCCCAGAGACAGATTGTAATATTTTTCAATAAATAAGTTTAAAAAAAAAATTAATTATTGTTATATATATATATATATATATATATATATATATATATATATATATATATATATATATATATATATGAAAAAAATCATTCGGGGTGAAGCCCTCCCTCCCCCCAAAATTAAATCCTAGATCTGCTAGTGAGTTCCAGAATCCCCTGAATCTGAAAAACAAATTATTAGCCATTGGTCTGTCTGTCTGTGATTATCTCAGGAACGAATGGGGCGATTCTATTGCAGTTTGTTGAAAGTTGCAGCGCAATGAGAGAAAGATGTGTCTTTCCATAGACTATAGTGCAAAAACAGCTCTAATTATTTTGATGAAACCTTTATATAATATTGGTGAGAAAATCGTGTGAGTGGACATACAAGATTTTTAAATCTATTATCAATATAATATACAGGGTGTTTCGTAATTGCACGGAACTATTTTAGGTATATGTTCACTAACACAAATTGAACAAAAAAGTTCGTATTAAGATATATCTCAAACTCATTTATTAAACAGATATCAAAGGTTAAATATTTATTATTTATTTATTATTATTACAACATTTAGAGTAACTGTTCAAAGGGGCCTCCGTTTTGTTTAATGCGATATTTAGCACGACGAATCCATGCTTCTCTGGTTCCTCGTATAGCATCAGGATGGTGCTTGATAGTTACTGCGGCTTCCACGATCAGATTTCTTAGCTCTTCTTTAGTTCCAACTGCGGCAGAATAAACCATAGATTGCATCCAGACCCACACAAAATAATCTAATGGCGTTAAATCCGGAGATCGTGGTGGCTATTTAACAAGTCCGTTTCGAACATCGGTCTCCGTAAGTTGCATTTAAATAATCAGTGACACTATTAGAAAGTGAGCTGGAGCACCATCATGCATAAACCACAGCCTTTGCCTAATGGCTTGCAGAATATCTTCTAGGAGTTCATGAAGATTATTTTTCACAAAATGCAAGTAAGAAATACCTGACAGCCTAGGTGGCAAAAAGAAGCGGTTGTCGCTTAGAAGACCACACCAGACATTTAAAGAAAAGGTATGTTCTGCAAAAGTGCATAAATTTATGGTGTCTCCCATGATAATCATAAATTGAACACAGTATTCACATACACTAAAACACACAGAACTAGACAAACAGATGAGCAACTACTGTTATTGCTTATCGTTCATTTGTTTATCATGTGATTAAAACCTGTTATTTAGTATTAAACACGTTAAACTTTGTACAGTCTGTCTTAATGTAGTAAATAAATAATAAATCTTTAACCTTTGATATCTGTTTAATAAATGAGTTTGAGATATATGTTAATATGAACTTTTTTGTTCAATTTGTGTTAGTGAACACATACCTAAAATAGTTCCGTGCAATTACGAAACACCCTGTATATTATATGATAATAGATTTAAAAATCTTGTATGTCCACTCACACGATTTTCTCACCAATATTATATAAAGGTTTTATCAAAATAATTAGAGCTGTTTTTGCACTATAGTCTATGGAAAGACACATCTTTCTCTCATTACGCTGCAACCTTCAACAAACTGCAACAGAATCGCCCCATTCGTTCCTGAGATAATCACAGACAGACAGACCAATGGCCAATAATTTGTTTTTCAGATTCAGGGGATTCTGGAACTCACTAGCAGATCTAGGATTTAATTTTGGGGGGAGGGAGGGCTTCACCCCGAATGATTTTTTTCATATATATATATATATATATATAAAACAATAATTAATTTTTTTTTTAAACTTATTTATTGAAAAATATTACAATCTGTCTCTGGGACATTTATAATAGAGTTCACAGATCACATTCACACTCTATGTACAATAAATAAAATAAATTATACAGAAAAATAATATATATAATAATTAATTCGAAAAAAAAAATTAACAACCTATACCTAAGTGGTTCTTGAAGTCCTATTAAATGTAATTACGCGAACAAGAATACTTTAAGAGATAATTTTTTAATATTCTTTTCTTAAAACATGCTTATATTTTACCATTTTGGGGGGGCTTCAGACTGCAAGCCCCTCCCCCCCCGAAGATCCGCCTGTGCTGGAAGTTAAAGATCCGTTAAAAACTGCTAAATTCGACGCAATCACAATACCATCCTTAACTAGTAATGGTAGGAAAGTAATAAAAAGTTAAGTTAATTATCTTAAATATTTAATATAATATAATTTAAAATAAAATAAGTTAAATAAAATGTTAAAATAATTTCCATCTAACAAATCAAATCAAGCAAAACATAGAATTTTACATTTACTAAGATTAATTAATTTAAATTAATTAGACCGTACTGAGTAATATCAGACTATTAGTTGCTTGGATTTAAATAAATAGATGCAGCCTTACTAAACATTTTTGGCAAACGGATTGGCAATGAAAACAAAACTTGAGTGACTTTTCTTTAAGTCCTCAATTATTTCTTAGATAGCTAAGAAGATATTAGGGTAAACACACCGATAGCCTAAGGAAATTTCTTGAACTTTTATGTGCAAAAACTTAAATAAAGATGTTATTATGTTTATTATGAATTCATCTTATAGAACTATTTCTCACCTTAACAAGACATATTTCAAATCCATGAAACATAATTTAAAAAAAAAATGAAAATTAGGAGAATAGATTTGTTATAGCTGACACTGTTTGATTTGAAATGTTTCTATAGCTGACAAAGATTAGAAAAATTATGTAAATAAAGAAAATTTCATATTTTTCACTTTAATATTAACAAACATCACCTTTAACTTATTATAAAACTGACTTCTTGCGTTTCCAGGCTTAAATTTATCAATAAATGCTGCTTACTATCAAGAACATGTTTTTGGCAATAGGAAAATATATTTTTGCTTTATATTTAATCCAATTCGTTAACAATTTTTTTTTTTTTACGAGACTAATGAATAATCCCATTTTTAATACCTGTTATATTCAGTATATATCTTTGAATTTATGAGAGTACAGGTCTGTCAATACTAGAAAAAGTCCCCATTATATGAAGGCTCCAACAGACACCCAATAAATATCCAGTTCCATCATCAAGACCAGTTAAAACACTCCAAAAAACAACCAAACAAAAATTTTGGGATAAATCTGAGTAGTTAAAGATAAAAGGCAAACCTAAGTTACGTTGTTGTTGTTGGACACTAAGTTGATCGTGAGGGACCTTTCTAATTTGCCACTTATTATTTCGGTTTCTATTTCCTGCAAGACTAAAGAAAAACTGACAAAAATACGAATAAGAAGAAAATATAGAAACTAAAAATATGGATGGGGTGGCCGAACGGGCTAACGTGTGTGCACTGGACCGCCGTTGCCCGACAATCTGATTTATGAGGCAATGGATTTAAAATAGTCACGAGTTCGTGTCCCGGTGCCGCAGGAGTCTTTTAAATCCCCGCCCACACCCCCTGGCCCTGGAAAACCCCGTATAGCCTTAAAGGCGAGGAAGGGTAGTACCTTCCCCTCCCCCCCCCAAAAAAAGAAACTAAAAATATATGAAATAGAATTCTAGATGGTTCAGAAGTCTTATTATTAAAATTTTTCGAGGAGGATGTCAGATGTTTTTAACCTAGGTGTTACAAAACTTGTGTATGAACACAGGCGGATCTACGGGGGGGGGGGGGGAAGTAGGGGAGGGCTTTCGGGCTGAAGCCCCCTACCCCCCAAAATGATAAAATATAACCACGTTTTATGGAAAAAACATGTTTAACAATACCTCTTAAAGTATTAATGTTCGTGTAATTACATTTAAAAGGACTTCAAGAATCACTAAGACACCATGTCATATGGGTAGTTAGTTACTTTCTTTTATTTTCAAATTAATTATCGTTATAC
This sequence comes from Nezara viridula, assembly GCA_928085145.1. Lineage (NCBI taxonomy): Eukaryota > Metazoa > Arthropoda > Insecta > Hemiptera > Pentatomidae > Nezara > Nezara viridula. Next base: position 2,550,008 of record OV725081.1, read on the forward strand.
ATATGAAAGAAAAAAAAATCCTTCGGGACTGAAGCCTCCCCCAAAATTAAATCCTGGATCCGCTAGTGTGCATGAACACAACCATTAGTTCCAACTCTCATAATTAGTCCTATAAGAATGTTATTGTTGCTATTATTTATGCCAATGTTTACTTTCAATAACCCTGTAATTCCTCGTGACTTGAATTTATGTGGTCATTCACATTTTTAAAATGCTCGTGTAATAACAGAAGAAAAATCAACAGACAACTTCCATTTACTGCTCTACTTTGATTACAAATTATTTTCTGGCAATGTTGGGATATTATAAAATTGTTGAAGTGAATTTTTAATGGAGCTACAGCTTAAAGCTTACAGATAACAAATCATTAGCACCAATTCCTTCTCACATTATATCACGGCCAACCATCACTACAAATTTATAATAAATTCAGTCTTTCAAATATCTTGCTTAAATTAAAAGTTTCCCGAAGTTATTGTCGTTTTTATACCTTTTCCAACCACTGTGCGCCGTGTTAGGGAGGCAAGAAGGAAAAAATAATGTCCTAACGATAATTAATAAAAACCAAATGATAACAGGTTTTATGTAAGATATGGATTAAAATATCTCAGAAACTAAAAATCAGACCTGCATACTATAAGTGAGAGAAATGTTCAGCATTTCATTTTGTTTATAATGAGCTATTATTTATAATTTATATTTAATATTATTAATCTTGCCTTGTTGATGTTTTAACTTTTATCGTGTGCTCTAAAGCACACATCTTAGTTTTTTAAATCATAATAAATTAGGGCAAATTTCATTTCCATCAACATATATTTCTGTTTTTCTAGAAATACCGAAATTTCTAAGCATTCTTGCTTTTTTTGTTTGTGTTTATGATGCGTGAATTTAAAAATAAATATTATTCCATAATTAAAAGATGAAACACGAACATAACGAACCAACTTTAGCGAACGAAAATTGTTATCAATAGTTGGCAGCGAACAGCTGTCAATTTAGCAAACACTATCGAGTCCTGCCCCTCGTCTCTTCTTATCTGACAGGTCTTGAGGCATGGTTCGCTTTTGCAATTTTTACGTTTAAATAAAATATACTTTGTAAATATTACGTGTTTCTTATATAAGTTGTATGCAATGTAAGTAAAATATATTATGTTTAAACTAATATATTTTGGTGCCACAATAATATTCCATATAATCCTGGAGTCCGTGACAAAAAAGGTGTCATATTTCATACTAAGGTTTGTCCTTATAAATCGACCATATCCACAAACCTGATGACGTCTGCCAGCCGCTGGAATACAAAATGACGGCCATGTGAAGATAGAAGAGACCATACATAGCTTGTAAGCGTATATATAGAGAGAGCTTACAGATATATAAAGCTATCAACCCTTCTAATTTGTAGTATTTACAGTCTTAAGACATTCAATAATAGTTAGTTAAAATGTCTTCATTCAAGTTTTTCTGTTTACGCAGGAGTATGTTCAGTGGGCACTGTTACACCCTATCTTAATGATAGTTTTGATATTGTGACTATAGGGTCAATTTTTCGATGTAGGAATGAATTGCTCGATTTAAGCGTAAAACCATGGATGGTGGAGGACAACGATTGCTGTCCGGTATGTAACTCTCAAGAAAAAGAGGATATCATTCACTTTTTGGGGACTTGTCACATGTACAGTGAGTTAAGAGAGAAATGTTTTGGGCAGCGGACCTGTTCTCCGGAAGAATTATTTGGTTTCTTAAAGGGTTCTAACTGGAAAGCCTTAAGCAATTATGTACAGCAGGCCACGTTGCAAAGATCTCAATTAGTCAGATAGTAAACTATTGATACAATATCGTGTTTATTTATTGTAAAGTTTGTTTTATTGTTATATTGTATTTGATGATTATTATTATTGTTGAATTTAAATTTCTTATTTATTGGATTTGTGATGTATTAATGTTTGTTTTTTGAAAACTCTATTTAAACAGATGAGACAGTGAAAAAGAAAATTGCTAGAATGGATGTATAAAACCATAATAATACTGTAGATATATTATTGCTGATTTATTTTAGTTATAAATGTGATGAATATTTATTATTAATTACACACAGACCTCGACAGACGGAATTTTCCATTGTCTATGTGTTGTTGCTTGTACATATATATATTTTACTTCGTGTAATTTTTTAAAAAGTTTAATAAACACGTTTTCATTCATTCCAATAGTCAGTTACCCCATACCCGTGGATTTGAAGTCGAAAATTGAATTTATGATTCAAAAATTTTACTTTTTTCAGCTTTTCGCTTATATAAGTAAAATTATGCGTTCTACCTATAATAATATGATATGTGAAATTAAAGTAGACAAAATTTGCAGTAGAAATGTTTATATTAGTTTTTTCACTATATTCTATTGTTTCCGTGATATCTGTCCTCGTAATTCACTAACTTAACTAACCCCCTCTGTGGAAGACTATATACATCGAATGCCTCAATAGAAGACAAAACACCACGTGGAAGGCTGAGAACTTGATGGTTAGATCGAAACAACAAAGATACAATAGAGCTGCGTGCAGATTATTGGAAAAATCTGTAAACCCATTAGAAAAAAAAATCGTCTACCTTTATAGCCCAGTTAAATTAACACAAAAAAAGGGGTCTAAATTGCAAACGATCCAATTATATTTCTATATTACAAGGTCCCGAGGCCATTTTCTTTTCAGAAAATGATAACTCAGCCTCGGAGAGTTATCAAAAATAGAAGATGAAGCAAGAGGGGTCGGATGGTTCAGAAGTTTATTATGGAAGGACAGGTATCTGGATTGGGCTAAATCGGAAACATATGGTACATTAAGGTCGTTATGGATGATTTTATTTGTGACAAAGTGGAGAGCATTGAGAATTTTACGAAGGATTTTGGATTGTAGGGATTGGATTCGAGAGGAATTTGATGGTTTAGTGGAGCCCCAAAGCTCGATCCCGTGAGTCCAAATAGGTCTTATTTTAGTAATATATATTTATATGATTCTTTTGTAAAGTTTAGAGCGTTTGTTTAGTAAGTGCTGCAGTAGTCGAAAACGTCGGGCGGTTTCTAGTCGTTTCATTCTGGTATGGGGGTTCCAAGTGAGTCGTTTGTTCAAGTGGAGTCCAAGTATCGGATTTGTTCAACAGGGATAAGTGGGCTATTGTTGAAGGATACTGTAGGACAGAAATTTATAGGTTTACGACGTAGAGTAAAGGTAATTTGATGGGATTTATTAAATTTATTTTAATCCTTCAGTTTTGACGTCATTTTTCAAGACTTGTGATGTGTGATTGAAGAGTTTGGGATGCAACTAATTATTAACTAATAGGATACACGTGTCATCGGCATAGGTGGTCATAACAGTGTTGGATTGGGTTGGGATGTCAGCTGTATAAACTGTGCAGAGAATAGGACCTTGAGGAACACCGGCCTAAAAATATAAAAAAATTATCATGCATTATTCGATCTTTTGCGAGGTAACGTGTCTAATTTGACTGGGTTATTATGTATACGAGAAAATCTTGTTTCTTCAATCATGTCATAATTATCATTGTCTTCATTTGCTGATTATCAATAAGAGATTAACAACAATGTCCATTCCTCTTTTCCTAGGATTGCTTTCATTAATACGATTGTTGAGGCAGATAATTAAAAGGTTTCTCACTTGTAAATATAAATGATAACTGATTTGAAGATTCTGAAAATTTATTGATTAAGAACAAATATTCCTTTCTTATCGTTTAATTGATTCGGTCATTTAGTTTTGAAGTGTTTGCTTGTTTTTATTTTTCTTAAAAATACGATCTTTTAATTAAAATGGATGATTCGATTACTACTTGGGAATTCATCTCTTTTGTAAATGATGATGAACACTCTATTCACGTAGTTATTGTTTTCACAGGCGGATTTGCGGGAGAGGGGAGGCTTTCAGGCTGAAGGCCCCTCTCTCCTCCGCAAAATGGTAAAATATAACCATGTTTTATAGAAAAAAATATTAAAAACTATCTCTTTAAGTATTATTGTTCATGTAATTACATTTTATAGGACTTAAACACCATGTCATATAGGTAGTTACTTTCTTTCTTTTTTTTCAAATTAATTATCGTTATTTATATGAAAAAAAAATCTATCGGGCTGAAGCCCCCATCAAAAATTAAATCCTGTATCTATCTATGGATATATAATGGATATAAATATAATGACACTGACTTTGGAAAAAAATATACTACCTACCTATATGAAAAGGTATTAAAGTGATTCTTTTAAATGTAATTACATGACTAGTAATACTTTAGGAGACAACATATTAATATTTTTTGCCATAAAACATGTTTACATTTTAACATTTTTTTGGGGGGGAGGGGATTTCAGTCTGAAAAACTCCTCTATAGATTCGCCTGTGCCAATTGGTATCCCTTGGCTCTTTCTAGTTTTCTGACGGCAATATTTTCCTAACCTTTACAACCAAAAAATCTTTTGTGTTTTGTTTTACTTCTTATTCCTCCTTCCATTTTTAAGCCCATAGTTAATAATTTCGAATTCTTTAACCACTGCCATGCCTAAAATCTCATCTTTAACCTCATTTCAACAGCATCTGGTGTTTTCCATTTCTTCACAATAAATAAAAGAATTCAATTTTTCGTACTTTATCTTTGCAAGTTTTATTTCACTGTTATTATTTATATTGCTTACCGGAGGAAAATATGTAAACTTACTGACATTTATTTATAACGTATAGTTTATTATAGTGGCACTAGGGAATCCAGAAATTAATTTTGGGGAGCTTTTTCTTTTTATATATATGTATATAAATTTTTCTTATGAATAGCTTCGTAAGATTTGTAATTGAGACCCCGAGACGCTCCCGTGTCTACCACCACTACACTGAGTTAGGGTGGCTCTTCCCCTCCTTAAGAAGAAAATATTTCCTAGGCACATTCCTTTATCAAATCATTAACGATCATCGTCCTTCTTATGCCTAAAACCTTCTCCAATTTAAGTCCTCAATCCGTTCCCTCACTACAAGATCCCGATCCTCTGACCTATACATCCCTTCTCATAGATCTGCCTCATTCCAAAATTCCTTTATAGCCCGCTCTGTTAACTTTTGGAATTCCCTCCCGATCAAAATTCGTCATGTCCCTTCCCTATACACATTCAAAAACCTCCTATTCCAATTCCTGTTCCAAAAACAGTCAGATACCAGCTAACTATTAATACTATATATAGATTGTGTAGCAATCATATAATCATAATACTTGGTAAGAGATAGTACATGCATTTCCTACTATCGACGTAGGAATTACAATACATACATATTTTTATTCAATTATAATTAACTGTTTATTTTTAAATATATGTTCAAGTAAAGTTTTTTTATGAAACTCATTGTATCTCTTTTTCGTTCTTCATTTCTCATAGTGTATGTTTATGTTGTTCAACCCTTATATATAGTTTTGTTCATAGTTCAAGTGATTCGTTCATAGTTTTAATTGTTTTGTTCATAGTTTTAAATGCTATGTACATAGTTTTGTCTGTATTGTATATAGTTTGTGCACCTAAGGTTTTCTTTACTTTTTATTTTATTTTATCAATTTTATTTTTTGTTTCAAAATTTTAGACCAGTAATATTCTATTCTTTTGTACAATATTGTTATTCTAAAGGGGCTTAGTCCCAGAATAAAGTGTTTTTTTTTCTTTTCTTTTCTATATATATATATATATATATATATATAAAACGATAATTACTTTGAATGAAAAAGAAGGTAACTAACTACATATAAGAAATGGTGTTTAATTGTTTCTTAAAATCCTATTAAATGTATTATTATTATTATTATATAATATTGTTAACTAACAATAATACTTTTAGAGATAATTTTTTTCGTAAGACATGGATATATTTTACAATTTTTTGGGGGCTTCAGCCCGCCGATTGATTTTTTAAAAACTACCCAACCATAATTTTAATTATACATATTTAGCATTTTATGTTGAAGGCAAATGACTTATATCAATTAATTTATTTTTCATAATATGTATTTTATGTTATTTATCTATTGGAAACGCGAGAATATAAGTTAGCCTAACCTAAATAACACCTGTAAGTCAAGACAGCTCTTTCTGATGTAAACAAAATTATCAGTATTCGGCTATCTTCGGCATTCATCGGGATTCTGTGAATAGTTTGCTCTGAGTGATAGTGTGCTCGAGAAACCGTCCGCCATCTTAGAGAAGCGAAAGGGAACTACATTTTATTATTTTTTGTCTGCAATTTTGTGCTAGGCAAATGAAAATGTTTTTTTTATTTATTCATGATATTTAAATATAAACAAAGGAACATAAAGACATGAAAAGACTTGTTGAGAAACTACCTGTTGGTAACACTCTGATAATGTATATACATTAGATGATCGCGGGGCCATCTTCTTATCAGAGATGCAAGGTTAGAAACGAGAGGGTTTGGATAGTTCTGAAGTATATTCTGGAAGGGTGGGTATATGATTTGGGCTAAATCTACAACATATGGAACATTATGATTATTATGGATAATTTACAAGTAAAAGTGAAAATTTACTTTTTTTCTTCTTCTACAATGCTGTAATAAAGCTGATTCTGATATAGAATATAATATAACAGAAAATATTTTTAGTCTAAAAAAAATATATAATTAATTTCATTAGGTATGTTGAAAAGTTCAATTAAATTCTATCTTTATTTCTTTTAAGGAAAGAATCCTATACAAATGGAGTCTATCACAAAATAACAAACATTATTATCCTTATAGAAATACAAATTCATTACTTTTTATACGACATTACAACACTCTTAAGGATAAATTAAAAATCATATTCGGTAAAAATCAGACAGTTGCAATTATCAAATTAATATAAAATCTAAAATTGTCAACAATATAAGTAAAATAATAAATACACATTTTTTTTTTAAATATTGATTCTTAACCATGTTTTAAAATTAAATTAAAAGATTACCCTATAGCTAAGAGAACAACTAAGCAAAAAGACCAGGACAGATTACATGCCGATGTACAATATGGAATTTTTGTCATAATATGCAGAGGACAATATTCCAGATTACTCTAACAATTCTCTATAATTTGAATTGAGATCAACAACTGGGACAAAGTCCGGTTAGAATAACAGAATAAATATACGCTTTTGAGAGAAAAAAAAATACATTAAATTCTTCTTTAGATTAAACTCGGTATTTCTGCAAAGGAAAAATAAAAAGGAAGGAGATGGTCCGGGGTTGCGGTCATAAATAGGCTAAATAGTGGTAAAACTATTTTATTGAAAGCCGACCTTTCGACCCGACTTTGCAGGTCTTCATCAGGGAGGCAGTTGTAAGTGAAACTTCTAGCTGAACACAGCTCCCTGTAGAAGACCTGCAAAGTCGGGTCGAAACGTCGGCTTTCAATAAAATAGTTTTGCCACTATTTAGCCTATTTATGACCGCAACCCCGGCCCATCTCCTTCCTTTATAATGCAACGGTCAGCTATTAAATATTCAATACGAAAAATAAAAAGCCGAATATGAAAATAAAAAATGCCTGAGTATTTAAATGATGAAAAATAGTTAAATACATTATTGTGTAAATCATTATGAATAATATATAGATACATCATAAAAGGTTTTAAATTTAGATATGGAGGGTAATGCCGAATTTTGATAGGGAGGGAGTTCCATAATTTGACAGAGCTAGCAATCAAGTAGTTTTGGAATGAGGCAGATCTGTGAGAAGGGATGTAAGGGTTAGAAGGTCAAGATCTTATGGAAAGGGAATGGGCTGAGGACTTGAATTGAAGAAGATTGCAGGCGTAAGAAGGATCCTTGTCATTTCTCAAATTATTTTCACTTTTTTCGAGATGCCTTAAAAACACACTATCTATAGATGAATATTGCATGTTATTTGTCAAACTCTATCAGATGCTGAGTCAAGAAGCCTTCACTAACCGATGACAAGCTGTCGAATGACAAGTTGGATAAGAGATCACTTACGTTGAAGTATTTGTTGGATGGATCCATTACCTACATTTCATGCGAGCACTCCACATCCTAATTTGCTAACTGATAAGGGATAACGTCAGATGACCTCATTTCTTAGCTAGATAAATATTATAAATGTTCATCATCACATGTCTTCTGAAAACATGAAATGAAACAGCATTTTCTTGAATTATTTCGACAATACTCCGAAGTAGAGAGATTTTATCCTAGGTTAGTTTGCAAAATGTCAATAAGTACCATCCTCTTGTCATCATTTATCTTCCTCTTTGAGCCATATCCTCTTCATTTGGACCAGAGTTTTCTCTTTGCTTGCTCCTTTCCTACCCTTTCCCAGTAGAGGATTCTTGAGCCACCTCTTGCCAACTTGAGCTGTCGCTTTTCAAGAGATGTTTTCAATCCTATCACTTGCAGCTGATCTCTATACTCTTATTACTCACGTGGTCTCTCCTTATTTTCTCAATCACTCTGCGAAGGTATTTTATTCCTGCCCTCGTGGTTCGGCTGATGTACTTGTCAAGAATGACCTGACTTTCACTTCCATATCGAAGGTGGATATGGATATGAAGCTTAGTTGTTTTCCTTATTCCAGTGGCCGGCACAGGCGGATTTACGGGGGGGAGGGGCTTTCGGGCCGAAGCCCACCCAAAATGGTAAAATGTAACCATGTTTTATGGTTAAAAATATTTAAAAATTATGCCTTAAAGTATTATTGCTCGTTTAATTACATTTAAAATGACTTCAAGAATCACTTAAACGCCATTTCATATAGGTAGTATCTTTCTGTTTTTCCAAAGTAGTTATAGTCATATATATGAAAAAAAAAAGTTCCCGGGCTGAAGCCCCCCCCAAAATTAAATCCTGGATCCGCTAGTGGTGGCCGGTCTTACTATTACTAAGGTGCTAAGATGTTAGGTTTACTTCGTTAGTTTTCTTTCCAATTTCTTCATCCATTTCACCAGGCTTATAATGGTTCAATAGATTCGTCTTATTCGTCTTCGTCTTAAAACATATAGATCTGGTATTCATGCCTGTAAACTACAAGCACTTCCCTTTTGTACATATTAATCTCCATTTGTTCTGATTGAGTCACTCTTTCCATTCAACAGCACAACATATTACAAAAATAAAAGCTAGTGACCATATCTTTCCTCCTAATTGTCCGATTTTAACGATTTTGTTTTTGTTTTTTTAGGAAATTCCGTAAACTTTTAAAAATACATACAAGAAAGTGTGTACTTTTTGAGTTATTCGGAATTTAATTTTACCATCCCTTGTAACTTTTTTCCCAGTTTCTTTTCGTTGAAGTATGTTATATAGATAAATTTAAAGGGTGTCGAGAAAATGACTTTAGCAAAGTTTCATTGAAATCGGTACATTGGTTTAGACATTGCAGTCTATAGCAACGCAGGTTTTTCTGCATTTTTATTTTTTCTCCTTTATTAACTTATCAAATTCTTTTAAAAGTTATATTTAGCATTTTTTCGTAACTCTGAATAATATGAAATGATTAACTTTTTAATATAAACCATATTAAAGGTACTTTAGAGGAAGACGAATATGAACATTGGACAAGCTCTGTAAAGTAACATAAATTAGGATAAGACCTGAATTGTATTAAAGACAACTTAATTATACAATGATATACCGAGTTTAATCAAAATCGTTAGAGCAGTTTTTGAGAAAATTGTAAAAATATGTTTCACCGTTAATATAATGTGGCACTTCCGGTTAGCTGATTTTGACGAAAAAGTTACTGCCACATCAGAACTATATAGAAACCTTAAATACGCAATTTAAGTTTCGTACGAAGTTTTTGAGCTAGGCTGTTCACATACATACACTCACACACAGACCATTTTGCGGGACTTGGTTATTTGGACTCAGGGGACCTCAAAACGTGTATTTCCGTTATAAACTTTTCTAAGTAAAGTAAAAAATTATTTAAAATCCACCTAATCAAGCCAATGCCATTGCTTAAGGTATTTTTTATTGAACTTGAGTGGTAGAAGAAGATAAATATAAAAATATTTAATGGATATGTTTATAACCTTAAATATATTTACTGTAGTTCAATAACTAGATCTCCTCCTCACAAACCATAATCAAATCCCTTGATGACCTTTCTTCAGACCATAGTCCAGTTCTGCTTTCACTACATTCGAGCTATGCTCCTAAACCATCAACTCCTAAATTGATTACAGGACGAGTAAACTGGGACGAATTTCGTGATGATTTGGAAAACAAACTAGACTTAAAAATTCCGCTAAAGACAAAAGACGACATTAATGGTGCCATTGAAAAACTGACAGCGTCAATAACAGACAGTATAAATAATAATACTTTTATCAATAAGTTTAACAATTCACAAAAGACTGACTTGCCACAGCATATTCGTATCTTATTGAAGGAAAAACGCAGAGCAAGATCGAAGTGGCATAGAACCAGATATCCAACAGATAAAACTCATTATACCCAACTGACTAACAAACTAAAATCTGAAATTAAAAAATACAAAATTCAAAATTTACTAAATTTTACTGAAAAACTTACACCTACCGACAAATCACTATGGACGACCACTAAAAGGCTCCTGAAATTTAAAGACTGTAATCATCCGCTTCTTACTGAAGCTCAAACCTGGTCCAAATCCGATGAAGAAAAATCACAAATCTTTGCTCGTCACCTCTTTAAAACCTTTAATCCACACCCCGATATTCTTAACCCAAATCACCTTGAATGTATTGAAGCAGAACTGGATATCCCACTCCAAATGTCCCTTCCACCTAAAGCCTTTCATCCTTCAGAAATATCCAACATCATTCAAAGGTTACCTTCCCGAAAAGCTCCTGGACACGACCTAATTACATCCCAGATCCTAAAACTCCTTCCTCGGAAAGCCATTCTATTCCTTACTTATATATATAATGCTGTACTGCGATCAACATACTTTCCTGACCCTTGGAAATTCTCTATTATCAAAATGATACATAAACCCAAAAAGCCACCAGAAAACCCATCCTCTTATCGCCCTATCTCCCTTTTACCCATCCTAGGCAAAATCCTGGAAAAGCTCATCCTAAAACGCCTGTACCCCATCCTAGATTCTAATCACATTATCCCAGATCATCAATTTGGATTCCGCAGATCCCATTCCACTATCCAGCAATGCCATCGTGTGGTGGATGTTGTCTCCTCTGCATTGGAGCGCGGAATGTACTGCACGGGAGTCTTTCTCGATGTAGAACAGGCTTTTGATCGAGTCTGGCACCCAGGACTGCTTTACAAACTCCGTAAATTCCTACACCCTACATACTTCCTCATTATCCGTTCCTATCTTACTGATAGATCCTTCAAAGTAAATCATAATAATGCCTATTCATCCCTTTTTTCCCAGTCCGCTGGTGTTCCTCAAGGTAGTATCCTAGGTCCTATCCTTTACACAGTTTATACAGCTGATATCCCAACCCATCCTAACACAGTCATTACCACGTACGCCGATGATACATGTGTCCTATCAGTTAATAACGACCCAACAATTGCATCCCAAACCCTTCAATCACACATCACAAACCTTGAAGAATGGTGTCAAAACTGGAGAATAAAAATAAATTCCAATAAATCCCATCAAATCACCTTTACCCTTCGTCGTAAACCTATGTCCTCTTGTCCTACAGTATCCTTTAATAATACCCCACTTATTCCTGTTGAACAAATTCGATACCTTGGACTCCACTTAGACAAACGTCTAACTTGGAATCCTCATACCAGACTGAAACGACAAGAAACAGCTCGACGTTTCCGACTACTCCAGCACTTACTAGATAAACGCTCTAACCTCCCAGTCAATTACAAAAGACTCATATACATGACTACAATAAGACCTATTTGGACTTACGGAGTTGAGCTCTGGGGCTCCACTAAGCCATCGAATTCCTCTCGTATTCAATCCTTACAATCCAAAATCCTTCGTAAAATCCTCACTGCTCCTTACTTTGTCACAAACAAAATCATCCATAACGACCTTAATGTTCCTTATGTTTCTGACTTGGCCCAATCCAGATACCTATCCTTCCATAACAAACTTCAGAACCATCCAAACCCTCTCGTTTCTAACCTTGCTTCCTCTTCGATCCCTGACAACCCTCAGAGGCGTCTGAAAAGAAGATGGCCTCGAGATCTCCTTTTGTAAATACATTTTTAGAGTGCTACCAATGGGTAGTTTCTCAACATGTGATTTCATGCTATTTTATTCCTATTGTTCACATTTACTGAATGTATTTTTACTTGTAATACAGTTGTAAACATCATTAATAAAAAAATAAAAAAAATATATATATTTACTATAGTTTAATAACTCTAGAGATGATATTATATTTAAATAATCAGGTATATATTGGCTGATTATTTAAAAAAAAAAAATCAAGTAACCTTTTAGAAAATTAAATTAGTGAATAATTTGATGAATTTTCCCTTTGTGAAATCCCAACATTACCCACTTTCAATTAGTGTGACAACTTTTGATCTATCCATGGCAGACAATGAAAATTTTAGTAAACTTTACAATAGAAAATAACAGTTTAATAACTAATAGTCCTACAATCGATAATCATTTCTAGGTTAAATATTGAGATATACTTTCAAATCTCTGTGGGCATTTATGAGCCTTTCGGTTGACAGAATGACTTATCCCAATTTAAACATTCTTTATTATTAATTTTAGAGATGTTTCTAGTAGTAGACTTTATTCACAGTTCTATGTTTCAACACTGCAATCACCTACTCTAGAATCAATTTACTCATAGATATAACTTTTCTAACTAGATATATCACCAAAATGGCATTACTCAAAAATGTTGAAATTGGAGTTAGTCATTCTGTCAACTGAAAGGCTCAGAGACTGAAGTTGTATGGTTTATAAAAGCAGATGGAGTAACTAGATTTTTATTGCCTACCGTCGATATAATAAATAGACATTTTGTTATTTTAATGGTCTTAATGATCTGTTATCTTTAAGCTTTGGCTCCGTTTAAAATGCACTTCAAAAATTTTATAATAGTTCAACACTGCCATAAAATAATATCTATTCAAAGTAGAGCGGTAAGTGAAAGTTGTGTGTTGCACGCACCAGATTTTTATTTTTAAAAACGTATTTTTAGCTTCTGTTCTTAAAATCATTAACATTTATTTTAATTTTCTTGGTTAACTTATCTTCTTTTAATCATCAACTTTAAATTTTTAATTCAATTATACTATCATATTCATCTGTAACTATTTTTAACTTCCTAAACTTTAAAGTGTATTTGTTACCTGTAGTTTAGTTATGTATGCCTATGCATGCCTATGTTATGAAGTGCCCAAAAAATTTATCAATAAATAAATTATATAGTTTGTCTTTTTTCTTTGAAACGAAGTCAGCCAAATTTGATCCTGAAACCAGACAGATCGTTTTGAAAACAAATTTATTTCCAAATTCCTCTCGAAAATTATTATCGTAATCATGTCATCTTTTGAATAAGTCTCTTAGATCACGCCTTGATTGACGTCAGCTGTTATCGTTTTAAGATTAAAGGCAATAATAATAGTGAAGTGTCTTATCGCAGAGGTCTCGGTGTTGTATCAAGTGTTCTTCTTATATAAAATTAAAAATTATCGAATTTGGTTTAAGAGCTGGATTCTCCTAGACAAGGTACGAGTTAGCTAGCGAGGACATTAGATAGCTTATCCTTAATGTATTCGAAGTATTAGTTATACCAGCGAAACGTGTGTGTTCGATTATAACACAGGTGGGAACCCTGCGCTCTTCGTGATCTAGTTGCGGCCTTAGAGGCAGCATGCGGCTCCTTTTAGTTTTTGTACGGTCCTTATTAGTCTAACGCTTGAATCAATGAATATTTATATTAATATTAAAGGTAGTAGAGGAAAGAGAAAGTTCTCTGCCTTGTCACAACCTATCAAGTTGCTCGGGACATTGGACTGCCAAGAAAAAGGTAAACAACATTATAAGATCAGCAAAAAAGGGAATCCTCAAAGAAAGATTGCGAACCATTGAGGACAACTAGCTGGCTGGATATACACGCGGATTCTACGCAGACATGGCATTTAAAGAAAAGATATTGAACATCTGGAAAAAACATTTCCAGAAACTTCTCAATCAAGGAGACCTCATGAGCGAAGAAGACATCAACCACACTGATGACCTTCACCCAGAAGAGGTTGAAAAACCAGATATATTGGATATAAAAATAACTATCGAAAGATTCAAAATAAGAAAGGTCCACTTAAATAAGACTTAAGAGCCAAGCTACTACAACTAATCCAGAAAGCATGGGAAGAGAAAACGTACCTAATCTGTCCTATCCTAAAGAAAGGCTCCATTTATGACTATATTAATTACAGAGGCATAGCACTCCTTCCGGCTGCCTACAAGATAATGTCGAATATTCTACTAAACCGGATATATCCGTACTACGAAAATAGGCGACCACAAAGCTCTATTCAGAAAAGGAATCAACAAGCTAGACCAGATCTTCATCCTAAAACAAATACTCGAAAAACGATTTTAATGCAGCATATGATTCTGTGGACAGGAGCTGTCTTAGGGAAAATCATGACTGAACTGGATTTTCCCGGTAAAAAATGTCCTTAAGCGCTGAGTCCTAATACCAGGAGACTTTGAAGACTTCAAAGTCCGAACGGGCTGGTAGATGGACTATCACCGATGTAGTTCAAATTAGCCCTGGAGATGGTAATAAGAACAACTTCACAGAAAAATAGAGGGATCCACGTCGGAAAGAATCATAAGATCCTTGGATACGCAGATGTCATAGCTGTCCTTGGAAGTAATCAAGAAGACATTGAGAAACTCGCGACTGATAATAGAGGCAGAGCAAACCGACCCACAATGAAGAAAAAACAAAATATATTATAAAAAGCCGAAAATTCCATCCCGATAACAAGATATGCGTAGAAGGGAAAATTCACTCATATAGAGAATATTTACATTTGCCCGAGAGATTTCGAGCCAGGCTATGTCTTCCACGTCTGGAAGGTAAAGCTAGGCTCCAGGAGTTCCCAGGTTGGAGCTAGATAGGGATTGGAATTGTGAATAAGGCTCGAGTGAAGTTTTGTAAATCTGGATAGGATGATGCCAAGGACATACGCGATGTTAAGATTATCTTGTAGGTCTTTCTTGCGACATAATATGGAGCGTTAACTATTATTCGAAGTGCATTGAACTGGAAGGATTGAATGTGTTTGATATTCGAAAATTCAGTTGTCCTCCACAGTTCAAATCTATTGGATAGATTTAGATTAATAGTTTATTTTCGATTGAAAGATGAGATGTTCTGTTTAGTAATATGCATAATTGGGAAAATCATCGGTTAAGGTCTTGTCTGATTAATTAACGTTTCGAGGCTGCAACTATATGACGGAGGCCACATGCGGCCTAGAAACTGCAGGTTCCTCGTCCATGGTATATACAATACAATCTTATCACGATAACTACATATCAATCAAGCCCCATAGCGAGCCTTCAAGTAGAAGCTAATATAATGTCACTGGCTTTACGAAGGCGAATTCACTTAGCATAGAGGCAGAATTTGCCCTTAATTCTATAAAATAATATTTTTCAATGAACATATGAGTCACAGAAATATTGAGACATTTATTTACAAATATTTTAGATTGTTGGATGTGGGGTACGATTTTTCTGTATACCGAGTCATTCTGGTATTAGAAAGAATAAGGAAGCCAATTCCTTAGTAAAAAATAGCAGGAGGGAATTGCAGTAAATACAGCTTTTACAAACTAGGAAATATTAAAACTGACAAAAATTAAAATTAAAAAAAATCCTAAGAAATGGCGGTATCTTTGGCATGATTTGAGATAGAATAAATTAAGAACAATCAAACTCTCTTTTAGTGCCAAATCTAGCAGACCTGCATTGAAATGAAGAAAAAAGATTAATCTAACGCGACATATAACTCAAACATATGAGTTACCTTATGACAAAGAAAATGCCCCCTCAATTTAAATCCTGGGGAGTTTAACGGTGTCGCTTATCTTAACAGAATGTTATGCATATGAAGCTCATCGGAAGTTGAGTTAGAAAATAATATTATTACAGTTTTAAAAAACAACACAAATTTGCAAAAAAAAAATATTTTATTTCTGGATAAAAAAACTTAACTATATTAATTTCAGTTTTTCTATTTTTACTTTTTTGTATGTTGAAACTTATTCTTAATTTTCATATTGAGCAATATAAATAATGTGCAACGCCTAAAATGACCCGAAGTTGGCTTGAAAAGCTCACATTGTTAAAATCATAAATAACTTTTGTTTTCTTATAACTTTATAATAGAAAATAATCAGATAGCGATATCTCGTCATCATCAAATCGATGACTGTTATCATATTTATGATTACTAGTTGGCCTGTGCGAAAAATTCGCACAGCATATAGTTATCAAATGCCAAATTAATAAGAAAATAAAACAATGGAACGTATTAACAAAAGATTAAGAAATCAAATGTTACTTTATCGATAAATATAATGGAAAAAGAAAACAAAAATTAATTTAAATCTTCATTTTTGTTTGGAACCAAGGTTTACAAATTTCAGTAAGCTGCATCTTTGCTAAAAATTGTCCGATTTCGATGATTTTTTTTTTCATTTTGTAGGGAATTTAGTAATATTTTATATTATCATGGACGTAAGGGAAAAGTGTGTAATTTTTTAGTTATTCGCAAATAAAGTTTGTTTTCTTTTATAGCTTGTTTGCCTGAATTTTCTGGGTGATTGGACTATTTTGCCCGCCTGAAGGAGAAGGAAGCCTTCGAAATTGGTGGCTCAATCTTTAAATTTGGTGAAAAATTAACGATGATATGGCTTGCCGATCAAAAACACCATCGATAAATAATATAAACTCCTCCTCTCTCGATCATAGAGACCTCAAGTCGACGAAATGAGACATGTATTCAATGACAGTACTACAATTAACGTAAGGTTGTGTGGATGCGAACCCTATGCCTTGCGTTATCTCGAAAATAGTACGTTATGGGGCTTTAAAACGCAGGATCCGATATCCGGTTCTTGCTGTACGCATCAAAATCTCCAAGATCCAATTGGTCCCGTATCGATCTACAGATCTACCAACGTTTCAGTATTGAAGCCTAGCAAAATGTTGGTATCGACTTTATTTATTCTAGAAAGAAAAACAAAAGTGGAGAATACGATTCGCTAATCCCCCGTGAAATTCTGAATCCAACGGTACCCCATTCATGGTATTTGAGCATGAAATGAGCTTATATTTGGTACAATACCGATTTCGAGCCTTACTGTAATAATATATGTGGGAATGGAGGTATTGTAATGTTTTTTTTCCTATCCAACGAGTGTATTATCAAGGTACCTGTGTCGAATCTAAACAGGATTGTAAATACTGAAATATTTTCGGCATTCATCGATTCGGCATTGAACCCGGCCGTAATTTTGGAATAGCGAAAGGGTACTAGTTCCTTAGTTTACATTTTTTATTTATTTATTTTTTAAATAAATCTATGTTTAAATAGTCAGCTGTTCTTTTGGTTGTGAAGTATTTGTACAGCTGTTCTAAAAACGCAATCTTTTTATCACCAGTATTAAGTTTAAACATTTTTTAATTATTACTGAAATCATCAGTGAATTCCGAAAATAGGTTCTACAAGTAAAGATTTTTTTAATTTCTTAATTTTTATTTTTAAATAATGGTTTTGATATTACAATTGGAGGAGAAAATATTGTTTTTCGCTTTTTCTCAAAAATTATTAATAATGATTATGAAGCGGAGTAGCTCAGTGAGTTAGGCACTGGGCAGCTGAGCTCAATTTATTACGGCTGACAATTATTCTGTTTCATCAACGGTAGACTCCCTATAAAGTGGGTACTCTTAATGAAATAATTGATTAAGATGGAAAAATATGACGGTTCAGCGTGATCCTATCCCGATAATTTTTTATTTGTTATTAATGTCATTTATGATTAGGGTACACTTCGACTCGAATGATATACTAATAAAAACGAAAATCCAGTTTGAAGAATTCACAGAAATAACCAAAGAATCAAGGGGAAATTTTTATTAGATTTTTTATCTTAGTCCAGTACTTGGAACTTTTTAATTGAACGATTTAAATTAATTAACACTTTCCAGTTTTAACCAGTTATTGGCCATAATTGATAAATATTTTAAATCTGTTTCTAAAGTACGCAATTAGTCAGGTATATATATATATTGTGAAGAGTGCGGATCAAAAAAATAATTAAATAATTCAAAAACAAACAGTAAAAAAGGAGAAAAAAAATTGAAAGAGCAAATATAATAACGTAAGTTAATTGAGTGTGCCTTGCACTCGAGAAAACCATTAGAGATGGATTATATAAATGACACCTTGAAGAGTTCCGAGATAACTCAAAGCCGGCGAGTCAGTTGTTACAGAAAAACACTCGTAATATTTTCAGCTACGTTTAATCATTACCCAAACTATGGCAAGAACGAACGTGTAGAAGGGTTATTTGGCTTGACTTGTGAATGTTTTTCTGCATTTGTTGTAAATCGATCTACTGTAAGCTATGAGAGCACTCAGCATTCAGAGCACTGTTTTGCAACATATATTTGTGTTTCTGCTTTGTTATTTATTTTTGTGAAGATATCAAAAACCTATCAGGTTTCCAATCTTTACTGATTTTTTTCAACTATAAAAATAAATAAATTGTGAGAGATGTTCGAATACGCGAACTCAAGAAATATTCTCGCTTCAAATGAGCTCTTTCCAAGACCATTCCCAACGCTTAATATTGTTTAATAACTGAAGTAATGTTGTCCAAATTACGAGACCGAGATGAGTTTTGGTCTTGAAAATTCAGTCTTGGTCTTGCGCAAGAGTCTTGCAGTTACTTATTAGCTTATTATTATAGAGATATTGCTGTAATTTTTTAGATAGGAGAAACCTAAGTAAGCCCGAATGAAAAATTAGAGGAGTTAAATGCAAAAGTATATTGGTTATACCAATTATTAACATATAGTAACTAAGCTTGTCAAGTATTAGTAACTATTTTGTTTTAAATTTTATTTAAAAAATAGATTTTTTTTTTTTTACCAGTCCTGGTCTTGGTCTTGCAACAGTTAGGCGGCCTTGGAAAGTGCAAGACCAAGACCGATTTTGGGCAAAACTAAACTGAAGTGAATAGGCGCAGACTAAAGGGAGGAGGAGAGTGATCCCTCTGCAATAAAAATCTCGAGAGGGCAAGATTAACGTTTCGCCTCCCCTCCTGGAATAATTTGAAGTAAAAAAAAAAAAAATTGATAACAAATAAGCTACATGAATGAATGAAATATGTAAACTAAAATCTATTAAGAAAAAGAAAAGTCGACTGGCACGTTAGCCTAAGACCTATAAGTAGATATGTAAATATCAGGACCTGAATATTCCTATTATTTAAATTATCATTTATATTCAGAGATTATTATATAGAAATATTTCCTAGGAATTTATGATTCATTCACCTCTTATGTGGAAACCTCAATTTTCACGTGATTTTCCGATAAATTATTTGCGAAGTATCTTGGAGACGTCTCTGCCCAATCTATAAATATAGATTTCTCCCAAGATTGGAGATATTTCACGTTAAATATTAATAACTATAGAAATGTAAATATTTTTAATATTAATTATAAAGTTCGGTGAAAAATATCATATGCACTTTTTACTTAAATATATTTTTCTAATCTCTACTCTCTTCAAGTTCAAATTTTCTAAAAGTTCCTAATTGTATATAGTTTAAATTTTTGGCTCTACCAATTTTATATACTTTTTTTATAACAATTTTTAATACTTAAACTATGCACACTAAGCCGATTTCGAAATAAGGAATACATAATGTAACAATATAATATGAAAATTATCCCCACATTTATTATTACAGTAAGGCTCGAAATCGGTTTTGTACCAAATATAAGCTCCTGTCATGCTCAAATACCCTGAACGGGGTACCGTTGGAATCGTATTCTCCACTTTTGTTTTTCTTTCTAAAATAAATAAAGTCGATACAAACATTTTGCTAGGCTACAATACTGGAATGGTAGGTCTGTAGATGGATGCGGGACAAATTGGACATTGAAGATTTTGATGCGTACAGTTGCTCGGATAGTTGCTCCTAAACTATCGGATCCTGCGTTTTTAAGGCCAAAAAACGTAATTTTCGAGATAACGCAAGGCAAAGGGTTCGCATCCACACAACCTGACGTTAATTGTAGTACTGTCATTGAAAACATGTCTCTTTTTGTCGACTTGAGGCCTCTATGATCCAGAGAGGAGGAGTTAATATTATTTATCGATGGTGTTTTGATCATCCTTCTTCACCAAATCTCAAAATAGAACCACCAATTTCGAAGGGTTTTTTCTTCTTCAGGCGGGCAAAATAGCCAATCACCCCAAAAATTCAAGCAAACAAGTTATGAAAGAAAACAAATTTATTTGCGAATCTAAAAAATTACACAGTTTTCCCTTAGTTATGCCCATGATTATATAAAACATTACTAAATTATCTACAAATGAAAAAAAAAAAAAAATCATCGAAATCGGACAATTTTTAGGAAAGATACAGCTTATTGAAATTTGTAAACATGTTGGTTCTATACATTAATGAAGACTTAAATTAATTTTTGTTTCCTTTGTCGATTATATTTATCGATAAAGTGACAATTTATTTCTTTATCTTCATACGTTGCATTATTTTATTTTCTTATTAATTTGGCATTTGATAACAATATGCTGTGCGAATTTTTCGATCGTGCCTACTAGTTCTATATAAATTACATTAACGAGCTTATTCCCTTAACAAGCCTGCTCCACCTCTGCCTGTCTTGGGCTATTTCTTTCCATTTATCTGAACTCAGATCTGCGGCATCTTTGTTGATTCTATCTATCCATCTGCTTTTTGATCTTTCACATCGCCTTTTGCCTTCTGTTGAGGCATTCGTTGTTACCGAGAGGCTATCAGATGGATTGCTACGAGCTACATGTCCAGCCCATCTTAACCTCCGTGCCTTCATATCATGGGATATTGATTGACTAGTTTCTTTAAGCAGTTCTTTATTGGTCTTTCTTCTCCATGCGTTAATACTCTGATCCCAAATCGCTCCGATAATCGTGCTGACGATTTTTCTCTCAAATCTATCAACAGTTTTTTCTAGGATGTTGGTTAGTGTCCAGGTCACACAGCCTGGATATTAGAACTGGCTTTATCATTGTACATCCTTAGTTTGAGATTTCTTAAGATTTTTCGGGATTATAAACAGAGACATTTTTGTTTGCGGGGTCTATTTCTGCCCGTTGGCCATTCTTTGAGGTTATTGTGGAGCCAAGGTATTTCCCTTCAACGCAGATCCTGTTATTGTGGTGAAATTTTCTGCTTATCATCATATATTTTACCGATCTGCTCTACCTCTGTTATAAGAGTTGTAGCGAGTTTCTCAATTACATTATTTTCTGATATTCTATATAAATATAATAAAATAATGTAACATTATTGTACGATATAAAATAATATAATAAAAAAATGTATATTGAGTTATTGTTATATTTCAAAGACTTTTAATTACAGGTCTAAGAAACACAAAACTGCTGTGGTCTTCAAGGCAGTCTCTAAGACCATCTTCATCAACCGGCAGCGAGGTAAGAATTAGTTTTAATAGAATATATATATATATATATATATATATATATATATATATATATTAGTAGGCCTGTGCGAAAAATTCGCACAGCATATTGTTATCAAATGCCAAATTAATAAGAAAATAAAATAATGCAACGTATCAAAAGATAAAGAAATCAAATGTTACTTTATCGATAAATATAATCGACAAAGAAAACAAAAATTAATTTAAATCTTCATTTTTGTTTGGAACCAACATGTTTACAAATTTCAGTAAGCTGTATCTTTGCTAAAAATTGTCCGATTTCGATGATTTTTTTTTCTTTTTGTAGGAAAAAATGTGTAATTTTTTAGTTATTCGCAAATAAAGTTTGTTTTCTTTTATAACTTTTTTGCCTGAATTTTCGGGATGATTGGACTATTTTGTCCGCCTGAAGGAGAAGGAAGCCTTCGAAATTGGTGGCTCAATCTTGAGATTTGGTGAAGAATTAACGATGATATGGCTTGCCGATCAAAAACACCATCGATAAATAATATAAACTCCTCCTCTCTCGATCATAGAGACCTCAAGTCGACGAAATGAGACATGTATTCAATGACAGTACTACAATTAACGTAAGGTTGTGTGGATGCGAACCCTATGCCTTGCGTTATCTCGAAAATAGTACGTTTTTGGGCTTAAAAACGCAGGATCCGATAGTTCCGGAGGAACTATCCGGGTCTTGCTGTACGCATCAAAATCTTCTAGATCCAATTTGTCCCGTATCGATCTACAGACCTACCACTGTTCAGGTATTGAAGCCTAGCAAAATGTTTGTATCGACTTTATTTATTTTAGAAAGAAAAACAAAAGTGGAGAATACGATTCGCTAACCCCCGTGAAATTCTGAATCCAACGGTACCCCATTCATGGTATTTGAGCATGACAGGAGCTTATATTTGGTACAAAACCGATTTCGACCCTTACTGTAATAATATATGTACGGATATTCTATATAAATATAATAAAATAATGTAACATTATTATACGATATAAAATAGTATAATAAAAAAATGAGAGTTATTGTTATATTTCAAAGACTTTTAATTACAGGTCTAAGAAACACAAAACTGCTGTGGTCTTCAAGGCAGTCTCCAAGACCATATGCATCATAGCGGCAGCGAGGTAAGAATTAGTTTTAATAGTATATATATATATATATATATATATATATATATATATATATATATATATATATATATATATGATAATATTTAAAGAAAAACTTAGATTAGAACCCATAATAACCTTAAGTATTGAAAATAATCTTTCGTTAAAAGCTTCATTAACAGTTATCGAATAGACAATACCACGACATAGAGCTGTATGAGAGAGAAAAACAAATAGCAATAATAAGAAATAAATTATATATATATAATTAATCATTATTTAAAGACACTGATATTTTATATTGTCAGCTTTGTTTTTTCTTTGTTAGCAGAAACACACCTCATTTTAAAGAAGAACTCAATGTATTTTTTAAAAGAGTATAATTATAATTTTTCCTACTGTACATAGTCTTAAGTGTTTTATCATAGTTTTAAGTGTTTTGTATATAGATTTTTTTTTTGTATATAGCATGTTTAACTAATATTTTCTTTACTTTCTCATTTTTATTATTGTTTTATTTTGGCCGGATGTAGTATTTTAATTATGTTCTATTTTGTTATTCTAAAGGGACTTTGTCCCAGAATAAAGTTATTTTCTATTTCTTTTTCTATTTCTATATATATATATATATATATATATATAAGTTAAAATGCTTATAAATTATTGATTTTCTTTTATTTTAATACATATTTATTTCTGTTTCAGGGCTGAGAACTTCTAGAAGCCCTCGTGTGCCACCAGGTTAGTTGAACAAGTTCTAAGCATGCGCTATGGTCCATACCTCAAACGATATTAAGTTATCAAAGTCTTTTAAGAAATTAAGTTATTATTTTTTTTAAATCATATTATTATTCATACTACTTTATTTATTTTACACTACTAGTCCGTGGTACAGAGCCCTTTTTATCAAATTATTCACATTCACTTAAAATATATAATAAAATATTAGATAATCGTTTCCACAAAATCATGTAATAATTATTATATTTGATTTTTAATAATTTAAAAAATCGTGCCTGATTTATAAATACAAATTAAAATCGAACAATTTTTGATGTTTATCGATTCGATTAAAAATAATGATACGGTTATTATATTTCTTTAATAGCTTTGATTGTTGATATATATAAATTTTAAAAATATATGTATATTTTTTTTCCGTAACCCAAAGTTTCTAATGAATTTCAGAAATAAAGATGTTCTGTTGTTGATAGTTGACAAAAATATTCTGCACTTACTACTCCAGACTCAAAATATGTCATAGAGATTAAAAAAATTTATATTTTCTAATTTAAAAAGTATTACTCTAAAATTATTATTATTGTTAATTGTAAACATTTTGTTAAAGAATAATAATCAGGTTACGATATTTATCACTTATGATCAAAATAAAAATATCTCTTAATAAAAATCTTCAAATAATTATTGAAACTTCCAGATTAAAACTTTGATCAGATTTTCGTAATTATCTATTTCAAGTTTTGTTTAATAATATTGATTTTTTTTTAAGTTATGATGTTTCGGCTATGTATAATGCAGATATTATTAACAGTCAATTTTATAACGCTTTTTTATTATTAATTTCTTTTACATCCTCAATATGTATATTATATCTATTTTTAAATATTTAATTTATAATTATTTCACGTTCAAAATAGTATGTTATTTGCATGGTTTCTACTTTGGTGAAAAAGTTTCCTTTTTAGTGAAAATCTTATCTTAGGAGGGGAAAAAAGAGATACACTTTTAACAATCAAAGCTAATTATGAGCACATTTTAATATATTTTTTAATAATATAAGTAATACTGACGTTAAAGGAGCAGTTACATATAATATTACGTATTATTTTATATATAATTGGTCGGAAATGTTTTTTAATTTTTATTTTGAGGGGAAAAAGGGAGAATTTGACTGACAAAACGAGAAATTAAAAAAATATATGGTGGAAACGCTGATTATTAGGTTTGGTCAACATTAGATTATTTTTTAAAATTTTATTTGTTGTTATATGAATGTATTCTAATTTATTATGTTAATTCAAAATTTATGATATAGCATTTTCATTTATTATTTTATGTTAATATTAACTTTAATATATGCCATTTATCTTTTAAATCTTGAAAATAATTTCTAATCAAGACATCAAATGTCAAAATAGTCGACACTGATGTTCATATCCAAATATCTTTAAATCTTGTCTGCTGGACATTTAGTTGTGGATTTAATTCTTAGAAATATTATAACATTGTAAATTTCAATAACTCCATGAATTTTTTTTTTTACTTTAATATATAAATCTTTCATTCACCAAGTGGCTGTATTATGGATTTTTGGTCCAGTATTTTAATTTGTTCTGCAATCAACTTTTTTTTTTTTAAATGGCATCCACTTAGTTCAACAGATAATCTTCCTACCATACCTGTTATCATGTGTCAATTCTTCTTAATCAGTTTCAATAAATTTGAATTTTTTAAATTATTCTTTGTGTATAATTTTATTCTCGTTTATGTTTATTATCAATCAGTACATCAAAACTAATTATATTCTTATTTAAGTGTTATATAATTTTTATTTGATATATTTTAATTTCAATTAAAAATTTGTTTTTTAGGAAATTTCGTAAACTTTTATAAAACCATATACAATATCAACAAAAAAATGTATACTTTTTGAGTTAGTCGGAATCTAATTTTACCATCCCTCGTAACTTTTTTTCCAGCTTCTTTTCGTTGAAGTGTGCTAAATAGATAAATTTAAAGGGCATCGAGAAGAAGACTTTAGCCAAGTTTCATTGAAATTGGTACATTCGTTTAGGCGCTACAGTCTATAACAAAGCAGGTTTTTCGGCCGCCATTTTGAAAGTAAAAGGCGGATAGTAATGTCGATGAAGTTTTTTTAGATTAGAAAGTCGATCATTCTCGGACCTCTAGTTTTAAATCAAAATTTGAAAAAAATCGGTCCAGTAGTTTCGGAGAAAATGCGCTTCTCGGAGAAAATGTGTTTTTGGAATTCTACGTATCCTTAAACTTAAAACCTCAAATTTTGAGAGGAGATTAAGTTTTTTAATTTTTTTTCGATTACAATGGTTCATTATTGCAAATAATAAACAAACAAAAAAAAAAAAACAAATATCGGATCTTTTATCGCCAGTTACTTTTTGTCAATTACTTATAAATTTTGCAGATTTGTCAAATACATATAATTTAATAAATGATTACGATTGTACTAATGATGTTATATTATATAATAAGCTGAATCATAAATGTATTTTTTTAATGCGTAAAATTTAAAATAAAACTTCTTAAAATTTAATTCTTTCATTACAAATGAAGAGCATCAAAATGAAGATGAAGAAAGAAATATTAAAAAGAAAACGGAAATGTTCCCGAAGATATTATATGAAATATTACAGACAATGAGAAACTTTTGGCCTCCTAAAGAATAATATTGTTAAATATTTACAATTTTTGTTATTCTCAAAGTTAACCTTTTTTTTTATCTATAGTTTAAAATTAATTTTCATATAAAATATATATTCTTTTATGATTTCTAAATAATAACTGTTATATTATTGAAAGTAACTGTTACTAAAAGTGACTGGCGATACTTAAGTAAAAAAGACCCCAAATAGTTATAATTCACTTGTGAAGTTAAATTTATTTATTCAAGAAAATTTTACTAAATTAATTTCAGCATTATTCAAAATTAAACACTGTTAATTATAATACAGTTGGTTTTATTAATTATTCTACGCCATAAGAAACGAACGATGAATGAAATTAAATAATTACAATTATAAATTTTAATGCCCATTATAGCTTTTCACAGTAAAGCCATGGAAAACATAGATACGTATATTATGTTGTTTGTATATATAGGTATAGTACGGTTTACAACTAAATCATCCGCAGACAAAATTATAAGATATTTGGATATGAACATCAGTTTCGACTATTTTGTTTTTAAATACCTAAAACATTAAATGATAAATACACGTGGTGTCTTTATTATTAATGATTTTAAAGAATTAAACGATATATGGCATATATTAAATATTAAATTTAACATAAAATAAGGAATCAAAATGTTACATCATAAATTTTGAATTAATATCGACTTTTGTTTGTTAACATAATAAATTAGAATACATTCTGAGGACGACAAAAAAAAAAAAAAAACTGAAATAATAAAAAATGTTTACCATACCCAACGTATAATAAATAACCAACGTTTCTCCCATATATTTTTTTAATTTTCCATTTGGTCAGTCAGATTCTCACTTTTTCTCCCTTAAAATGAAAAATTAAAACTTATTTCTGCCCAAACATATACAAAATCTATTGACACTACCAACAAGCCTTCGATCAAGAAAAGACGACTGGCAGGTTTGCCTAAGGCCTATAAGTACCAAATCACGACCAAAATATTCCTATTATTTATTTATATTCAGAAATAATTATATAGAAACATTTCCTAGGATTTTATGATTCATTCACTTCTTATGTGGAAACCTCAATTTTCACGTGATTTTCCGATAAATTATTTGCGAAGTATCTTGGAGAGGTCGCTGCTCAATCTATAAATATAGATTTCCTCCAAGATTAGAGATATTTCACGTTAAATATTAATAACTATAGAAATGTAAATATTTCTAATGTTAATTATAAAATTCGGTAAAAAATATTATATGCACCTTTTACTTAAATATATTTTTCTAATCTCCACTCTCTTCAAGTCCAATTTTCTAAAATTTCCCAATTGTATATAGTTTAAATTTTTGGCTCTACCAATTTTATATACTTTTTTTAGAGCAATTTTTAATACTTAAACTATGCACACTAAGCCGATTTCGAAATAAGGAATACATACTGTAACAATATGAAATAATGTAATTTATTCAATATAAATTACATTAACGAGCTTACACCCTTAACAAGCCTGCTCCATTTCTGCCTGGCTGCTTTGGGCTATTTCTTTCTATTTGTCTGCACGCAGCTCTATTGCATTTTTGTTGATTCTATCTAACCATCCGCTTTTTTGCCTTCAGTGTGGTATTTTGCCTTCTGTTGAGGCATTCGTTGTTACCTAGAGGCTTCCAGATGGATTGCTACGAGCTACATGCCCCGCCCATCTTAACCTCTGTGCCTTCATATCATGGGATATTGATTGGCCAGTTTCTTTTAGCCGTTCTTTATTGGTATTTCACCTCCGTGTGTTAGTACTCTGATCCCATATCGCTCCGGTTATCGTGCGAAGGATTTTCCTCCAAATCTTTCTTCTCAAACACTTTTTTTCTAAGATTCTGGTTAGTATCCAGGCTCTACAGCCATATATTAGAACTGGCTTTATCATAGCATTGTACACCCTTAATTTGAGATTTTTCGGAGTTTCAAAACCCTTAAAAGTAAGAAGAAAGCCCTGTTTTCGCTAGTTATACGCTGGTCTATTTCTGATCGTTGGTCAGTTTTATTTATATTATTAAAAAATAGATTAAACTGTGCTCATAATTGGTTTCGATTGTTAAAATTATATCCGTTTTATTTGTATTTATGTAAAACCGTATCATTATTTTTAATCGAATCAATACACAATAAAGATCGATTTTATTTTATTTTAAATGATATTTACAACTGTATACAAAAAAATACATCTAGTAAATTTGCACATTGGTATAAAGACATGGAACACATGTTGAGTAACTACCCCTTGGTAGCACTCTAATAATATGTCTACATTAGAAGATCACGGGACCATCTTCTTTTCAGACGCCTCGGAGGGTTATCAGGAATCGAATAGGAAGCAAGGTTAGAGACAAGAGGGTTGGGATGGTTATGAAGTTTAGTATGGAAGGACAGATATCTGGATTGGGCCAAATCTGATACATAAGGAACATTAAGGTCATTATGGATAATTTTATTTGTAACAAAGTAAGGAGCATTGAGGATTTTACGAAGGATTTTGGATTGCAAGGACTGTATGCGAGAGGAATTTGAAGGCTTGGTGGAGCCCCATAGCTCAACCCCGTAAGTCCAAATAGGCCTTATTATAGTCATGTAAATCAGTCTTTTATAATTGATTGGAAGGTTAGAGCGTTTGTCTAGTAAGTGTTGAAGTAGTCGGAAACGTCGAGCGGTTTCTTGTCGTTTCAGTCTGGTATGAGGATTCCAAGTTAGACGTTTGTCCAGATGGAGTCCTAGGTAACGGATTTGTTCAACAGGGATAAGTGAGGTGTAGTTAAAGGATACTGAAGGACAGGAAGTCATTGGTTTACGACGAAGGGTGAAGGTAATTTGATGGGATTTATTGGAATTTATTTTAATTCTCCAGTTCTGACACCATTCTTCAAGGTTTGTGATGTGGGATTGAAGGGTTCGGGATGCAATAGATGGGTCGTTATTGACTGATAGGATACATGTGTCATCAGCATATGTGGTGATGACAGAAAAAGATCGATTTAAATTTTCATATATAAATCAGGCATGATTTTTAAATTAAAAATCAGATATAATAATTATTACTTGACTTTGAGTAAAGAAGTAATTATCGATTTCAAATCCTGATAATAAAGTATATATAATAATTATTAATTAAATGTTACAGCACTGATAAAAGAAGTACCTATTTACTTATAATCATAATTTGTAGTTTAATAGTTGTAAAATTTAAATTTTCGTTGAAATCAGTAACGTATATATGTATAATTTTTTAAAATATTTTATTGGAAGAATAATAATACAATGTGCCACAGTCAAGAGCATTCGGTATTAAGGATTTATTTGAACATTCAAACTATTACTCGTATATCTATATATATATATAGATATACGAGTTAAAAGGGTTTATTTATATTTTAACATTGTACATAGTTTTAAGTATCTTAGTATGGTTTCAAGAGTTTTTTATGTAGATTTTTTTATTTTATTTTGTATATAGTATGTATAACCAATATTTTTTTTTCTTTTTTTTAATGATCTATCTTAATCTGAACTTTTAATGTTTGTTTTTATCTGGCCAGATATAAAATTTTTATTTCTGTACTTTTTTGTTATTCTGAAGGGACTTCGTCCCAGAATAAAATTATTTTTCTATTCTATTCTATTCTATATATATATATATATATATATATATATATATATATATATATATATATGACTTGAATTGTAAGATAATATGATTATAAAATTTATAAAAAAAAAAGTGTCTTAAAAAAATTAGGCTTTTCGGCGTATATAACCTCCTTATGCTGACGTTTTGGGGGTGGAGACACGCCAAATGGCCAAATATTTTTGTAGGCCACCTTTTTTCTCCATATTCGTCATCTAATTATCTTACGAATCAAGTGAAAAACAAATGGGTATTCGTGAGTTATTAGTACTTAATTAAATAGACAAAGTTTGCCGATCTCCAGATTGAAAACGCCTCAATTCCGAAATTTTTTGTAAATTAAATATTTGTAGGTTGCGATGAGATGAAGCTATTTACGAAATTTTTGGCGGAGATTAATAATTTGATAAAAAGGTGTCTGTACCACGGACTATATATTTTTATTATTATGAGTTAATTTCATCTCTCTAAAACTATGTTTGATCTTGACCATAGTCCCTACCACTTAGGACATTGCATGTGTATTTTTTGCTTGGGAATTTGCATGCTCCTAATGATTATAGTCTGAACATTCAGAAATTATATTTTTACTGTTTCATTACACTGTGATATTTCATTTAAACTTTTTTATATAACTGCTACTTATAAATAAATTTTTAATCTATATCATGATTAAGGATTTTTTAAAAATATTTGTATCTTATACATTACAACTGTTTGATTGTTTAAAATTAAATTATCAGTATTAGATAAATATTTTTAAATTAATTTTTTTTAATTTAATAAATAAATTATTAGTAAACAGTTGCTTAAGATAGGTAGGGACAAATTCCTTAGTGGGCAGTGTTAGAGGCATGTAGCATGGGCATGTAATATATTTTGTATATGTACTTCGGCGACCTCCTCTCACAATTGCTAGGTTTATTTGTCAGGAGTAATTTTTAAATTTACTGTTAAAATTTAACTAATTTATTTATTTTTTATAATTCAAATTCTTTTTAAAAAATGCAGTAAAAGTATACTTTAATTTTCTATCAATCAAAATATTTATATAAATCATCAGATTCATTTAAGTGATTACAGGAATATATAAAATGAAATGTTCAATGAATTAGAAACTATAGTTAAATATATCATAATTAATTAATTAAAATACTTTTCTTTATTGTTATTTAAATATTAAAATTAAATTGTTTTAAATATTTATCAATTTTATTATTTTTGTGAGAGTTGAGGGTTTCAGGATCTTCAGTCTACATCAGCGGTCTCCTCTCATTACACACTTAAATTTATTTTTGGATATTTATAAATTTTTATTAATTTAATTTAATTTTTTTTTCATATTGATAAATACATTTTTCTTTTTAAATATAAATACTTTTCTATAAATTTAAAAAAAATTTAAATTCACTTTAACATAAAACAATAATTAGGACAATATTTTTATTCTCTTATAAGTCAATTTTTTTAAAATCATGATTAATTATAAAAAGTTTGATAAATTAGGTACACATGAGAGTGGAGATTGGCACTACAGAGACATAAAACGAGTGAGTACGATAGCATGCTATTTTTTGTTTGTTTTTATTATTATATTTTTTATATATTATATATTGTATGTGTATGATTAAATATGTAAACATTTTATATAAATAGGAAGGGGGAAGGGATTTTATTTTTTAGTGATTAAACTATCGAGTAAGTTACTCGTATTCCAGCACACAAATAAACAATTTAATAAAAATAGTGTCCGCCCAGTTATCGAAATTCGACCAATAATTATTATTGAATATTTGAGAAAAACATAAATGGATTTTCTACTCTTATATATTTAGATATTCTCTTTTATATGTTATTACAAAAAAAAAAAAAAAAAAAAAAAAAAAAAAAAAAAAAAAAAAAAAAAAAAAAAAAAAAAAAAAAAAAAACGGTGCAGTACCGTTTGTTTAGACTTTTTGAATTATATGCAAATAAAATGTGAATCCTTACCTAACGATTTAAAAAAAATTTGAACCTATTTATTTCACTCTGAGAAAATTTGAGCCAAACAATTTTATTTTTCGATTACCAAGAAAATTCGCTTTTGAGTGCTTTTCAGTTACAAAATACCAATCTCAATTTTGTTTTTCCTTTAAAAAATATTTTAAATTGCTTTGATGGTTCGGTCGTTACGAATTGTTTCATTTCAATATTACACATACATTATAACTATATTTCAAACATAAATTACCTAGTCATAATAGAGCTCTCGTAAACAATATAAGCCGAAGAAAATTATCTTTTTTTTTTTCATGATTTTTTTCGATTATGATGATTTTTTTTATTTAGTAGGAAGCTTTCAAATACTCATAGATTTAAAACACTATATCTATACAACAAATCTTCCGATTAATTTTTCAATTTAAATTTAAATTCGTATTTGAGGGTTTATCGAGGTACGACATACAAATTTCAACTTTGTTTCTCCTTGATTAATTAAATAATTACTCCTACGGTGGCTACAAATTATTTCTTTTCGGAAATAATTCTTATCAATTTCAATGATTTTTAAAAAATTTTGTTGGGAATTCAGGAAGCTTTCAAATAAATATGAGTATTATTATGGGTGGGAGCCATCATTTTAAAGATCTTCTTCTCCTTCAAGTGGGAAAAATAGTCAAATCTACCTGAAATTTCAGTGAAAATGAAAAAACTTGTGGATATTTATTGAGCAATAATTCAGCTTTCTAGTGCTTGTAGTAACTTTTAATAATTGAATTATATCTTATGTAGGTTTTTTATGAGATTTTTCCTACTGTAAAAAATGAATTTCAATTTTCTAAGTAGTATTCAAACCACCATTATGTCATGTGTAAGGTTACTGCAACCATAAACTTGTAACTTATCTGTATGACATGTAATGTATAAAAAAAAAAAAAAA
The DNA here is from genome assembly GCA_928085145.1 of Nezara viridula. Taxonomy (NCBI): domain Eukaryota; kingdom Metazoa; phylum Arthropoda; class Insecta; order Hemiptera; family Pentatomidae; genus Nezara; species Nezara viridula. The sequence continues at coordinate 2,582,926 of OV725081.1, forward strand.
AAAAAAAAAAAATTAATTAGGAGGAAATCCTAATGAGCTATATGAATGTTTTAGTAAACTGTACGGAAAATAATTCTAATAAAATGTTACTTTGGCACCAGTTCAACAGATAACTACTATCATATTTTAATTAAATATTATTTATCAAAACTGTTTTTGTCGGTACGCCATATCATTAAATCATTGAATACGGGCCACTATTAGCTGAGGTTCAGGTTATTGTAATTCGTAAACATTTTGGTTTTATAAAACAATGATATTTTATAATAATGATCAAAATGACTGAAAAATAAAAAATATTTTAATTTAAAAAAAAACAGACTAAAGAAATTGGAAAATACTATTTATTATTAAGGGTAAATACTTCCATATCTACTGAAACATTTTGGTATAATAATAGAGAAATTGACATCTAAGAATATTTAAACTTGGTGTAGTGGTCGGGTACCTCTCACTACACAATACAGCTCTAGGCAAATATATTTCGTCCCATGTATCGGCTCATGTCAACATCCGAAAGAGTCTGGAGTAAGATGTGATAGGAACCCCACAACAACAGTAAGTTTAAATATCTGTAGATGTTTCACTATCAATCTATCAAAATGTTCAGTAGATATGGCATTACATTCCCTCAGCGTGGATAAAATTTCCCAATTTCTGTAGTATTAATTTTAAATTTTTTATAATTTATTTATTTATTTTTTATTTTAATGAAATTTACAACTGTATTACATAGAAAATACAATAAGTAAATGTGACATTGGTAACATGACATGTACAACATGAAGACAAACTACCCATTGGTAGAACTCAAATTAAAGTTCTATATTAGAAGGTCCCGAGGCCATATTCTTTTCAGACGCCTCGGAGGGTTATCAGGGATCGGGGAGGAAGAAAGGTTTGAAACGAGAGGATTCGGATGGTTCTGCAGTTTGTTATGGAAGGATAGGTATCTGGATTGGGCCAAATCGGAAACATATGGAACATTAAGGTCTTTATGGATTATTTTATTTGTGACAAAGTAAGGAGCGTTGAGGATTTCACGAAGGATTTTGGATTGTAAGGATTGGATACGAGAGGAATTCGATGGTTTAGTGGAGCCCCAAAGCTCAATTCCGTAAGTACTAATAGGTCTTATTATTGTCATATATATGAGTCGTTTGTAATTGATTGACAGCTTAGAGCGTTTGTCTAGTAAGTGCTGCAGTAGTTGAAAACGTCGGGCGGTTTCTAGTCGTTTCAGTCTGGTATGGGTTTTTTTAAAAATTAAAATATATTTTTATTTTTCCATTTTTAGTTTTTAAAATGACGTCTAACTTGAAATCCTCATACCAGACTGAAACGACAAGAAACCGCCCGACGTTTCCCACTACTGCAGCACTTACTTGACAAACGCTCTAAGGTTTCAATTAATTACAAAGGACTCATATATATGACTATAATAAGGCCTATTTGGACTTAAGAAATTGAGCTATGGGGCTCCACTAAACCATCGAAATCCTTACAATCCAAAATCCTTCATAAAATTTTCCATGCTTCTTACTTTGTCACTAATAAAATCATCCATAAAGACCTTAATGTTCCTCATGTTTCCGATTTGGCCCAATCCAGATACCTATCCTTCCATAATAAACTTCAGAACCATCCGAATCCTCTCGTTTCTAGCCTTGCTTCTTCTTCAATTCCTGATAACACTCCGAGTTGGTAGTTTCTCAACAAGTTTTTTTCATGTTATTGTTTTCTGTTATCACATTTCCCTATTGTATTTTTTTTTCTGAATACAATTGTAAATATCATAAATTAAAAAAAAAATAAGAACGTTTTTAAAATATTAACAACTAGCAGGCCCGTGTAAAAAAATCGCACAGTATATTGTTCAGTAATCAAATGCGAAATTAATAAGAAAATTATTCTCACGAGCCAACTAATAAATATAATATCTCAAAAGTATTTTTTTGTCGGTACACCATATTCGTTAATATTTTATCAAATAAAATGATTGGGACATCATTGTATAGATTATTTTCCACTTTAGGTGCGAATAATTCAACTCCAGAAAAGTCAGTAACAAAAAAATTATGAAGAAAAGAAAAATGAGCATAACTCTAAAAGAATACAATGTTAAACATTGTAATATGAATACTAATTTGAAAGGTTTCGAAACTACTTACAAAACGAAAAAAAAAATCTTCGATAATGGACCATTGTTAATAAACTAATTATTTAATAACTAATTATTAGTTAATAACTAATTACCATTGTTAATGAAATTAATTATTTTCAATAATGAATCACTATAACATATATATATGTTATAGTGATTTTATATATATAATATATTTAGTTAGGTTATGTATCTTATCACTTTTTATTTATTTAGAGTTTTTAGACATTTCTAATATCGCAAAGAGAATGTTGAGTGTATTTTTTTTTTCAATTCAATAATTGTGAGAATAAAAGGTTATCTTTAATTTAATCTTTTCAATGGAAAAATCGTAAGCGAAATATCACACAAAATTAATTAGCCACATTGTTTCATTCTTTGGTTCTATTTGATAAAAAAACAAAAAAGTATGAAAGAAAGAAAGTATAAAATGGTCTATTGTTTAAATCTTTTGGTCGTGATAATTCTTTATAATTTTTTTGATATTTTTTTTTAATAACTACTTTATTCTAAATAAATGAGCTTAGGGTAGAAATCAGGTGGTGCCGAATTTCTTTTTTTTTTTTTTTATCGTAAAACAAATATATTTTACTAGTTGGCCCGTGCGAAAAATTCGCAGAAAATTTTGTTTAGTGAAGAAATAGTAAAACAATATGGAAATAAGTAGTTCTTATGTATTATGTAAGGAAGGAATTAATATTTTTTCCTTGGTCGATTACAATATTCCATTAAACATAATTGACCAAAATATTTATACAGATTGCTTTGCTAGGACCTATTTTTAAACGCTGACTGGAAAGATAATGAAATATTACCACGATAATAGGATATTCTATATTATTAAAAAAAATAAAATGTAAGAACAACCAAATGTCTTAAGAAATAATTAAGTTAATATAAAAGCCAGGAAAAAAAATGTAATAGACTATTCTACTCCTAAATGCAATATCTTTAAACAAGAAGGCATTATTAAGTATACCGAAACTAATGAACTGTATCTGTGTTAATAATTGTCCGAAATTTACGATTTTTTGTTTGTTTTGTAGGTAATTTAGTAATTATCATGAGTATAATCCAGACAAAAATGCATACTTTTTGAGTTATTCGCAAATAAAGTTTCTTTTCCTCCATAACTTTTTTTCCATAACTATTTTTCGCATGTGAAGGAGTAGAATATCTTCAAAATGAGTGGTCAATCGTTGGATTTGATGAAGAATTGACGAAGTTATGGCGTACCGACAAAAAAATACCTTTTAGAAATAATAGGATTTATTTATTTTTCTGATATTAATTCATTTATAATAAAATGATTTAATATTATGAAACTTGTATTTGATTCCAAATATATTACCTACATTACTGTTATAATATACTTGGATTTTAAATGTTAAGGTTATGTACCATTCGACAGTCTCTTATTTTATCTTAAAATTTGAGGTTTCCTTTTCTACAGTACGATTCATTACTCCATAAAATTCAAATATTAAATTATAACATTAACAATTCATTGGTATAAAATAATATTTATTGTCATGATAATTAATGCAATTAATACACTTTATACTTGTTATTTTAAAAATTAATAAATATTGTTTTGTGTCTGGTTATCTAATTTTTGTTTTTAATTCGCTATCATTAAAGTTATAAAATTTTATATTTAATTGTTTGTATTAAATTAAAACAAAGTTGTATATAACCTGTACATTTTAGAAAACTATAAAACAGTTTATTAAATATTTTTTTTTTTTAGTTTCGGGAGTATAATAAAACTCACGATAAAATTAAATTTAAATAATTCAAGTTTGTTATATACCAAGTTAAAAAATCATTTGTCGGCCTTTAACCAATGATACCGTGGTTGCCGGCTGTATCATTCTCGATTATAGCGTCGCTGGCTCAAATCCGGCCTGGGCGGATTGAAATTTATTTTATGATGGATTCATGGAATGAATCTCGGGCTTCTCGCTACGGTTAATATAAGAGTAAAGGAGGAACTTTCTATGCTAGAGCAATTGGAATATTAACGAGCCTTCGAGGAATTTATTCTATATAATAACTTAATTATATTTATATATTATTATTTCGACTTACCATCTGTCTCGTGATGGTCTAGCTGAAGGAGAGACGTCACAGAGAACCTCCTGGAGTTCTCGGTGCCCGGGAGGTACGGCTCGTAGTCCAGACCGTGCATGACTGAGTGCAGGCGTGGCGAGGGGGCGTGGCCTAGCCACCCCCACTCGTTTAGGCCCCGCCCACTCCTCGTTATCACATCCATCGCTCGGCTGCTTAAGGTCTACTCACATCAAACACTGATTGAGTGGCGTTTGCTTTATTGCTTACTTTGTTGCTTGTCTATTTGAAGCGTCGTGACATTACAACTACTTTGTTATCTTCAAGTTTATTTATTGGCAGCCAATTTTACACCAATTTTGTCAACTTAATGACTACCACTAGCGGATCCAGGATTTAATTTTGGGGGGGGGGCTTCAGCCCGGGAGATTTTTTTTTCATAAAAATAACGATATTTACTTTGGTAAAACAGAAAGAAACTAACTATCTATATGAAATGGTGTTTAAGTGATTCCTTAAGTCCTTTTAAATGTAATTAAACCAACAATAATACTTTAAGAGGTATTTTTTAATTTTTCCCCCATAAAACGTGGTTATGTTTTACCATTTTGGGGGGGGTGGCTTCAGCCCGAAAGCCCCCTCCCCTTAGATCCGCCCGTGATGACTACACATCTAATTACGACGTTTCGGCTCGTTGAGCCATTTTCAAGTATAAAAAAACATCCAGGTCATCAGAGTCCAATCAACTAAATAACACTACTTTTACAATGTCTAGGTGGTTGGTAAAAAAAATTAATAGAATAAAATAAATAAATAAAGATAATAATAGACTCTTATGGATAATACGATAGCAATACAATCAATAAATGAATTAAAATTAATAAATAAATGAACTTTTAAAATTAAAAAAATAATAATAAATCTGCAAAGGATCATTAGTTATAAACTTGTCATATATGTTTTTTAAGTCTATCATTGTTCGGGAACTTGATAACTTTGGTAATGATTTCTTCTTGATTTTCCAGGGATGCTGATATATTCTGGAGTATTCCGAGATCTTTTAATTTTGCGGTGTAAAAAGGGCACTCTTCCAAAACATGTTTAGTAGTTAATGACAATTCGTAAGTAGAAAATCGCGGTATATATAAAGGGAACTTGTCCAGTGTACACGAAATCCACTATTCTCGGAATCTCATTTATAGTGTGTTCATTGGGATCCTGGTCCACTCGCCAAAGTGGAGTGACATTTGCATAATGCTACAAACGAAAGGACTTATTTTCCAACCCAATTCTAATGATAATAAAGTAGTCACTCTATATTTCTCCAATTCTTCTTCGGTGCATACTATTTATTTTCAAGTTTATTTATTGTCAGCCAATTTTCAAAATTTTGTTAACTTAATGACTACACATCTAATTACGACGTTTCGGCTCGTTGAGCCATTTTCAAGTCTAAAATTTTTTTTTACAATTTACAACCCTATTCAAAACATTACATACTTCAACATATAGAGATTCTTTTTATATACCTAAATACCAATCATGTTTCCTGTCCTTACACTGGCGGATCTACGGGGGGGAAGGCTTTCGGGCTGAAGCCCTCCCCCCAAATGGTAAAATATAACCAGGTTTTATGGAAAAATATATTAAAAAAATATGTCTTTAATTATTATTGTTCGTGTAATTACATTTAAAAGGACTTAAGGAATCACTTAAACACCATTTCATATAGATAGTTAGTTTCTTTCTTTTTTTCCAAAGTAATAATCGTCATTCTTATAAAAAAAAAAAAAAGGTTTCGGACTGAAGCTCCCCCCTTCCAAAAAAAAAAAAATCCTGGATCCGCTAGTGTGTCCTTATAAATTATTTTAAAACCGAAAATGCAGTAAAACAAAAACCTTCCATGAACCATATACATGACATTAAAACACAAAATGAAAAATATAATAAAAACAAACAACAACCTAAAAAATATTTTAGCGTCACATATATTAGAAATTTAACGGACAAAATAGAAACAATATGATATAAATGAAATTAAATTTGTAATCAAACCTATTAATAAAATAGATACAATTTATTCCAAAACTAAAGATAAAATACCCACCGATAAATTAACGAATATTATTTATAAAATAAATTGTAAAAATTGCAACAACAAATCATATTTTGGACAGACATCACAATGGTTTGAAAAAAGACTTAAACAGCACAAACAAAATTGTAATTCAAAAAACACAAAAATTAAATTAGCTACTGGGCTCTCTCAGCATACTATGCAAACAAAACATGAATTTGATTTCAAAAACGCCAAAATCCTACATAATGAAAGTAATATGAATAAACGTAGAATAAAAGAAGCAATATACATAGCTAAAAATTTAAAAAAACTCTGTAAATAATCATACAGACGTGGATAATATGAATACCTTTTACGCGAGTTCGATTGAAAAAATAAAAATATGAAATGAATTAGCTAATTTTACTTAAAATAAGTCCATATATAATATTGGGAAACATCATTGTATATGTTTAAAATAAATAGTCTTCCCCTACTCCTTTAAGAATAACCAGTCACGAACTAGAAATGAGGCTGATGAGATGTCGGTGACACATTATAAGGTAATTTTAACTTATTTGAATCATTTAATAATAAATAATTGAGTAATAATAATGTTATAAAATAATTAAAGGTGGACATGACAAAAATAAAAATTTTTATTATGAGTAGACGCATGCAATTCGCATAAGTGAAAAGGACAGGTACATGATTGGTATTTAGGTATATAAAAAGAATCTCTATATGTTGAAGTATGTAATGTTTTAAATATGATTGTAAATTGTAAAAAATTTTTAGACTTGAAAATGGCTCAACGAGCCGAAACGTGATTAGATGTGTAGTCATTAAGTTGACAAAATTGGTGTAAACTTGGCTGACAATAAATAAACTTGAAAATAAATAGTATGCACCGAAGAAGAATTGGAGAAATATTGTGACTACTTTATTATCATTAGAATTGGGTTGGCAAATAAGTCCTTTCGGTCGTAGCGCTGTGCCAATGTCACTCTACTTTGACGAGTGAACCAAGATCCCTTGAACACACTATAAATTATTGGTGGATTATTGTCAGTGTTCACTGCACAAATTCTCTTTATTTAGATCGCGATTCACTACTTAAGAATTGTCATTAAACCTATGACCTCATGTCCTACAGTATCCTTTAACAATTATCCCCACTTATCCCAGTTGAACAAATCCGTTACCTTGGACTCCACCTCGACGAACGACTCACATGGAATCCTCATACAATACTGAAACGATAAGAAACCGATCGACGTTTCCGACTACTCCAACACTTGCTAGACAAACGATCTAAGCTTTCAATCAATTACAAACGACTCATATATATGACAATAATAAGACCTATTTGGACTTACGGAGTTGAGCTTTGGGGCTCCACTAAACCATCGAATTCCTCTCGCATCCAATCCTTACAATCCAAAATCCTTCGTAAAATCTTCAACGCTCCTTACTTTGTCACAAACAAAATAATCCATAAAGACCTTAATGTTCCTTATGTATCAGATTTGACCCAATCCAGATACCTTCCATAACAAACTGCAGAACCATCCGAATCCTCTCGTTTCAAACATTACTTCCTCCTCGATCCCTGATAACCCTCCGAGGCGTCTGAAAAGAAGTTGGCCTCAGGAAGAAGACCTTCTAATATAGAACTTTAATTTGAGTTCTACCAATGGGTAGTTTCTCTTCATGTTGTTCATGTTTTCATTAAAAAAAACAAAAAAACTATTAAACATGTTTTGGAGGAGTGCCCTTTTTACACCGCAAAATTTAAAAAATTTCGGAATACCCCAGAAAATATCAGCATCCCTGGAAGAAATCGTTACCAAAGTTATGAAGTTCCCGAACAATAATAGACTTAAAAAACATATATGACAAGTTTATAACTAATGCAGCTTTGCAGATTTATTTTTATTTTTTTTTAATTTTAAAAGTTCATTTATTTATTAATTTTAATTCATTTATTGTTTTTATTGCTATTTTTAAAGTTTATTTATTTATCTATTCTATCTTATTATCTATAAGTGTCTATTATTATCTTTATTTATTTATTTTATTCTATTAATTTGTACCAATCATCTAAACAGTATAAAAGTAGTGTTATTTAGTTGATCGGGCACTGATAACATGGATGTTTTTTACCTAGACATCGAAACAAACAAACTACTTAATAAAACTCCCCATTGGCTGTTTTCAGTTAAAATCGGAGCCTTAATTAGCTTTTCCATTCGCTACGTTTGCTATATAATAAAAACCTCATTACACAGGCGGATGTACGGGGGAGAGGGGCTTTCGGGCTGAATCCCCCTCCAAAATGGTAAAATATAATCATGTTTTACAGAAAAAATATATTTAAAACTATCTCTTGAAGTATTCTTTTAATTGCATTTAATAGAACTTCAAGAACCCTTTAAACACCATTCATATAGGTAGTTAATTTCTTTCTTTTTTTTTCAAATTAATTATCGTTATATGTTTATGAGAGAAAAAATCTTTCGGGCTGAAGCCACCCAAAATGGTAAAATATAATCAGGTTTTACAGAAAAAAAAATATTTAAAACTATCTCTTGAAGTATTCTTTTAATTGCATTTAATAGAACTTCAAGAACCCTTTAAACACCATTTCACATAGGTAGTTAATTTCTTTCTTTTTTTCAAATTAATTATCGTTATATTTTTATGAGAGAAAAAATCTTTCGGGCTGAAGCCCCCCAAAATGGTAAAATATAATCATGTTTTACAGAAAAAAAAAATTTAAAACTATCACTTGAAGTATTCTTTTAATTGCATTTAATAGAACTTCAAGAACCCTTAAAACACCATTTCACATAGGTAGTTAATTTCTTTCTTTTTTTTTTCAAATTAATTATGTTATATGTATATGAAAAAAAATCTTTCGGGCTGAAGGCCCCTTCCCCCCAAAATTAAATCCTGGATCCACCAGTGCCTCATTATAACATCATTGTTCTTTTATCTCAATCTACTTCACATATTTATATTGTTAACTTTCTATCTATATTTATTTCTGCTTTAAAATTTAGTAAGTAGGTATGTTTCTATAGTTTTTTTATAATGATGGACATGAGTACGCATCTTCTCCCTAAAGGTTGATGGCGCATGAACTCTTCCTCCCTCCCAAGAAATGTTATTGCTTGAATTGAATAAACATTTTTTTTGTCCGTCCGCCGTCCGTGTATTTTCTCCGAAACTGCTGGACCGATTTTTTCCAAATTTGGATTTAAAGTCAGAGATCACCCGAGGATCATCCTCCTACATCGACATTACTTTTGCCGTTTCATTTTAAGATGGCGGCCGAAAAACCTGTGTTAGTATAGACTGTAGCATCTAAACGAATGTGCTGATTTCAATTAAACTTGACTAAAGACTTCTTCTCAATGCCCTTTAAACTTTCTATATAACATACTTAAACGAAAACAAATTGAAAAAAAAGTTATGAAGGATGGTAAAATTAGATTTCCGAATAACTTAAAAAGTATTTTATTTACGAACATTTCGGAAATAGGTAATTTTGAATCTGGGGATTGGTAACTTTATATATTTAATATAATTCTATGAAAACTCATGAATTTGCTTTCTACTTAAATCGTAAAATAATTTGATTAGTAAATCGAGAAAAAAGGTGACCTACAAAAATATTGGGCCGGTTGGCATGACGTTTATCTGTGAGTTTTTAGTAGCTTAGTAAATGAATTAAATTAATGAGTAAACGCCCATTTCTGAGAATTTTCGTAGATAAAAAGGTTGTAGGTTATGATAAGACAAAATCATTTACGAGGTATTAGATAGATGTTAATAATTTGATAAAAAGAGGTCTGTCTGTACGCGGACTGTAAAATTTAGGTTTATTTATAATGGTACTGGAACAGTATTTTCCCTAATTAGTACCAAACCCAATTCATGGTTTGTGGTAGAGTTTTTTAATTTTTTTATTTATTTTATGTGACTGACTTAATATCAAAGACGGTTGTCTGTCTTGAAGCCACTCATTTGTTTATTTTATAAGAAGTATAAGTTTGGACGAACAGCAGGAAAAACAAATCTCTTGCCGCTATTTATAAATAACGCTGACCAACCACCATTTTACAAATTATACAACTGTTGATTTAATTGTACTACTCGTTGCTCAAATTGTATAATTGTAATTTATATGTATTCTGTAGTTCAGATCGTATTATTTTTTTAGCAACATAAAATAAACTAAATGAAACCACAGTTTAGAAAACTTTGTAATTTCTTTAAACATCTATATTATATATCGCAAGTTATTGCCAATTGTTATTATTATATAATTATAATTAATCTTATTACCGTTTATAACCATAATATATATAATCGACTTGTCCAGCTTCATATAAGCACAACAATAATTTGAGCCTTTTATTTCTAATATTTTCATTGTTTATAATGAAGCATTATTTATAATATAAATAATATTATATGAAATGTAATAGTTTACATATTGTAGTCTGGGAGAAATGTCTAGATCGAAAAATAACTGCTGTCGCCTAGGTAAAATCAAACTTCCATGTTCACATGAAAATACCATTTACCCTACATATATTTTTTTGGATTTACATATATTTTTTGAACAAATATTTTTTTTCTGTCTAAAATCTTTATTTTGTGTTAGGAGAGTATTAGGTAACTAGTAGGCCCGTGCGAAAAATTCGCACAGTATATTGTATTCAAATGCCAAATTAATAATAAAATAAAATAATGCAACATATCAAAAGATAAAGGAATCAATTGTTACTTTATCGATAAATATAATCGACAAAGGAAACAAAATTAATTTAAATCTTCATTTTTGTTTGGAACCAACATGTTTACAAATTTCAATAAGCTGTATCTTTGCTCAATATTGTCCGATTTCGATGATTTTTTTTTTCATTTTGTAGAGAATTTAGTAATCTTTTATATTATCACGGGCATAACCAAGGGAAATGTGTGTAATTTTTTAGTTATTCGCAAAAAAAGTTTGTTTAGTTTCATAACTTGTTATCCTAAAATTTCGGGAAAATGACTATTTTGCCCGCCTGAAGGAGAAGGAAGCCTTCGAAAGTGGTGGCTCAATCTTGAGATTTGGTGAAAAATTAACGATGATATGGCTTGCCGATCAAAAACACCATCGATAAATAATATAAACTCCTCCTCTCTCGATCATAGAGACCTCAAGTCGACGAAATGAGACATGTATTCAATGACAGTACTACAATTAATGTAAGGTTGTGGGGATGCGAACCCTATGCCTTGCGTTATCTCGAAAATAGTACGTTTTTGGGCTTAAAAACGCAGGACCGGGTATTGCTGTACGCATCATTCAAGATCCAATTTGTTCCGTATCGATCTACAGACCTACCACCGTTCCAGTATTGAAGCCTAGCAAAATGTTTGTATCGGCTTTATTTATTTTAGAAAGAAAAACAAAAGTGGAGAATACGATTCGCTAATCCGCCGTGAAATTTGAATCCAACGGTACCCCATTCATGGTATTTGAGCATGACAGGAGCTTATACTTGGTACAAAACCGATTTCGAGCCTTACTGGAATAATATTTGTGTGGATGTGGATGGGTATGTTCATTGTTTATAGTGAAGCATTGTTATAATCACATCATAATATAATATATATAATATAATAATTTATATATTGTAGTCTGAGAGAAATGTCTAGATCAAAAAATAACTGCTGTCGCCTACGTAAAATCAAACTTCCATGTTCACATGAAAATACCATTTACCCTACATATATTTAGTCTAAAATCTTTATTTTGTGTTAGGAGAGTATCAGATAAAGGAGCTCAACACATGTAATTAATTGAACAGCTGGGCAATTAGTGCTAATTAACGAGCTAATATTAGAGCTCCTGTAATCTTCTCCGCTCCTAAAACTAAAATAAAATAAAATATGACATACACTAAAAACTTTTTTATATAACAGAGAGAAAATAACTGGAACACGATCTTGAAGTGAATATAATCATTAATAACATTTAGGGAATAACAGTTTTTTAAGTAACAACATTCTATTCGCCATTGAAATGCAAGACATTTAAGGAGTAACGTTGTGAAACAGTTTGATTGTTTTAGCACTTTAAGTGGAGCGGATCGTTTGATTTTTATCATCTCTATTGTTTGTCAACATTGAGATTAATCGAAAATATTTTTAATATAATTTAATTAGTTTTATATCTTATCTGAACACACAGCCACCACGCATGAATACACACAGATTAGTATACTGTAAATTATTAAAAAATAATAAATAAAAGCAATACTATCTTATTGGTTTTCTAATTTTCTAAATCCTATTATTAAATGCTTCAGATCTGACAGGTATTAGATATTTGCGTAGAGATGAATGAACATTCAACAAATCATGCATGAATCATAATTAAATTTAAAATGAGTATACTTCTTCGAACCAAGATGACATTGAGAGATTCGCCTAAGACTTTGATAAGGCGAAAATTCCTTCCCGTCAACGGGCGGTTGTACGCGGTTGGAGAGAGGCTTTCGGCTGAAGCCCCCCCCCCCCCCTCAAACATGGTAAAATGTAAACATTTTTTATGGAAAAAAAATATGAAAATATTATTGTTTGTGTAATTACATATAATAGGACAAGGATTACTTCAACACCTTTTTCGAAACTCTATCTATGTTGAAGGCAAATCGTTCGAGAAAGTAGAAAAATTCAACTATCTCTAATTCAGCTTGTTTTCGTTGTTATATAGAAAATTTAAAGGGTATCGAGAAGCCTTTAGCCAAGTTTCATTGAAATCGGCACATTCGTTTAGGCGCTACAGTCTATAGCAACACAGGTTTTTCGGCCGTCATCTTAAAAGGAAAAGACAGAAAGTATAGTCGATGTAGGATGATCATCCTCGGGTGACTTTAAACGCAAATTTGAAAAAAATCGGACTAGTAGTTTCGGAGAAAATACACGGACGGCGGACGGAAAAATTTTATTCAATTCAAGCAATAACATTTCTTCGGAGCTGGGGGGAGGGAGGAGTTCATGCGCCATTGACCTTTGGGGGGGGGGAGATGTGTAATCATGTCCATCATTATATAAAAAAAAAAAAGACTAGAAAATACCTACTTACTAAATTTTAAAGCAGAAATAAATAAACTTAATGTATGATTAACGGTCAGAAATAAATCAGCGTATACCAAGTTCAAAAAAAATATTTCTTCTTCCTAAATTCAGGCTAAATAAGCGGCATATGGAACATTAGGGTCTTTATGAATGGTTTTATTTGTGACATAATACGGGGCATTAAGGATTTTACGGAGGATTTTGGATTATAAGGATACGATAGGAATTCGATGGTTTGGTAGAACCCCAAAGCTCAACTCCATATGTCCATATAGGTCTTATGATTGTTAAGTAAATGAGTCTTTTGTAATTAATTGAAAGGTTTGAGCGTTTATCTAGTAAGTGCTGCAGTAATCGAAAACATCGAGCAGTTCCTTGTCATTTCAGTCTGATATGAGGACAAGGAATTGTAGGTTTACGACGAAGTTAAAGTTAAAATTAAAAGAAATTATGATATTACATATTAAAATCGCCATCAATTTTTTATTTATATGATATTTACAACTGTATACAAAAAAATACATCTAGTAAATTCGCACATAGATATAATGACATAAATACATGTTGAGAAACTACCCATTGGTAGCACTCTAATAATATGTCGATATTAGGAGATCACGTGGCCATCATCTTTTCAGACGCCTTAGAGGGTTATCAGGAATCGAATAGGAAGCAAGGTTAGAAACAAGAGGGTTGGGATGGTTATGAAGTTTATTATGGAAGGACAGATATCTGGATTGGGCCAAATCTGATACATAAGGAACATTAAGGTCATTATGGATGATTTTATTTGTAACAAAGTAAGGAGCATTGAGGATTTTACGAAGGATTTTGGATTGTAAGGATTGGATACGAGAGGAATTTGAAGGTTTGGTGGAGCCCCATAGCTCAACTCCGTAAGTCCAAATAGGCCTTATTATAGTCATGTAAATGAGTCTTTTGTAATTAATTGGAAGGTTAGAGCGTTTGTCTAGTAAGTGCTGGAGTAGTCGAGCTGTTTCTTGTCGTTTCAGTCTGGTATGAGGATTCCAAGTTAGACGTTTGTCCAGGTGGAGTCCTAGGTCGCCATAAATTACATTTATATTGACTTAATTTTTGCGATAAAAGTTGTACTTCTATTTATTTGTAACGAATACGTGATTTCCACTTGAAAATTATGCTCAATGAATTTTGTCCTAGATCGGCTATCGTCCGCACTGTTCACCGTTCGCAGTCCAAACCCAACCCCTTCAGATCAATAGCGGATCCAGGATTTAATTTTTTGGGGGGGAGGCTTCAGCCCGAAAGATTTTTTTCCATATACATATAACAATAATTAATTAGAAAAAAAAAGAAAGAAATTAACTACCTATATGAAATGGTGTTTAAGTGGTTCTTGAAGTCCTATTAAATGTAATTACACTAACAAGAATACTTTAAGAGATAGTTTTTAATATTTTTTCTGTAAAACATGGTTATATTTTACCATTTTGGAGGGGGGGGGAGCTTCAGGCCGAAAGATTTTTTTCCATATACATATAACAATAATTAATTAGAAAAAAGAGAAATTAATTAATTACCTATATGAAATGGGATTTAAGTGGTTCTTGAAGTCATATTAAATGTAATTACACGAACAAGGATACTTTTAACAAGAGATAGTTTTTAATATATTCTTCTGTAAAACATGGTTATATTTTACCATTTTGGGGGGAGGAGAGGCTTCAGCATGAAAGCCCCACCTGTGCTTGAGATCGGCTTTAACACAACAAAATAAAATAAAATCTTTTTTGTCGATTGATGGTTTACTGCAGTGAATAATTCAAGAGAAGAATGGTTGGGGCGTTCAGTAAAAAATAACTAGTAAAAATAAATAAGTATATTTATTTTTATTTTTGCCGACGTTTTGTCCCAAAGGCCTTCATCAGGGCGAAATCCTTTCCTTCGACCAGTCCTGATGAAGGCCGAAACGTCGGCAAAAATAAAAATATTTTATTTGAACTGTATATTTTCTCTAATTCTAACCCTCAACCATAAAAATTAATAAACAAGGAAACGCACATGGCTTGTTTTTGGAACTGGACACAAAAACTATCAAATCCCCACATATATTATTACAGTAAGGCTCGAAATCGGTTTTGTACCAAATATAAGCTCCTGTCATGCTCAAATACCTGAATGGGGCACCGTTGGATTCAGAATTTCACTGGGGGTTAGCGAATCGTATTCTCCACTTTTGTTTTTCTTTCTAAAATAAATAAAGTCGATAAAAACATTTTGCTAGGCTTCGATACTGGAACGGTGGTAGGTCTGTAGATCGAAACGGACAAATTGGATCTTGAAGATTTTGATGCCCCAAAACGTACTATTTCGAGATAACGCAAGGCAAAGGGTTTGCATCCACACAACTTAACGTTAATTGTAGTACTGGCATTGGATACATGTCTCATTTCGTCGACTTGAGGTCTCTATGATCGAGAGAGGAGTTTATATTATTTATCGTATATTTTTGATCGGCAAGCCATATCATCGTTAATTCTTCACCAAATCTCAAGATTGAGCCACCAATTTCGAAGGCTTCCTTCTCCTTCAGGAGGCAAAATAGTCCAATCACAGCTAAAATTCAAGCAAACAAGTTATGAAAGAAAACAAACTTATTGCGAATAAATAAAAAATTACACACTTTTATGCCCAGTTATTATATAAAAGATTGCTAAATTCCCTACAAAATGAAAAAAAAAATCATCGAAACGGGACAATTTTAAGTAATGATATAGCTTATTGAAATTCGTGAACATATTGGTTCTAAACATTAATGAAGACTTAAATTAATTTTTGTTTTCTTTGACGATTATATTTATCGATAAAGTAACATTTGATTTCTTTATCTTTTGATACGTTGCATTATTTTAATTTTTTATTAATTTGGCATTTGATAACGATATGCTGTGCAAATTTTTTGCACGGGCTTACTGGTTTATAATTATTAACTTTGTAATGTTTTCTTATAGTTTATAAAAAATAATATCTATAAGCATCATTAGGTCTAGATATGTTCTGTTTATTTATTTTTTTTCTAAAAAAGATCACTGAATATTACCTCAGACAATAATAAATTAAAAATTTCAAGTTCACATATTAAATTTATTAATTTAAATGTTGGAGAAAACTGATATAGTGTAAAAATAACAAACTGAAAGGGATAAAATACTACAAAAATTGAGTAACTACTTTGAATGGTGTTTCATTGATAATAAGCTCATTATCAAATCAAAGCTAACAGATCTTCTGATAATGAAGAACTAATCAACTGAAGAACCTTCGATTGATTATTATGAATGATTATTTCACTCTTACACCTGACTAAGGTAGAAAATTACGTTAGGCCTTTCATATCCACATCTTGGCCTGCTCCCATCAGGAATCCCGTTCTTCAGAACTCCGTCCAGGATCTGTTCCGACCCAGAAGAATGAAGAATGAGTTCTATTAACTCACTAACCGACCGTGTCTCCATTGATATACTGTTATCGAGTTTAGTCTTAGCTGTCTTTGCAGTTCACCTCCTGCCGATCGCCCATCGCTAATGGATTTTTTATTTTAATTTTATGTTTTATTGTTATAAGTCATTAAGAGACATTTCATAACCTACATCCAGTAAGAATTTCGACGAATTTTTCCTTTGTAAAATTAGAAAATTGTGTGCTTAAACAATTATAATTACTAGTAAAGGAAGGAGATGGTCCGGGTTGCGGTCATAAATAGGCTAAATAGTGGTAAAACTATTTTATTGAAAGCCAACGTTTCGAACTCGACTTTGCAGGTCTTCAATCAGGGCTAGAACGGACAAGATACAAAAAAGATAGAGAATTGTGGCAATTACATAATATTTAGACATAATTTATAAACAATGTGAATAAGATTATTAGAATTCTAAACAGTAAATACAATAAAATATGGACCAAGTAAGCTGAGTAACAAGATCCTAAAATAAAGTAAATAGATGTTAACAAATATTCAATATAATTACTAGTGTTCGCCCATTGATCGAAATTCGACCATAGCCATTAAAAATTTGAGGAAAGCATAATTAAATAAAAAATAAATTCAATAAATGAAAAGTAAATCACGATTCGAAAATCCTCATTTATTAATATAAATAAAATTTCAGTTTCAATTAAAAATCGAGCTTAAGTCATTTAAAATTGTTTATAAGTAATACAAAATAGACTGATTCAAAACTTTTAATTTATGTGTGTTATATATTAATTTATGTATGTTCACAAAAAAACAATGTTATGATTAAGGAAGTAAAAACTAAATTTAAATTAGCAATTTCAACTAAGTTTAAATCCATTTATATATAAATATTATTATTTTTTTTTTTTTTTTTTAGAACTGGGATTAAGTCCCTTCAGAATAACAATAATGTACAAAATAATAGAATATTACTGGCCTGAACGTTTGAAACAATAACTAAAATTGATAAAATAAAATAAAAAGTAAAGAAAACCTTAGGTGCACAAGCTATATACAATACAGATAAAACTATGTACAGAGCATTTAAAATTATGAACAAAACAATTAAAACTATGAACGAATCACTTGAACTATGAACAAAATTATATATAAGGGTTGAACAACATAAACATACACTTTGAGAAATGAAGAACGAAAAAGAGATACAATGAGTTCATTTCATAAAAAAAAAAAAAAAAACTTTACTTGAATATATATATAAAAATAAACAGTTAATTATAATTGAATAAAAAAAAAAAAAAATGTATGTATTGAAATTCCTACGTCGATAGTAGGAAATGCATGTACTATCTCTTACCAAGTATTATGATTATATGATTGCTACACAATACATATATAATATTAATAGTTAGCTGGTATCTGACTGTTTTTGGAACAGGGATTGGAATTGGAGGTTTTTGAATGTGTATAGGGAAGGGGCATGTCAAATTTTGATCGGGAGGGAATTCCAAAAGTTGACAGAGCGGGCTATAAAAAAATTTTGGAATGAGGCAGATCTATGAGAAGGGATGTATAGGTCAGAGGGTCGAGATCTTGTAGTGAGGGAATGGATTGAGGACTTAAATTGGAGAAGTTTGTAGGCATAAGAAGGACGATGATCGGTAATGATTTGATAAAGGAAAGTGCCTAGGAAATATTGTCTTCTTAAGGAGGGGAAGAGCCACCCTAACTCAGTGTAGTGGTGGGAGACACGGGAGCGTCTCGGGGTCCCACAAATCACAAATTTACGAAACTATTCATAAGTCATTTATATGCAGAACTTCTCTGTAAACAATGTCCATTTTGAATATTCTGTTATTCTTTAGTACACAGCCTTGCCAATTGCCATTGGAAATATAAATTTTATTATTTTAAATGAACTTGCTGCCACATATAATTGTCCACGCGAAATTACTGGACGTCGCAATAATACACGAATTTTTCCAAAACCTTGATCCTGCGATTTGATTATGGTCCTGGCAAATGCAGCTATTAATAAGAACGTTGTTTTTTGAAAGTAGAATGTAAGTATTGTCTCAGAAAATATTAAATTAATTCTTGGAATTAAAATTCTCTTATTTAAAGTACGTTCCGTCAGTACTTCACTCGAATTTGTATTCCATTAACTAATGCTTGTGCAGTATTTCAGTTAAGAATGAGTATAACTATAGAATTTATTTTTACATTTAATTTATGATGTAACATTCCACTAACATTCAATGATATAATCTCTTCAAATAATAGTCCCAATTATCTCAGTAAACGTAAAATTTTCGATTTACCAAAAACCAAAATAAAGGAAATCGAATTTGCAAAAGAAAAAGTACTAAATGTTTAAAATTATATATCTCTGCAACAAATAGTCCGATTTCGATGATTTTTTTTTATTTTGTAGGAATTCAGGAAGCTTTCAAATAAATATTGGTATTATATAAAAAATGTGTACTTTTTGAGTTATTCGCAAATAAAATACTGAATTCATCATAAAAATGTATGCAGCTTGTTTTCGGGAAAGTATGTTATATACATAAATTATAAAGGTTTCAAGGAGAAGACTTTAGCCAAGTTTCATTGAAATCGTTGAAGCCGTATTGGCGCTACAGTCTAAAGTGAATCACGTTTTTCGGCCGCCATTTCGAAAGGAAAGGCCCGATGATAATGAAACGTATAGAAAAAAACTTCTAAATATTATTGCGACGTTGTGTCAAAATTTAAAAAAATCGGTGAAGAATTTTCGGAGATAAGCCGTCTTGAACAAATTACCATTTATATTTTTATTCACATACTATTTAATATTTTTATTTATTGATAACACTAAAGCTCATCAATATCTATTAAACAAAAAAAGAAGGAAGAAAATCGGTTGAATAATAGAGGAGTAAAAGGGGCTGAACCGATTTGTGTTTGCCTATTTATATAATGATACCACAATATAATATATTGTATGGTGTATGGAGTGCTATCTGCCAGGCTAGGAATGAGACTAAAGAAGCTCATCAACTGTTTCATAAGATAAATCTTCGGGATCCTCAGGCGTTCACATGTTTCATTCTGGTACACCGAGTTGAAGTGGCGGATTTACAGGGGGGAGGGGCTTTCGGGCTGAAGTCCCCTCCCAAAATGGTAAAATATAACCATTAAAATATATTGTATAAAATATAAAATATTGTCTTCTTAAGGAGGAGAAGAGCCACCCTAACTCAGTGTAGTGGTGGGAGACACGGGAGCGTCTCGGGGTACCAATCACAAATCTTACGAAACTATTCATAAGTCATTTATATGCAGAACTTCTCTGTAAACAATGTCCATTTTGAATATTCTGTTATTCTTTAGTACATAGCCTTGCCAATTGCCATTGGAAATATAAATTTTATTATTTTAAATGAGCGTGATCTACTATCTGCCACATATAATTGTCCACGCGAAATTACTCGACGTCGCAATAATACACGAATTTTTCCAAAACCTTGATCCTGCGATTTGATTATAGTCCTGGCAAATGAAGCTATTAATAAGAACGTTGTTCTTTGAAATTCCAATGGAAATATTGTCTCAGAAAATATTAAATTAATTCTTGGAATTAAAATTCTTTTATTTAAAGTAGCTCCCGTCAGTACTTCACTCTCATTCGTGTTCCATTAACTAATGATTGTGCAGTATTTAAGTTAAGAATGGGTATAACTATAGAATTTAATTTATGATGTAACATTCCACTAACATTCAATGATATAATCTCTTCAAATAATAGTCCCAATTATCTCAGTAAACGTAAAATTTTCGATTTACCAAAAACCAAAATAAAGGAAATCGAATTTGCAAAAGAAAAAGTACTAAATGTTTAAAATTATATATCTCTGCAACAAATAGTCCGATTTCGATAATTTTTTTTTTATTTTGTAGGGAATTCAGGAAGCTCCAAACAAGTATTGGTATTATAAAAAATTGTGTACTTTTTGAGTTATTCGCAAATAAAATACTGAATTCATCATAAAAACGTATGCAGCTTGTTTTCGGGAAAGTATGTTATATACATAAATTACACAGGTTTCAAGGAGAAGACTTTAGCCAAGTTTCATTGAAATCGTTGAAGCCGTATTGGCGCTACAGTCTAAAGCGAATCACGTTTTTCGGCCGCCATTTCGAAAGGAAAGGCCCGATGATAATGAAACGTATAGAAAAAAACTTCTAAATATTATTGCGACGTTGTGTCAAAATTTAAAAAAAATCGGTGAAGAATTTTCCGAGATAAGCCGTCTTGAACAAATTACCATTTATATTTTTATTCACATACTATTTAATATTTTTATTTATTGATAGCACTAAAGATCATCAATATCTATTAAACAAAAAAAGAAGGAAGAAAATCGGTTGAATAATAGAGGAGTAAAAGGGGTTGAACCGATTTGTGTTTGCCTATTTATATAATGATGATAATAATAATAATAATAATAATAATAAAAGGCTTAGCGAACCCGAAGGCTCGATGCCGACACCACCAATCGCTTATTACACACCTCCCTCCACCGTTCGCCGTCCAAACCCAGTCCCTTCAGATCGGCTTTAATGCAATCTTCCCACCTTCGCTTCGGTCTACCCCTCGGACGCTTACCATTCGGCACCGCACATATTAACCTTATTTATATAATGATACCACAATATAATATATTGTATGGTGTATGGAGGGCTATCTACCAGGCTAGGAATGAGACTAAAGAAGCTCATGAACTGTTTCATAAGATAAATCTTCGGGATCCTCAGGCGTTCACATGTTTCATTCTGGTACACCGAGTTGAAGTAGCTTTATCCTACTTCCCTACGACCTCAGGCGGATTTACAGGGGGGGGGGCTTTCGGGCTGAAGCCCCTCCCTCCCAAAATGGTCAAATATAACCATGTTGTAAGGTAAAAAATATTAAAAAATATTATGTCTTAAAGTATTATTGCTCGTTTAATTACATTTAATATGACTTCAAGAATCACTTAAACACCATTCCATGTAGGTAGTTAGAATCTTTCTGTTTTTTTCCGAAAAATTATCGCTATATATATGAAAAAAAAAGCTTCCGGGCTGAAGCCCCCCCCCCAAAATAGTGCCTACGACAATTCTTCCTCGGTGTTTTCCTTTTCCAATTCCTCAGAACCAAATCCCTTCCTACATCCTGGAACTCCTTATTCTACGTTCCTCTATCCACTCCATCAATACCAGGTCTTAACCTATAGATTTATATATCCTATAAAACTACTTCCTCCTACCTCCATACGTCTTTCAAATAACAACTGTTCTACCACCTATTTCGCATTCAAACTTCCGCTAACATGTAAAATTACTTGCATCTATATACTGTTTAATTTCAATCTACTGCACAATTGCAATAAGAATCAACAATTAATTAGTTTCTATTTTTGGGTGATAAATATTCAGGACGCAGTGTTTTAAAAAAAAAAATTATTTTTTATTTGTGCCTACGTTTCAACCCAAACATGTGGGTCATCTTCAGGGCTGTTGCCTTCTTCCCCCTCGGACTATGTTTACCTACCTTTTGCTATCTCAAAAAGGGGAACTGCGAAATTCTCCCCAGACCTTTCCACTTGCCTACCAAATGTGTCAGTACTTGAAAGCATTCAGTGCTTAAAGCACGGTTATTAAGAGAAAAAATTAAATTTTTTTATAAATAGATTATATATATTATTTTTAGTTTGTATAACTTTTTACATATTTCATTTTTGATATTGTGTATTGTAATAATAGTTAAGATCATGCACTAGCGGATCCAGGATTTAATTTTGGGGGGGCTTCAGCCCGAAGGTTTTTTTTTTCATAAAAATTACGATAATTACTTTGGAAAAAAGAAAGAAACTAACTACCTATATGAAATGGTGTTTAAGTGATTCCTAAAGTCCTTGTAAATGTAATTACACGAACAATAATACTTTAAGAGATACTTTTTAAATATTTTTTTCGATAAAACATGGTTATATTTTAGCATTTTGGGGGGGGGGGCTTCAGCACGAAAGCCCCCTCCCTCCCCCTCCGTAGATCCGCCCGTGGTGCTCGAACTACGGTTAGTAAGAGAAAATATTACAATTTTTTATAAATAGATTATATATATTATTTTTAGTTTGTATAACTTTTAACATATTTCATTTTTAATATTGTGTATTGTAATAATAGTTAAGATTGTTTGTTTGTTTGTTTAGGCTTTAAGGCGTAAAACCCTAGGGTCATCAACGCCTGTGAGTCGGTTATATTTGTAAACTCTTTAGAGGAGAAATAATAATTAACAATAGATATAGTAATAAATAAAAAAGATATTAAAAACATATAAAAGATGAAATATATTAAAATAAATATAAAAAGAAAGAACAATAAAATAAAAAGTATATTTATTTTTATATTTTATTTAATAGTTTATGAATTTTAAGAAATTTTATCACTGTTTATATGTTTGATTCGTTGTAGCTTAATACTGCTGATATATCCGGTTTTAGAGACAATCGATTCAGGTTTAAAGTATAATAAGGGCATTCTTGGAAAATATGATTGACTGTGAGAAGGCTATTGCAGTGCTGACAATTTGGTGGTGGCTGCTTAGTGATGAGATGTACATGAGTTAGGTTCGTGTGTCCTATTCTTAACCTGGTCACGGCGACTTCCTCTCTACGATTAGAGCGGTTTGATGTGATCCAGGGCTTTACTGATTTTTTAACAACTTTTAATTTGCTAGGTGTGCTTTCGTTCCACATAGATTGCCAACTATCCAATATTTCCTTTTTGAGAGGAAAACTCATTTCTGGAGGGGTCAGGATAGGAGTACCTCGGTCTGGGAGCGCGAGTGCCTGTTTGGCTGCCGTATCCGCAAGCTCATTACCAACTATACCCACGTGACTGGGAACCCATATAAAACAAACCGATTTTCCTAAATTTCCAGAGTGTGAAGATATTTGTGTATTTTAGGATAACTGGATGTTTTGAGTACATATCATTTAAACCCTTTAATGAACTCAAGGAGTCGGTTATCAAGACTATTGAGCTGGAGTTATTGACATACAGAAGGCTGAGGCTATTGCGTGAAGTTCCGCTGTGTATATGCTGTTTAGATTATGTAGTTTTATTTTATGGGTGGAGTTATGGGTAACAAACGAACAAGCTGTTGCATCATCGGATTTCGAACCATCAGATAATAGTTAAGATTCATGTACCATGAAATCACTATAGCTTATTATTTACCATTGCCGGTCGTATAATAGTATATCTCTGATTGTATTTTAAAATTTTCAGCCCTGAAGATGACCCACATGTTTGAGTTGAAACGTTAGCAGAAATAAAAAAAAATTTTTTTTTAAAAGACTGCCTCCTGAATATTTATCAGCCATGATACTACTAACAATCGACTAGCTTCCTTCAATAGTTTGTATATTTTATTATTCTAAGCCAGAATAAGACCCATAAATTTATAATTCTGTTATTATTCTTGTATAGAATAAATAGCCGCAGAATAAAATTATTTTTTTCATTTCATTCAATATAATATAAATAATATAATAATTAATATATTGTATTCAATTATATTAATACAGACCTAAGTAAAATCAAACTACCGCCTCCAGATTAATAAATACCATTTCTCTTACAAATGTTTAGACGAAAATATTTATATTGTATTAGCAGAGAAGGAAGTAACATGAGCTCAACACATATGTGATTAAATGAACAGCTATGTGATTAGTGCTTATTATAGAGCTAATAGGAGAGCTCCTGTAATCTCCTCCTCTGCTGATACTAAAATGAAATAAAATAATCCGAAATGGTTAACTTTTTAAAATAAACCATATTAAAGGTACTTTAGAGGAAGACATATATGAACATTAGGCATTTAAGCCCTGTAAAGTGACATCAACGGGGATAAGACCTGATTGATATTAAAGACCACTTAATTATACAATGATACACCGAGTTTGATCAAAATCGTTAGAGTCGTTTTTTAGCCGATTTTAACGAAAAAGTTGCCGTCACATCCGGCCCATATACAAACCTTAAATACTTAATATCAGTTTCGTACTACTTTTCGTTTATGGGCTAGACTGTTAACACACACACAAAGACCATTTTGCGACACTTAGTTATTTGAACTAAGGGGACCTCAAAACATGTATTACCGTTGAAAACCAAAAAGTTGATTCCAAAATTATCACGATCGCAATACTTACCCTTACTATATATTATATATATACGTAAGTGAAAGTAATATGACATACACTAAAAACTTTTTTATATAATAGAGAGGTATCTAAAGTTGTATAAATTTGTCTAGAATCGCTAGGAAGATCGTATGAGGTGGACTTTTTATTTCTTATCTTATCAACTTTTTCTCTCTTTGTTTGTTTTGTTTTTTATGTATATCTTCCTGATCTATAAATGTCTGTTTTAACCTTTGTGGCGAAACATAAGGTTATTTTGGACTATACTTGGTCGGTTTTTTTTTAAATAGTATTTTGAAAACATGAGTTGAAAAATAAAGTAAAATACTGAAAAGACGGACTATAGGATTGAAGAAAAACCACAAAATAAAGGAAACGATTATTATTAGGCTGAGTTTGAGAGCATCTGGGCTCTCTAATGTAGTCATATCTCACCCAGCCCGGACCGAACTCACAACTTGGGAGAAATACTCTACCTCTTCGCTCTATATCTGTCGTATCTGTAATCCCTTCTATTGCTCGCTTCACTTTTACTCTCTAGGCTGCCTATATATCCTCTCCAATGATATTTAAAGGCATCTCAAAGAGTTTGGAAGGAGGGGGGTAAAAAATTGAATTCAACCAGTAGTGATAGGTCATTCGATCATTCCTGACTGAGGTGATAAAATCATTCAGAAACAAAATCAACACACGTCATTAAATGAATAATTAATGAAATTATAGAAAAATTATTCGATGATTTGGTGCTGTTAAGTGAAGACTTGGAAACTGTAAAACTAAATACGACTATGTTAATAGAACTAGGGCTCGAAATAAAAACGGATAAAACAAAATATATGGTTAGCTGTAAAAATGGCTATACTACTGGTGATATCGATATAGATGGTAATATGTTTGAACAGGTATAGAAGTATAGGTATCTAGGTTCTACGATAACTAGAAAAAACGAAATTGAAGAAGTGGTTAAGGTTAGGCTGAAGTCGGGGAATGCTTGTTATTTTTCTGTGACAAAACTACTTGCGCCTCCTGTCCCGGAACTTAAAAATTAGAATCTATAAAACCATTATCTTACCTACAGTTCTTTATGGATGCGAAACTTGGCCGCTTACATTAAGGGACGAGCAGAGTCTTAAGGTTTTTGAAAATAAAGTATTGCGAAGAATATTCGGACTGAAGAAGGATGAGTTAACCGGAGAGTTCAGACGGTTACACAACGCCGAATTGCGTGAACTGTATTCGGGTAATATAATTGAGGTAATTTCATCGCGGCGAATCAAATGGGCTAGCAAAATTGTTGAGCTTGGTAACGAGAGAATTCCTAAAAGGTTAATATTTGCTGTATGGAATGGGAAAAGTCCGAGGGGTAGACCGAAGTGAAAGTGGGAAGATTACATTAAAGCCGATCTGAAGGAACTGGGTTAGGACGGCAAACGGAGGAGGGAGGTGTGTAATAAGCGATTGGTGGTGTCGGCATCGAACCTTCGGGTTCACTAAGCCTTTTATTATTAGAGTACTACTATTAAAGTATTAGATACCAGTCAAAATTGTCTATTTCATTGATTATATGTATTCAAATCTGTAGTTCACTGTAATATTAATAATAAAATCACATATTTGATCGCTATAGTCATACTTTATTTGTTTTTTACTTTCACTTACCTTTATATGAAATATATAGTAAGGGACAGTATTATGACCGTGAAAATTTTCGAAATTTAGTTTTCAACGGAAATAGATGTTTTGAGGTTCTCTGAGTCCAAATAACTAAGTCCCGCAAAATGGTCTCTGTGTGCGCGTGTGTCTATAAGTGTGTGACAGGTCTAGCTCAAAAACGAAAAGTCGTATGAAAGTGAAATTGTATATTTAAGGTTTGTATATATTTGAGATGTTACAGCAAATTTTTCATCAAAATTGGCCAGCCGGAAGTGGCACTTTATATCATCGATGAAAAACATTTTCCGAAGGAACTATCCGGGTCTTGCTGTACACATCAATATCTACAAAGCTCAATTTGTCCCGTATCGATCTACAGACCTACCACTGTTCCACTATTGAAGCCTAAAAAAATGTTTGTATCGATTTATTTTATTTTAGAAAGAAAAACAAAAGCGGAGAGTAAGATTCGCTAACCCTCTGTGAAATTCTGATTCCAACGGTACCTCATTCATGGTATTTGAACATAGGATAGGAGCTTATATTTGGTAAAAATCCGATTTCGAGCCTTTTGTAATAATATACGTGGGGATAGTTTTTACTACAAAGAATTTATATTTTCTACTTATTAAAAATTAAAATGGTAAATGGTAAAAGAATTGACTGAGACTGAATGGCACTAGCGGATCCAGGATTTATTTTTTTGGGGGGGGGCTTCAGCCCGGAAGTTTTTTTTTTTCATAAAAATAACGATAATTACTTTGGAAAAAAAGAAAGAAACTAACTACCTGTATGAAATGGTGTTTAAGTTATTCCTAAAGCCCTTTTAAATGTAATTACATGAATAATAATACTTTAAGAGATACTTTTTAAATATTTTTTTCGATAAAACATGGTTATATTTTACCATTTTGGGAGGGGGCTTCAGCCCGAAAGCCCCCCCCGTAGATCCGCCCGTGCTGAACGGGCAAAGATAGCTTTCATGTCGTCGGTTTACTCAATCCGAAATCTCTAAAACTACGAACTGCTCTTCAATTAGTGTTGCCCAAATGCGAGACCGAGGTGAGTCTTGGTCTTGCAAACTCAGTTTTGGTCATCGTCTTGGTCTTGCGCAAGAGTCTCACAACAGTCTTGCAGTTACTTATTACTATAGAGATATTACTGTAATTTTGAGGAGTTAAATGCAAAAGGATATTGGTTACACCAATTATTAACATATAGCAATTAAGATTGTCCAAGTATAAGTAACTATTTTGCCTTAATTTTTATTTTAAAAATCTATTTTTTTTACCAGTCCTGGTCTTGGTCTTGCAACAGTTAGGAGGCCTTGGTCTTGGGCTTGCAAAGTGCAAGACCAAGACCGATTTTGGGCAACACTATCTTCAATATATGCTTAATCGATACCGGACGTTACATACACTTTCCTCGCTACCTAGAGAGGAAGAAAGAAAATAACGTGAGGAAAGATTTTTAGTGAAAATATCTCTTCAGAATCGCGAGAAAACTTCGCAACAGCTGTCTTAAGGGATGAAAACCTTGTTTTCTGTTGATATTTCTGCCTGAATAATATGAAGACGACTCGTAGAGAAGGGTATGTAAGGCTGTAAGGCTAGGAAGAAAACATGGTTTAGCCAATCGAAAGAAGAGGCTTAACTGGACAAAGTTGAACCAAAACCGGAGTGTTCAAGATTGAGCAAAAGTGGTTTGATCTGATGCAAGAAACTTTGAGGTAATTAAATTATAATACATTGAAATGTAAAATAGAAAAAATTCACTTAAATAAATGTAGTATACGTTATCGTTATTTTCATCAATAAATTTATTTGTTATCTTTACAATATGCTATAAAAGAGGATTAATTTAATAATTAAATCGATAATTACTTTTGAGATAAAAATTATACTCACATCTTTTAAATCAGCGCCAGAACTATTATAGCGACTTACGCAGACGATACAGCTGTTCTAACATGAAATAAAAACCCAACACACGCCTCACAGACTTTTCAACATCATCTAAACGATTGGTGCAAACTCTGCAAAATCCGACTCAACCAAGACAAATCACAACACATCATATTCACTCTTCGACATGGAACATGCCCTCCTATTTACCTCGACAATGTCGAAATTCCTCAAACAGATAAAATACAATATCTTGGACTGACATTCGACAGAAGAATGACTTGAAATGAAATGAAATGAAAAAAAAATTTTATTCTGGGACTACTGTCCCCTAAGAATAATAACAGAGTTACAAATTTATGTATCTTAGTATGACATAATAAAAATACCAACTAATTTATTGTTAATTGTTATTTCAATTGTGCAATAGATTGAAATTAAACATTGTATAGATGCAAGTAATTTTACATGTTAGGGGAAGTTTGAATGTGAAGTAGGTGTTGGAACAGGAGTTGTTTGAAGGAATTTGTGGATGAGGAGTGACGCCTGGAGGTAGGAAGTGAGTTCCATAAGGAAGCAGCACGAATGACGAAGGATTTGCTGAAGGAGGAAGTTTTATGGGAGGGAATATATAAGTCTGTAGGTTGAGACCTAGTATTGAGAGAGTGGATAGAGGAGCGCAGAGTAAGGAGTTCCAGGATGTAGGGAGGGTTTTTGGTTCTGAAGACTTGGAAAAGGAAAACACCAAGAAGGAATTGTCGTCGGGAAGTAGGATAAAGCCACTTCAGCTCGGTGTACCATAGTGAAACATGTGAACGCCTGGGGATCCCGAAAATGTATCTTATGAAAAAATTCATGAGTCTTTTTAGTCTCATCTCCAGCCTGGCAGATAGCCCTGCATACACCTTACAGCTGTAGTCGAAGTGTGGGAATACAAGGGAGGTTACAAGGGGCTGTCTGGTTTTTAGAGGAATACAATCACGGAATCTTAGGAGTTGTTTAAGGGCAGTTATGGATTTTCGGGTAATCTGGGAGGTATGATTATTCCAGGAAAGGTTCTGGTCAAAGGTTACTCCTTACATGGTGCCCACATATCAACAAAAAAAGAAAAACTTTAAACCTCAGACTACGACTGTTACACTCACCTCTCTCAAGACGCTCAAAATTAAACTTAAAACTAAAATGGAACACTTACAATTATCTACTTAAGCCCATATGGACCTACGCTTCACAAATTTACGGCCAAAACGACCCACATACGAACACTGCAAACTTTTCAGTCCAAACCTTTCAAGTCCATAACTAAAGCTCCATGGTACGTCACGAACATTACATTATATAAAGACCTTCAAATGGCAACAGTTAACGATCACATACGGACACACTACAAGCGATTTCACAATAACTTGCATGAACATATTTTTTTTTTTTTTTAAACTTATTTATTGAAAAATATTACAATCTGTCTCTAGGACATTTATAATAGAGTTCACAGATCACATTCACACTCTATATACAATAAATAAAATAAATTATACAGAAAAATAATACATACAATAAATAAGAATAAAAGAACCTAAAAATAAATAATAAAAGAACACATACACACCTATATACAATAAATATGGACATACTAACACACTTATACAAGTATGGCTACATTTAACATGCCCGAAAACATACTTCCCGAGGCTCAAAAGAAAGGGATTTTATCGCTGAAAAAAATGCTACCATTCCGGTTAGTGATGGTGAGAGACAGAGAATGGATTTCATTAATTGGAGAATCTTTTCAAACTAATAAATCTTCGAGATCCCAACAACCTCAGGAACGAAGTGGTCTACACAACAGAAAATTACCTTGAGCTTATCAAGACTTCGTGAATCAAACCATGTCCATATGAAGTTGTGTAGGTTAATAAGGAAACTTTCATGGACTACTCCAAAATGGGGGGGGCATGTATAACATCCGAGCCCCCCCCAATTTGGGAAACCCACTTTGTTCCTGTCGTGCTTTGATTATTATTTAACAAAGTTATTAGTGTTAGTACAATAAATTCGATTGCTTTTACCTAACTTATACCTGTTTTTCAAAGTAACTGAAAAGCTATAAGTTTAACGCAATGACTAAAAGATTATTTGTAAGATCTGAAAAAAATTAAACCGAAAATATTGAAAACAAAAATTACTCCTTTTTTTCGTATCCCGAAAATTTTTAATTTTTGTTTTTATAGGCTTTTGCAGTGTGACTGTCGATATTATTTATTATATATTAATGCCGATATTATATATATATATGTATTAAGTCGATATTAATATTTATATATTATTTTCTATTATCATTATTGATGTTTTTATTTAATTAATAAATCAACTGTTTGGATTATTTATTTTATTTTATTTTTTTCACCATGTTTAAAATTTTTATTTTTAAAATATAACTTTGTTTGTGTTTTGATACGTTATATTAGTTCTTTCAGTTTTAATATTTTCTAAAACATTTTCATCCTTAAAGTTCTCTAAATATTTTATTAGATATACAGTGTAAATTGTTTAAATTAACATAAATTTCATGTATTATCGTTTTGCGGTATCTTACATTTATAATTTTCTTATAATTCAGTATAATATTTATTAACTATAATAAATAATAATGCAGTTAACATATACTTAACCTTATTAGTTTAAAGATGGACGATCCATTTCATCTGGTAGCGTGGCCGAGCGGTCTAAGGCGCTGGTTTAAGGCACCAGTCTCTTCGGAGGCGTGGGTTCGAATCCCACCGCTGCCAAATTTTTTTTTCATTAAATATTCTCGATATGAAATTAAAAAAATATTATAACTGATTACAAAGATATAAATTAAATATTATTATAAAATTTAATATTTACTTACTATATTTAAAGAATTTGCAGAACCAATATAGTTTTGCATTTAACTTCCAATTTTCATTCGGGGTTTAGTTAATTTTTTCATTCTGAAAAATGACAGTAATATCTTTATAATAAGTTGTAATAACATTTTTTAAAAATCTTATTAACTTTCCGACATATCTATAAACAAATTCGTCTAAATCGGACCAGTTTTAGCAACATTAAAGTGTATTTATTTTATACACTGATTATAATAATTGTTAAATTGCCTGTTTATATTATTTTAGCTCGTCAAATAAATCGTACTATAATGATTTCTCTGGTTGGTTGACAGAAAAATTAGTCTAATTAAATTATGTTTAATTTTAATGAACATATTTAAAATTGAAAACAAAATTGTTAAAATCGATAGTAAATTCATGTAATTAGACACACCAGATTTTTATTTAAATAATAATAATAATATAGATTGTCTTTACTCAATAATTCTTCCATTCCAAGTATTTTTTTATATATATTTGTATCATATCTACATGCCAGACTAATGTAACATATTTTTTGAACTCTACTATTATTCTAAGGGTATTTTATTCCCAGAATAAAATTATTTTTCATTTCATTTCATTCCAAGGTGGGGGGGCTATCATTATCTTTCTTAACAATGCAAGACTCTTGCGCCAAGACCAAGACCATTAATTAATGCGCTAGACCCGTCTTGATGGTACTTGATTGCACCAGCGGATCCAGGATTTAATTTTGGGGGGGTCAGCCCGAAATTTTTTTTTTCATCTATATAACTATAATTAATTTGAAAAAAAAAAGGAGAAAGAAATGAACTACCTATATGAAATGGTGTTTAAGTGATTCTTGAAGTCCTATTAAATGTAATTTTACGAACAATAATACATTAAGAGATAGTTTTTAATATTGTCTTCTATAAAACATGGTTATATTTTACCGTTTTGGGGAGGGGGGCTTCAGCCCGAAAGCCCTCCCCCCGTAAATCCGCCTGTGCTTGATTGGTGAGACTCGTCTAGGTCTTGCATTTCGGCAATACTACGGGCACCCGTAATATATATACACACATACATACATATATATACCTATATACCTACCGTGTTATGGATACCCGAGGTGGAACACACACAGACGAAAGTTATTAGGGTGGTCCAGCTGGTGTTTGAGTTAATTGTGAGGGCGCTAGTTGGACCGGAACTGAATGAGATCTGCCCTGTCGTCGTGGCGGCGCTAGCCTGATTTAGGAGGCCCTGGCTCATTGCTACTAAATCAACAAGGCATGCCTCTTCCGCCTCCGGAGTGGTTATTAAAGCCCACCACTGCCAATTCGTTAGCGCTTCTCATCCTTCCTCGGGAGGTCCATTGCTATCTTCACCACCTCCGGGGGGATATCTTCTCCATGATTATAGAGCAATCATGCTAAAGTGATTTTAATGGGTGTTTTAGATTTTCTATATCAAGAGTATATTATAGTTAACGTTATTCGGTAATATATCTGACTACTAAACTGTAATACCTCTTTTAATTCTTAACGGGCGCCAATTTCGTTTACACCTCACTGGTGATGGGCAAAATCGTTCACCTTATTGAACTAGTTCATTAGTTCACTCCGATTTCAGCGCTGTCTAAAGTAACATATATACTACTAGCTGATGTACCCGTCGTTGACGGGTGTATAGTTAAAATTTGAGAATCTTTTTTTGAGATGGATTTTGTATTATGGGGGAGGGTCCAAATTCAATTTCATAAAATAGGGTTTGGAGGAGAGAGGGGCGTTGTTTTGAATTTTTTTATGGCAGGGCTTATGGAAGTCAAAGTCAAAATAGTTATAATAAAAACATTGTTATCCGTGCCTAAAAATCCATACGTTTCAGTTATTTGCTATCCAGTTATTTTATTATCCATCAGTTATTTATTAATCAATTTAATTTAAGGTTACAAACTAAGTAAAATATTGATTTAAAATTCAAAATCTAATTGAAAATCTTGATTTAAATTTCAAAAGTCTACCATTAGCCATTGCTGAGCTGACCCCTGACAAAAAAGTTTGTTGGACAATGCGGACATCCATACAGACAAAAAATATTTGAAAAGTGGATTTGGTGTCTGTAATGTATAAAACGGAAAGATATCATGAACCGCGTTGATTCTGTTCAATATACAGACGAAACCTTTATTTTATTTATCTAGACGTTCTTTAACCTACAAACATATGTTTATTATTAACATTTATTATCAACATTAACCGAGGTCTTAAGACAAATTACTCAAGAATTCATAACTTTGGTTCTTATCTATATTTCGTTTTCATTTAAAGTCTATATTTTAAGTCAAGCAAACCTTAATATAATGTCATATTTTCAAAAGTGTACAATTAGCCATGATGAGCTTACCTCTGAAAAAATTTCGTTGCAATGCGGACATACAGACAAAAAAACTTTTAAAAGTGGATTTGGTGTCTGCAATATATGAAACGGAAATATATCATAAAATGGGTTAATTCTATTCAGTGTACAGACAAAATCTTTATTTTATTTATATAGATAGTATAGTACTATAGTAACACATAGTACTTGATCTAGGGCTATCTACCGTAGTATAGATGGTACTAAATATGTGAGAATCTCTGCTCCAATTTTAATATATTTTCAGAAATGACTATTTGTATATTTGACTTCTGATTGATCTTATGTAATGAAATCTATCCACATACAATTTATAACTTATTAACAATTTTTGGTATGAAAATTTATTAAATTATCAAAAGTAGTCCGACCACGACTTATGAAATAAAAAGGAAATAACAATAACAATGCAAATAATTAGTTGTTTCTAGTTAGAAGAATGATATGAAGCTCAATCCATTATAAATTAAATTGAAAATAGAGACCTATTGAACTAGAAAGAAAGAAAGATGTTTCAATCATCTGAACTAGCTAGTTCAAATGAACTACAACTGTCGCCATCTATTGCAACACAGACGGTACTAGAAGAGTGATATCTACTCCAATTTAAATATATTTTAAGTAATAACAATCTGTATAATTGATTTCTGATCGATATTATTCAAAAAAATTCATAATTAGTTACCTATTTTTGGTGTTTTTTTTAGAATTTAAAAAACTAAAAGGAACGAAAAATTTCTGTCTTTATCCTTTGAAATATTAATATGTTTCAAAAATAGTCTGTCCATGATTTCTGTTTAAGTATTTTAACTTATCTAGTATTAAAAATTATTTTCAAGGAAATCAAATCCTTTTTTAAATTCCTGTTTCAATGCAAGGCCTTGGCCTTCTCTTTACATATCCTAAAGAAAAATCGTACAATTCCTCTAATTTTAGTTTGTGGTAGTTCATGGGAACTATAGTTCACAAAGAACTATAGTTGACCAAAAGTAAGGCCGGTCCTCACAGTTTCTTTTCGGGAACTTGTTCATATAAACTGGTTCGTTCGTGAACTACTTACCATTACTCCTCACTTTTCTCAGTAAGGACCAATAAGACAATATATATTCACCTCATCAGCATGTTTTTTTATCCTTCTTTCGGTATACGGTGACCACCAGGTGACCACCGTCAGTTGCTTCGCCCATCTTTCATAAGCAATTCGTGGGACTAGTGCCCAAAATCGGTCTTGGTCTTGCACTTTGCAAGACCAAGACTAATACTGCCTCATTGTTGCAAGACCAAGACCAAGACTGGTAAAGAAAATAGATTTTTAAAATAAAAATTAAGGCAAAATAGTTACTAATGCTTGACAATTTTAGTTAATGTATGTGAAGAATTGGTATAACCAATATACTTTTACATTTAACTCCTCTAATTTTTCATTCGGGCTTAGTTAGATTTCCCTTATCTAAAAAAATACAGTAATATATCTATTGTAATAAGCTAATAGGTAACTGCAAGACCGTTGCGAGACTCTTGCGCAAGACCAAGACCTAGTCCAAGACTGAGTTTGCAAGACCAAGACTCGTCTCGGTCTCGCATTTGAGCAACACTACGTGCGACGTGTGACCCAGCCCGTTGCCATTTTAATTTTAAAAACACCTCTTTGATGTCTTTAGCTTTAGTTCTGTGTCTTATATTCTCATAAGACTTTAGCTTCAAGGTGAAAGATGTACTGAATATAAAATTGAGTAATAGGCTAAAAAAAAAAATTAAATAAAATAACAATCGGTATAACACCCATTATTAAACAATCTATATATTTTTGATCTGTTTTTAAAATTGTCGGCCATTTGGTTCTTTCATTTTCCTTCTAGTGACAATTAAAATAAGTCGTTTTTTCTCTCCTGTATAATAATTTAAAATAGACTATATATTTTTTTGTATGACTGTCGATGTATAGATATAAACGAAGAGAAGAATAGTTGGGGTGATCAATCAAATAAGGAGGCAAAAATAAATGATAATATTTATTTTGACATTTGCCGACGTTTCGACCTGAACTTCAGGTCTACATCAGGGCTAAGAAAAGAACCAGATAACAAGGTATGAGAAACATAAAAAGTAAAGTAAAATGCAGTTGTTAGAATAATTACAATAGTAAGAACTAAGAGATAACTAATAATAATTTCAATTCTATTCGTAATATCTTAATTTTACTATTTATTTCCATTTGTTATATAACTTCATATTTTTCTGTTTTACATTTTATTCTAAGATTCCCATTTCAATACTTATGTCACCTTTTTTGATTATGTTTACTTCATCATTCCACACTTTTTACAGGTCATTATTATTTATCTCTTAGTTCTTACTATTGTCATTATTCTAACAACTGCATTTTACTTTAATTTTTATGTTTCTCATACCTTGTTATCTGGTTCTTTTCTTAGCACTGATGATGGTCGAAACGTCGGCAAATGTCAAAATAAATATTATCATTTATTTTTGCCTTCTTATTTGACTGATCACCCCAACTATTCTTCTCTTCATTATTCACGACAGTCAACCATTTACCCACAAATATAGATATAAACATATGTAGAGATAAACATACATGTAAAAACTTACAAACCCACACATATATAAACTAGCTGCTGAAACGGCAGTTCAAATAGACAGCTAATTTCACTAATTGGTTTCCTGCTGGAAGGATACAGCCACAGTAATTGACTTCCGCTCATGGTCTTCGTTCTAGCTTCTACTCTCTCGAGCTTCTAGCCTAAGGTCTGTTTAGCACGAACCAATTAACTTAAATTAATTGTTACAAAGCTTTTATTTCCTGTTTTTCCATAATGTATTATAATCAACCCAATTACCGAAACACACAATTCATATATAAATAAAATTATAATAATGTGGAGATGGTTGACCGTTGATGATATGAGAATGAGTTGATCGGAAGGTGCGCTCAAATAATTCCCCACATATATTATTACAGTAAGGCTCGAAATCGGTTTTGTACCAAATATAAGCTCCTGTCATGCTCAAATACCATGAATGGGGTACCGTTGGATTCAGAATTTCACGGGGGGTTAGCGAATCGTATTCTCCACTTTTGTTTTTCTTTCTAAAATAAATAAAGTCGATACAAACATTTTGCTTGGCTTCAATACTGGAACGGTGGTAGGTCTGTAGATCGATACAAATTGGATCTTGAAGATTTTGATGCGTACAGTTTTTAAGCCCAAAAACTTACTATTTTCGAGATAATGCAAGGCATAGGGTTCGCATCCACACAACCTTACATTAATTGTAGTACTGTCATTGAATACATATCTCATTTCGTCGACTTGAGGCCTCTATGATCAAGAGAGGAGTTTATATTATTTATCGATGGTGTTTTTGATTGGCAAGCAATATCTTCGTTAATTTTTCACCAAATTTCAAGATTGAGCCACCAATTTCGGCTTCCTTCTCCTTCAGGCTGGCAAAATAGTCCAATCACCCAGAAAATTCAGGCAAGCAAGTTATGAAAGAAAAGAAATTTTATTTACAAATAACTAAAAAATTACACACTTTTCCTTTGGTTATTCCTACGATTGTATAAAACATTACTAAATTTTCTATAAAAGGAAAAAAAATCATTGAAATCGGTCAACTTTTCGCAAAGATACAGCTTATTGAAATTTGTAAATATGTTGGTTCCAAACAAAAGTGTAGATTTAAATTAATTTTTGTTTCCTTTGTCGATTATATTTATGGATAAAGTAACGATTGATTTCTTTATCTTTTGATAGGTTGCATTATTTTATTTTTTTATTAATTTGGCATTTGATAACTATATGCTGTGCGAATTTTTCTCACGGGCCTACTAGTACTAAATTAAACAAATAGTATTATTTACGTACAAATAGTATTATCTTCTTATTTTATATCTACTTATATTCATTTATTTTATTTTCACCATGTATTGTATCTTTTGTAGCCCCGTTTAAAAACACATTTATACTTGTAAAGATTACAATATGACAGTATTTCTTTTTATTTCCTCAATGTAAAGATTAATTTAAGGAAATTTTTTATGAGGAAAATGGTCTATTATTTACAATGGATTATTTGCGAAATTAAGACCTGCAAAGTGGGTCGAAACGTCGGCAAAAAATTAAATAATACTATTTGTTTAATTTAGTATAAATTTGACACCGCCCCCCCCGATCAACTCCTCATAAATAAAATTAATTTGAAAAATACTGACTTTTCGCATATTTTTCGGATAAATTGGTTATAAACTGCGTTTTCGCCGAGATTTTTACTATAGGAATTTATCTGTATTTATGAGTGACAAAATAAAAGATTCTTAAGATTTACGTTTAATATTTAAATAAAAAACCTGTTGATTGCTTAAATTATTTTAATGAAAACTTTAATATTAGGGCCAGGAACATTTATTTTGTCGCTCACAAATACAAATAAATTCCTTCTCTGTCTGGGTGAGATGAGACAAAGAGATCTGGGTGAAAAACACAGTTTATAACCGATTTATCGTAAAAAAATATTTGAAAAATTAGCATTTTTTTTATTGGTTTAATTTTTTTTTATTTACACCTGTCATACTGGTAATGACAAATAGTGAATATAAGATCGATTGCAAAATATAATGTCATGAAATTCATTACGAGGATCAGTGCCCAGCGGCACCTCACACTGCGTGATATCTACATTAGGCGAGGAGGTCCCTCATCCAGCTCCTCTTCAGTCTCCTACAGACGTTACCTGGCATATTCGTAGTGGCCATGTCATTGATGAGTGTATTAGGATGTCCTTGTAAGTTGTCATGGAATCGTTTGTAATGAGTTCGTTAACAGTCGGCATATGGAGGTCAGTATATGAGGTTATGTTGCTAACGTACCAAGGTGCTTTTGTAATTGGTCTGAATGTTTTTGCTTCAAAGATTTGAAGTTTGTTTAAGTGAGTCTTTTTAGCAATTCCAAATATCTGTGATAGAACATATAATTTTTTTTACACAATTTGATTTTAATTTTAAGTTTTTCCCAAATAAACATCTACTTAATTAATAAGGATTTAAAGATTATTAAAGGAAGAAGTTTTTGAAAAAGTGAGTAACTGAAGTACGGTTAGATGATGATACAAAAAAATCCCAAATAATTTTTTTTTTTAATAAAAATTTTTCTGTAACAAACTTAAACTTAATTAATATGAACTTAAAGCTTATTAAACGGATTTTTTTGTTGAAAAATAGCGAATAATTTATGATTTTAATAAAAACGGAATATAGCTTAGTTTAGCTATTTACTTTCCACTTGAATAATAAGATAATTACAAAAAAGTGACCTACAAAAATATTGGCCGTTTGCCCATATAATCTCGTTGTTTTGGCATTTTGGGGGTGAAGATCAAGCCAAATGGACCAATATGTTTATAGGTCACTTTTTTTTCTTTTTTTTTCAATTTTGTAATCATATTTTCTTACTATTCAAGTGGAAAGTAAATGGGTATTCATCAGTTTTTGGTACCTAATTTTATTTTAATTATCTAATAGTATTAGAATAAGGTATTTTGACAAAATAATTAAAATGCTTATAGCCCAGGTTTGATATCGAAGTAAACATTTTTTTCCCAATAGTCCTAGGTTTAGAACCTAAATAGTTCACAATGTACAGTTTACTATGTCAATACATCTGGCTATTTATTCAAGATATTTACAACTGTATTACAATATAAATACATCAAGTAAATGTGTAAACACAAGAATATAATCACTTGAAAACGCATGTTGAGAAACTACCCTCAAGTATCATTCTAATAATATGTCTATATAAGGAGATCACGAGTCCATCTTCTTTTCAGACGCCTCGGAGGGTGTCAATACATCTGAGTTGTGATATTCACAAAGATTGATAAAACAGATTTTGGATTTATAATTTTTTTTCTGGGTCATATAATTAAATGGTTTACTTATCTTCTTATTTTCCTTTTTTTATTAGGAAGCTTACGTTTATAATTTTTTCATATTTTAGGCAATAAAACTTCCAATTTCCTTCATATTTTTTTATTTATGCTTGTTGTCTTTTACGTTTCGGAACAATTTTCCCATCATCAGAGCAATATTTTTATTTTTATTTTTACTGAAATTATGCACATTATCTATATTAATTTTAATTTAATATCTTCTATTAATAATATCATTCCAATTTATCTATTTTACAATTATTTACCATTCATTTTTTTGATGTGGCACCATTTGTCAAAAATTAATTATTTGTCACATTTTTTAAAAATTGTTTGGTGTTACACATATTCACTGATACACTAATCAACATCTGGCTATTTTTAGTTTTATTTCTGTACTTTGTACCCATCCTCTTATTATGTTTTATAGTTTACTGTTTCCTATTATTTGTTTTAGATTCTATTGCTATAAAACAGATACAAAACATTTAGGTACACACTATTCGGACATAATATCCTATATTAAAATTAAAAAAAAACAAAAACAACAATAGCCAAAAAAAACACAACAAACGACCATAATAAGAAATAAGAGGATGGGTACAAAGTAAAGAAATAAAACTAAAAATAGCCAGATGTTGATTAGTGTATCAGTGAATATGTGTAATACCAAATAATTTTTAAAAAATGTGACAAATAATTAATTTTTGACAAATGGTGCCATACCAAAAAAATGAATGGTAAATAATTGTAAAATAGATAAATTGGAATGATATGGTTAAATTAAAATTAATATAGGAAATGTCCATAATTTCAGTAAAAATAAAAATATTGCTCTGATGATGGGAAAATTGTCCCGAAACGTAAGAGACTACAAGCATAAATAAAAAAATATGAAGAAAATTGGAAGTTTTATTGCCTAAAATATGAAATAAATAAATGGTTTACGAAACAATTAATGGTCAGCGCGCTTTCAAAAAAACATATTAAACTGCTTTCACTTGTGATTTGACTATCTTAGTGTCATAATTATGACGGCAATTTTGAAATTGTCCTTATGTGTATATTGTATATAGGGATATGAGACAACCTCAGCAGTGCCCTGACTTATATCGATCTATATCGAAATCTTTCGGGAGCGGGAAGTCCCCTATCCCCCCCCCCCTAGGGAGCACTAAATATACCGACAAGACAAACTGCCCGAGGGAATGGGGAAGATATGGTTTATTTTTGATCCAGGGACCTCGAGACCTCGACCGCAGCGGCTGTCCTGGCGGTGATGAGGGTTCGGGCATGCGCAAAGGAAAATACTGCACATGTCTTTTGACGTTACCGAATTATACTAACGAGTTATACATAAAAAAACAAAATTACGTCCTCGCGTTTCGCTCTCTCAACCCTCTTGGCATAGGCGCACTTTCCATTTAGGGCACTAGCGGATCCAGGATTTAATTTTTTTTTGGGGGGGGCTTCAGCCCGAAAGCTTTTTTTTCATAACGATAATGATATTGGAAAAAATCTGGTGCGCGCAACACACAACTTACACTTACCGATCTACTTTGAATAGAAATTATTTTCTGGCAATG
The DNA here is from genome assembly GCA_928085145.1 of Nezara viridula. NCBI lineage: Eukaryota > Metazoa > Arthropoda > Insecta > Hemiptera > Pentatomidae > Nezara > Nezara viridula. Next base: position 2,624,448 of record OV725081.1, read on the forward strand.
CTGGACTATTATAAAATTTTTGAAGTACATTTTAAACGGAGCTAAAGCTTAAAGCTTACAGATAACAAGTCATTAAGACCATTATAATTACAAAATGTCTATTTAATATATGGAAGACAGGCAATAAAAATCAATTCACTATATTTGATTTTATAAACCACAGAATGACTAACTCCAATTACAACATTTTTGAGTGATGTCATTTTAATGATATTTTTAGTTGAAAAAGTTATCTATGCAGACAGTGAGTAAGTTGATTCCGGAGATGGTGATTGCAGTGTTGAAATATAGAACTGAGAATAAAGGTATAAATTTAGGTACTTATTTCTTATGTTAAAAAAGTATATTTTAAATTTATCCAAATTTTTGCCTCTTCAGGAAAAAACAAGATACCATATCTTTCATCCTAATTGTCCGATCTTAACGACTTTTTAAAGGAAATTCCATAAAATTTTAAAAACCATTAATTTTACCATCCCTAGTAACTTTTTTCAAGCTTCTTTTCGTTGAAGTATGTTGTATAGATAAATTTAAAGGGTGTCGAGAAAATTACTTTAGCGAAGTTTTATTGAAATCGGTACATTCGTTTAGGCGCTACAGTCTATAACAACGCAGGTTTTTCTGCATTTTTATTTTTTTTCTCCTTTATTAACTTATCAAATTCTTTCAAAAGTTATATTTAGTATTTTTTCGTAACTTTGAATAATGTGAAATGATTAAGTTTTTAAAATAAACCATATTAAAGGTACTTTAGAGGAAGACGTATATGAACATTAGGCATTTAAGCCCTGTAAAGTTACATAAATGGTAATAAAACCTAATTGACATTAAAGATCTCTTAATTACACAATGATACACCGAATCAAAATCGTTAGAGCCGTTTTGGAGAAAATTATAAAAATGTGTTTCAGCGTTGATATAAAGTGGCACTTCCGGTTAGCCGATTTTAAGGAAAAAGTTTCCGTCACATCTAAGGCATATACCTATCTTAAATACGTAATATCAGTTTCGTAAGACTTTTCGTTTTTGAGCTGCTAACATACAAACACACAGGCCATTTTTCGGTACTTGGTTATTTGGACTCAGGGCACCTCAAAACGTGTATTTCCATTAAAAACTCAGACTCGATTTTTTTCACGATCGCAATACTTACTCTTCCTATATATAGGAATTAGATGGTCAGGAAGTAAAATTCGCTTAATAAAATATATAAAAAAGTTTATATATTTTTATTAGAAACTACTGGTCACTTTATATAAAAATTGAAATAAACTTCTTAAAGTACTCTTTATCAATATCCATTAGTAGATCCAAGATTTAATTTGGGGGTGGACTAATTATTTTTTTTTTTATGTAAAGACAAAACAACTACTTTTATGAAACGACGTTAGTGATTCTGACAGGCCAATAAAAATTAATTTTGGGGCATTGATGATTTTAGAGATATCCATTATGATATAAAAAATGAATAGATTGTGATTGTTTCAGTATTTAGCTTACAATTATGTCTCGCACAAAATAAATGTGGACCACTGAAAAATACTTTTTTTCTCCATTATTTAAGATGGGTTCATTATGAATACTAGTTCATTTTTCAATTAATTACTTTACTCGATTAAAAATCGAAAATATTTTTTTAAAATTACAGTAATAATTTTTTTTTTTTAATTTAATTTATCTAGAATATATTTACAATTGCAGTTTTATGAAGGAACTTCCTATATATAGGTAAGTGAAAGTAAAATACATATCAATTAACCGACTTTATCCGAGCGTTACTCAAAGGAGGTCTGTTGGCTTAACTAACCCACTTTCCACAAACAAAAGAGTAAAACACGTAACTTCAATAATTATAGTATTATCGATCCTGTTGATCGATACCCGGATCGAACTGTGAACCATCCCCGCCGCTAGGACACAAGACGCCTCCCCCTCGAAGAGGACGGACAGAGATGCCTACTGTGGAAGGCCGCAGTTGTCCAGACCTGTTTGGTTAGGTGGCGCGATACCCGATCTGTGGACAGGGCTAACAAGGAGCTTGGTTTTGGTACGGCGCCATCATGTTGTATTATCATCGCTGCCATCGGGGCCTTTCATCTAGCCGCTCATAGGGGTCGCCACTGTCTTCCCGATGTCGCCCAGATAGCTGCTCCGGAGCTCTTCTTATCGATGGCCGTTGAAGCTTCCAGTCCAGGGTTCTCCTAACAAAAGTAGGTTCCTGCAGAAGCGGACGGTTCAACATTTCTCTCCAATATGGATATCGATATATTGTTTCTATACTCAGTCCAGTCATTTAGTAGTTTGAACACATTTTAAAGTTTCCTTGAGCGGAACCTAGACGGTAATTCATGAATGAACGTCACAAGAAGTGCCAAGATTGCTCGGGATCGCTTTGATCATGAAGACCCTCACACGTTCAATCATTACTGATCATTACTTATCGTTGCTGATACCAATTTAGATCAGTTGTAAACAAAGAAACAGCATAGATATGCTTATTTGGACATTGTCATTTATAATATTGGGCATCAAGAGAAAAACGGAGATATAATAATTACTTCCTAGTGCCTGAAAATCGTTTAGACCAAAGTTAGAAAAATATAAGTCAACTACTTACAAAAATCTAGGAAAACTATTGCGAAAATAATAAATTTGTTAAGGAAAATGGGAAAAGAACTGATAAATATATACAACGTTAAAGATTTTTCTTTTTTTAAGGAAATTGTGAAGTTTCCTCATTTTTTTTTTTTAATTTGTTTCCCACTTGACTATTTAAAAGAAATAGTTGAAGATGGTTTAAAATTATAAACAATGAATATAAAAATTATTTAACTATTTACATATAATGAAAATCAGAAATTTATAATGGTTGTGAGGCCTAGGTAACCTAACCTATCCAGCAGTATGGTTAGCCCCCCTCACTACTTTTACCTCAGTCCCCCCTCCACTTCTCCTGAATGAACCTTTGATTTCCGGATGTTCGGAAATCCGCAGCGCACCACCATCAGTACTTCATTCACTACCTTACACTTCGGAACGTCATTAGTGCAATTTCGAATGACCGTGTAGGGTTCCCTTTAAGGTACTATTTCGCTGGCGCTGCCCACGACCTCCAACCGCTGTTGCGTAGCTATTTCGCTGAAACTGCTCACTGGGGTTGTTTTAATCTGCCTATAACCTTCGAACATTTCGCTGTATCTTCAAAGATAAAAAGATGGACATGCTATAATAATAAAAATGAACATCTCTGGCATCTCGATTTTTTATTTGAGGAGGAAAAAGAAGAGAAAATGTTGTTCATAAAGAGAAGAAATATAAGGAATAACATCATCAAATACCTTCTTGGATATTGTTTGCTGTTGTCTAGATGAACAACCAAAAAAGAACAAAAAGGCGGAACACGACGTATTAACAACAATAGTCCCTCTGATATTAGATATTATTAGTTTGAAAAGTAATAGTAATTAATACATAATTGATTAGTAATAAATATCATATATTTGTAATTAAATCCCAGCAGGCGATGTTTTATAGTTTTATCAATAGTAATCAGTTAATCATCACTTTAATTAATAAATACAAATCGATTTTTCAATGGATGGATTTTAGTATTTACCTGACGATAAAATTTGTTGGATTCTTTAATTTATTTAATATCGTTTGGATTTAGTTACATTTGTATTTCGCTGTAAAATATTGCTGGTGGAATAAATAAATAAATAATCTTGTTACTTCAACCTTAAAAAAATAATTTACTATTGCATTGTTTCAGGTTTAAACAATATTTGTTATAATTTTGCCAGAATTGAAAGAAACATAGGAAATAAAACGTATCTACGTGACTGTTATCATCAAAACAATGCTCTGATATGATAACATAACCTACAACCGCCGAACCGCCAATTTAGGTACCTAGGTTCTACGATAACTAGAAAAAACGAAATTGAAGAAGAGATTAAGGTTAGACTGAAGGCGGGAAATGCTTGTTATTTTTCTGTGACAAAAATACTTAGTTCGCGCCTCTTGTCCCGGAACTTATAATCTATAAAACAATTATCTTGCCTACAGTTTATTGGTGCGGAACTTGGCCGCTTACATTAAGGGATGAGCAGCGTCTTAAGGTTTTTGAAAATAAAGTATTGCGTAAATATTCGGACCGAAGAAGAATGAGTTAACCGGAGAGTTCAGACGGTTACACAACGCCGAATTGCGTGAACTGTATCCGGGTAATATAATTGAGGTAATTTCATCGCGGCGAATCAAATGGGCTTGTAAAGTTGCTGGGCTTAATAACGAGAGAATTCCTAAAAGGTTAAATTTTGCTGTGCCGAATGTTAAGCGTCCTAGGGGTAGACCGAAGCGAAGGTTGGAAGATTGCATTAAAGCCGATCTGAAGGGACTGGGTTTGGACGGCGAACGGTGGAGGGAGGTGTGTAATAAGCGATTGGTGGTGTCGGCATCGAACCTTCGGGTTCGCTAAGCCTTTTATTATCATTATTATTATAAAAACATGAAATACTTAAATTAAGAGTAGGTTGATACAAGTATTACAAACTAAATTATTTATTTATATCTTTTTAGATGATGAGTATGATAAAATAAGAAAGTACTAACAAATATCATATGTTTCGAATCGATATTTTGCTTTTAAGAATATTCGTTGGTATCAGAAAACCTTACAAATAGTTATTTCTATAATTAGTGATTTATTTTAGTTAAATTATGGCTAAAACGATTTGAATACTCACAAGTGTCGATATTCTACTGGTATCGTTATTTTTTGGTATTGAATGACCCTAAACAAGTTTTGGCTGTTCTCGAGAATCTTTTTATACCGCGAACAGGAGATCTTGGACACTGGGCAAGATAGAGTGACATTTGTACAGTCGTACTTTAATTGTAATTATAAATAATATACAAACCCGAAAAAGTTGAGATGGAAACATTTATCCAATTAGAGAAATAAGCATGGCATAGAAGATACGTAAGCCGGTAGATATAAGTGGCCGTGATCGCGGGAGGCGGGGCAGCTGGCAGCCATCACTCATCCAAAGAGCTAATTGAGTTAGTGAACCTAGATCACGAGCGGCTCGTTCACTTCTCCCGTCTCCTACAAATCATCACGGTATATCTATTCATATCTCCCTGTCTCTCTGTACTTTTGGCAAATTGCCTATTAGATAGGCCCCCGTCTTATCCATAACTCTTATCAAATATCATTTATGTCTCGTTGGAATTTCTCTTAGTATTCAGTAGGCCGTGGAGGAGGCTTTTATCTCGTCTAGCCCCCGAAGCTCTGGTGTCTAGATCTAAATTATTATAATTCATTTTAAAGTTATTTAAGAAAATTATACCGTGCCTGGTTCAACGATCTCCTTGAAATACTTAAACTAATTGAAAAGTATTTTAGGATGGAGAAAATAATATATATTTCTCGCGTTGCTTCTTTTTAAACAAATCGGCCAGAAAATTAGTTTTAGTTCCTCATTTTCTAAATCTAAATGCTCTGTTTAAGATATTATATTAAAAACAACTGTCACTTTCATGCCCGTTAAGTCAGATAAATATATCATGTCTGTTCTAAGCACTAGCGGATCCAGGATTTAATTTTGGGGGGGCTTCAGCCCTAAAACTTTTTTTTTTTATAAAAATGACGATATTTACTTTGGAAAAAAAGAAAGAAACAAGCTATCTATATGAAATGGTGTTTAAGTGATTCTTAAAGTCCTTTTAAATGTAATTACACGAACAATAATACGTTAAGAGATAATTTTTTAATATTTTTTTCCATAAAACATGGTTATATTTTACCATTTTTTTTTGGGTGGGGGCTTCAGCCCGAAAGCTCTTCCCCCCCACCGTAGATCCGTCCGTGGTTCTAAGCAATAATTTATTTTACTATATTGAAGAGATGTTGGTTGAGGATTTCAATCAAAGAAAGTAAAAATAACTAAACTATATTTATTTATTTTTACTTTTTCCTTTCTTTAACTGAATGCCTCAACCAACTTCTTTACAATTTATCTAATCATTCATCAATTCACTATTATTTTACTATACTGCAAAAAATGATGGCGAAGGTTTTGCCGAAAACGGTGAATTTTTTTTCTTCTTTTTTGTGAAAAATATTACAATCTGTCTCTAGGACATTTATAATAGAGTTCACTGATCACATTCACACTCTATGTACAATAAATAAAATAAATTATACAGAAAAATAATATATATACAATAAATAAGAATAAAATAACCTAAAAATAATTAAATAAAAAGAACACATACACACCTATATACAATATGTACAATTTGGCGAGAGAACTCCAAACCAGACTTGTCCCTCCAACTGTGGAGGGAAAAGTATGACTCCCTGCACTCCTTTCTCAACCGCGTCACTTTGGCTAAACCCAGTGTAGATTGAGCAAGAGTGCTTTTTAAAAATAAAAAATGCTTATTTAAAAATAGATAATAATATATGAATTATTAGCTAACGAAAGAAGTCTTAATTTTTTTTTTTTTTTTTTTTTTTTTTTTTTCCTACCTCCCAGGAATTTCTTGAATAAATACAGTATGTATATAAATGTATATATACATAAAATTTTCAACTTTCCTTTTATTGCCCAAGGGCATTTTAAGGTAAGAGGGCTCTGCACGCTGTATGCGTTCTTTGCATCTGTGGCCAGAGGCCTTTCTTAAATTTTTTACTTACACTTACCTATATATTGAATATATAGTATAGGTAAGTATCTGGATCGTAAAATTTTTCAAATCTGAGTTTTCAACGTTATGAGGTCTCCTGAGTCCAAATAACCAACTCCCGCAAAATGGACTAACTAAAAAAACGAAATGTCGTAAGTAACTGATATTACATATTTAAGATAGATTTATGCCTTAGATATGACAGCAACTTTTCCCTTGAAATCGGCTAACTAAAAGTGCCACTTAAAATCAACAGTGATATAAATTAAAAATTTACACCACTATAATTTATACAATTAAATAATACATAATATATAATTTATGAAAACTATATGTGTATATATACATAATATTATCAGAGTGCTTATTAACTAGATCATATTACGTATGGAAGTCTGTTCCAATCATTCGGGTGAGCTCCTTTGGTTTCTATTCTCCGTTACGATCTCTTATTTCTCTTATTAGTTAATTATCAAATTCTATAATCTTTTATATTTAACTATCTTTTATATTAGAGATTAAGGTGAAATGGTTAATTATTTAAAATTTAAAAAATGAACGTACTTTAGAGGAAGAAATTTTGAAAAAAGTCGATATTTAAAGCTCTGTCAGATTGCATCGATGAGAATAAAATCTACTTTAAATTAAAACTCACTTGATAATACACTTTCACAGCGAGTTTAATCAAAATAGTTTGAGCGGTTTTCGAGAAAATCGTAAAAATGTGTAAACTAGATTATATAAAGTGCCATTTTGATGAAAAAGTTACTGCAACATCCCATCTATATAAAAATCTTAAAGATGCAATTTCACTTTCATACGACTTTTCGATTTTGAGCAAGACTGTTCACATCCACCTCCTCACATACTCCTCAAATCCATTTCAGTACCTCCCAATCTGTTTAGGTATTTCCTAATAAAACACTCACTGATAATTTTTACAGTTTTAATTACCAAAACACATTACATTATAATCAACAAAGGCAGTACCACATTGTACAGCAATCTACATAGGGTTAAACTCAATCTCTTATAACACACCCAGAGGTTATGATAGTTAACACATAGAGGTTCAAAAATAATCGATTTTATAATAAATTATGTTTTCACTTTAACACAATCTTCTCCTGAACAACTCACCTATCTCCTTACATAGTACCGTTAAAAATCTTGGCGGTACCCTCGATCAAACTCTCTCTGGAAACCACACTTCTCCCGAATTTCCCGCCGCCACAGTTCAACCATCTTTATCATATTTGACCATTGTTACTTCCATTCAAAACCCGCCAACTCCTGGTTTCTTCTCTTGTTTTCCCCCATTTCGATTATGGCTGTATTATAGTGTATGGTGGACTCTCGAGAGAACTTGAAGCTTAACTTAAACGTATAATGAATTGCTCAATAAGCTTTATCTTCGGGATCTCAAGGGATACGCGTATTACCCAGTTTTACACCAAGTTGAAGTGGCTCCATCCGTCCTACTGCCGTCAGTACTTCCTTGCTACCTTCCTATACCAGGCTATTAGAACTCGATGACCTTCCTATATTCTACAGATCATACAATTCAAATTCTCTTTCCAATCCCGTACGTCAGACCTCTATCCTCCTACTCACACTCTCCTTCTGGAATTCTATCCCCTCTGACATTCGTCACGCAAAATCAGTATGCTCATTCAAATCTCTCCTCTTCAAACACCTACTCCATTCCCAATCCGGTTTATCATAAAATGAATCTCAAGAACCTCAAATTACCCCAGATAATTGGATTATTTTGTGATTTATTGATATTTTGTTTATTTATTTTACTTTATATTTATGTAAGTTTTTTATTATCTGTACTTTTATTTTATTACTAATCATTCTATAAATATTCAATTATATTTTATTGACACACCAGAATATTAATATATATTCTGTATTTATAATTTGTTCTAAAGGGACACTAGTCCCACAATAATAAAATTATTTTCATTCATTCATCGATCAGAAAAAATGTTTATTCTGTTTCATTGACCGCTATATGAAATGGTGTTTAAGTGATTCTTAAAGTCCTTTTAAATGTAATTACACGAACAATAATACGTTAAGAGATAATTTTTTAATATTTTTTTCCATAAAACATGGTTATATTTTACCATTTTTTTTTGGGTGGGGGCTTCAGCCCGAAAGCTCTTCCCCCCCACCGTAGATCCGTCCGTGGTTCTAAGCAATAATTTATTTTACTATATTGAAGAGATGTTGGTTGAGGATTTAAGTCAAAGAAAGTAAAAATAATTAAACTATATTTATTTATTTTTACTTTTTCCTTTCTTTAACTGAATGCCTCAACCAACTTCTTTACAATTTATCTAATCATTCATCAATTCACTATTATTTTACTATACTGCAAAAAATGATGGCGAAGGTTTTGCCGAAAACGGTGAATTTTTTTTCTTCTTTTTTGTGAAAAATATTACAATCTGTCTCTAGGACATTTATAATAGAGTTCACTGATCACATTCACACTCTATGTACAATAAATAAAATAAATTATACAGAAAAATAATATATATACAATAAATAAGAATAAAATAACCTAAAAATAATTAAATAAAAAGAACACATACACACCTATATACAATATGTACAATTTGGCGAGAGAACTCCAAACCAGACTTGTCCCTCCAACTGTGGAGGGAAAAGTATGACTCCCTGCACTCCTTTCTCAACCGCGTCACTTTGGCTAAACCCAGTGTAGATTGAGCAAGAGTGCTTTTTAAAAATAAAAAATGCTTATTTAAAAATAGATAATAATATATGAATTATTAGCTAACGAAAGAAGTCTTAATTTTTTTTTTTTTTTTTTTTTTTTTTTTTTCCTACCTCCCAGGAATTTCTTGAATAAATACAGTATGTATATAAATGTATATATACATAAAATTTTCAACTTTCCTTTTATTGCCCAAGGGCATTTTAAGGTAAGAGGGCTCTGCACGCTGTATGCGTTCTTTGCATCTGTGGCCAGAGGCCTTTCTTAAATTTTTTACTTACACTTACCTATATATTGAATATATAGTATAGGTAAGTATCTGGATCGTAAAATTTTTCAAATCTGAGTTTTCAACGTTATGAGGTCTCCTGAGTCCAAATAACCAACTCCCGCAAAATGGACTAACTAAAAAAAACGAAATGTCGTAAGTAACTGATATTACATATTTAAGATAGATTAATGCCTTAGATATGACAGCAACTTTTCCTTGAAATCGGCTAACTAAAGTGCCACTTTAAATCAAAGGTGATATAAATTAAAAATTTACACCACTATAATTTATACAATTAAATATTAAATAATACCAAATATATAATTTATGAAAACTGCATGTGTATATATACATAATATTGTCAGACTCCTCATTAACAAGATCATATTACGTATGGAAGTCTGTTCCAATCATTGGGGTGAGCTCCTTTGGTTTCTATTCTCCGTTACGATCTCTTATTTCTCTTATTAGTTAATTATCAAATTCTTTAATCTTTTATATTTAACTATCTTTTATATTAGATATTATCATTTTATAGAAATGGTTAATTATTTTAAATTAAAAAAAATGAACGTACTTTAGAGGAAGACATTTTGAAAAAAGTCGATATTTAAAGCTCTGTCAGATTGCATCGATGAGAATAAAATCTACTTTAAATTAAAACCCACTTGATAATACACTTTCACAGCGAGTTTAATCAAAATAGTTTGAGCGGTTTTCGAGAAAATCGTAAAAATGTGTAAACTAGATTATATAAAGTGCCATTTTGATGAAAAAGTTACTGCAACATCCCATCTATATAAAAATCTTAAAGATGCAATTTCACTTTCATACGACTTTTCGATTTTGAGCAAGACTGTTCACATCCACCTCCTCACATACTCCTCAAATCCATTTCAGTACCTCCCAATCTGTTTAGGTATTTCCTAATAAAACACTCACTGATAATTTTTACAGTTTTAATTACCAAAACACATTACATTATAATCAACAAAGGCAGTACCACATTGTACAGCAATCTACATAGGGTTAAACTCAATCTCTTATAACACACCCAGAGGTTATGATAGTTAACACATAGAGGTTCAAAAATAATCGATTTTATAATAAATTATGTTTTCACTTTAACACAATCTTCTCCTGAACAACTCACCTATCTCCTTACATAGTACCGTTAAAAATCTTGGCGGTACCCTCGATCAAACTCTCTCTGGAAACCACACTTCTCCCGAATTTCCCGCCGCCACAGTTCAACCATCTTTATCATATTTGACCATTGTTACTTCCATTCAAAACCCGCCAACTCCTGGTTTCTTCTCTTGTTTTCCCCCATTTCGATTATGGCTGTATTATAGTGTATGGTGGACTCTCGAGAGAACTTGAAGCTTAACTTAAACGTATAATGAATTGCTCAATAAGCTTTATCTTCGGGATCTCAAGGGATACGCGTATTACCCAGTTTTACACCAAGTTGAAGTGGCTCTATTCTTCCTACTGCCTTCAGTATTTCCTTGCTACCTTCCTATACCAGGCCATTAGAACTCGGTTACCTTCCTATATTCTACAGATCCCACAATTCAAATTCTCCTTCCAATCCCGTACGTCAGACCTCTATCCTCCTACTCACACTCTCCTTCTGGAATTCTATCCCTTCTGATATTCGACACGCAAAGTCAATATGCTCTTCCAAATCTCTCCTATATAAACACCTACTCCAGTCCGAATCAGGTTGATCATGAAATGTACTTAAAAATCTAAGTCGTAAGAATCTCAAATTACCCCAGATAATTGGATTATTTTGTGATTTATTGATATTTTGTTTATTTACTTCTTTTACTTTATATTTATACGTTTTAATTTTTTTATTATCTGTAATTTTATTGTATTACTAATCATTCTATAAATATTCAATTATATTTTATTGACACACCAGAATATTAATATATATTCTGTATTTATAATTTGTTCTAAAGGGACACTAGTCCCACAATAATAAAATTATTTTCATTCATTCATCGATCAGAAAAAATGTTTATTCTGTTTCATTGACCGTGGGACGACTCTGGGGTAATGAGACCCTCCTGGGGCACACTCAGCCCTCTATAAAGTAGGTACTCTTAATTAAATAATTGATTAAGGGAGAAAACGTGGCGGTTGAGCGTGATCCTGGTCCGATCTCCTACCTGCACAATCGTAGGCCATGAAACAATACTTTCCTTTATAGCCCTGGAGCCAGGGCCCAAAAATCGACCTGATCGCAGGCGAAGGTTTGATTGTAAATTACGAAAGTGTATGTTATTCTGAGTAAAAAAAAACCTTGTCTGCCGTTCCGGAGCCGCTGCTTTCAACAATGGCGGCTGATTTAAAGAATATTAGGCCAATAATTTGAGGATCGAAACGGGAAATCCATTGCGAAAAATGTGAGAAAAGTTTCATTTTTTTTAACTTGTATATATGAGTTTAGATATGTAAAAAACAAAATTGCTAACGCAGACCACCAAGAGAAAACTTTTTACAGCCAAAAAAGTCAGATTTTTTCGATATTTTTTGGCTTTTTCATCTATAACTCCTAAAAAATGTATAAAAGCGAAAAATGTGTTCTTTGTTAAATTAAAGAACGTTAAATTTTGCGTCAAACGAGTACATAAACTTTAAAATTTGGTTTCGCGGTAAGGTATAAAACCACGGTCAACCAACTCTGAGTTTTACCAAATTTGCCAAAAACTGGGACAAATTACTATAATTGGCCCTGTAACTTGGAAATAAGTTCCCTAAGAGGAAAAACCCATAGAATCAAAGTTGTAGAGCATCAAATTTCGCGTATTTTCATCTATAACTCCTAAACAATGCATCAAAGCGAAAAATGTGTTCTTTAAATTTTTGAAAGCAGCGGCTCCGGAACGGCAGACAAGATTCTATTTACTCATAATAACATACACTTTTGTAATTTACAATCAAACCTTCGCCTGCGATCAGGTCGATTTTTGGGCCCTGGCTCCAGGGCTATTAATAGTACTGAGCCCAAGACCTTTCATGGTTTGTAGTGGTACAGGTTTTTTTTTTTTTTTTTTTTTATTTTATTTTATTTTCCATTCATCGATCGCAATACTTCTCCTTGATGTATATATCATATATAGATAAGTGAAAGTAAACATAGAGTCTATAGTAATGCACTTATATTTTGGTTTATTATTTAGATTTGAAATAATATAAAACAGAAAATTATTTCTTCTATTTCATAATACTTATCATTAACTTACTACTTTATTACATTGCCAATTGTTCACTTACCAATACTTTGTACGAATTATTCGCACGAGCCAAATAGTATTTTGAATATTTCGCAAGAGGATCTTATATCTTTTCACATTCGCCATCCCATCCTGACCAAAACACCCTCTTCAAGAGAGCTGCCAATCCAAGGACCTTCCAATCCTGAACAAACAGACTAGAGGTCCTTAGATCCTTAGAGGAGTATTGGCCACATTGGAGATGTTTGCTCAGGCTGTCGGCAACCGCTTTCATATATTACGAAGCGGCCTCAGTTCCGACTGATGTCCACCATTTGGCTAAAACAGGTCTAGAAAAAAACAAAAAACATATGTACAACGTTACCTTACTTTTCGCAATTGAATATTTCAATATCTATAATTAAGCTAGAAGAAAAATAAAGTAAAGGAAGGAGATGGTCCGGGGTGGCGGTCATAAATAGGCTAAATAGTGGTAAAACTATTTTATTAAAAGCAAAAAATAAACATAGTTTCTACCCGAATTTTTAGGTCTTCTTCAGGGCTAGAACGGACAAGATACAAAAAGATAGAGAATTGTAGAAGTTACATAATATTTATACAACAAATTATAAACAATGTGAATAACCTTATTAAAATTATAAACAGTAAGTACATTAAAATATGAACAGAGTAAGCTAAGTAACAAGATCCTAAACTGAAGTAAATATATGGTAACAATTGTTTTAGTGTAATAATAAATGCAAATGTGAATATACTTCTACAGATCTACAGGAGAGATTGAAAGAAAAGGAAAATAGACATAAAACAAAGTGGAGAAAGAATAATATTTTGGTTTTCTTTTCTTTCTTCACATTCTTTTATGTCTATTATTTCATATTATATCCTTTTTCCTTTTCTTTCAATCTCTCTTGCAGATCTGTAGAAGTGCATTCACATTTGCATTTATTATAAATTACACTACAACTATTGTTATCTATTTACGTCAGTTTAGGATCTTGTTACTTAGCTTACTCTGTTCATATTTTAAAGTACTTATTGTTTATAATTTTAATAAGATTATTCACATTGTTTATTATTTTTTGTCTAAACATTATGTAACTTCCACAATCTTTTTTTTACAGTAACACAGAGTTTTATAAAAAAGAAAGAATTTAATGTATTTTTTCTAAATGTGTATATCTATGTTTTACTATAGTACATAGTTTTGAGTGTCATGTCACAGTTCAAGTATTTTTTATATAGATTTTTTTTGTTTTGTATATAGTATGTTTAACTAATGTTTTCTTTATTTATTTCCCTTGTAATATTTTAATTATGTATTTTTCTGTTATTCTAAAGGAACTTTGTCCCATAATAAAATTATTTTCTATTCTATATGCCTAGAGAGACATGAAAATATATCTGTATATTCAAATAATAAATTATTATGGATTACACGCCTATTAAACTGTTACGTAATTAAACTGTCATTTTTCAATTTCTACTAAAACCTTTCTTTTTTTCCAGAACTAGTAAAAGATACGCATCTTCAAATAAAATGTAATTTATTTATTTCATAATTCGATAGTAACCATTGTTTATATTGGCAAGGAAAATTGACTTAACAAAGAAAATTATTATTATTATTTTTTTTTTTAAAGGAGAATCAGGATTATTAAAAAGTAGATAATTGTTTATGTCAATATTGGAAACACTTAAAAAAATACTATTATTAGGAGAAAAGGAAAAAAAAAATCATAGTTGGATGGATTATGATTTGGGTAATAATTGATTGGGAGGATAACTTCGGAATTTGATTTAGTATATCTTGGATATACAGGTATTTTGGCGAGAATAGTTGATGGCATCATCGCTAGGCCTGAACATCATTAGGTTTAATTTCCATTCTGTAGATCACATCTGTCAACTTGCGCTCACGAAGTAAACAAAAAAGAACCTGACAGGTCCTGGACATACATATGTCAGCATAAGCAGGATCTACGGGGAGGGGAGGGGGAGCTTTCGGGCTGAAACCCATCCCAAAATGGTAAAATGTTTGCTTATGGTATTACATTTAATAAACTTCAAGAAACATTTAAAAACACCATTTCGTATATGTAGTTAGTATCTTTCATTTTTTTTCAAATTAATTATCGTTATGTATATATATATATATATAAAACGATGAAAAAAAAACAGCTTTTGGACTGAAGCCCCCTCCAAAATTAAATCCTCGATCCGCTAGTGTATGTCAGTCAAATGAGTAATTGTCGACAGAATGTAGGTATGTTGAAAACATTTCGATACTTTTATACATCTTTATAAAATCGATATTTTCATCCGAAAGTTTCATTTCGACAAGTCGTAAAATCGATATTAAACTTGGCTATCGGAATCAAATAAATTGTTGAAAGAAATTAATAAAACAAATGAACATTATATTATAGAAAACTCGCGAGCACATCAAAATGATGTCATCTTCTATGTGTATAAAAATGAATGTATGTCTGTCTGTCTGGTTGTCCTTTGTGCATTATTAAACCATTCATCTGATCGCCATGAAACTTTGGGAAGTTGTTCCATACACTCCTGGGAAGGTTTTTGGCATATTACTTCTGTCTTACGATAATTTTATATATGTTAAAAAAATTAAAATGTCAATCTTTTTCTGTTTAAAGCCGCAAAAAAATGTGTCGCTATAAACTGTAGTGCCAAAACGGCTTTACCGATTTTAACACTAAACATACCATAACGGGTCAAATGACCCATTTTGAACTTTTCCATTGAAAATGCACGTATAATTTTATTGCGTTTGCACATTTGACTTCATGACTTTTTCTAAGTAATTAATGTACAGTTATAAAAATATTTTGTTTTGTTTTGTTTTGTTTATTCTGAGTAATCCTTGTTGTATACCGATATCTACCACAACAGGTCATTTGACCCGGAGAGAATTTTTTTGTTTTATGAGATTATCTAGTCATATTTGTAGTCAGTAAGTTGCACATTCTTCCAAAGACTGTTGCGTAAAGTAGTTCAACGAAAATAGCTCAGAATAATTTCAAGAAAATATCAAATTTTAGATTGAAAATAGCTTTTTAGTGTAAGAAAAAGTGGCAAAAATTGAAAGTCTTGGTAAGTACCTAGCTTATATTTTATTTTGATAGCTATAGTAATACAGATCATTTTTTACCCAGAAAAATGTCGAAGCAAACAAGACAGTACAAGTTCTTAGAAGATATAAATAATATTGGCGAAGAGTTTTCAGAAATTAGTGAAGATGAATTTTCTGAAAATGAAGATATATCGGTTGCAAATAAAAATGAGTTTGATTCTACAGATACTGACGATGAAGAGGAAAATATTGTGAATGTATGTAGTGGCCGAAAAAGAATAAGATTACTCACAAGTTCGGAAGAAAGTGAAGTAGAAATAAATGAAGAAAATGTTGCGAATGATGGATCTGTTTGGCAACAAATGCAAGTAGGTGGCACACCTGGAAGAGCACCACTTCATACATTTTTGCTTTTGTAATAGAAATGCTCAACATACTATTTTGTTTAATCATAATAAATTTAATTTATATTTTTATTTCCTTCCTAACATCCATATTTCATACATTCAAGCATGAAACATAAAGTCGGGTCATTTGATCCGCTATGGTAGAAATAGGTATATATTAAATCTTGGTATGATTAATGTTAACGAAACTTGGCTAAAGTCTCCCCCTTGAAACCCTTTTAATTTATGTGTATAACATACTTTCTCGAAAACAAGCTGAAACATGTTACGATGAATTCAATATTTTATTTGATGATAACTAAAAAAGTACACAATTTTTGACAAATTTGAGGTAAAAGATCCTCCGATATTACTATCCGCCCTTTCCTTCTAAGATGGCGGCGGAAGAAAACTGTTTTAGATTTTTAAAAGTTTAAGAAATTTCCTAAAAAAAACAAAAACAAATATCTTTGAAATCAGACAATTTGGTACAAAGATATGGCGTTCTAAATCTTTTTTATATGTTCTACAGCAAAGTTTGTATCTATGGTTTTTAATTTTTGAAAAAGTTTTACATGGACTGAAGCTGTTTTGTCTATTTTTTTTTTTAAAGCGAATTATCAATAATAAAAAAGAAAATTATTTAGACCAATGTTAGAAATCCCTTTTTAATTATTTTCTTTTATGTTATATGGAAAGTAATGTTAATTCATTTGGAAATAATAAATCATTCTGTAATAATTTGGAGTGTTTTTTTTTTTTGCTTGCTATTTACAAGAAAATAAGGATAATACCCAACTCTAAATATCTAACAGGTTGTCACTCTTTTCTAACTATAGTGGGAGTACTAAGATTTATTTTTACAATAAATATTTGCTGCGTCTGGTTTTAATTGAACGTACACAAATATAGCTAATCTTACATGATCCCTAATAATTTATTCTGTGTTCAAAAATGATTCGGATTACTTCTGGTACAGTCTATTTTATTTGATTGATTTTATATAGTTATTATCCATCTGAAAAACATTTATTGATGTTTATTCATTAACTGATAAGAGATGGTTAATACTGTACTAAATAGTATAGTATTCTATAAATATATAAGCTATATGGTCCTATGTGTCCTGGTTTCGAATCCTCCATATAATTGGGAGTTCTGAGGTTGAGATACTCTTCTGGGGCACATTCAGCCCGTGTAATGTAGATATTCTTAATTTATAAAATAATTAAGGAAAAAATTCTGGTTATTGAGGGTCATTTCGGTCAAATCATCTCCTTGCACAAGCATTGAATAAGATAGAACCATTTTATTCAATACTTCCTTATTTATTACTCAACACCAGGCTTTTGCAAGGGTTATAGAGTGTTAACATCTCTCTTATATTTTACAAATAATAATAATAATATAACCTCGGACGATCACTTTCTACCAGTGGGATACTTCCTAAATAAATAAGAGGTAATCAAATAATATACAAAATTATAAGAGTAATAATATATTTATTTATCTCAGGTGTGGGTTGCTGACAATCAGATCAAAACACTCAGACAAACTAACATCAACTATACTAAACAATGTTTGATTTTAAAATAAATTCAAATATGGATTGGCAAGCTAATATAAATTCTATATATACTATTTCTTCCTTTGTTGCACTAAATTCATTCTTCAAATGCTTTCCAATGTTCTGCCAAACACAATTTCCAAAATGGTAATACTATTACTGGGGCTTCACCCACTGCTTGCCAAAACAAAAATATTTGTCCCTCTCCTCTTTGGGATTTTCCTTCTTGAGAAACTAAAGAGTAACCATTTTCTTTTCCCTGCACTAGTAGAACTAGATTAGCTTGCCTTTTAATTGCTCAACATTAATTTATTAAACCCTTTTTACTCACTTCCAATAAAGCTGTACATCACAAGAGAAATAGGATTTTAAATAAATAAAAATTATTTATAATGACATTTATTCATATTATGTTACGGAGTATGACAATTCAGAAGTAAAACTTGCCAAAGTGCACCATCAACAATTTTAAGAGGATCAATATAAGGTGGTTTTGAATTTTTGAGAGGGCACACTTCGACTTGTTTATGATTTTTATGAGTGAACAGTTTAAATTCAGAGAACAAGAGGAAAAATATGGACCAGACCACTGACATGTGTGTATGTATAAGATCTACGATTTTTATAATTCTACTTTTGCTTGGCTACTTTTATTGATTGTTTTAAAGAAATGGGAAGCATTAAAATTTCTTCGGAGGGAAGGTGGTAGTTTATAGGCTATTGACCATGGGGAAGATGGTCACCCCTGTGGTCCATTATAAATTCCTTTTGATCATTCTCTTAAAAATTGACAATTCTAAACCTCTAACATTGGTCATAACATTGACCAATCAATCAATTCCTTTCAAGACTTAGAAAAAAATAATCTAAGTGTTTAAAAGTTGCTATTAAATATAAAATGAATTTCCAATACTAAAAGTTTTGGCATCGAGATAATTAAAATATGAGCAGTTCTTAATCCAAATGGATGTTGTCATTTTCCTTAAAAATTCATTTTGCATCTGAATTGTAAATTATTTGTGTAAAGAAATTAAATTCTGAAATGTTTTGGGTAATAACGCTTCTTATCACTGAATTATATCAGCTTTCATTTTGCTGTCTGTAGAATTTTGTTTAGATTTATAAATTGTATAGATGTAAAGAAATATATTTAGTTGAATTAATGAAAAAAAATAAATTCAAATGAAAAAAATTATAGATATTAAATTATGATCTAGAGTATACTAAATTCAACCAATTTTAAGAATTTAATCTGATGAAATAACCAGTATTTTTATTATGATAATATTTTTTCTTTAATTGGCTTATGAAATACAACATACCTAAAAAAGACAACTAGAGGCAGTTGTCTCAAGTCAGAACACTTGACGACATCTTAATAATAATAATAATAATAATAAAAGGCTTAGCGAACCCGAAGGTTCGATGCCGACACCACCAATCGCTTATTACACACCTCCCTCCACCGTTCGCCGTCCAAACCCAGTCCCTTCAGATCGGCTTTAATGCAATCCTCCCACCTTCGCTTCGGTCTACCCCTCGGACGCTTACCATTCGGCACAGCAAATATTAACCTTTTAGGAATTCTCTCGTTACTAAGCCCAACAACTTTACAAGCCCATTTGATTCGCCGCGTTGAAATTATCTCAATTATATTACCCGGATACAGTTCACGCAATTCAGCGTTGTGTAACCGTCTTAAGTCTCCGGTTAACTCATCCTTCTTCGGTCCGAATATTCTACGCAATACTTTATTTTCAAAAACCTTCAGACGCTGCTCATCCCTTAATGTAAGCGGCCAAGTTTCGCACCCATAAAGAACTGTAGGCAAGATAATTGTTTTATAGATTCTAATTTTTAAGTTTCGGGACAAGAGGCGCGAACTAAGTAGTTTTGTCACAGAGAAATAACAAGCATTTCCCGCCTTCAGTCTAACCTTAATTTCTTCTTCAATTTCGTTTTTTCTAGTTATCGTAGAACCTAGATACCTAAACTTATCTACCTGCTCAAACATATTACCATCTATATCGATATCACCAGTAGTATCGCCGTTTTTGCAGCTAACCATATATTTTGTTTTATGCACGTTTATTTCGAGTCCTAGTTCTTTACCGGCTTTCATTAACGTTGTCGTATTTAGTTTTATAGTTTCAACGTCTTCGCTTAACAGTACCAGATCATCAGCATAGCCCAGCACGGATGTTGTCCCGCCCAGATCCAACCCTTTCTCGGTTCGCATTACCTCCCTAATGGCATGTTCTAATGCCAAATTGAAGAGGACAGGCGAAAGGGAATCCCCCTGTTTTAAACCCGAACGAACCTCAAATTTTTCGGACAGATTATTACCGATTCTAACTTTATTAAGTGTCTCCGTCAAGCACATCCTGACTAGATTTACTAATTTTTTAGAAATCCCCTGCTCGATTAGAATATTATACAGTTTCTGACGGTCAATAGAATCGTAAGCCTTTTTAAAATCTATATACAGCTGGTGAACAATACCGTTGTACTCCAATTTTTTCTCTAATATTTGCCGTAAAGAAAATATTTGATCAATAGTCGAACGATTCCGTCTAAATCCGCATTGGTAGTCTCCGATAATTTCCTCGGCGCATTCCGTGATTCGACTAGTTAAGATTAAAGTGAATATTTTATAACATACCGGAAGGAGTGAAATTCCTCGATAGTTATTACAATCCGTCCTCGGACCCTTTTTGTGAATCGGAATAAGAATAGATTCTTTCCATTCTTCAGGTAATTTCTAATTCACCCAGATCTTTTTAACCAACCAATGTATTTTAGAAACTCCAGCTTCCCCGCATGCCTTAATTAGTTCAGTAGGAATATTATCGATTCCCGCTGCTTTATATGATTTTAATTTTCCGATAGCTACTTCGACTTCCTCTTTACTTGGTCCTTCTATTAACGGTTCAGCACTCTGGTACTCAGAAGGAGGACACAGATCATAATTTCCCGTATTTAAAATATTGTCAAAGTGGTCCTTAAACTTATTCAATATGTCAACCGGATCGATCAGAATATTGTTATTATCATCCCTAATTCCAGACGTTACGGGCCCTACACATTTACGTGATCTGTTTATACCTTTGTACATGTCTCTTACGTTATTTTCGATTATATTATTTTCTATTTCAATTATTTTATTTTTAAGATACTCCCTTTTTTTATTTTTGAGCAATTTTGTCGTTTCTTTCTTTGAGGTTCGGAAGTATTCCAGATTGTCTTCGCTAGGATTATTTAGAGCTTTTAATTTAGCGGCTTTTCGTTTTTCGCACATGTTTAAGCAATCTTCATCAAACCACGGTTTGTTATTCTTATTTTCCTTTTTCCCTAGAAACGAATTACCGACCGCTTTAATATTATCCCTGATCTCTACCCATAACTTGTCAATATCCTCGTGGTCCTCGTCAGGAAGCTCTAAAGCTTCAAACCTATTCTTAACATCTAGCTCGAATTGGGTTCTAATTGATGGATTTTTTAATTTGTCCAAATTAAAATTCTCAAAATCAAAACGGTTTTCTTTTCTCTTTTTATATTAAGTTTTTGTCGAAGTTTCGCGATTACTAATTCATGATCCGACCCACATTCTGCTCCGCGATAAGACCGTACATTAATTATACTGCTTTGCCAGCTGTGTTGTATCAAGACATGATCTATTTGATTTCGTGTTTGCGAATCCGGTGATGTCCAAGTATATTTATGAATATCCTTATGTTTAAACGTCGTACTTTTAATTATCAGGTTTTTCGAGATGGCAAAGTTTATCAGACGGATCCCATTATCATTACTATATTCGTGCAAACTTTCTTTACCAATCGTCGGAATATAAACTTCTTCCCTTCCTACCTTTGCGTTCGCGTCACCTACAATTATTTTCATGTAGTTTCGCGGTAGTTTATCATAAACCCATTCGAGTTTATCGTAAAATTCACTTTTGACTTCATCGTCACTGTCTTCGGTTGGACAATGTATGTTTATTAATGCGATTTTAAACCAACGTCCCTGAAATGTGGCTACCGAAATTCTATCACTAAAGAATTGTACGTCGCTCAAAGCGGATAGTAATCTACTCCTAATTAGAAATCCGGTACCCAAACAGTGATTCCCGCTTCCTCCGTACCAAATAGTGTACTTTCCTTCCCTCATCGAGCCCTCCCCTGGCCAGCGAACCTCTTGCAGAGCCACGACATCCAAATTGTACCCATTCAACTCATTCGCGACCGATTTTAGCCCCTCTGCTGTGTTTAAACTCCTTACGTTCCACGTACCAATATTTAAATCCTTATATTTCAACTTGCGCCATGAATCCCCTAAAGCAGTCCCCACCCGGAGACCCGAACGGGGGACTAGTTTACTTCCGGATAATGAGCGTTTTACCTTAGGGAGATCTATGACTATTTGTTGTGTTTGGTGAACTAAAGATATGTGAGTAGGGCGTTCAATCCTACGTCACACCCTCCAGCAAGTCTGGTGGGCCCCTACCTCCAGCAAGTCTGGAGGTCCCCTCCCTCCAGCAAGTCTGGAGGGCCCCTCTCATTGTTGGTCAGCGAGTCCATCGGACTTAGCCGGGAGGAACTTCTAAGGAATTTCCACCGACCATCCCCACATCCGCCACCCGTGGGACGCTCCCCATACGCGGTAATGAGCCCGAGGTGACGACATCTTAACAATATATAAATAATTTAATACAGTCTCTGACTTTAAATTAGTGATGTGGGATGTACTATAATTTTTTTTTTGTACCGTTGATTCCTGAATTGGTACAAAGTGGTCATTCTCATATCATATCATTAAAAAACTTTTGTATATTAAACTAACTGATAGATTTTTACAATCTAATCAAATATAAAAATTATTGTATGTTAACAAGTAATAATCAAAAACTCTGATTAATTATGTGTGATAAGTAGTTTATTATACCCAATTGTATTATATGTAGTGCAAATTTATATAGATAATATCAATTAAACATGAATGTATATATTTATATTGAATAAATATTCATATGTAATTCATAAATATGAAATAATATGGTTATAATAAACTACTTATCAAACATAATTAATGTGAGTTTTTTGTTATTTCTTTTTAATGTGCAATAATTTTTTCTTTAATTAGTTTAAAAGGTTGACCGATTACTTTATTATACAATTCTCAAATTTTTAAACACCATTAAGTGACTGACCATACAATGCTAATTCAGGAATCATCAAGCCTAAAAAAAATTATCTAAATGCAAATAAATTATAAAATACACTACTCAGCAATTAGAAGTTCACACCCTCTATCTTGGAGTGACGTCTTTTACTTTTAATATTTTGAGTTGACGTTTCTGTATGCATTTTGAGAAAAATATTATATCATAATAAAATATGCTGCTTATTGCACTTGTTTAAATACTTAGGATTAGTTGACTACAGTTTATCATAATTAAATTTTAAGCCGTATTAATTCAGGAAAAAAAAATATGATAACATAAAATTAAACTAGTTTTATTTTTATATCAATGTGACTGAAGTACAGATTTAGCAAAAAATCATAATCTTGCATACAGTGATCAATAATAATGAAGAAAATCCTGAGATATATTAGAAATTAAAATCCAGACAATCACTTTAACCAATAATTGGCAAATTATATATTATATTATAATATATGTAGTTTTTCAAATATTATAAAAATTACATAGAACGATAAAGTGGTTATGAAGATGAACAATAGTTCAAATGTTAAATAAATAAATTCAAGAAAGAATATAAGAGATTAATTAGAAAATAATTATGTAGAAATTATTATAGTAAAATTAAATTACATTTCACCAATGCAAATTATAACATACGACTATTACAAAATACATAAAAGTTACACAAATGAGGGGCTAGGAAGCAAAAAGGTATAAAGTATAGATAGATAGATATAAAATTTATTGTATAAAGCTGTACAACCTTGTTACATAAATCATATTGGGTTGGCCCTTTAAATATAACATTAAATAATATTTATAAGATTAAATTGAATAATAAATAATTTTTTTCTTATTTTATTTATTTTTTTATAATAGCATTGGCATAGGAAATATAATATTCATGATATAAGATTTCATAACAATATATATATAAATATATTTATACAATTTTTTTAAAATATTTATGAAAAAATAAATATACCTATACTTTTCACATAAAAATACAATCATATGGAAGATGCACATACATAAATATACTGTGCAAACTATCTAATAAATATAATACTTATAAGAAATAATATCAATAATTTAGATTTGATCGCTAATAAGACCCCATAAAAATGTTTTGTTTGTTCAAGATTCATGCGAGGGACAGAAATACATGCTTCATTTTATTTATACTGTTATAGTTTAAAATTTCTCTTAATGAAGAGAGTTTTCGTCATTTTCCAATATATATAATGCTTTAAAGATTGTTCTCTGTATGACTTACCAGAGGAACAGTGATGAAGAAGATGGTTCAGAGTATCATCGATGGGTTTCCGACTGAATTTGCATGGTTCGCTGGTCTTTAAAATCAGGTGTTTATTTTGTAGATACGCTGTGCTTGCAACACATAGTTAGCTTATGGCTCTGTGTTTGTGGATATTTAAACTGTAAGAGGTATAAAGGAGTAACTTTCAAAAGTTGAGTTATTTTGCCAAGCGATGGGTGATTATTAAATCTACTTTCATGCAAGGTGTGCAAATGATTTATTTGATTTGAGCTGATTCGTTTGGCATCTAAAAAATGTTTGCTAAATATAACTGTACAAACACATGCAACAGGAAAATATTATTGAACAAATATATTTTTACATTCTGCTTTTATTCTTACATATAGCAATTAGATATCATAGTAAGAAATGAAATAAATTTTATTCTGGGACATTTAGTTCCCTAATAATAATTTATACATACAATTACAGTTTCATTTGTATGTCATAAAATCAATAATTACAAATTAGATAAATTTTAATATTATGAAATAAAGATCAAAGGCGAGCATAAATAAATAAATTAAAAATCCTTTACTATTATTACCCATGAAAGGTATCTTGGGTTCAGTACTTTTTTCTGTTTCAAGGCCAACTGTGTACAGAAAGGTTCTCCTTCTTAATTAATTATTTAATTAATGGAACCCACTTTATTGAAACTTGGTTTGCCCCATCAGAGTCTCCCGACACCAGGCTCAATCCGTTGCTGATTTTACTGAAGAAATAAATACCTGCCACAGCTAGATTTGAAACAGGAATCTTGAGAAGCCAGTGCCTCACCCAATGATCTATTCCACACTCACATAAATGTAAATAATGAATTATAAATAAATAAAGGTTTGTTTACTAATTTGAACTTATAAGGAATATAAATCATAACAGTGAAATAATAGGTAGTACTAATATAAAAAAAAATATAAAAAAATAAAAAAACGTTATTCTTACATATATTAGGAAAATAGATGTTTGAAGTAATTGGTGTTTAGATGAGGTTAAAGATGGCGTGTAAGTTTAAGTGATTTTGTTTATGTAATAATGTTAATGGTTCTAGTAAGAATTTTTCAGTCATTTGGGTAAGTCAATTTCAGTGAGTAATTTTTGAATGAAAAAACTATTTCTATTAATAATTTTAGTTATAAAATCTGGCCATCTAGCTTTGGCTATTCTAACATGATTTCATATATTTTATTCCCCAAAAACTATTGCTACATACAAGAGCATGACTTCCTTTACTGTTTTTATTATTAATTAACTAGAAACTTTCTTATAGAGCCAAGAATAGACTTTTAAAAACGAGAATTGATTAAACAAACAATGTGAAAAAAAAATCAGACTTCTCCCAATTTTAAAATAGATTATTTGGACGCAGACTATCTTTACTTATCACTACAATCCTCTTCCACAACAATACTCCATTATTTCATATCCTGAATAAGTCTTCAACATTCGCTGAATACCATTCGTTTAAAAAAAAATCTATATTAACTAATTCCATTTCCTCCTGCAGGCATACCTTTTACATATATCACTGTCATCTCAGCAAAGGGTCCATATATAGTTTTCCGAACTTTTCTTCAACCTTGTTCTTTTTTTTAATTCTTTAGTTGCTGCCATTTATTCTTTTCACTATTTTTTTTTTAACACTACTTACAGTACAGAGCTGTCATACTTAGTTTGACATAAATAATTAACTAAGTATGCGGCAAAGCTTGGAAATCAAACTTTATTTTAAAATAAGTAATCTGTTTCTATTAATACAGTGTAGATTATGAAGATATGACTTTATCATCAACAGTGTTTACAATTTAGAAAATAAATAATCTAAATATTTCACAATATAATAATACAGCTATTTTATATAGTCTATACTTACGATTTTATTCTGATCAGGAGTGTGTAATTTAAATATATATAGTTAAAATAATAATAAATGTTTCTTTACAATGGATTGAATTTCACTGATGGAAACTTATTAAAAATGAATGTTCTTGGGAAACCTGTAAGGTTTTAAATAATTCTCTTTTACATAAAAAAAGAAATATTCTAATTTTGTTTTAACCCAAAATATTTCGTTATAGAATAACAATTAAAAAATGAGCTTTATTGTGCTCATTTTTCTTTTGAATAATTTTTCAAATTCAATATTATGTTTAACTATACCTGAACCAAGAGATGGTTACTCATTGAAAATAGTAAACATTAATCTTATTTAAAACAATGTCTTACTAATTTTTTCATGTTCTGTATTGTTCTCTATCTATTAAATACCTTCTGAATAGTCTCTTCAAATATGAGCTAGTTTTCATCAAGTTAGACAAAGAAAAACCTAATTAAATAACTTGTAATTTCTGGTTTATTTTGCTATCAATTTAAATTTCAATGACCATTTGAGGAATGTTTTTTTCTTAATAAATCATTAATAAGTAGTACTTCGTCGCTATGCTTCAAATAAGGTATCTACTAACAAAATTGGAAAAATCTAAATTCTAAAATTTTGCAAAGAAAAAAAGAGAGAAAACTTAGTTAAATATTTGATCAATATTCGAAGATGAAGCTAGAAATGAAAAAATGGAGAAAAACTGTTTTTGTTAGTGGACATCTCAAATATTATTGGGATATACTACAAGATAACATTATTATTTGGTGTTTGAAAATGCCATAATCTTTAATAAATTATATATGTTTTATGAACAACGCTGAGCTAATATAACAAATAAATAATATTTATAAAACTTAGATAATCTAAATATACAAAGACGGAGATAATTAATTCAATTCCACCCTCACTGCTCCAAGATGTCACTACTAATATTTTTGATAGGAAAGGCAGCCTGGTGAGAATATTAAAATAAACCTAACTCTTTTGATAAAGCTCCTTCATAACAGGAGACAGTTTGGAATGGTTCCAACATCTATCATTGGGGAGGCATGGCACGAATCGCCGACAAATCGTGGCAGTTATTTAAAATGATTAATAAAAATATTAAATAAAATGATTTATTTCGTAAACAAAATAAAACAACAAACATAAAGTAAACACAAAATTAAATTTGTCTTTTTTCAGTGTAAGTGACGCACTCTATCCGCCATTCTCTTAACCAGCTATGTTCCTGGATCTCCTCATAGAGTGCGTTTCAATCAATTTTCTGTATTATTGAAAGTAAATACAGATTATGTATTACTAATTGGCCACTGCGAATAATATTTTGTTTATTGAAGGAATAGTAAAAAGATATGGAAATAAACAGATGTGTTATGTGAGAGAAGAATCCTATATATTATTTCTAAAACGTCTTTTTTTGTCGGTTCGCCATAACTTCGTCAATTTTTCATCAAATCCAATGATTGACCACTCATTTTGAAGATATTTTGCTCCTTCTCAGACAAATAATAGTCCTATCCCCACCGAAATTTCCGGAAAAAAAGTTATGGAAGAAAAGAAACTTTATTTGCGAATAACTCAAAAAGTATGCAGTTTTCTTTGGATTGTACCCATGGCAATTAGAAAGATTACTAAATTTCCTTCAAAATAAAAAATAAAAAATCGATTAGAAATATGTATAATTTAAACAATTTGTATTGAGGGAAGGACTAAAGTGTGTTGAAAGATTTTTTTAAGGAGAAACAAAGATTTGTATTTCGCAGCCCGAAAGATCCTCGAATACGAATTTTCATCGGGATCGAAAAACAAATTTGTTTCTACAAATTTGAGCTAAGGCTCCTCCCTTTGGTTTTATTTCGAAAATCATAAAAAGTGTTATAACTTCAGTATATAAGTATGTATTTTTCTCTGGATTGTTCCCATGATAATTAGAAAGATTACTAAATTACCTACAAAGCAAAAAAAAAAATCATAAAATTCGGACAATTATTAACAAAGTCCATTAGTTTTGGTATACTCAAAAATGTCTTTCTGTTTAAAGATATTGCATTCGTGAGTAGAATAGTTTACTACACTTTTTTCCTGGCTTTTATATTAACTTTATTATTTCTTAAAGACATTTGATTTTTCTTACATTTTATTTTTTTTTTAATAATTTAAAATATCCTATGATCGGGGGCATTATTTTGTCTTTATTAATTTTATTATCTTTCCAGTCAGCGTTTAAAAATAAGTCCTAGCAAAGCAATTTGTATAAATATTTTGGTCCATTATGTTTAATGGAATATTGTAATCGACTAAGGAAAAAGTATTAATTCCTTCCTTACAAAATAAATAGGAATTACTTATTTCCATATTGTTTTAATATTTCTTCACTAAAAAAAATTATCTGCGATTTTTTCGCACGGGCCAACTAGTTAATTTTTTTTTTTTTTTGATCGATTACCTTACAACAGGGGGGGGGAGATCGTCCCTTTCTCCAAATAATTTGAAGTAAAAAAAAAAAATGAGAATTGATTACAAATGAGCTGCATAAATTAATAAATTATCTTAACTAAAATCGATTAAGAAAAATCGACTAGAGCTGGCTAAGCTGAAGCCTATAAGTAGATACTAACTATTATATCACGATCTAAATATTTATTTATTTAAATTTCCATTCATATTCTGGAATAATGAAACATATCTTTGAATTTTACGATTCACGTTTCAGGTGGACACCTCCATTTTAACGTGATTTTCTTATATATTATTTGCAATAAACTTGTAAAACATATATTTAATAAGTACAAGATTACATATATTTTATATAGAATGTTTTTATAGACATTTTTATATATTCATACTGTGAAAACGATTTATTTTTAAGTTAGAGATTATTCAAACTAAGAAATACAAATTATTTTTCAGTTGTTAACATTATTCATTTTTAGCTGAAAAGTTCTCGAAATGTTGCTATGTTATGGAGGCTGCCCTCTTTCCTTTTAGGTTGAATGTATATAAATCGTATCCAATTGTTTTCTTCAGATATTTTCAATTATATCCATACGCTAGTGTTGCCCAAAATCGGTCTTGGTCTTGCACTTTGCAAGACCAAGACCAACACTGCATATCTGTTGCAAAACCAAAACCAAGAATGATAAAAAAAAAATCGATTTTTAGAATAAAGTTTGAACCAAAATAGTTACTAATACTCGACAATTTTATTTACTATATGTAAAGAATTGGTGTAACCAATATACTTTTTAATTTTACTGTTATAATTTTTCATTCGGACTTAGTTAGGTTTCTCTTATCTAAGAAATTATAGAGATATCAGTGATAGTAATAACCTAATACGTAACTGAAAGACTGTTACGAGAATCTTGCGCAAGACCAAGACTGAGTTTGCAAGACCAAGACTTGTCTCGGTCTCGCATTTGGGAAACACTACCAAACCAGTATAAACTATTTATACTATACCCACAACAGTATAAACATTTATACGAATTTATTTTTAAATATGCAGTAATATATTTGTTCGTTTCATAATAATTATGTTGAATTTGTACACATAATATGAACTAGTGCCATTTTTTTAAACATTTTTTTTTGTTCATCGTGCCCAAATCAAAATGGAAAGTCTGTGCTTATGATGAAAAAAAAAAAAATATTCTTTTTGAGTTATTCGCAAATAAAGCTTTTTTTCCTTGATACATTTGTTTCCAGAGGTTCAAGGGCGTGAGGTATGGGTATTTTTCACAAGTAAACGGGGCCATTCATTGGATTTGATGAATAGCCCTGGAGCCAGGGCCCAAAAATCGACCTGATCGCAGGAGAAGGTTTGATTGTAAATTACGTAAGTGTATGTTATTCTGAGAAAAAAGAACCTTGTCTGCCGTTCCGGAGCCGCTGCTTTCTAAAATGGCGGCTGATTTAAAGAATGTTAGGCTAATAATTTGAGGATCGAAATAAGAAATCCATTGCGAAAAATGTGAGAAAAATTTCTATTTTTTTAACTTGTATATATGGGTTTAGACATGTAAAAAACAAAACTGCTAACGCAGGCCACCAAGGGAAACCTTTTTACAGCCAAAAAAGTCAGATTTTTTCGACATTTATTGCGTTTTTCATCAATAAATCCTAAACAATGCATCAAAACGAAAAATGTATTCTTTAATAAATTAAAGAACGTTAAATTTTGCGTCAAACGAGTACATAAAATTTAAAATTTGAAAACGCGGTAAGGTATAAAACCATGGTCAACCAACACTGAATTTTACCAAATATGCCAAAAACTGAGACAAATTACTATAAATGGCCCTGTAACTTGGAAATGAGTTCCCTAAGAGGAAAAACCCATAGAATCAAAGTTGTAAAGCATCAAATTTCGCGTATACACAGTGTCAATTAATTTAATGTAGGCCAGTTGCTGCGAACAAAATCTGTAATCTCCCGATGGTTAGAAATTGGTAAGGTAAACGTGATTTTCAATATTTCAACAGTATGAGTGTCTATTCTACTGAGTTAATTTTGTTTAAAGTCTGTTACATGCAGTATAAGCCTCTTTTCCACCTCTCAACAGCAAAAGATTTTGGTAAACGAAGTGCTGAAAGATACTGAAATTTATAAAGGAATAGTGAACCCCGATTCGAAATATATAATTGGCCAACACAAATATAAAAATTTCATTACTTAGTATACACAAAATTTGATGCTCTACAACTTTGATTCTATGGCTTTTTCCTCTTAGGGAACTCATTTCTAAGTTATAGGGTCATTTATAGTAATTTGGCTCAGTTTTTGACAAATTTGGTAAAACTCAACGTTGGTTGACCGTGGTTTTATACCTAACCACGTAACCAAATGTTAAAGTTTATGTACTCTTTTGACGCAAAATTTAACTTTCTTTAATTTATTAAAGAAGGTTAAAACCATCTTTAATTTATTAAAGAATACATTTTTCGTTTTGATGCATTGTTTAGCAGTTATAGGTAGAAAATCCAAAAAATATCGAAAAAAATCTGACTTTTTTAGCTGTAAAAAGTTTTTCCTTGGTGGCCTGTTTTAGCAATTTTTTTTTTAATGTCTAAAACCATATACAAAAGTTAAAAAAATAAAAACTTTTCTCACATTTTTCGCAATGGATTTCCCGTTCCGATCATCAAATTATTGGCCTAATATTCTTTAAATCACCCGCCATTTTTGAAAGCAGCGGCTCTGGAACGGCAGACAAGGTTTTTTTTTACTCATAATAACATACACTTTTGTAATTTACATTCAAACCTTCGCCTGCGATCAGATCGATTTTTGGACCCTGGTTCCAGGGCTAGAATATATGGCGTACCGACAATAAAACACCTTTGAGAAATAATATGTATGTGTCATAATCTGTAAAAACACTCGAAATTTTGCATTTAGTTTGAAACACTTCCTCAAATAAATCATTCATTTTTCGTTTTACCTCTTTTAGGAATCCTTTACCCATATCGTCAGTAATAATTAAAATTTTTTTTTATATAGCACTTATTCCTTCACCTGCTAAATATTCCAACTACCATATCTATGTAAACAAAATATGTATACTCCCATGTCAATAACAATTACTATTAAAAGATAATTGACAAGTGCGCTTTTGTAAATATTTAGCCAGACAAATGTAAAGTCTGAGCAATGCAATTATTCCTAGATATTTTTGGCCGCATAGTGAGTTTATAAATTTTTATATTTATATCTTTTTAACACAGGGGGCAGAAACTCTGTTTATCGATTTTTAAAATGTGTATTAAGGGACGGAAATAAAATCAAGAAGGCAGGCTATTATTAAAGGAGCATGGAGAAATGATGTAGGGCTTCAAATGAAGAAAATGAACCGCTCGATGAGCGAACGATTCATCTTATGACAGCGAGCTATTTGTTATTTCTGCCTCAACGTCTTCTCCCGATCCTTTGTTATCATTTCTTCAGGCAAATATATCGATCTTTTTCCTTCATGAGCGATTGTTCGTCTACTCGGTGAAAGTTAATGCTAGAAGATTATATCGCCAGTCTGTTGCAAAAAATTCATCAATGTAAAAAGTAAGTGCGTTTTTGGTATAGGTTATCTTGAAAATTTCTGAATTTCGAATTTATTAATTTATAAAAAACAATGAAAGAACGTGGAAATACATACTATGAATAGTAACTCTTTTATATAGAGTAGCTCACAGTGAAATCGATACATTTAGTAGAAAAATAAAAAATAAAATACATAAATGGTTATAGTAAATAACTAAAACCAGAAATTCTTCTATAGATTCATTTATAATCTCATTTTAAATAAGTACCAACTTAATAAAATTAAAATATTCAACTGTGATTATTTAAAAGAATGGATTAAAAAAAAAACCCTGCCAATTATTCCAAAATGGTTTATTATTTCCAAACAACTATACATCAAAAGTAACATTATCTTCCAAGTTACAAAGAAAAATAAATGAAGGTGATTCCAGTTTTTGGACTAAACTTTCTTTTTAATCATTAAGAATATACTAAAAAAAAATAGCATTACTTCATTAACTATTCAAAATTTAAAAATAAAACAAAGAATATAACATTTGGAGTAAAACATACAAAAAAAAAAAAAAAAAAAACGGGAGACCATATCCTCCTGATTGTCCGATTTTAGCGATTTTTTTTTTTTTTTAAGTAATTCCGTGAACTTTTAAAAAATCATATCGATAAAAATGTGTATTCTTTTTTAGTTATTCGGAATCTAATTTTACTATCCCTCGTAACTTTTTTCCAACTTCTTTTCGTTGAAGTATGTTATATAGATAAATTTAAAGGGCGTCAAGGAAATCACTTTAGCGAAGTTCCATTGAAATCGGTAAATTCGTTTAGGAGCTACAGTCTATAGCAACGCAGGTTTTTAGGCCGCCATTTTGAAAGTAAACGGCGGATAGTAATGTCGATGAAGGAGGATCATCCTCGGGTCACCACTGATTTTATATCCAATTTTGAAAAAAATCGGTCCAGTAGTTTCGGAATAAATGCGCTGACGGCGGACGGACAAAAAAAATTTTATTTCTTTTTCGAATTCTACGCATACTGAAACGTGCAACCTCAAATTTTGAGAGGGGGTTATGTTTTTGAATTTTTTGGTCGATCACAATGGTTGATTATTGAAAATTATAAACCAAAAATTGGATAATTTTACCTCAAAGTCAAAATAATACACCTCACTTCTTATTATCTTTTAAATACTATTAACTTAGTTCAACATCTTTTAGTCAAGCAATTATTTTTTACCACTCCTTTCACTTTTGTAACGTCGACTAATTGTTTGATGATTCCCGACTTAACCTGTTCCATTCTTCGAGGAGATATATTTTAAAGTCTTCTTTGATAGAAATTTCTTATTTTCTCTACCGCCTAACTGTTGCAAGACCAAGACCAGGACTTGTAAAAAAAAATCAATTTTTGAGTAAAAATTAAGGCAAAATAGTAACTAATACTTGCCAATCTTAGTTACTATATGTAAATAATTGGTATAACCAATATACTTTTGTATTTAACTCCTCTAATTTTCCATTCGGGCTTAGTTAGGTTTCCCTTATCTAAAAAATTACAGTAATATCTCTATAGTAAAAAGCAACTGCAAGACTGTTGCAAGACTCTTGCGCAATACCAAGACCATGACCAAGACTGAGTTTGCAAGACCAAGAGTCGTCTCGGTCTCGCATTTGGGCAACACAGGTGAGAGTGCCTGAGGTCACTATTCTGATAACGAAATTTGTTTTTTAGCCTAAATTTTCCAAAATTTGTTTGAAGTTTCTTCTCAAAACGTCTATGTAAACATGTTTATTCATTTTGTGTTTATACCATGTCAATATTTCCACTATAAAGTAAAAATTTCATACATCAGAAGACGCTATATATCTCCACACCAAGAAACATAACATTACATTAGAACAAGAAAAAGAACATAAGAAAACAAAATTTTACTAGCATGTTTATCGATTATAATAAATTATTGTTTTTATTGAACATAAATTTTGAACTATTTATTACTTTACTACCTATACTAGGTAAGGATCAAATTTCCGATTTGCGGTTTTCGACAGATCTATACGTTTCAAAGCCCCCTGAGTCCAAAAAACACATTTTTAGACATTGGTCTGTCTGTCTGTCTGTGCCAAGATTTTCTACCGAGAACTACCGAACCGATTTTGTTGCTTCTTTTTTTATTTTGTAGGGTTTTGACTACTGATGCCTGTGACAGAAATTTGGTGCGCCATGCGCAATAACTTGCGCGCAATAAATGAAAAACATGTTTTTCTATGGAATGCAGCGCTAAAGCGGTTTTAACGATTTTGATGAAACTTTCCTATAATGTTCTAATCATTATTCTCTAATTTTCGTATATAGACTAAATTCCCGAAAAAAAATCAGGAAAAAAAGTTATAAAGAAAAGAAAAATGTTATGGGGCCTAACTCCCTAAGTATATATTATACGGTATAATTAATAATAAAACGTTTGAAAGGTAATGAAATTACCAACAAAACATAAAAAAAGTCGTTCATTTTTGACAACAATTAACGAAGTTACAGCTATTTAATTTCCAATGTAAGATTACGGTTTCATATCTTATTGTCAGAAAGGGGTGAATGAGAGAACAAAGATGACTAACCGAAAGTAAGAAAATCTGTTGCCCGCATCACACAATCTTCACTATTTCCTCTACTTTTAACAGAAATCATTGTTTGACAATACTAGAGTATTGAAATTTTTACACTGATATACCTTAAGCCGGTTTACATTGCTTTAGTTTATGAAATGAATCGTACTCAAATCTTTTGTTTGATCAATTTTCAGGAAAGTAAATCTAGTTTCATTTTTGTTTGTTTCTTCATGAACATATGTAAAGATATAAAACAAATTTCTGAAATTTCTGAAGGAAAGTCGCGTGAGTGGACACACCAGATATTTTATTCAATAATCCGCGATATAAGAAAATTTTTTACTCATGAGGGTTAACGAATTGATATTGATATTTCAAAAATCTTTTTAATATAGATGAAAATATGGACTATCGATATATCGATTCCGCTGTTTTGATGTTATCGATAGTTGTAGGCCTATATTAATAACGATGATAATATTGGGCCTTCGATATCCCATCCCTAGGATTAGTCCCCTTCAACGAAATGGTGTACATACCATACCTCTTAAATCAAATTAAAAATACAAGAACTTACTAGACGATACAGCCAACTTTCACATCTTCTGGACTACAGACCTTCAGTTAACTTACCAAACAAGCGACTTATCTACAACACCTTACTGAAACCTATATGAACATATAGAGCAGAACTTTGGGGTTCAGCAAAACAAGCATACATAAACAAAATACAAACAGCACAATCAAAAATTTTATGAAAAATTGTTAACGCACCTTGTTACATTTCAAACACTACTATACATAACGACTTAAACACCCCAACAGTAAAATCCTACATCCATGACAAATACACTACATTTCATTCTTCAGCCCAAAATCACTCCAATCCTCTGGTCTTTCTATCTCCTACTCCCTGTTACCTGAGCAACGAAGATTAAGAAGAAAATGGCCAAGAGACCTACTACATCAATAAAAACATCAACATAAAAAATCAAGCAATTACACCAAGAAAATAAAAACACAACAAATTTGCTAGATGCGCAGGTGCAAATTGCATAAAATAAAATATAAATAAATAAAAATAAAAAATAAATCCACCATACCTCTCGATACAAATCGATTTAATAAGCTCATGTTAATTATAACACCACATACCCTTGACATGAACCGAAATAGCCCGTTTTCGGTTTCAAGTTGCCTGGA
The DNA here is from genome assembly GCA_928085145.1 of Nezara viridula. Lineage (NCBI taxonomy): Eukaryota > Metazoa > Arthropoda > Insecta > Hemiptera > Pentatomidae > Nezara > Nezara viridula. The sequence goes on from OV725081.1 coordinate 2,660,710, forward strand.
AGTGTGCTCGTACCAAAGCGAGACACCTATAGATCTCCGAGGGGGCAACTAGTCCAAGATGTTTTGACTTGGGTACTCCTTCGGGGTATTTATTGCCAGTCAGCTGGATTATTTACCTCTCTCTTCTGCGAGGGATATATCAGGGGGCGATACATCCTCTGGGAGCGATGCGATAAAATCTTTTTGTCATTCCAGAGTGAGTGGAATAACTAGTTCCTAAGAGCTTAACGACTTAAGGCTACATCTTTAGTAACAATCACGTACGCCAGGCTAACTGGTATATATATATATATATATATATATATATATATATATATATATATATATATATATATATATATATATATATAATAAAATAACGGAAGAGAAGTTGGTTAGGGTGTTTATTAAAAAAAAAAATATTTATTTTTGCTGACGTTTTGGACCAAAGTTCAGAGCTGGTATCAGGGAAGGTTCCTGATATTCGTATATATATATATATATATATATATATATATATATGTATATAAATAAACTTAACTATCTAATTGGGAATAAGGTCACTTATTAATAATTTAATAAACTATTGAATGTTCATTTCTTCTGTTTATTGATGTTTCGATCCTGGTATTTTCTTTTTATTAGTCAACCATGGGATCCTCTTCAAAGCTAGAACCACAAATAGCTCAATCGGTACACAATATTACTTTCATATGACTTTAATAACAATTATATCAAATTTTTTAACCTACTTTCAAAAAATAGAGCTTCGATCAGGCCAGGGACACACCGACAGTCTCAGCACCGTCCACGAGCACATATTTTAAGCTACTCTACTACGGCTCTATTTTTTATAATTCTAGCTTTGAAGAGGATCCCATCGTTGACTAATAAAAAGAAAATACAGGGATCGAAACGTCAATAAACAGAAGAAATGAACATTCAGTAGTTTATTAAATAATTAATAAGTGACCTTATTCCCAATTAAATTAGTTAAGTTTAAATTTATTACTCAAAGGTCGATTAAGGAAAACTTTTGTTTCTTTCAAGATTTTTTTTTCCTATGCCATAGTCATTGGTCATTCGACCATCCGACATCTTGCTGCTCGATATAAGTTTGATTTTTTTATATAATCATTTACCGTCATATGATCAAATATATTAAAATCATATGTCCGATTTTAACGATATTTTTTTTTTTTTTTTTTTTTAGGAAATTTCGTAAACTTTTTAAAAAACTATATACAATATCAACAAAAAAGTGTATACTTTTTGAGTTATTTGGAATTTAATTTTAACATCCCTCGTAACTTTTTTTCCAGCTTCTTTTCGTTGAAGTATGTTATATAGATAAACTTAAAGGGTGGCGAGAAAATGACTTTAGCGAAGTTTCATTGAAATCGGTACATTCGTTTAGGTGCTACAGTCTGTAGGAACACAGGTTTTTCTGCATTTTTATTTTTTTCTCCTTTATTAATTTATCAAATTCTTTCAAAAGTTATATTTAGCATTTTTTCTTAACTCTGAATAATGCGAAATGGTTAGCTTTTTAAAATAAACCATATTAAAGGTACTTTAGAGGAAGACATATATGAACATTGGGCATTTAAGCCCTGTAAAGTGTAGCCCTGTAAGCTCAACGGGGATAAGACCTAAATGATATTAAAGACCACTTAATTATACAATGATGCACCGAGTTTGATCAAAATCGTTAGAATTGTTTTTTGAGAAAATTATAAAAATGTGTTTCTGCGTTCCGGTTAGCGGCATAAAGTGGCACTTCCGGTTAGCCGATTTTAACGAAAAAGTTGCTGTCACATCCGGCCCATATACAAACTTTAAATACTTAATATCAGTTTCTTAATACTTTTTGTTTATGATCTAGACTGTTAAAACACACACACAGACCATTTTGCGACACTTGGTTATTTGGACTCAGGGGACCTCAAAACATGTATTTCCGTTGAAAACTGAGATTCGAATATTTTCACGATCGCAATACTTACCCTTACTATATATTACATATATACGTAAGTGAAAGTAAAAATTCATTACGTCATGTAGCGAGTCCTGCAAGAACTATACTTCAATATGACAAGATAAGAACCAATTATTGTTGAGAAAGAAAACCCCCGATATTATAAGGTCATCTAATACGTAATGTCGGATTGCGTGATATAAGGAATAGGACAAAATCAATGAAACTCGCTCAATCTATAATGCATTTACCGTCTTGTTCATTCTGAGAATATATTTTAATTCTGAATTAAAGAAAGCCAACAACTCGTTTTTCAACTCATCTACTAAATTCATGTTCTGTCGCTTAATGAGTTTTGGAAACTGTGGAAAAAATGATTATCCGAAGGCGCCAAGTCGGGAGGATATGGTGGTTGATGTTTATTTTGCGATATGGGACCTCTCGTTGTCGTTGAGTTAACGAATCGAAGTTAATGAAGACTTTATGAGTAAAATTTTTATTCATAATGTCTGTTACAAATGGCATCTTAAAATGCAGAGTGATACCATGAATGTATGGGTTGACTACAAGAGTTCACTTCAAGTCTCCTACAAGAGTTTGACTTCAAGAATGATTAGTCCAGAGGATCATGGGATTTATATACCCAACAATAGCAAAGGGGTGAAGGGAAGTCGAAAGAGGAGGGCGAAGGAAGCGTGAGAGAGAAGTTATTAACTATAAAGAATTGGTATCCTTATCTTTTAGAATTGATATGCAGTCTGTGAGACATAGTACCTTTCCTAAAATCTGTTGTTGTTCCCTAAGTCTTGATAATGGGTCTTCTGTCCAGTCGGTACATTCTAGATAACTATTTCTAAGCTATCAGAGATAGCTTGACCTGGCTATCTAGGGATAGCTTTGTGCTTTTATCCTTTGAATTATGAGAATTGTCAATACAATTCATGATTCACCAATTGGGTACTAGTTCACAAGAGTTCCGTACAGATTAAGCAGGGTTCACAATCACTCGGTCACACTTGTTCCTGGAATCCCGAATGCGTTCGGGTTTATCCGAAAGAGAACGAAGGCGACCGATCTCTTGGGCCAGTTACTATTAACTTCCTCGCCATTTAAGTACTTCTATAACCTTAAACATGTTCAGTTATATAGCAGGAGTCGACTTACATTCGAAATTTAGGCTACACATCACGAAACCTAAATTGAACTTGTACATATATTATAGATCTGTAAAAAAGAAATAGTACTAGATAAAAATCTATAATTATTACATCTCTGAATGCTATTTCACAATATTATTTTTTTTATTGATGATTTTCATTATTCATTTCAATTTTTATCAATTTCATTATTTCTTGGAATTATCAGTATATTCATAAATCTTAAATCAGACATTGTTTTCAGAAAAAGCGTCCTTGACAACTTAATAGTGGACTCTTATATCTTAGAAATCCATAAATCTACAAAAAATCAAAGAGCAATTTTAAATCCGACAGTATATACATAAAAACCTCCGACGACTAGAAAATAGCGGATCCGTATATCTAAGAATTCAAAAAAGTTACATAAACTTAATGCTTAATCTCAAATCAGATAGTAAATGCATATAAACCCTCCCCCCCCCTTCCCACTGGAAAATAGTGGACGCTCGTATTATTAGAAATCCAAAAAAATACATAAACTAGATAGATGACAAACTAAAAAAGGCTTGCTAAAATAAATTGTAAATGCAATTATTCCAACTTCTATTGAAAAACTCGAATAAAAAATAAAAAGATAACTTAAAATTATTTATTATCCAAATGATAAAAAAATCTTTTATACACAGTTATAAAAGATAATATACAGTATATGCGTATTTACAGCCACTACATGTAAGCACTTGTCAATAAAAATGTTATTTCTAAAAGCACTTTTTTTTAACAGGCTTTAAAGAAACGACTCAAACATTATTTTATGTATTATTTCTTTTTCTTTCACAGTGATAACCGTTATAATAAAAATTAATAATTAACTAATTAGTAAATACACAATTCGTTAATAAATTGTTAATAAGAAAGTTTCATGAAGAGAATACTTTTTTTTTCTTCAAAAATGCGTGAAAAGGAGCAATAGCTGACGTCATAAAAGACGACGACATTCGGCTGTTTTCGGCAATCCACGAACAAGTGTGATCGAAGTGATTGTGAACCACGCGTAATCCGTGCGGAACTGTTTTGAACTAGTACCACCAATTGACATATTTAACAAACTAAATTATTAAAATAAAATAAAATTAATATTATTATTATTATTACTTCTTACGGATTAACTCCATTCCGTAACTGTTGTTTATCATTTCAGTGTTCGCTCTTAAGACGTTTTCTCCATATATTGCTGCAGGCTTAATTTTAATGATAAAACTAATATATCCATTTTAATTGATATTTCAGCATAGAATAACTAACAAAAACATGATAAATAGTTGAGTATATTAACTGACAATTCATTTGTAAAGTAGGGATTAAACCGGCATTACTACTAGGATGACTTGATATATTGATATATGTCACTAAGGCAAATCATATAACTATTAGGATAATTGTTTATTATTATACAATAGTATTATTTTTTTCATATAACAATAAACATTTTTTTTATTTTATTTTTTTATTATTTTAATGGAATTTACAACTGTATTACATAGTGAATACAACAAGTAAATGAGAAGTTGGTAACATGGCATGTATAACATGAAGAGAAACCCATTGGTAGAACTCAAATTAAAGTTCTATGTTAGGAGGTCCCGAGGCCATCTTCTTTTCAGACGCCTCGGAGGGTTATCAGGGATCGAGGAGGAAGCAAGATTTGAAACGAGAGGATTCGGATGGTTCTGCAGTTTATTATGGAAGGACAGGTATCTGCATTGGGCCAAATCGGAAACATATGAAACATTAAGGTCTTTATGGATGATTTTATTTGTGACAAAGTAAGGAGCGTTGAGGATTTTACGAAGGATTTTGGATTGTAAGGATTGGATACGAGAGGAATTCGATGGTTTAGTGGAGCCCCAAAGCTCCATTCCGTAAGTCCAAATAGGTCTTATTATTGTCATATATACGAGTCGTTTATAATTGATTGAAAGCTTAGATTGTTTGTCTAGTAAGTGCTGCAGTAGTCAAAAACGTCGGGCGGTTTCTTGTCGTTTCAGTCTGGTATGGGGGTTCGAAGTGAGTCGTTTGTCAAGGTGGAGTCCTAAGTAGCGGATTTGCTCAACAGGGATAAGTGGAGTATTATTGAAGGATACTGTAGGACAAGAGGTCATAGGTTTACAACAATAAAATAAAATGTAAATTCGAAAAAAATAAAATATAAGTGAGGTTATAAAATATAAGTATAAAATGTCGAGTTGAACGTTATAATTTATTATTATGTCATACAGTGCAAAAATGTTCTATATATCAATAAACTGTTAAACTTTTCCAATTTAATTCAAAAACTGGTACATCACAGTGAAGAAGGAGAAAGCCTGTCTGATAAACTGCAACAAAAATAATTTATTATTTATGTATGTTTTACTACATAATATATGCCATTTTAGAAGAAAGGAGGAATTGGTGTTAGTAAAATATCAGTAAAAAGCATAATGATTCATTAATATAATAAAAGAATTAATTATTACTAATATGGCTTTAGTTTGCAACAATGCCCAGGGGTGCCTATCCTCTGTCCCCCCATGGTCGATGGCACAAATACTTCCTACCTCCCAAGATGTTTTATTACTCTCTCTTCTTAAAAACAGTGCAAGCTAAAATAGAATTTAAAAAATCATAACCCATATACTATTGCATTTTTAGTGTTCTGCTCTCCGCTTTTCTCTTATCCCCTTTTCTTCCGAACATTCCATAGTCCTATCTAAATGTGCCCCCTCAAAAATTTTGATGGCGCACTAAATCGTCATTCGATATTTGGGAATTTAATAAGGTTTTTTTTTTTTTTTATTTGCTGTTATTTAACGTCGCATCGACTGCCAAGGTCATTAGCGACGATCGTTCTTCTTAAATATAACTTATCAATTTTATTTTTCGGATGTACTTCAGCGTTTTTTCAATACCAGTGTTTTCCTTGTACGGTGCCTTGTCTTCAATTTGGAGTTCGATTTGCTGTTTCCGGAACTTTTTGCACTGGAATATGTGTTCAACTGTCAGATTAGCATTTTCACATACCTCACATGTTGGTCGATGTAAGCCAAGAAGTAGGTGGAGATGGGTCAGTTTGGTATGTCCAATCCTGAGCCTGCTTATTATAGAGCATTCTTTTGATGTCAGGTGTTTTGGAGGATACCAAGCTCGATTTTCGTCTTTGGTCAGATGAAGGTGATTGCGCGGCAGTAATCTCCACTGTGCATTCCAATTGTTCACTTTCTTTGAAATTTCTTTTCTCCATTCGTTGAGAAACATCGATCCTAAAACAGGTGAATCTGTGCTTCTGGCGGCTTCCTTTGCTCCTTCATCGGCTCGTTCATTGCCGATTATGCCAATGTGTGAGGGTACCCAAAACAATATTATTTTTTGACTATTTTTATTTAGTTTCAAGTTCATTAGCTGAATTTATTTGTGCAATGTGTTACATATCCATGCATTTTGCAGTCAATTGATTACAGATAAGGAAGGTTTATATATACATATATCAAAATAACTTACGGTCTCATAAGTCTGGAGTGATAGCTCGAACACATAAGCCCCCCGTAGAGTAATAGGTTTCGCCGTGTAAGTGGCCATTATTAATAACGAACTCCTTAGCTTAGGGTCGGCATTGTACCACTGGTTATTGTAGAGTGAGAAGTGGATCTGTTCGCACTGCAGAAAAAAACAACAAATTTGTTTAACAAATAAGTTACTAGTATATTATTGTTATTAGTATAAATAAATCTTAAGAATATTACTATAAATATAAATCAACGATAATTAATATAAAATTATAAACTGTTATTTTGCCTGCATTTTATTTTGTGTGCTAAACTCAAAATAAATGTTAATAAAACATTATTGTTGAATAATATTCAAGTTTTAATTTTAAAAAACCAATCTGGTGCGCGCAACACACAACTTTCACTTACCGATCTACTATGAATAGAAATTACTTTCTGGTAATGCTGGGCTGTTTTAAATTTTTTTGAAGTGCATTTTAAACGGAGCTAAAGCTTAAAGCTTACAGATAACAAGTCATTAAGACCATTATAATTACAAAATGTCTATTTAATGTATCGACGACAGGCAATAAAAATCAAGTCACTCCATCTGTTTTTATAAACCACAGAATGACTAACTCCAATTTCAACATTTTTGAGTGATGTCATTTTAGTGATAATTTTAGTTGAAAAAGTTATCTATGTAGACAATGAGTAAGTTGATTCCAGAGGTGGTGATTGCAACTTGTACACAACTTTCTTTGCTTTTATGAACCTCAGAATGACTAACTCTGAAATTTCAACATTTTTGAGTGATGTCATTTTAGTGATATTTTTAGTTGAAAAACTTATGAAGAATATGGGCAAGTTGATTCCGGAGGTGGTGATTGCAGTGTTGAAATATAAAACTGAGTATAAAGGTATAAATTTAGGTACTTATTTCTTATGAAAAATGTTCTTAGGAAAGATACTTCATTAAATATCTATAGAAAAAAGGTTTTTATAGTCTCAACAATTAAAAAAATATATTTTAAATTTATCCAAATTTTCGCCTCTTCAGGGAAAAAAACTATAGACCATATCTTTCATCCTAGTTGTCCGATCTTAACGATTTTTTTTTTTTTTTTTTTAGGAAATTCCATAAACTTTTAAAAAACCAATTTAAATACCTTTGAAACATCTTATCACAATATCCGCAAAAAAGCTTATACTTTTTGAGTTATTCGGAATTTAATTTTACCATCCCTCGTAACTTTTTTTCCAGCTTCTTTTCATTGAAGTATATTATATAGATAAATTTAAAGGGTATCCAGAAAAGAACTTTAGTGAAGTTTCATTGAAATCGGTACATTCGTTTAGGCACTACAGTCTATAGCAACGCAGGTTTTTCTGCATTTTTTTTTCTCCTTTATTAACTTATCAAATTCTTTCAAAAGTTATATGTAGCATTTTTTCGTATCTTTGAATAATGTGAAATGATTAACTTTTTAAAATAAACAATATTGAAGGTACTTTAGAGGAAGATATATAGCTAGTTTTTATATATAGCTCACAACTTAAATACTTATTATCACATTAGACTTTCTTTTTTTCAACATAAACACAGAGTCTACTGGTAAGAAGAATGTAATGTATTTTTTATTTTTTCTAAAAGTGTACATTTATATTTTACCATTGTACAAAGCTTTCTAAGTGTCTTGGCAAGGTTTCAAGAGTATTGTATATAGAGTTTTTTATTTTATTTTGTATAAAATAAAGTTATTTGTCCCAGAATAAAGTTATTTTTCTATTTCTATAACTAATAGCATGTATAACTAATATTTTCTTTACTGATTTATCTTTATCTTTACTTTTTATGTTTGTTTTTATTTGGCCAGATATAACATTTTAATTTTTTACTTTTTTGTTATTCTGAAGGGACTTCGTCCCAGAATAAAATTATTTTCTATTCTATATAAAGTGCCACTTCTGTTTAGCCGATTTTGACGAACAAGTTGCTGTAACGTCCCTGGCATATAAAAACTTTAAATATACAATTTCACTTTCGTAACGAATTTTCGTTTTTGAGCTGGACTTTGAATACACACACAGACCTCACAACGTTTGCAAACTGAGATTCGAAAATTTTCACGATCGCTATACTTTCCTTTACAATATATTTCATATATAGGTAAGTAAAAGTAATGAATTAATGGATGATTAAACTAACCCTGATTTTGATGAGCTCACCAGACCAGCAGGAAGTGAGCACTTGAAGGAACACCACCACCAGTGCCCCAGAGAACGCCACTGTGTCGTTGATCAAGTCGTTGCTCTGCAATGTTATTAAGTTATTATATAATTAATAATATTATATATATATATATATATATATATATTATATGATATAATCAACTTCTTACATTGGAGAAGATGTAGAGGCAGACCAACAGCACCGCCATGGAATTCACTCCTTGGTAGATGAAGACCTCATTCAGGAACTGCGACAAGGATTTCGTCAATCTGGATGGAAAGAAGTATAAATGTCTTTTCCGTATCCCTGTAATTTTCGGGATTTCCAAAACCGTTATGTTGCGAGAACTGTACAAGGTTCTTGTGTACAAAACTTTAATAATTAACGCTGCAGATTATTACAATGGTGTATTATTCCCAAATACTTTTAATCAAATATGTGTACCACGTCACTCTATGCACTTTCGTTACTACTTCTTAATTTTTTTTTTTTATTTCTTAATGACACTTACAACTGTATTATATAAATACATCAAGTAAATTTGGACATAATAGATATAATGACATGAATACACTTGCTGAGTAACTACCCAATGGTAGCACTCTAATGATATGACTACATTAGGAGGCCATCTTCTTTTCAGACGCCTCGGAGGGTTATCAGGAATTGAAGGGGAAGCAAGGTTAGAAACTAGAGAGTTGGGATGATTCTGAAGTTTATTATGGAAGAATAGGTATCTGGATTGGGTTTGGGCATTGTTTACTGACAGGATACATGTGTCATCGGCATATGTGGTGGTGGTGATGGGTGAAGATAATTTGATGGGATTTATTTTTATTCTCCAGTTATGGCACCATTCTTCAAGGTTTGTGATGTGTTATTGAAGGGTTTGGGATGCAATTGCTGGGTCGTTATTAACTGATACGATACATGTGTCATCAGCATAGGTGGTGATGACAGTGTTGGGACAGGTAGGGATGTCGGCTGTATAAGCTGTATAGAGGATAGGACCTAGGATACTACCTTGAGGAACACCAGCGGACTGGGAAAAAAAAGGATGAATAGGCGTTATTGTGATTTACTTTAAAGTATCTATCAGTAAGGTAGGAACGGATAATGAGGAAGTATGTAGGTGATAGGAATTTTCAGAGTTTGTACAGCAGTCCCGGGTGCCAAACCCTATCAAACGCCTGTTCAACGTCGAGAAAGACTCCCGTACAGTACATTCCGCGCTCCAATGCAGAGGATACTACGTCTACCACACGATGACATTGCTGTATAGTGGAATGGGAAGTTCGGAAACCAAATTGGTGATCTGGGATTATGTGTTTAGAATTTAGGATAGGGTACAGGCGTTTTAAGATGATTTTTTCTAGGATTTTGATGGGTAAAAGAGAGATAGGACGGTAAGAGGATGGGTATTCTGGTGTTTTTTTGGGTTTGTGGATCATTTTAACAATAGATCGTTTCCAAGGATCAGGAAAATATGTGGAACGGAGTACAGCTTTATATATGTAAGTAAGGAATAGGATGGCTTTTCGAGGAAGAAGTTTTAGGATCTGGGATGTAATTAGGTCATGTCCAGGAGCTTTACGAGAGGGTAATTTTTGAATGATGTTGGATATTTCTATGGGATGAAATGCTTTGGGTGGCAGAGACATTTGGAGAGGAATATCCAGTTCTGCTTCAATACAATTGATGTGAGTTGAATTAAGGATATCGGGATGTGGGTTAAAAGTTTGTTAGAGATATTGACCAAATAGTTGGGCTTTTTCTTCGTCGGATTTGGACCAGGTTTGGGAATAAGTAAGTAGTGGGTGATTAAAGTCTTGAAACTTAAAAAAATTTTTAGTGGTCATCCATAATGATTTTCAGTGGTTGTAAGTTTTTCAGTAAAATTTAGTAAATTTTGAATTTTTTTTTTCTAATTTCTGATTTCAGTTTGTTAGTCAGTTGGGTGTAATGCGATTTATCTGTTGGGTATCTAGTCCTATGCCACTTCGATCTTGCTCTGCGTTTTTCCTTTAATAAGATACGAATATGCTGTGGCAAGTTAGTATTTTGTGGGAAGTTAATCTTATTGATAAAGGAAATCTTAAAATTAAGTATACAAAGTGTTTGCTAATATTGGCCTGATAAAAGAAATTATTTTTCTTGTTGAAAAGATGGTTGGGAATTACAGTCGAAGTAAAAATAAATTATATTTATTAATTTTTGCTGACGTTTAGGTCTAAGTTTCATTCCTTCATCAGGCCAAGCAAAGACAATATAGCCAATAAATATTGAGAAAATTGTGGATAGTAATAATATATAGTTAAAAGTGTATAGTACATTAATATGTAGGTAATTAAAGTTAACATCAATAAATCTGTATAAGGGAAAATATATGATGTATAAAATAATTTGGAAATTATAAAGTAACTGTAACAAAGCTGAGATGTCTCAATTAAAAAAAAAAATATTACTTTAGTATTAGATGTTGTTCAATTTAGTCCTAGAGAAGCTGACAAGAACATGTTATGTAAAGTACAGGCAGATCTACGGGGAGGGGGACTTTCGGGCTGAAGGCCCCCCCAAAATGGTAAAATATAACCATGTTTTACAGAAAAAAAGGTTAAAAATTATCTCTTAAAGTATTCTTGTTCCTGTAATTACATTTAATAGAACTTCATGAACCACTTAAACACCATTTCATATAGGTGGTTAATTTCTTTTTTTTTTTTTCAAATTAATTATCGTTATATATATATATATATATATATATATATATATATATATATGAAAAAAAAATCTTTCGGGCTGCAGCCCTCCCCACAAATTAAATCCTGGATCCGCTAGTAATGTAGAGGAACATGTACGCGAAAATGGAGAGATCCACGTCGGAATCCTTGGATACGCAGATGATATAGCTGTCTTTGGAAGTAATCAAGAGGCCATAGAGAAATTCGTTTAGACTCTGATAAGAGAAGCAGAGCAAAACGCCAACAAATAATTGAAGATATAACAAAATATATGGTGTATAGATAGAATCAACAAAGATGCAATAGAGCTGCGTGCAGATAAATGGAAAGAAATAGTCCAAGACAGGCAGAGATAGAGCAGGCTTGTTAAGGTAGCAAAAGATTTAGAAGGTCAGTAATACCAACAGAAAAAAAAAAGTATCTTACATTTAAATCAACCAATTTAGGCGGTTACACGGCGCTGAATTGCGTGAACTGCACCCGGTTAATATAATTGAAGTAATTACATTGCCGGGAATAAAATGGGCCTGTATGATTGTTGAGCTTAGTGACGAAAGGGGGTTTGCGATAAGGCTGATCTGGTGAAACTGGGTTCCGACGGCGAACGGTGGAGGGAGGTGTGTATAAACCGATTGGTGGTTTGGGCATCGAACCTAAGCCTTTTATTATTATTATTTTCTTGCAATTAAAAGCTAGAGCAATTATAGCTTTATGCTTAAATTCTGAAATTATGCACATTTTAGATATTACACAGTTCTTAATATTGGTTTATTATTTTCAATGGTGAACCATTGTTTACGAACAAACAGTTCAAAAACTTAACCCCCTCTCAAAACTTGAGGTTTTACGTTTCAGAATCCGTAGCATTCGAAAAAGAAATAAATTTTTTTTTTATCCGCCGTAGGCCGTATGCCGACCCCCCAATTTCTCCGATACTACGGACCGATTTTTTCAAATTTGGATTTACAATTAGAGGTCACTCAATGATGATCCACCTTCATCGACATTTCTATCCGCCTTTTCCTTTCAAAATGGCGACCGAAAAACCTGCGTTCCTGTAGACTGTAGCGCCTAAACGAATGGACCGATTTCAATGAAACTTCGCTTAAGTCTTCTACTCGATGCCCTTTAAATGTATCTATATAACATACTTCAACGAAAAGAAGCTGGAAAAAAAGTTACAAGGGATGGTAAAATTAGATTCCGAAAAACTAAAAAATTATACACATTTATGTCGATATGGTTATTTAAAAGTTTACGGAATTTCATAAAAAACAAAAACAAAAAAAATCTTAAAATCCGACAATTAGGAGCAAAGATATGGTCTCTAGATGGTTTTTATATGTTCTACAGCAAAGTTTTGTTTTGGTTTTTGATTTTTGAATGTGTTACTGAAGTAATGCTAATTTTTTTTAGCAAATTACTAATGATTAAAAAAAATGTTTAGTCCAATAAATGGAATCACCTTTTATTATTTTTTCTTTTTCACTAGGAAGATAATTTTACTTTAGATGTATAATTGTTTGAAAATAATATACTATTGTGAAATAATTTGGAGCGCTTTTATATATTAAATCCATATTATATATGGCAATGTATACATGTATATGTCAGTTTATATATATATATTCATTTATAAACATATGTATGTCAATACGTATTACCTATGAATATGGTATTCCGTCTGAATAAAATAACCTAAAAATAAATAAATAAAAGAAAACATACATACTTATATATATAGTATTTAAAATCTGACGAGAGAACTGCGAGCCAGACTTGTCCCTCCAACTGTGGAGGGAAAAGCATGACGCCAGGAGATCCCTGCACTTATCTCCCAACCGCGTCACTGGGGCTAAACCTAGTGGAGGTTAAGCAAAAATGTTTTAGCCACATACACTCATGTCGTGAGTGGAAAATACTTGTTCTTTTGGAAAATACTTGTTAAAAACTGATCGTGTGCCTGCATCTCCTGATTACTGATTACAATTGAAACGTTTTGGACAAGGAATAAGTGCGTAACGTGCGAAAATAACACCACGCGGTGCCCCACGTGGTTGGAATCGCCGCTTTTATCGAAATATTAGTATTGATAAACTTGATAGAGGTGTTTCGGGATTGTAGTGGTGTGTTGAACAATAACGAACGCCTCCTCTATTAATTTGGACAAATTTAGACTATCAGTTTAAAGGTAAAACTAATAGTTTATGCTGCCACGTGGCCTGTTAGGTTATCCCTTAGTAACTGTAAATATAACTAGCCTAGGTAAAATTGTTAATACTGTAAATATTGTTTTGTACGTCCCTTATATGGATTTTATATTGATATAGATTTTATAGTTATACGTCTTTTATATTGATTTTATATAAGATTTTATTTAATATAGATTTTATAGTTATACGTCCTTTATATTTTTATTTTTATTAGATTTTTTATATAAGATTTTATATACATTCTTTATATTGATATTTTTATTTATGTACTTTATATTGATGTTTTATCCTTCATACTGATTTTTATCTTTTATATTGTTTCATATCTATGGTTTGTTCTGACTGAATTTAATTATACCTTTGTATTTACCATTCATCTTTCATTTACAAGTATATTTTGTATATACATATAATGTGTTAGTAGTTTATTCTATATGTTATTAGTTTATTATATCCTATTAAATTCGATTTAAGATAATGCAATTGTTAGTTTTAATTTAAACATCAACACATCTAATTATTATGGAACATATGGTGTAAGTGAGAGCGATAGGTCGCATATTATTTACTGATTGTGTTTTTGATTAATATTCTTGTTTTTTACTTAGTTATGTCGTTTATTTCTTGTTCACCGTTCTTCAGTTCATTTTCTAGTCAATAAGTGTTTGTTTAGTGTTTTGTGTTTTTGTTTATTTTTATTAACATTGACTTGTAAATTGTGAGGTTAGGAGTGGAAGGTAAGTTTTTACTACCTTGAGAGGTGTTTCTTGGTGAACTATTTTAACTGGGAACGGCAAAGACAATTAGGAAGAAAGGCCAAGTAAAATTGGCGGGACAATACTTTTAAAGTGAACTTGGTAAGTATAAACACCTTATCATTGTTTACTCATTTATTGTTTTCTTCTTCCTCCCATACCTCAAACTAGCTTAAGCCAATCTCTTGCTTAAAGTACTTGAGAAGTAAAGTGTAAAGTGAACAATATTGTGGGAACAGTTATTTTTCAATTTTTATTGATAATGTGAAAGGTTATAGGTTAGTTATAAAGTATCATATAAACTCTCCATCTGATAACAATATAGTAACTATTGCTGTGCTAACAAACATGGACCTTTCCACGGAAAGTTTTGTGATGAAAGATCGGCAAGAAGATGGTAAGCCTTCCAGGCCTTTAGTTAAAAGAGCTCGAAAGGTTTCTTCAGATAATTTAGATACAGTGGATGCGGCTATTAATAACAGCAACTTTAACAGTGCCAAACAAATTCAGGAAAGTATTAAAGTATCCTTAGATAAAATTGCGAAAAAAAATAGTGCCAGTGTTCGAGATCATATCAACAATGAGATTCAATCTCTTGTTGATATGATTGAAACACTAGAAAGGGATAAAGACCAAGGCGGTGTATCAGCCATTGTTCAGAGAGCAGTTACTGAAGCACTTTCATCTCAGAAGGTCCACGAAGTACTAACTCGAATAATAGCTGATAGCTCCGTGCCCAAAGTTACTGAGCAGCTTGGTATGATATCATGTCGTCCCCAGATTGGTACTTCTATAAATCAGCCACACTCTGGTACGAATAGTCTTCACCCACAGGCTGGGACTTCTGAGGCCCTAGAACAGGTTGGTCTAGATATGAATCCGGCTGAACCTTCAGCTACCATCGAACCCTTTCGGTTGGTCTTAAATAAAAGGAAACGGAGGAAGACTAAGAATGCCAAGGGAAAAATGATACGAGAGAGTCAAATCAACTGTTTTGATTCAAATGAAAAACCGCAAAGAGAGAAGGAAGAAGTAAAGGCAAAATCTATTGCTTCCATAGTTAAATCCTTGCCATCAAAGCCTACACAAACGCCCCGGTCAACATATGTCACTATCAGGGGCCCTGGTAAAACCACGGCAGATATCATTAATGGGCTACCATCACCAGAAGAAATTGGAGTGAAGGCCACAATTGTGCGTAAAACTAAGGGAGGCTCCATCTTGGTGCGTATGGATGATGGTAAAGATGCTACCAAAGTTATAGGATGCCAGGGGCTACGTGATAGAGGTCTACAAGCCAGGCTTGCTCTGAAGAAGAAGCCTAAACTAGAGATCCGGGGCGTGCCTCATGCCTGGACTTCAATACAACTCGTGGAATTTTTATGGGGAAAAATTCCCGAGACGTCGGGGCCTACACCACTAGTTCTTGAAGATCTTCGGCCATTGTTCTCTACAGTCGCTAGGAACGGCTTCTCCAAGAATTGGGTCCTGGAAGTCCACCCAATGGTCAGGTTTGCGCTACTAGAAGTAGGAAACTTGGATGGAGGATGGTGGTCGATGACCTTCAGGGATTACATTGACGCCCCGCGTTGCTCTAAATGTCAGGGATATGGCCACACAAAGGCCACTTGCCAAGCTGACAATGTCATCTGCATCTGGTGTGCAGCAAGCGGACATATACTAAAGGACTGTCCAAAAAAAAAACAACAGGTTGGGCCAACGTGTATTAACTGCGTGCGAGCGAATGCATCTCCCAACCAAAGGAATCACAAGGCGGGCAGTCGGGACTGCCAAGTACACTTACAGTGGGCCGATGAAGTAGTGAAAAAGACCTATTATGAGTAAAATAAACATTCTGCAGTTAAACATGGGCCGCCGGCGTATCGTGGCAGACGAACTCCGAGCCCATTCTGACCGATACGATATCATGGCGGTTCAGGAACCGACATGCCGTGGGAACATGGTCACAGGATTTGGCCTCACGTCGAGGGTTATAGCCCTGAGCAGTGGAGAGAGGAGGCCCAGGGCTGCTATCGTGGTTAATAACCCAAACCTCGATGTGATGGATCTGAGGCAGCATACTACGGCGGATTGCGTTGCATGTTACATCAGGTGGGGAAGTGTAGCTTTTACGCTGGTCTCCTCGTACCTACCTGATGGAAGCGATATTGAAGAAGGTATATCCGCCATGGAGACGATCTCAGCTTGCACAAGAAACGTCATTATATGCTCAGATACAAATTCTTGGAACACGGTCTGGGGATCCAATCGAACGAATAGAAGAGGCGCTAAACTGGATGATTTTATCGCGAGATGCCAGCTTGTAGTACTAAACGATCCTTCTGCCACACCTACCTTCTCAGGAGGAAGAGGGCAGAGTTGGATAGATGTCACGATGGCTTCGCCTGCGCTGTCAAATCGCCTTATCGATTGGACCCTCAGATCTGAGACGAGTTCCGACCACCATGCTATAGTATTTTCAATGGTACAAAACATGGTAAGTTCCCACGGTATAAATAAGGGTTACAGAACTCGGAAAGGAGATTGGAATGCCTTCCGGTCAACGCTGGAAGAAAAACTAGTCGACGATGACTGGGATGTGGCGGAAACGGATTACACTGATGACCTGGATTACAGGGTTTCGAGAATCACTGACATCATCCGTGATGCCGCTGAGGACTCTCTCCAGCACCGGAAGGCGAGAGCTAAACCTGTCCCATGGTGGACGCCGGCTTTAACCACCATGAAGAGAGAGCTCTACAAGGCCCGGCGTTCGTACCAGCGGTGTAGTTGCGATGAGAGGCGCACTACTCTTCGTGACGAGTACAGGTCTAAAGCCAGGGTATACCGAAACGAGGTGCGTCTACATAAACGTAGGTCTTGGGATGAATTCATCGTTGAGGAATCATCTAAAAACCCCTGGGGTATCCCGTACAAAGTAGCCTTGGGTAAATTGACTCCAATGCAAGTAATCGCAGCGATAAAGTATGACGGTACTCAGGCAAAAACTCCAGAAGAATCGGCGAAGATGTTTATTACAGAGACTTACCCCAGGGATGATCCATCTCAAGATAATGAAGAGGAGGAGTTCGTAAGACGCACTACGGTATACCCTCCCGGCACGGACCTGTGCCCACCATGGGACATATGGGATCTTCGCACTGCCGTGGACAAGCAAAAGATTGGTCGTGCCCCCGGTTTAGACACCATTGACGCGTCAATTTTCAAGAACAGTATTCCCTATATAGAGGAAAGATTGCTGGCTATTTATAATGATTGCCTAGACAGGGAATACTTCCCAAGAATCTGGAAAATCGCTAACGTCAAGCTCATTTACAAAGGAGGAGACAAAGATAAGCAATTAGCCAAATCTTATAGACCTATATGTCTCCTCCCAGTCATGAGCAAGGTGTTAGAAAACCTGATACTCACCAGCCTACGGCCAGTCTTCTCGAGAGCGAGCCATCCACGGCAGTACGGATCCTCTAAAGGCAGGGGAACCGCAGATGCCCTGCTGAGAGTGCGCTGTGATGTTGAAGAGAAGGCGGAGAAGTATGTTATGCTCCTCCTGTTTGACATATCATCCGCCTTCGATAGCGTCTGGTGGCCGAGCGTACTCCAGCAGTTGCAAAGGCATGAAGCCCCCAGCAACTTGTATGGCTTGATCAGAAGCTATCTCCACGATAGGACATTGAAGATTAAAGGTAGCTTCTATGAAGTAGAAGATACAGTGGAAAGGGGCTGTCCACAGGGCTCTGTCCTTGGCCCTGCCCTATGGAAACTGGTCTTTGACGAGTTGCTGGGAGTGCTAGAACAGGAGCGGTTCCCCGCCACTGCATATGTAGATGACCTGGCTGTTGTAGTGGCCTCGAATAGCAGGGCCAGATTAAAATATGAAGCTGAACGTTGTGCCAACCTTGTAGAAGAATGGTGCGAGAAAAAGAAGTTAAGGATGGCGGGTTCCAAGACTCAGGCCATCCTCTTGAGAGGTTCGACCGATAGGGCACACCCCATAACCTTGGTGATACAAGGTTCCAGAATATGTCCAAGTGAGGTAGTCACCTATCTTGGAATTAGGATTGGGAAAAAATTCAACGTGACGCCTCACTTGGATTACTTAAGGAATAGGATAACCTTAGCCCTTAATGGTCTCAGTCGCATAGGGGGGGCCTTTTGGGGCCTTAGATATCCAGCAACTATGTCCATTTATAAAGGAGTAGTTATTGGTATCCTGAGATACGCGTCCCCCGCATGGAACCGGAATCTCTCGTACCGTCAGAAGCGCAAGTTGGCAACAATCCAGCGGATGGCCCTGCTTAGAGTAACCAGGTCATACAGAACTGTGTCCCATGAGGCGGTGCAGGTCTTAGGAGGAGGTATTCCTCTCGACCTCCTTCTGCGGGAAGACCTTTATCGGTACAACATTAAGAGGGATGACTTGGCGGATTTACCAGCAAACATTCGGGAGAGGATTTGTGATGACCCCAGAAGATGGAAGATGATCCTCCGGGAGGATACATTGGAACAATGGAATCGGCGATGGGTGACAACCCCAAACGGGTCCACACTAAGAAAATTCTTTCCCACCATTAAATCGCGCTTAGAAAAGAAATGGGTCCTCCCGGACTACTGGGTCTCACAGATCCTCACGGGGCATGGGGGTTTCAGAGCAAAACTTTTTAAACACGGTAAAAATATCGACCCCTTATGCCCCACTTGTGGAGTACCTGAAACCGCTGAGCACATCCTTGTAGCCTGCACCAGCTATGAGGCACTGAGGGCCAAATTAATGAGGGATACAGGGCTTTTCGTTCTTACAGAAGGACAATTACCCCAACTAATGTCTGAACAAAACTACCCGCACTTTAAAAGTTTCGTATGCGGCTGGAAAAAAACTGTGGGCCCAACCCACTTCTCCCTGGGAAGGCGTGAAGAAGCAGTACCTGGAAGGCCGCTAATTAGGACAGGAGAAGAAGATGGAGAACAATAACTAAGTGACAAAATTATCAAGCAGGCTGTGTGCACAGCATTTTAAAAATGTAAATAGATAAACATGCAACAGTGATTTGTTATACAATGTGTATCAAGTCACTGCTGCAAACTCCCGTATTGTCTTAAAGGCAGGGTAGGGAGGAAAATAAAATAAAAATAAAATAAATAAATAAATAATGTCGTGAGTGGAGAATCTGGCCATTGCTAGAACTCCAATATTAACAAACTAAAAAGGTCACGGGGCCACAGCCGTTTTAAACTTCTTGGAGGATTATTGGGATGGTAGATAGGGATTGTGCAAAGGAATTTAGATAATGGGTAAGGGGTCGCTGTTATTGACTGCAGATTCTAAGGCCTTCGTATTTTTCAATAATTCGTTATCCGTACATATATTATTACAGTAAGGCTCGAAATCGGTTTTGTACCAAATATAAGCTCCTGTCATGCTCAAATACCATGAATGGGGTACCGTTGGATTCAGAATTTCACGGTGGATTAACGAATCGTATACCCCGAAAATTCAGGTAAACAAGTTATGAAAGAAAACTAACTTTATTTGCGAATAACTAAAAAATTACACACTTTTCCCTAAATTGTATAAAACATTACTAAATTGTCTACAAAGGAAAAAAAAATCATTGAAATCGGTCAACTTTTCACAAAGATACAGCTTATTGAAATTTGTAAATATGTTGGTTCCAAACAAAAATGTAGATTTAAATTGATTTTGTTTCCTTTGTCGATTATATATATCGATAAAATAACAATTGATTTCTTTATCTTTTGATACGTTGAATTATTTTCTTTTCTTATTAATTTGGCATCTGATAACAATATGCTGTGCGAATTTTTCGCTCGGGCCTACTAGTTACCTAATACTCTCCTAACACAAAATAAAGATTTTAGACTAAATATATGTTGAGTAAATGGTATTTTCATGTGAACATGGAAGTTTGATTTTATATAGGTGACAGCAGTTAATTAATCTTAATTAGTTTATTTTTTCTTAATTAGCTCACGAATAATTGAATTCGAAGCTTATTGATAAATAATTACCTCATGAGATGGAAATGTTCTTCCAACGACTTCCTTAGGATTGTTACGTCCTTGTAATCCTGCATGGGTAGTACCTCCTTCTTCTTCAGCAAATCCTCCCTTTGACCATCCTCGATGCCGAAGACCTGCAAGGTGTTGTTAAGGATGGCCAGCTTGTGGCACAGCTGATTAGACAAATGAAGTACCATCGTGTCCACGGATGCAGTGACCAGCCAACAGACCGCTATGGCGCCGAAGAAGGTGAAGAAGTGGAGGGTGCGTCTCCCTTGAGTGTTGATCTCATAAGCCTCCCAAGTCGGGTAGGGTACCGCTGATGTGGTATGAACGAAGAGTTAATGATAGTGAACTTATGAAGACTTTATTAGTAATAATAAAGAATGGTACTTAACTCAATTTTAATTTAATTATAATGGGTTATAAATACATTCATATAAATACAAATATGATAAACATTACACATTAAAAAAAACTTAAAACTTTGTTAATATCTTAATTAAGTCCGATTTTGAGCAAAGGCCTACCACTGTTTTCGCCGTTAACATTAATTACATGACAAAGAAGTTTCATACGAATGAATAAAAAAGAACAAACATACAAGAATAATAAAAACACACAAGCTATGAGGTCAATGAGGTCCCACCGATGTCTAGTGAAGAAGTGATACCTCGTATACTGTACAGCATGATAACTTTTTCTTCAACACATTGCTTTCTTCTCGACCAATCCTCTCCTCCTCTCGGGTCAAAGGCTTCCTTTATTCAACTTTCCCAGGTCTTCGTAGGTCACCCTTTAGATCTTTTACCTCCCACCTGCGTCCCATAAGTGAGCCTTGCTAATCTTTTCTGTGACTTCCGAGAGACGTGTCCAAACCACCTTAACTGGCGTTCTTCTATTTTTTCCTTTGCGTCATGCAGACCCACGTTGGAGTAGTATTCCTCACTCGGTCCTTCCTTGTCTTATCTTCGACCCGACGGAGGTAACTCAGCTCCATCGCTTGTCGTTGGCTCTTATGTTTTCTTGTTACAGTCCAAGACTCGGTTGAGTAGGTCAGGATTGGGAGAAATGTATTATTGAAGATTGTTGTTACCTTTGTTTCTTTATCATCCAGCTACCTCGATTCTCTCTCTTATATTCCCATTCACCCAGCCCAAAATCGGTCTTGGTCTTGCACTGTGCACTTTGCAAGACCAAGACCTAAGCCGTCTAACTGTTGCAAGACCAAGACCCTGAATGTTAAAAAAAATCGATTTTTAAAAATAAAAATTAAGCTAAAATAGTTACTAATACTTAATAATCTTGATTACTATATGTAAATAATTGGTATATCCAATATACTTTTGCATTTAACTCTTCTAATTTTTCATTTGAGCTTACTTAGGTTTCTCCTATCTAAAAAATTACAGTAATATCTCGGTAATAATAAGCTAATAGCTAACTGCAAGACTGTTGCGGTCTCGTATTTGGACAACACTAACTACCAGGTATTTAAAGTCGCTTACTTGTGCGATTCATGCTCCATCCAGTCTAATGACTGGATCTTCCGGGTTGGTTCTTCTTCCGACATGTATGATCTTTGTCTTTTTTTAAAAATGTATCTCCATGTTTAATTCTCTTAGTCGATATCTTAGGATGCGTAAGTTAAATGAATTGACTAAATCTATTGAAAGGAAGTACATCTCTCCCAGACTAAAGGGTACTAGAGAGATGCAAGGTTTTGTATTGGGTTCTTTCAGAAATATCTAAACCGTAGTTTTGATATCTTAGAGAATATTGTAACCATTCGAACGATAAGAGAGGAAGTTGCAATGAGCTGGGACAATCTTTTAAAATATTGAAAGGTGAGTCAAACCTGAAGATTGCCAGTACTCACTCAAATCAGGGTTTTCCAGAGCGTTTTTGAGGATCGAGGAGGCGTTGAAGAACAGAGCCATACCTTCGTAGCTGTACATCAAGTACTTCGTAAAGGTGCCTGCACTGCCCTCTACCTTGTACCTGAAAAATGGAAATCCACTTTACTTTTGTTTCCTTGAATCAAATCCATATCCTATATTGATAATAATGATCCAGTCACAAACCCGTTGAGCTGATCCATGAGTTCCTTGACCTGCCTCCTCCGCCGGTGGAGCATCATGTGCTTGAAGAGGGTGCTCGGTCCACTCACCATGCCGCAGCACATCACCAACGTCGGGATCAGCGGGAACTCCGAGTGGCGGGTGAGGACCCCGAGGAAGAACCCGATGGTGTGCATGTAGGTCAGGAGGAAGGTGGTCACCCATCGCTGCAGTTCGACTGCCGCTCTTCCCAGCAGTCTGCAACGTTAGAGAGGGACGTCTTAACCTACTGCCCACCGCAGCGACTGCTTTGAAGTTGAACACTACTTTAGTGGAATAGGAGGGGGCAGACTTCGTTGGCATTGCCTAGCAGTCTAGGTATGACGTCATGTCCTGACTGCTCCAGAATTGTTGGCAGCAGTAGTGGACCCAGGATTTAATTTTGCGTGGCTTTTGTTTTTTGTTTTTTTTTACTTTTAATGTCTGGTTATAGTGTCTCTACTCAGCCTCCATTGGTAATACGAGTGATGCGGCTGAGTGAAAGACGCTGGAATCTCCTAGAGTCCTGCATTTCCCTCCACGAGTGTGTAGGAAAGGCTTGGCTCGGAGATCTTGAGTGACTGAATATTGTAAATATTGTATAAAAGCATGTGTGTATTTAAGTATTTATTTTGTTAGAGTAGTTTATTTTCGTTTAGTTTAGTATCTTTTAGTTTATATTGGTTTATTATTTTCAATAATGAAACATTGTGATCGACCAAAAAATTCAAAAACATACCCCCCTCTCAAAATTTGAGGTTTCACGCAAGACTCGTACAATTCGAAAAACGAATAAAAATTTTTTTGTCCGTCCGCCGTCCGCGCATTTTCTCCGAAACTACTGGACCAATTTTTTTCATATTTTGATATAAAATCAGAGGTCACCCGAGGATGATTCTCCTTCATCGATATTACTATCCGCCTTTAACTTTCAAAATGGCGGCTGAAAAACCTGAGTTGCTATAGACTGTAGCTCTTAAACGAATGTACAGATTTCAAGGAAACTTTGCTAATGAAATAATGTCATTTTCTCGACGCCCTTTAGATTTATCTATATAACATACTTCAATGAAAAGAAACTGGAAAAAAAGTTACGAGGGATGGTAATATTAAATTCCGAATAACTCGAAAAGTTTTTACTCTTTTGTATATAGTTTTTTAAGAGTTTACGAAATTTCCTAAAAAAATAAAAAAATCGTTAAAATCGGACAATTAGGAGCAAAGATATGGTCTCCGGTTTTTTAAATGTGTTCTACTCCAAATGTTATATCCTTGGTTTGGTTTTTAAATTTTGAATGTGTTACTGAACTAATGCTATTTTTTTTTTTTTAGCATATTACTAATGATTAAAGAAAAACAGTTTCGTCGAATAATTGGAATCACCTTTTATTTTTTGTTTTCTTTGTAATTCGGAAGGTAATGTTACTTTAGATGTGTAATTGTTTGGAAATAATAAACCATTGTGAAATAATTTGCAGCGTTTTTTTATTTATTGTGCATAGTATGAATGAGCTACTATATATCACTATTACTATTATCCTTGAATGTGACAGATTGTAATATATCTCAATACAGACTATTTAAAAAAAAAACTTTTAATGACTATTATTACTTTGGACAAAAAAGAAAGAAATTACCTATATGATATATTTTATGAATGAATTTAGTTTACTGTTCTACATATCATAGGTGATAAATAGTGAAGAAACAGTCGTTTTAAGATTCAAGTACGAAAGTTTTGGGATACTTGAAAAATTTCAGTGCTGGTAAAATGCCCTGATGATGAACCGCATGCTTGGGTTGAAAATTCGGCAACAATAAAAATATTAAAATTGATGCGTCCTGACTATTTATTCCCCCACAAGCTATTATATGACGTGATATTTAAGTGGCTTAACAGCTACATTAATGCTTTCAGGAGTTGGATAGCTCAGTGGTAGGGCGCTGTCTTCCAATACTCTAGGTCTCAGGTTCGAGTCCGGCAGATAGGAAATCATTTCTCCTTTTTTATCAGACGTTTATTCAGCCTCTGTAAAATGGTTACCCTTAATTAAATTATTAATTGAGGGGGAAAACCTGGCGGTTGAGCGTGATCTCGGTCAAACCTCCTCCTTGCACAACCGTTAACCAAGAAACAGTACTTGATTGCACAGTACTTGATTTAATTGTATTTCATCCAAAATTTCTCTAATACATTGATAGGCTAAAATTAATTGTTTTAATACGTTTTGTATTTTTTTTTTGTTATTTCTAAAAAGTAGAGAGCGCCCCCGGTTGCCCATCCACTGTTTTCAAAAACCAAAAACCAAAACGAAGGATATAAGCTTTGCAGTAGAACATATAAAAACGCTGCAAATGATTTCACAATGGTTTATTATCCGAGTTACAAAGAAAACAAAACAAAAGGTGATTCCAATTATTGGACTAAACTGTTTTTCTTTAATCATTAGTAATATGCTAAAAAAAAAATAGCATTAGTTCAGTAACACATTCAAAATTGAAAAACCATACCAAGGATATAACATTTGGAGTAGAACACATAAAAACAAACCAGAGACCATATCTTTGCTCCTAATTGTCCGATTTTAACTATATTTTTTTTATTTTATTTTAGTTTCATAAACTTATAAAAAAACATATAATAACAACAAAAAAGTAAAAACTTTTCGAGTTATTCGGAATTTAATTTTACCATCCCTCGTAACTTTTTTTCCAGCTTCTTTTCGTTGAAGTATGTTATATAGATAAATTTAAAGGGCCTCGAGAAAATGACTTTAGCGAAGTTTCATTGAAATCTGTACATTCGTTTACGAGCTACAGTCTATAGCAACGCAGGTTTTGCGGCCGCCATTTTGAAAGTTAAATGCGGAGAGTAATGTCGATGAAGGAGGATCATCCTCGGATGACCTCTGATTTTATATCAAAATTTGAAAAAAAATCGGTCCAGTAGTTTCGGAGAAAATGCGCGGACGGCGGACGGCGGACGGACAAAAAATTTTTTATTCGTTTTTCGAATTCTACGCATCTTGAAACGTGAAACCTCAAATTTTGAGAGGGGGTTATGTTTTTGAATTTTTTGGTCGATCACCAACATATTTAGAACACCAAAATGTTCGATTTCAACGATTTTTAAAAATATTTTTTTAGGAAATTTAAATTTAAATAACCATATACATTATAAATATTAAAAACCACGATATCTTTACTAATAAAGCTCAGATTTCAAGGAAACTTTCTTCGTTTTTAGGAAATTTAAATACCATGGAAACATCAGATTATAAAATTCACAAAAAAGTTTATATTTTTATAGTTATTCAAAAATCTAATTTTACCTCATCATTTTTATTCCAGCTTCTTTTCCTTGAAATATGTTATATTAATAATAAATAATAGGTCCGTGCTAAAAATTCGCACAGCATATTGTTGTCAAATACCAAATTAATAAGAAAATAAAATAATGCATAGATCAAAAGATAAAGAAATCAATTGTTACTTTATCGATAAATATAATCGACAAAGGAAAAACATTAATTTAAATCTTCATTAATGTTTGTAACATGTTTACAAATTGCAATAAGCTGTATATTTGCTAAAAATTGTCCGATTTCGATGATTTTTTTTTTCTTTTTTAGGGAATTTAGTAATATTTTATATAATCATGAAGGGTAAAATGTGTAATTTTTTTCTTATTCGCAAATAAAGTTTGTTTTCTTTCATAACTTGTTTGTCTGAATTTTCGGGGTGAAAACTCCTTAAAAGCTTCATCTGCATAACGTTCGACCTGAGTTCAAGTTTTTCGTTGAAGTATGTAATATAAATATATTTAATCGAAGAGAAGACTTTAGCCAAGTTTTATCGAAATACAACAGATTTTTCGGCCGCCATATTGAAAAGAAAGGGCAAATAGCAATGCCGAGGTAGGAGGATCATCCACGTATGATCTCTGACTTTAATTTCAAATTTGAAAAAAAATCAGTCCTCTTGTCCCAGAGAAAAACCTCGGAAGACAAACGGATAATGTTTTTTTTATTAGATTTTTTGTAAAATCTCAATTTTTACGGGGGGGGTTTAAGTTTTTTAATTTTTTGTTCGATTATAATGGTTCATTAATGAAAAATACATACCCTAGTTCGCCGTCGAAATACACCCCGGCACACCTGAACATATACCTGTGCCTCTTGAAGACATCCATACCTGCCTAGCTATGGAGGGATATTGAGCCAATGAAATAAATACAATTGCAAAATAATTAACCGTAATTAAAACAATTAAACAATTAGTAGATATTCAGCAATATTCTAATTGGTCGAAAGATAATAAATTTTTGATGAATTTAGATAATTACATCATTGGCTACTATCGATTCTAAATTCTAAATACAAACTGTCTGTCCTTTTAATTGTACAAAATTGTTTTTAATTTCTAAATTGCATTGATACAATTAATTATTGAAAAAATTATAAACCTCCTTTTAATTTCTTAACATAGAGTACAATTATAATGATAACATTAATGTTATCCCCATTTAAATAATTGTGCTTATAGAATGTGCCAATTGTTGAATGATTTATTGACAATTTCCATAACTTTTCCAACCAGTTGCTCCAAATAATTTTTAAACCGAGTTAGTTTAATAATATGATAATAAATTTATTTATTGAGCAATTTTACAAATGCCTTTTGGCATATTTTGTAAATGTGATGTTCGTTAGCGATCCTCCTCTCCGGGATTAGCGTGAATGGAGAAACCTCCCACTGAAGGCACTCCTAACTTGACTCTCCTCAATGTATCTGACTCCCTGCTCCACAGGCAAAATCATTTTTCGGCGCACTTAGACTTTTATTGAGGATAGTGGATTAGATTGAGCGGTCATGCACGTATTTGTAACTCTTTCGGATTAATTTGGCTCGATTCGACTAATTGAAGTGTTTTTGCATTTGGATTAAAATATCTCAGAAACTAAAAATCAGACCTGCGTACTATACAGAAGAGAAATATTCAGCATTTCATCCTCTTTGTAATGAGCTGTAAAACATTTATTTTTTTTTTTTTTTATTAATTTAATGGAATTTACAACTGTATTACATAGAAAATACCATAAGTAAATGTGAAATTGGTAAGATGACATGTAAAACATGAAGAGAAACTACCCATTGGTAGAACTCAAATTAAAGTTCTATATTAGAAGGTCCCGAGGCCACCTTCTTTTCAGACGCCTCGGAGGGTTATCAGGGATCGGGGAGGAAGCAAGGTTTGAAACGAGAGGATTCGGATGGTTCTGCAGTTTGTTATGGTATTCATGTTTGTTATAGTAAAAATAAAATAAATAAATAAATAAATAAAAATATAGGAAAAAAAAATATGATAAAAAAATATATATATATAGATAAAAAAAAATTGTATATTATGCTCATACATGTTGTTAATACTATATAATTGTATATTAGTTTTGGAAAATTGTCTGTAGCGATTAATAAGTATGCTTTGTTTTTAGCAACCCAATGTAGTTGGGCAGCACCATTTTATGATAATAAAGTGATTCTCTCTCTCTTGAGAAGGAGTTGTTCGGGGGGTGCAGTCAAATAAATACTAAATTACAGAAAAAGTATTATTTAATTATTATACCGACGTTTCGACCCACCTTGCAGGTCTTCATCAGGGCTACAAAAGATACAAAATATAAAAGGTACATGGTGAAAATAGAATAAATGAATAATAAGCAGATATTAAATAAGAAATCTACTCATTATTCATTTATTTTAATTTCGCCATGTACCTTTTATATTTTGTAGCCCTGACGAAGACCTGCAAGGTGTGTCGAAACGGCGGCATAATAATTAATTAATACTATTTCTATAATTTAGTATTTATTTGACCGCACCCCTCGGTCAACTCCTTCTCATATTATATCACGGTCAACCAACTCTACATAGTTATTATTTTTTAAATATAGAATAGAAACAAATTTATATTTCATATTATTAATCTCGCCTTGTTCATGTTTTCACTTCTGCCATGTGGTCTGTAGTTTTGTTCTATTGGATGGCGGGACGCTACCTCATTAAATATTCCGGAACCCCATTCGAGTTCACCCACGAGCACGGTGCCTTATTCACTAAGCTACTCCGCTCCCGAGGAAATATAATGAGGTAGAAAAATATGATGGATTAGCGGACCAGCGAAGCAGCTACGGCTTCATCCAACTCTCGGACACGCCACCGTAATTCCAGACAATGCTGCTTATAGCGAACCCTATTCCAGACAGTTTTTTCCCCCGATGTTGAGGACGAGCGGTGGGAACTGTATCCTTTGTGCGAGGAGGTTTCCAAACAGCTCATCAAGTTCGAGGGGAGCGCACTCACAAAGGACTCCGTCAAAATCCTCTCAAGATCTCCTGGAGCTGACGTTCCACTGACAGGTAGGCCCAGGATAACGAGCAGCCACCTGGGCGGCCTCTGGACCTAATTCGATTTATGTGGCGCGTGGTCCTGCGCAACAGCTGCGCCTCCTTAGGTCTTCTATTGGATCAGCTGTTTCTTGGCGGGATCTGTGAGGGTACGCTGCGACAGGAAGTGTAAAGGGCACAATGTCGCCTATACCTGGGCACGATCTTAGCCAACTATTTTACTTCGCACGCAGGTGGCACAGAGCTAATCAGTTCGCAATCGTACAGGGCGTCCTGTAAGTAGAAGGGGATCCTAGTAGGAGAGATCGGAGACATCGAGAGCTACAAAATACGAAAAAATTCATATAAACAATAGGACAATTTTCACACATTTAAGAATGTTGATTAAAAATAAATCACAGGAGTCGATTAGAGTCTTAATAGATGACTCAAGGGTATTATTATAGTGCTTAATTGGTTGCATTACACAAATGATTAAATATTATACAGCCCAACAAACCAAAGACAAAAATCTGGTGCGCGCAACACACAACTTTCACTTAGCGCTCTACTTTGAATAGAACTTATTATCTGGCAATGCTGGACTATTATAAAATGTTTTATAAAGTGCATTTTAAACGGAGCTGAAGCTTAAAGCTTACAGATAACAAGTCATTAAGACCATCATAATTACAAAATGTATATTTAATATATCGACGACAGACAATAAAAATCTAGTCACTCCATCTGCTTTTATAAACCACAGAATGACTAACTCGAATTTCAACATTTTTGAGTAATGTCAATTTAGTAATATTTTTAGTTATCTATGCAGACAATGAGTAAGTTGATTCCAGAGGTGGTGATTGCAGTGTTGAAATATAGAACTGAGAATAAAGGTATAAATTTAGGTACTTATTTCTTATGAAAGATGTTCTGTGGTAAGATACTTGAAATATCTGTAGAAAAAAAGTTTTATTAGTCTCAAAAATTAAAAAAGTATATTTTAAATTTATACAAATTTTCACCTCTTCAGAGGAAAAAACTAGAGACCATATCTTTCCTCCTAATTGTCCGATTTTAACGAATTTTTTTTTCCATAAACTTTTAAAAAACCATACACAGTATTCCCAAAACAGTATATACTTTTTGAGTTATTCGGAATTTAATTTTACCATCCCTCGTAACTTTTTTTCCAGCTACTTTTCGTTGAAGTATGTTATACAGATAAATTTGAGAGTGTCGAGAAAATGACTTTAGCGAAGTTTCATTGAAATCGGTACATTCGTTTAGGCGCTACAGTCTATAGCAACGCAGGTTTTTCTGCATTTTTATTTATTTTTCTCCTTTATCAACTTATCACATTCTTTCAAAAGTTATATGTAACATTTTTTCGTAACTCTCAATAATGCGAAATGATTCACTTTTTAAAATAAACCATATTAAAGGTAGAGGAAGACATATATGAACAATGGGCATTTAAGCCCTGTAAAGTTACATCAACGGGGATAAGACCTAAATGATATTAAAGACCACTTAATTATACAATGATACACCGAGTTTAATCAAAATCGTTAGAGCCGTTTTCGAGAAAATTGTAAAAATGCTGAAACACATTTTTATAAAACACGTTCATATAAAGTTGCAATCCGGTTAGAAGATTTTAACGAAAAAGTTACTGTCACATCCGGCTCATATGCCAACCTTAAATACTTAATATCAGTTTCGTACTACTTTTCTTTTATGAGCTAGACTGTTAACACACGCACACAGACCATTTTGCGACACTTGGTTATTTGGACTCAGGGGACTTCAAAAATGTTCACCTAAAACAAGCACATATGGATCTAAAAAAATTAGTTGTTTTCTTACCAACTCAAACAAACAAACGACATGTTACAATCAAGTAATTCATTCAAGATACTATTAAATAAATAAGAATTAAGCTTTACCTTGAACATAAAACTTAAATAAGAAAAATTATCTTAAAACTTTCATTTAAAAAACTTGGTTATTAAAAAGATATCTACTGAATTAGTTAAAATAGAACTTCAGATCAAGTTCTAATTTACACGGATGTAGGTGACACAATGTCCAATGTTATTTTGCTGGAGAAAAACTCAGCAATGGCTAATGGCCTAAATTTTTACAATATATTTAGATTTGTTTGACTTAAAACAGGCTTTGAGTAAAAACAAAATATTGAGTAGAACCAGTTATGAATTATTTTTCTAGTGATCTGGCGTAAAAAAAAATCCATAAATTTGGATCCTTCCCCCTCATAATACAAAATCTATCCCAAAAATATATTCTGAAATTTTAACTACACACCCGTCAACGACGACGGGCTCATCAGCTAGTGATTCATAAAATTGATTCGAAAACTATTGTTTACGTTTTCCGAAATAATGAAAAAAAAAAACTGTGTTTAGCGCAAAGCTTCGCTAAATTTGATAATTATTTTTTGAAAGAACCATCGAATTCCTCTCGTATCCAATCCTTACAATCCAAAACCCTTTGGAAAATTCTCAACGCTCCTTACTTTGTCACAAATAAAATCATCCATAATGTTCCATTTGTTTCCGATTTGGCCCAATCCAGATAACTATCCTTCCATAACAAAATGCAGAACCATCCGAATCCTCTCGTTTCAAACCTTGCTTCCTCCTCGATCCCTGATAACCCTCCGAGGCGTCTGAAAAGAAGATGGCCTCAGGACCTTCTAATATAGAACTTTAATTTGAGTTCTACCAATTATCATTGGTACAATTTGAGTTTCTGTTCATGTTGTACATGTCATGTTACCAATGTCACATTTACTTGTTGTATATTCAATGTAATACAGTTGTATATTTCATTAAAATAAAAAAAAATTATTTTTTTTGAGAGAATATAAAAAATTTCACTAAATGAAAAAAAAATTGTAGGGGGAGATACCGAGAAAGGTATTTTATATACTATATAAAGGTTATTTATATATTTCAAAGAATTGATCAAAGCCATGTTTAAATGCAATTGTAACCAACATCAAATTGGTTGAACCAAAATTAATAAAAAAAAACAACGAAAAATAATTAACCGAATTATCAAAAGAAGTCTTAAACAATAACGCACACAGACATTGATTTAGATTATAAATAAAGTAATACTTTATAATAAGTAAGGCCTGCTGGCCGAAACCTCTCTCTTTCGTACTCTACTGTGAGCGTTTAAACGAACTTTGAATTTTTACTAGGTCACCAATTATCTATCAAAAGGATGGCATATTACATTTCTCATGTTTTGAAAGTTGTTTTTGTTTTTCTAGATCGGCGATCGGCACTGTGTGTCCGTAACTAAAGAATTAACATTTGATTTAGCTGAAATGTCGTTGTTAGTTAAATTATATAATTGTGTTTCAAATAGTTTGTGAAATGTCTAAACACACCTTGGCATTATTCCTTCTGTTATTAATTCATTAGTGCCTTGTCGAAGCCATTATCATCACGCGCTATCGATTTCGCTTGATATTACTTTTAAAGCTACTTCGAGTGAGTCGTTACTGAACGTCACGGAAAGTGATAAGTGAATAATAAATAAACGAATTATAGCTTATCAAAAATTTAAATTGTTCTCGTTAAGGGAAAAACAACTCCTTAATATTTTGAAAAATAGCATATTACTTTAAAAAAAAAAGGAATTTATGCCTTATATAAGAGGTATGTTTTGAATCATTTTGTGTAGCATATAGAACCCTAAATTCCTTATTATTTTTTTGTGGATCGGTGTAGCCGTTCTGAATTTATATGGAATAGAATTGAATTTATTTGTTAAAGATTATTTTACAATCTGGTACAAATGATACATATATGAATAACTTTATTTCACCTACATGAGTCTAGTTTATACTAACTGTACATTGACTTATTATAAAAACAATAACTAAACAATAATACCTCATTACATTCCAATTGATTTCTATATACATTATTAATAAAACCAAAAAATAAAAAAGAAACAAACAACTAATTGAACTGACCAACAATTATCCTTAGTCATAGCACTTGGTTGGTGTGTGGAACATCAGAGCTTAAGGAATCCAGTGAATTGCACGCTATTATAAACCAATAAATTTTATTAAGTTTCTCTATGTTATCGATTCGAAGTATGTCTTGTATCTTGTTTATATCAGTTAAGGCAGAGAGAAATGCTCGTAAATGTTTGCGTCTGTCGTCTGTTAGCTTTTCACAGTACAGAAGAATATGGAACAGGCTGTTAGTAATGAATTGGTTACAGAAAGTGCAGGTTTTCTGAGCTTTGAAGTAGAAACTTTTGTTTTTCCTATAGAGCTTAATTAATTCGGGATTTGAAATCCTTAACTGACTTATTGATCTTAGCTTCTGATCTTATATCAATTTTTATGGATTTGTATAAAATTTTGTGCAGACAATTTAAATATTTCCATTCTTTTAAATTAGTATTCAAAAGTTCTCGGAGGTGCGAAAAACGAATATAAAATTACGTCGGATTGTCTAAATTTTCCCCTATTATAACTATCTTCCAAATATAATAGTTATTAAAAACCACCTTAGTATCTAGAGAAAATATTTATTTTAGGGAAAAACTAGGTTGATAACCGTTTAACTGAGTGGGCCGAACCCACCTACTGTGCAACCCTCCCCCCACATCCCTATAAATTGCATATCGTTATGCTCCTTATAACTATTTATTAAAAAAAAGTGTCCCCACAAAAAAAAAATTAACGAACTGCCCCAAAATGGTGTACAAACATGGCCGACTGACGACTTTGACATTAGTTAGTTTTTTGGTCACTGAGAATCAGCATTTGGATTAATTTCGTCATAGTTGGTATTTTATTAAAGCTCGATAGTCAGACATGAAAAAATATTTAAATGTAATTGGCTTAGGCAATAAAAAAAACACCAGTATAGTCAATTTTTTTAACAAAATAATTTTCAAGTTGAAAATCAAGTTATTTAAACAGCCAAAAATAACAATGGAAAACGTGCTGAAATAAAACATGTGGAGAATATGTTTCTCTTTCTAAAACACTGATTACTTTTAAAAATATTTGAACCGGTTCTGTAGAAAATGCACATAAGCGGCAGAAAAGCGGTACTGGCATGGGTGCCTACAGGCCTCTACGACAACATTAAGTACTCATAAATGGCTTAGTTATAGTGATATAATAACGTTTATTGTACATTATATAGATTTTATTAACGAAAAAATATTAATGCAATAATTTAATTGTTCACAAATTTTTTTTTATTTATTTATTTTTTTTTTGTAAATTTAATTTCCTTTATTCTATACGGTGGTCGTTTAAGAAGGCCTCTATTGTAATAATGTTATAATTATAATAGTAAAATTTAATTCAAAAATATTTATATGAATATCATGATTTTTTTATTTAACGTTTACAATTTAACACTTTGTTTTGTAAATTTAATGATTCTTAGAGGTAATTTAAATTGTATATTAATCCTTCTAGAGTAGAGGCGAATAGAAATAAAAAAAAATTTATATACTTCCCCGGAAATGTTTATATTAATACCTATTTTATAAACTAAAATAATATATACCTAATCTGAACTACATATAATGACTAGTTAATGGGTGGTTTAGTAAAACTCATATATCACTAATAAAGAAATTAATTTTGATTCCCTTTATTTTGTTCGGAAGTTGGACAATATCATAAAAAAAATAGGAAATTTTAATATTGAATGCATTATTTTCTCTGTACAAAGAAAGATGGAAAGGGCGAAGCTATAAGTTCTTCTAGTTAATTGGAACTGATTGTTAGTATTTGGTCTCAAAATGAGGGAAAACGCGAAATTGAACCCAAAAATTGGAAAAATACATTAAGCGAACGAGAAGGGAAGTGCAAAAATCTCGGAAAAGAAAACAAAGATCACAGCATCCATTATATGGCTAAACGAATGTATAGTAGGTAGATGAACAGATTATTTCAAAATGCTGCTAAAAGGGAGTCAAATGCTGGGGTACTTTAGATGATTTTAAGGGTTTATTATGGTGAAGACCATTTTATTAGCAAGAAAGATTTGTTCGAATAAATAGGCAAGTCAGCAGATCTAGACTAAATAAACGAGGTTTATTTTTAATGTAGAGATGGTTGACCGTTGATATAATATGAGAAGGAGTTAGTCGAGGGTGCGGTCAAATAAATAAAAAATTAAAATATAGTAATTATTTTATTTTAATTTTGCCGACGTTTCGACCCACTTTGCAGGTCGTCTTCATGGCTACAAAAGATACAAAACATGTTAAGAACAAAAATTAAATATAAGTAGATAAATAATAAGAAGTTGTCAGATACAGAATTAAAAGATGATATCAGAGATATAGTGGGTGACAATTTAGTTAAATACTAAGTATTATATATGTAGAAGATACAAATAAATGGAAAATAAGTATGAATAAAAATAAAAATAAAGGAGAATACAGCATGTAAGTTAAAAGTAAACAAAAGTTAAAATTAAACGTTATTTTAAATTGCTATTGAAGTTGCACATTGGGACTATCTTCACTTTGAAGCAGGCTATAGAGAGAGGTCTATCGAGAAAGGAAAATACCTTTTATTCTGATTAATGTTTGCAACAGATTTTTAAGGAATCTGAAAAGAAAACGAGCTTTTCTGAAAGACTAGTAGATATTAGCACAATCCAAAGTGTGAGAGCTATTTTTATTTTTATATGGACTTCTCTATAACCTGTCTTAAAGTGAAGACAGGCCCAATTTGCAACTTATGTTCCAATGTGCAACTTAAGTTTCTCAATCCATATCGCTCTGGCAATCGGCAATAAAACTTATTCTATGATATCTTATTCTTGAGTAGAGTTTCTTTGGTACTCTAAACAGGAATGAATCTCGATGGGTATTACATTTTCTAGTATCTCCTATTGTAAAGGTACAGAACTACAGTCCTTACATATCATTTTCTAATACATCGATTGCCTATATACGCGCAAAACAGTGCGAAGCTGTTCGGTTTAGTTCGTCCAGACCAGCTGACTTGAAAATTGATTCGAACAAATCTTTCTTGCTGATAAAATGGTCTTTAACATAGTAAACCTGTATCATGAAAAATACTAGGAACCGCATACCCAAATTTTTATAGAATTTTATGGGTTTTATGGAAGATATGGTTTAAAATATCTCAGGAGCTAAAAATCAGACCTGCACACTCTAAGCGAGGGAAGTGTTCAGCATTCGACTCTCTTTATAATGAGCTATTACTTATAATTTATACTTCATATTATTAATCTCGAAGAACTAGGACTAGGACTCGAAAAAGATCTAGGACTCGAAATAAACTTGGATAAAACAAAATATATGGTTAGCTGCAAAAATGGCGATACTACTGGTGATATCGATATAGAGGGCAATATGTTTGAACAGGTAGAGAAATTTAGGTACCTAGGTTCTACGATAACTAGAAAAAACAAAATTGAAGAAGAGATTAAGGTGAGACTGAAGGCGGGAAATGCTTGTTATTTTTCTGTGACAAAACTACTCAGTTCGCGCCTCTTGTCCCGGAACTTAAAAATTACAATCTTTAAAACAATCAGCTTGCCTATAGTTCTTCTTTATGGATGCGAAACTTGACCGCTTACATTAAGGGATGAGCAGCGTCTTAAGGTTTTTGAAAATAAAGTATTGCGTAGAATATTCGGACCGAAGAAAGATGAGTTAACCGGAGAGTTCAGGCGGTTACACAACGCCGAATTGCGTGAACTGTATCCGGGTAATATAATTGGGGTAATTTCATCGCGGCGAATCAAATGGGCTTGTAAAGTTGTTGGGTTTAGTAACGAGAGAATTCCTAAAAGGTTAATATTTGCTGTGCCGAATGGTAAGCGTCCGAGGGGTAGACCGAGGCGAACATGAGAAGATTGCATTAAAGCCGATCTGAAGGGACTGGGTTTGGACGGCGAACGGTGGAGGGAGGTGTGTAATAAGCGATTGGTGGTGTCGGCATCGAACCTTCGGGTTCGCTAAGCCATTTATTATTATTATTATTAATCTCGCCTTGTTACTGTTTTCGCTTTTACCATGTGGTCTAAAGCACACACCTTAGTTTTTTAAATATATTTTCGTCTATACGGAAAATATTTTTTATTAATATTGTTTGAATGAGTTTGAAATAGAACCGGTTGTATTGTATTGGCTTCTTTTATACACGAAAGCCTATTTTTTGTGTCTGTCCGTAAGTTTGAGGTTTGTGTTCCATCTTGTTCGAGAGAAAAAAAAGTTCTCCCTACGAAGGGGGAAGATTGACGTGTTCTAAGCTCCATTGTTACGAGGGACAATGTTTGTAAGGATTATAGTTTCTAACTTTTATCGATTTGATTCGTTAAGAAATAAATATATTTTAAACCAAGCTTATACCATGGTTGAAACCGATTCTTTACTTTTAATCTATCTCTCTAAGTTGTTGTTAAGAATATTTGTTCTTAAATTTTTAAAAATGACAGATGTCCTTTAATATTAATATGTGCTTCCTATTTGCTTTATTTTCTATTTTTCCATACTGAGCCACCGAAGCTTTTGGCCGGGTGAAGCTAGCCTTAAATAATAATTCTAATGGGTTTGGCAAAAACATTTCCTTAATGACAGATATTTACTTTTTTTTTTTTGTTTATTTAATGAAATTTACAATTGTATACAAATACAACTTGTAAATATGCGCAAATTATAAATAATGGTATGAACAGGCTTGAAGAGATACTACCCAGTGGTAGCACTCTCTAAATAATTTTAAGTAAGAAGATCACGAGGCCATCTCCTTTTCAGACGCCTAGGAGGATTATCAGGGATCGAGGAAGAAGCAAGAGTGGAAACAAGCGGATTTGGATGGGACTGAAATTTATCATGAAAGGATAGATATCTGGTTCGAGCTAAATCAGCGACATATGGTACATTAAGGTCTTTATGAATGGTTTTATTTGTGACAAAGTAGGGAGCATTAAGGATTTTACGGTGGATTTTGGATTGTAAGGATTGGATACGATAGGAATTCCATGGTTTGGTGGAGCCCCAAAGCTCAACTCCTTATGTCCATATAGGTCTTATTATAGTTATGTAGATAAGTCTTTCGTAATTAATTGAAAGTTTAGAGCGTTTGTCTAGTAAGTGTTGGAGATATTTACTTTATTTCTCATGTATTGCTACGAAGACAAATTATAAACAAAATTAGAGTACAACGGTGTTTCTCAGCAGCTTCAATCAGACCTTGTAATATAAATATTTTTTAGCCAATGAAAACGATGAGGAAGCTATACTGACCTTACTTGGCGTACGTTTTTATATATATATTTTTTTTTTTAATTTTTATTTATTTACTAGCTTTACTCGGCCACGCGCTGCTGTAACTTAGCCTGGCAAAATAAAAAAGAAAGAAAATAGAAAGCACATATGAGTAGATTAGTAGCAAAGGACATCTGTAATTTTTAAAAAGTTGGGAAACAAATTTGTCTGTAAAATGGCTTCAATTAAAACTAATTCTAATTGTTTTTTTTCTCATGGTTCAAATTGAGCATTCATAATCATCTGAGTAAATACGCCGTCATTCATAATCAACAGAAACAGTCTGAGTTGAACTTATAAAACTAAATTTAAAAAACTTATAATAGTATTGACCTACATAAGGAGAATCATATAACTTCTTCAAATGATAATTTCAATTACTGTAGTAATTATAAAATTTTCGATTAATCAATAAAAAAAAAAACAAAAAAAATAATTAAAAAATGCTTGCCGACGTTCGGTAGTGAGAAAGCAAAAGGAAACGGCCTTTTCTGAACAGAAATCAGTAAATGTTTAAAACTCAATAACTGCAACGAACCGTCCGATTTCGATGGTTTTCTTTTTATTTTGTCACCAATTCAGCAATCTTTCATATAAATATAGGTATTATCAGTCAAAAATTGTGTACTTTTTTAGTTATCGTCAAATAGAATATTGAATTAATCGTAACATTTTTCAGCTTGTTTTTGGGAAAGTATGTTATACTCATAAATTAAAAGGGTTTCAAGGGGAAGACTTAAGCTAAGTTTCGGTAAAGCCGTTTTGGTGCTACAGTTTATAGCGACACATTTTTTGCGACTTTAAACAGAAAAACATTTACATTTTTTATTTTTTTACATATATAAAATTATCGTAAGACAGAAGTATTATGCCAGAAACCTTCCCAGGAGTGTAAGGAACAACTTCCCAAATTTTCGTGGCGATCGGTTGAATGGTTTAGTAATGCACTGAGGACAAACAGACGGACAGACAGACATACATTCATTTTTATATATATAGATTTAGACATATAATATTCTGTCACAGGGACAATAATTATATTGATAAATGAACACATTCACACCGTATATACAAAAAAAAAATAAACTAAAATTAACAAAAGTAAAATAATAACTAAATAATAATAAATAAAAACTATATACAATAAAAAAAATAAAATAAACTAAATACCAGAAAATTAAAAACATAAAAACAGTCACACCAAATACAATATATACAATCAGGCGGGGAACCCAAATCCCCGCGCTACCCTCTCAACCGCCTCACCGGTGCTAAAGCCGGTGGAGATTTTATATAAGTAATTTTTTATTATTGAAATTTGTATACAAGTAAAATTTAATCTGTGGATTGGTTAATTACTTAAATTAAATTTTTAGTTATCGCTTCATTTTCAACAAAAAAAAAACATGACTAAAATGGCTCCAAGTTTATATGAACATTTTTGTATCTCTTGAGATTTGCTATCACGAAAACGCATACTAAATGATGCAGCGGCACCCGAATCGAACCCCCACTAATCAGGTGTCCCGGTCGAGCCCCGCCTGTGGGACAGTTATTGGCAGATAAATCGGCCCAGGTGATCTACGACCATTGTCCTCGAAGGCCCAGATTCAGGACAATGTCTTCCGGATGGGTGACTTATTGTCTACTTAGCCAAGGCTCTTGGTCCAGCTGGGTGCAGTATCTGTGTCTGCCTTTTCTAGACTAAAAAAAATCTGGTGCGCCCAACACACAACTTTCACTTGCCGCTCTACTTTGAATAGAAATTATTTTCTGGCAATGCTGGGCTATTATAAAATTTTTCGGAGTGCATTTTAAACGGAGCTAAAGCTTAAAGCTTAGAGATAACAAGTCATTAAGACCATTATAATTACAAAATGTCTATTTAATATATCGACGACAGGCAATAAAAATCTAGTCACTTCATCTGCTTTTATAAACCACACAACTTTCATTGCTTTTATTAACCACAGAATGACTAACTCCAATTTCAACATTTTTGAGTGATGTCATTTTAGTGATATTTTTAGTTGAAAAAGTTATCTATGCAGACAGTGAGTAAGTTGATTCCAGAGGTGGTGATTGCAGTGTTGAAATACAGAACTGAGAATAAAGGTATAAATGTAGGTACTTATTTCTTATGAAAGATACTTTATTAAATATCTGTAGAAAAAAGGTTTTTTTTCTCAAAAATTAAAAAAATATATTTTAAATTTATACAAATTTTCGCCTCTTCAGGGAAAAAAAAACTAAAGACCATATCTTTCCTCCTAATTGTCCGATTTTAACGATTTTTTTTTGTTTTTTTAGGAAATTCCGTAAACTTTTATGAAACCATGAAATCGGTACATTCGTTTCGGCGCTACAGTCTATAGCAACGCAGGTTTTTCTGCATTTTTATTTTTTTTCTCCTGTATTAACTTATCAAATTCTTTCAAAAGTTATATTTAGCATTTTTTCGTAACTCTGAATAATGTGAAATGATTAACTTTTTAAAATAAACCATATTAAAGGTACTTTAGAGGAAGAGGTATATGAACATTGGGCATTTAAGCCCTGTAAAGTGACATCAATGGGGATAAGACCTAAGTTGATATTAAAGACCATTTAATTATACAATGATACACCGAGTTTAATCAAAATCGTTAGAGCCGTTTTTGAGAAAATTGTGAAAATGTGTTTCAGCGTTGATATAATGTGGCACTTCCGGTTAGCCGATTTTAAGGAAAAAGTTGCTGTCACAACTAAGGCATATATCTATCTTAAATACGTAATATCAGTTTCATAGGAGTTTTCGTTTTTGAGCTAGGCTGCTAACATACAAACACACAGACACACAGTTTAACTTACACGCTGTATTCTCTTTTGTTTTCTATTTTTATTCATACTTATTTTCTATTTTTGTTTATATACATACATATATATATATATATATATATATATATATATATATATATATATATAAAATACTCGATACATATATATATATATATATATATATATATATATATATATATATAAAATACTCGATATTTTAAATACACTGTTACCCACTATATCTCTGATGTCATCTTATTATTTCTTTATCAGACAACTGTTTGTTGTTTAATATCTACTTATAATTAATTTATTTTATTTTCACCATGTACCTTTTATATTTAGTATCGTTTTTAGCCCTTATGAAGATCTGCAAGGTGGATCGAAACGTCGGTGTAATAATTAAAAGTACTATTTTTTAAAAATTTAGTAGTTATTTGACCGCACCCCCCGAACAACTCCGTATAAAATAGTTGTAGGTTACGATGAGATGAAACTATTTACGAAGTTTCAGGCGGATGTC
This sequence comes from Nezara viridula, assembly GCA_928085145.1. Taxonomy (NCBI): domain Eukaryota; kingdom Metazoa; phylum Arthropoda; class Insecta; order Hemiptera; family Pentatomidae; genus Nezara; species Nezara viridula. The sequence goes on from OV725081.1 coordinate 2,702,472, forward strand.
AATAATTCGATACGAAGGGGCTGTACCACGGACTATTTAGTTTCTGAGCCATTTTGAACCATATCTTCAGTAATACTAGTTGTAATTTGGTTTTCGACACTATTTTTTCAAATTTTGTTTTTTTGAGCCCGGCGTCGCGTTAAGCTACAATTTTGAATAATATTTCATTAGAAAGAAGATGAAATGATGAACATTTACCTTGCTAATAATATGCAGTTTTAGAGTTTTAGTTTTTGAAATATTTTAATCTGTATGCAAAAAAAAAAAAAAAAAAACCTCAATTATTCGACTCCAGCTGACTTTACTAGAGAATTACACATCTGAAATCTGACGGCTCAATATAATTCACTCACCTCTCAAAAATCTGAAAATCGCGACTAAGTTTTCACTTAAAAATAAAGTTAAAAATATCTAAATTAACCATATAGCTAAAAATGAAATGTACATTAATTATAATGTAAATGGAAAAGTTCAAGCTATAAACCTATGAGTCTTTTACATACAGACGAACATTTAACGTGCCAAATTTTCGCGAATTTAAGCATCATCAGGACAGAAAAACAAGATTATATATCGAATATATAATATATATATATATATATATATATATATATATATATATATATATATATATATATATATATATAGGTTATATATTATATGTATAGCTAGAAAGGGGGGAAAAAAATGTTATTATATTTTAGGTATGCGTATTATTTTTTATTTTGTCACTTATAAATACGGATCAATTACAGTGACAGAGATTTGGGACAATAACACAGTTTTATAACCACTTTAAAAAATCTTTATTTTTAAATCTCCTATTTTTATAAATTAAAAGTATTTACGCAATTATGTTTATTACAACACATCTCAAATCACGAAAAAAAAAAAATGAAAATTGGGGGTGATTAAATCATAAAATCTAAGGGTATGTTGATATATATTATCATGTAAGTAACATTTAGGTATCGATGGTTCATTAGGCCGTGTTGCGAGAACTAAAGGTGTTCGTGTACTATGATGACCCACATGTTTGGGTTGAAACGTCGGCACTTATAAAAAGTTTATAACGATTGCCTCCTGAATATTTATCACCCATGATATGTAGAACAGACGATTAACTTCCTCCAATATTTTATTCATTCATGTTGCTTATTTATTATTCATTTTAATTTCATTTTACCTCAAATCGATATTCTCGTCCCCTCAACATTTTTATTTTCATAACTTTTCTGGGAGATGTTGTTATTTTTTTGGGATCTTAATGAGAATATAATCACAGCGGATCAAATGAGCATGTAAAATTGTTGGGCTTGGTAACGAAAAAATTCCTAAAAGGTTAATATTTGCTGTACCGAATGGTAAAACGTCCGAGGGATAGACCGAAGCGAAGGTGGGAAGATTGCGGTAAAGCCGATCTGAAATGACTGAGTTTGGATGGTGAATGGTGTAGTGAGGTAGTAATAAGCGATTGGTGGTGTCGGCTTCGAACCTTCGGGTTCGCTAACACTTTTATTATGATTATTATTATTAATATTATCTTGCTGTTTATTTATATTTATCTATTGAACATAGTGTGGATGAACTACTTTTCCATCACTGTTACTATTGCCCTTAGATGTGGCAGATTATAATATTTCTCAATAAAGAATTTAATTAAAAAAAAGGAGTCATTTTTGAAAAAAAAAAAATGCAGCATCATTGGATATATTCCCATGGAAATAGATTCTTATATCGATTTCCGAAAAAAAGTCGATAATGATTCACTTAGAAAATAAGCGATTGAATTAGTCGAAATAAGTATCGATTAAGAGTCGTAACTTTACTCTCGAAAGTTTCATGATCTTCATAATTTTCTTGGATGTTCTTATTTTTGGCATCTCCTTGAGAATATAATATTCAAAACGATGACACAATCTTTGGATTTGAAGAAGAATTTATGAAGATAGCGACAAAAAACACCTCTGAAAAAAAAATATACGAAAATAACTTATTTTTTGTTTATTTTTCTCGTATTCACTCTCGTTTTCCCAGCCGGCACTCGACGCAGATCGAACCCTATCGAATCCAGGAACCATTTTAAAGAGATTTATAGGAGCCGGATATTGTCCGATCTTGATGCCCATAAAGCCATAAAGCACCGCTTCAGAAATAAATCTTGCGCAGATTTGGTGCAGAAAGTCAAGATCCGCGTAAACGGGAGTAGCCCATGACTAATGGCCCATTGTGCCTTGGGCGCAATAAATCCTTAACCTAGAGCAGGGGAGCGCAAAGCCTTTCTCACGGTCTTCTGTTCCTAGTCCTGGGGAGGAGGAAGGGAGCAGGACATCTTGTCCGCGCTGTATTATAAGCTCAGAATTTCCTTTTTGGTTTCCGAAAAAAATAAAAGTCTTGGGAGTTTACACATGTATAAAAATCTGGTGCACGCAACACACAACTTTCATTTACCACTCTACTTTGATTATAAATTATTTTCTGGCAATGTTGGGCTTACAGTTAACAAATCATTAACACCATTACAATAACAAAAACCATATTAATTATATCAACGATAGACAATAAAACCTCGGTACTCCATCTGTTTTTGTAAACCATATAACTCCAGTTTCTGAGCAAAATATGTATGCCTAGAGAGATTTGAATATATGTCGCTATATTCAACCTATAAATGATTATGGATTGTACGCCTATTAGTTATTAAACTGTTATTTTCCATTGTAAAGTTTACTAAAATGAAACTAAGAGATTTTCATTACCTGACCATAGATCGGTCAAAAGTTCTCACACGATAATATTGGGATTTCACAAAGGAGAAAATTCATCAAATTATTCACTAATTTAATTTTCTAAAAGGTTACATCACGATTTTTTTTTGGCATAAACGGACGTTGTTGATACCTAATTATTTAAATATAATATCAGATCTAGAATTATTAAACTACAATAAATGTATTTAAGGTTATAAACATATGCTTTATACATCCATGAAATATTTTTATATTTCACTTCTTCTTCCACATAAGTACTATGGAATAGTTTTATGAAGAATGTCATTGCCTTGATTAGGTCGATTTTAAATACTTTTTTTTCTTTAAAAAAAGTTTACATTTAGTAAGTAAATTTCATTTAATTTAATTGAAAAGATTTCCGTTAAATAATATTAGTTTTGATAAATTATTATTTATAATTTTTCGTCACACTGAATCGCTTTCTACAACTTTCTGTATTATATATTGTTTTTACAAAAATTCTCCGCTTTCCAACGATACATTATACGAATAAGTTCGCACTAGTATTTCCAGAAATTAATTTTTTACCTAAATAAACGTTTTCTCTTTTTTCTTAATTTTTCAATTATCAAATTCTTCCAAAAGTTATATTTAGCATTTTCTCTTAACTCTTAATAATAACAGATAGTTAATTATTTAAGATAAACCAAATTAAAAGTACTTTAGAGGAAGACATGTTGAACATTTAAGCATTGAAACCCTGTAAAGTGACATCAACGAGGATAAGATCTAAATGATATTAAAGACCACTTAATTTTACAATGATATACCGAGTTTAATCAAATAGAGCCGTTTTTGTGAAAATTGTAAACATTTGTTTCAGCGTTGATATAAAGTGCCACTTCCGGTTAGTCGATTTTAACGAAAAAGTTGCTGTCACATCCGAGGCATATACATATCTTAAATACGTAATATCAGTTTCGTACAGTTAACGTATCGGAGGCAGTGAAGACTTAATAAATGATATTTTTATTCATAATGTCTGTTACAAATGGCATCTTAAAATACAGAATAATATACCATGAATATATGGGTTAACTACAAGAGTTCATTCCAGGTCTCCTACAAGAGTGTGACTTCAAGAATGTAACTGCAAGAATGATTGGGAAGTCTAAGGATCCTGAGAATGGGCCTTTTTGCTGAAATCTGTTATTGTTCCCTAAGTCTTAAAAATGGGTCTTCTGTCCAGTCGGTACATTCTAGATAACTATTTCTAAGCTATCAGAGATAGCTTGACCTGGCTATCTAGGGATAGCTTTGTGCTTTTATCCTTTGAATTATGAGAATTGTCAATACAACACATGAATCACCAATTGGCATATTTAACAAACTCCATTATTAAAATAAAATAATTATTATTATTATTTGTTACGGATTAAGTCCGTTCCGTAACCTTTCGTTTTTTAGCTAGACTGATCACACACACACCACATACAGACCATTTTGAGGAACTTGGTTATTGTTATCTAAGTCTTGATAATGAGTCTTGTTGTGTCCAGTCAGTGCCTTTTAGATAACTACTTCTAAGCTATCAGAGATAGCTTGACCTGGCTATCTAGGGGTAGCTTTGTGTTTTATCCTATGAATAATGAGAATTGTCTGCCAACCAAACCAATTTGCATATTTAACAAACTCAATTATTAAAATGAAATAAAATCAATATTATTATTTGTTACGGATTAAGTCGGTTCCGTGACTTTTCGTTTTTTAGCTAGACTAATCACACACACACACACACACACACACGTGTCCATCTTACGCCTACAACCTTCTCCAGTTCAAATCCTCAGACCATTCCCTGTCCACAAGATCTCGACTATCTAACCTTTACATGCCTTCTCACAGATCTGCCTCATTCCAAAATTCCTTTATTGTTCGCTCTGTCAATTTCTGGAATTCCCTCCCTATCAAAATTCGACATTCCCCATCCATATCCACATTCAAATCCTCCTATTCCAATTTCTATTCCAAAAACAGTCTGATAATTGCTAACCATACGAGCTGATTTTAATAGATAATTTGATACATTTTTATTTTTTAATTCTTTATTATTTTCTTAAAAGTGTATACTGGTCTATCAGTGCAAATAGCTTTAAGTGTCTTGTCATAGTTTTAATTGTTTTGTATATAGTTTCGTTTGTTTTGTATATAGAATTTTTACCTTATATTTTTTTTACATTATTTCTTTTTTTCGATTGATTTCATTTTGGCCAGATGTAATATTTTAATTTTGTTATTCTCAAGGGACTGTGTCCCAGAATAAAGTTATTTTTCTATTCAATTCTCTCTCTCTCTCTCTCTCTCTCTATATATATATATATATATATATATATATATTGTATTATTTCTTCTCGGTGCAAAAAGAATGGTGCTTAGATATAAAAGTTTAACGTGACAGAAACTATTTAATATTTCAGCTGGAAAATTAAACTGGCACTTTCGCAGGAGAGCACTAATGGCTTCTTCGCCAAGGACTTAACTAAGAAAGGACAAAGAGAGAGTTCTCGAGGACATCGTTAACTTTCCAGGAGAGTAACAGGACTGACAGCGGGTCGGTGTTTAACACCTGAGTACTTTCTAGAAGACAACACCGCTGGCTGGTTCGAGGGGGAGGCTTTCAGGCTCAAGGCCCCCCCCACAAATAGCTTCGACTTTTATTTTATTTTTTTCCCTACCTCGCCATTGACGGTATAAGAGAGGTTCAACCTGAACTATACTAACCACATTGAGAGGGTCGAGATTCATTTCGCGAGGCCGCCGTGGAATAAATTTTAACCCGTTTAGGCCGGATTCGAAAGAATATCGTTAGACATGAGAATACTCAAATTGACGCTTTATCTAGTCCGGCCATCATGATCTCAATTTTTTTTTCTTGTTTTTGGCCACATTATTTTTTATCACTTGTCTTTAGGACTAATTTAGCAAAACTAGTAGGCCCGTGCGAAAAATTCACACAGCATATTGTTATCAAATTAATAAGAAAATAAAATGATTCAACGTATCAAAAGATAAAGAAATCAAATGTTTATTTATCGATAAATATAATCGACAAAGAAAACAAAAATTAATTTAAATCTTCATTCTTGTTTGGAACCAACATGTTTACAAATTTCAGTAAAATTCTGTATCTTTGCTAAAGATTTCGATGAATTTTTTTTTCATTGTGTAGGGAATTAAGTATTCTTTTATATAATCATAGACACAACCTGGGGAAAAGAGTGTAATTTTTTAGTTATTCGCAAATATAGTTTGTTTTCTTTCATAACTTTTTTGACTGAATTTTCGGGGTAATTGGACTATTTTGTCCGCCTGAAGGAGAAGGAAGCCTTCGAAATTGGTGGCTCAATCTTGAGATTTGGTGAAGAATTAACGATGATATGGCTTGTCGATCAAAAACACCATCGATAAATAATATAAACTCCTCCTCTCTCTCGATCATAGAGACCTCAAGTCGACGAAATGAGACATGTATTCAATGACAGTACTACAATTAATGTAAGGTTGTGTGGATGCGAACCCTATGCCTTGCGTTATCTCGAAAATAGTACGATTTGAGCTTAAAAACGCTTTAGGCAACAAAATCTACAAGGTCCAATTTGTCCCGTATCGATCTACAGACCTATCACCGTTCCAGTATCGAAGCCTAGCAAAATGTTTTGTATCGACTTCGTTTATTTTAGAAAGAAAAACAAAAATGAAGAATATGATTCGCTAACCCCCCGTGAAATGCTGAATCCAACGGTGCCCCATTCAGGGTATTTGAGCATGACAGGAGCTTATATTTGGTACAAAACCGATTTCGATCCTCACTGTAATAATATATGTGTGAATAAATACTCTTATTTCTACATGTTTATTTCTTAATTTGGACGTTTGGTGCAGTAGCGGATCAAAGATTTAATTTTGGAGGGGGGGGGGGGAGTCAGCCCGAATTTATTTTTATTTTTATTATAATGATAATAATTACTAAGCTTCCTCGTAAATCCGCTTGTGATTAGTCTCCCTCTTTGTGGGTATGTGAGAAAACTTTTTCTTTAACTGACTCCAGTTTTGATATGAGCTTTCTAATAGAGAGAAAACTGATGCGGTGCGCGCATCACACCACTTTCACTTACCACCCTCTTCTTACCTGAAATTTGTATTTTCAGACAAAGGAGAAGTGAAACTAAAACATTATAGGCGCTATATTTATTTATATTTCATTGTGGGTGTTTTTATTTGTCTCAGTACTCCCATATATACAAATATTAATATTTATATCGCTTTAATCTATACAATTAAATAATAGCATTTATGAAAACCACGTATTTATATTTATATAATATTGTGGGAGTTCGTATTATATTAAGCTCATGTTACGTATCGAAACGTGTTCTAATCTTTCGGGCGAGCTCGGGTGCCAATTTTTATTAAAGTTAATAATAATAATAAGATTATTATAAGAGAGGCATAGCAGATCGGCCTACAAGTAAATTAAGACAAAACAAAATATAGAGTAGAATAGAATAGAAAATAGAACTTTATTCTTGGACTAAGTCCCCTTAGAATAACAAAGATGAATTAATACAAAATAAAATACCAATCTGGCCAAAAACTAACTAAAAAAAATTCTAACATAATAAAAAGTAGTATGTAATCACTAAGAAATAAACAAAAAAAATATACACATATATAAACACACGCACATATATATACATACACACACATACTCATATATATACATACATACACATACATACATACATAAATGAACATACAATCTTCTCCAAATTTACTTATTATTACGATAAAAAAAAAAAAAAAGAAATTACATATCTATATATACATAACTGCACAATTTATAAATAATAGGCTATCTAATAGGAACATAATTTAATACAAAATGTAATAATATTTACAGTGATTCATGAAATAATAAGCAAACACTAAGATAAAATAAAATCTCAGGAATAATCGTGGTATAAAGGTAAAAAAGGAACTATATAAACGTACTTACTCATATTGCTACACAGTGAGACAAAAAGTATAAAATATAAACATATATACTTGAAAGAAAAAGCACAACATGAGGTGAAGAGAAATACAAATAAATAGTAAAAATAATAGTAAATATATGATAATAAGCCGAGAAATCCACCCCAATAACAGGATCTGCCTAGAAGGAAAATCATTCTCGGGAGTAGAAAAGTTCAAATACCTCGACTCAGCAATAACCTCAATGAATGACCAACGGGCAGAAATAGACAAGCTTATAACTAGCGCAAACAGAGCTTTCTTCTCCATCTCAAACTAATTGACATCTCGAAAAATCACTAAGAGTATACAAAGCTATGATAAAGCCAGTTCTAATATATGGCTGTGAGGTCTGGACACTAACCAGCACCCTAGAAAAAAGTGTTGAAAGATTTGAGAGGAAAATCCTCCGCACGATGACCGGAGCGATATGGGATCAGTGCACTAACATTTAGAGAAGAAAGACCAATAAAGAACTGCTTACAGAAACTATTCAATCAATATCCCATGATATGAAGGCACGTAGGTTAAGATGGGCGGGGCATGTAGCTCGTATCAATCCATCTGGAAGCCTCTACGTAACAATGAATGCCTCAATAGAAGGCAAAAGACCACATGGAAGGCAAAAAAGAAGATGGATAGATAGAAGCAACAAAGATCCAATAGAGCTATGTACAGATAACTGGAAATAAATAACCCAAGACAGGCAGAGGTGGAGCAGGCTTGTTAAGGTAACAAAAGATCTACATGGTCTGTAATGACGACAGAAAAAAAAGTCGTTGCCGCAAATAAACTTATTTTTTAAATTTATTTATTTTTATTTTTATTTTATTTTTTAGATTAGATGCGGTACCAGTGAAGTGGCTGAGGGAGAAGCGTAGGGATCTCCTAGGCCTCCCTTTTCCCTCCACATGTGGAGGGGACAGGATTGGTTCGGAGATCACCTGGCAAATTGTAAATAATGTATGTTTTATATAAGGTGTTTGTTTTACTTTTATTTCTATTTTTATTTACTTATGTATATATATATTTTTTTTTTCTTTACTCTTTTGTTCTTTCTTCTTATTCTTTTGTTATTACTTTATTTATTTATATTTTTGTATATACGGTATGAATGCAATCTCTGAACTCTATTATAAGTGTCCTTAACTGTGACAAATTGTAATATTTCTGAATAAAGTGTTTTTTAATAATAAAAAAAGATTAGATGCATTTTGTGTCTCAATAAGCCACGTGTATGTGGTTGTAGCGCATCTGCTCAGGCTCCACTGGCAATGCCGCTGATTGAGAGGCGCTGGGACTCCGCGAGACCTGCCTTTCCTTACACGAATGGGGAGAAATTCTTGGCTAGGAGATCTTGAGTGAATGAATTTTGTAAATATTGTATAAAAACGTGTGTTTGTTAAAGTAGCTATTTTGATTAGTTTAGTTTCTTTTGTTGTTTAATTTCTTTTAGTTTATTTACATTTACTTTTAGTTATATTATTTTGCTGTGTATTCGGTTAATATAATTGAGGTGAATACATCGCGGCGAATCAAATGGGCTCGTCATATTGTGAAAGAATTCGTGAAAGGTTAATATTTCTTGTGCCTTATGTTAAAGGTCCGAGGGGTAGACCGAATTGCGATTATTTTTTTATTTTGTCAGCAATTCAGAAATCTTTCATATAAACGTGGGTGTTATTAGTCAAAAATTCTGTACTTTTTTAGTTATCGTCAAATAAAGTATTGATCGTAAAATTTTTCAGCAAGTATGTTATACACATAAATTTAAAAGGTTTCAAGAGGAAGACTTTAGCCAAGTTTCGTTAAAATCGGTAAAGCGACACATTTTTTTGCGGCTTTGAACAGAAAAACATTTACATTTTTTATTTTTTTTACATATATAAAATTATCGTAAGACAGAAGTACTATGCTAGAAACCTTCCCAGGAGTGTACGGAACAACTTCCCAAAGTTTCATAGCCGATCTGAAATGACTGGGTTTGGACGGCGAACGGTGGAGGGAGGTAATAAGCGAGTGTGTATTAAGCCTTCTATTATTATTATCTATATATTTAAAAATGAATGTCTGTCTGTCTGTCCTTTGTGCATTATTAAACCATTCAACCGATCGCCATGAAACTTTTGGAAGTTGTTCCGTACACTCCTGGGAAGGTTTCTGCCATAGTACTTCTGTCTTACGATAATTTTATATATGTAAAAAAAATAAAAATGTAAATGTTTTTATATTCAAAGCGTCAAAAAATGTGTCGCTTTACAAATTTTAACGAAACTTGGCTAAAGTCTTCCCCTTGAAACCCTTTAAATTTATGAGAATTAATCGAAAATTTTATAATTGCTACAGTAATTGAAATTATCATTTGAAGAAGTTATATGATTCTCCTTATGTAGGTCAATACTATTATAGGTTCTTTATATTATTTTTTTTATTTTAGTTTTATAAGTTCGACTCAGACTGTTTCTGATCATTATGAATGAAGGTGTATTCACTCAGATGATTATGAATGTTCAATTTGAATCATGAGAAAAAAAATCATTAGAATTAGTTTAAATTGAAGCCATTTTACAGACAAATTTGTTTCCCAACTTTTTAAAAATGACAGATGTCCTTTGCTACTAATCTACTCATATGAGCTTTCTATTTTCTTTCTTTTTCATTTTGTTAGGCTTGGCCACAGCAGCGCGTGGCCGGGTAAAGCTATTTAATTAATATTATTTTGCTGTTTATTTATTGAATATAGAGTGTGAATGAGCTACTCTTCCAGCTATTGTCCTTAACTGCAATATTTCTCAATAACGAATTGAATAAATAAAGAAAGGACTCGTTTTTGAAAAAAAAAAAAAAAATGCAGCATCATTGTATATATTCACATGGAAATAGATTCTTATCTCTATTCCCGACAAAAATCGATTAGGATTCACTTAAAAAATGAGCGTTTGAATTAGTAGAAATAAGTTACATTTATATATATATTGTATCATTTATATATGTTGTATCATGTATATATATTGTATCATATATATATATATTGTATTTTGAAATAAAGAAATTCCTGGGGAGGAAGAAAAAAAAAAAAAGTCGAAATAAGTATCGATTATGAGTCGTAACTCTACACCCGAACTGCCTTCGCGAAAGGGTTGCTATAGTTACGATTTGTTTTCCGTCGTAAATATATTCCAGGTCACAATAGCTGTTAGGTTATTGTAATATCGAGTCAGGTAATATTGCCTTAATTTATTGCGCGCAAGGGTTGAGAGCCCGTGTGGGAAACTCTAAGTGAGGGGGGGGGGCCTTTATTTATGTTTCATAGTTTCGTTTTATGACGGCTTTTTGTAGTATTCGCCGTAAAATCTCTAAAAAACGTTGGTCCCTATCTGTGGAGAAATATTTCAAGTGCTCTCGTCATGAGCTGAGATAGCGTTTCTTCTTTGAGATCGATGATTGAATTTTGCTCATTATCTTTTAATATTATCAGCGGTTTATCTTTATATTTTTTTTCTACTTTAAAATTTTCGAATCTTAGTTTTCAATGGAAATACATGTTTTGAGATCACGGAGTCCAAATAACCAAGTCCTGCAAAATGCTCTGTATGTGTGTTAACAGCCTAGCTCAATAACAAAAAGTTGAACAAAAGTGAAATTGTATATTTAAGCCTTCTATTTTACAGCAACGTTTTCATCAAAATTGTCAAATCGAAAGTGTTACTTTATATAATAGATTTAGCACATTTTTACAATTTTATCAAAAACGGCTCATTTTGATCAAACTCAGTATATCTGTATATTATTAGCCAGTTTTTTAAAAAATGTTGGTTTTATTCTTATTCATGTTCTCTAACTTTAATGGCTAATTTTCAATATTAGCTTCCTCTAAAGAACCTTTAATTTCTTTTATTTGAAATAATTAACCGTTTCACATTTATCTCTAATATAAAAAATAGTTAAATTTAAAATATGAAAGATTTTTATTATCAACTAAAGGAAAAATAATATATCGTAACGAAAAATAGTTGTAATGAAGGGACCGAAGAAATACAAACGCGCCGATCTCCCCCGAAGATTGGAACAGGCTTCCGTACGTCACATGAGCTTAATATAATACGGACTCATATTATGTTCATACACGTATGCGGTTGTCATAATTGTTTTCGTTGGTATTGTTTAATATTTAATTCTATAGATTATAGTGATATAAATATTAAAATTTGTATTTATACCGGTACTTTTAACAAATAAAAATACCCAAAATGAAATATAAATCAAAGTAGCTTTTACTTTCACTTCCCCTTTGTCCGAAAATACTTAGTTCTTCTAAGAAGATGGTGGTAAGTGAAAGTTGTGTTATCAACACACCGCACCCGATTTCTTAAAACTATTAACTTAAAATAAGAAATGTTAATAATTTTCTCTATTAAGGACATTTATATTAAAGTTTAAAGAGCACATTCACACCATTTCGTAAATTTTATTATTAGAAACATTAAGTTTGTGGTGGTGGTTAAGGCACTGACCTTATGTATAAATGTATATATAAAGAACGATCTAAAAGATTTGAGTGGTCGATCGTTGACCAAACTTGTACAAGGTACTAATGCGATATTAGGGGAATTTATATGGTGAACTCCAAAAAACAAATTACTCCCGAAATGGTCAAATTATTATCTGATGCAGCCTTCTTTGACGGCTGCATGGTTAAAATTTAAGAATCTTTTTTTTGGGATGGATTTTGTATTATTGGGAGAGGGAAGCAAATCAAGCAAACCTAAATATAATAACAAAATTTAAAAAGTCTACTATTAGCCATTGCCGAGGTATAATTTTTCCTGACAAAATTTCGTTGGATAATGCGGACAACCAGACAGACAAAAAATTTGTTGATTTGTTGTCTGTAATGTATAAAACGGAATGATATCATGAACCGCATTGATTCTATTAAACATACAGACCAAACCTTTAATTTATATATATAGATGTTCTTTAACCTACAAACATGTGTTTATTATTAACATGTATTATCAACATTAACCGAGAACTTTAGAAAAATTACTCAATAATTCATAACTTCGATTCTACTCAATATTTTGTTTTCATTTAAAGCCTATGTTTTAAGTCACGCAAAGCTTAATATAATGTCAAATTTTCAAAAGTGTACAATGAGCCATTGCTGAGCTTACCTCTGACAAAATTTCGTTTCAATCCGGACATACAGACAGACAAAATTTTTTTTTAAAAGTGGATTTTTATTTGATCGAGTCTGGCACCCTGGACTGCTTTACAAACTCCGTAAATTCCTACACCCTACATACTTCCTCATTATCCGTTCCTATCTAACTGATAGATCCTTCAAAATAAATCATAATAATGCCTATTCATCACTTTTTTCCCAGTCCGCTGGTGTTCCTCAAGGTAGTATCCTAGGTCCTATCCTCTATACAGTTTATACAGCTGATATCCCAACCCATCCTAACACTGTCATTACCACGTATGCCGATGATACATGTGTCTTATCAGTTAATAACGATCAACAATTGCATCCCAAACCCTTCAATCACACATCACAAACCTTGAAGAATGGTTTCAAAACTGGAGGATAAAAATAAATTCCAATAAATCCCATCAAATCACCTTTACCCTTCGTCGTAAACCTATGTCCTCTTGTCCTACAGTATCCTTTAATAATACCCCACTTATCCCTGTTGAACAAATTCGATACCTTGGACTCCACTTAGACAAACGTCTAACTTGGAATCCTCATACCAGACTGAAACGACAAGAAACACCTCGACGTTTCTGATACTCCAGCACTTACTAGACAAACGCTCTAACCTCCCAGTCAATTACAAAAGACTCATATACATGACTACAATAAGACCTATTTTGGACTTACGGAGTTGAGCTCTAGGACTCCACTAAGCCATCGAAATCCTCTCGTATCCAATCCTTACAATCCAAAATCCTTAGTAAAATCCTCACAGCTCCTTACTTTGTCTCAAACAAATTCACCCATAACGACCTTAATGTTCCTTATGTTTCTGACCTGGCCCAATCCAGATACCTATCCTTCCATAACAAACTTCAGAACTATCCGAATCCTCTCGTTTCTAACCTTGCTTCCTCTTCGATCCCTGACAACCCTCCGAGGCGTCTGAAAAGAAGATGGCCTCGAGATCTCCTTTTGTAAATACATTTTTAGAGTGCTACCAGTGGGTAGTTTCTCAACAAGTGATTTCAGTTGTAAATATCATTAAAAAAAAACACACAAAAAAAAAAACATGGATTTGGTGTCTGCAATGTATGAAACGGAAATATATCTTAAAACAGGTTGATTCTATTCAATGTACAGACAAAATCTTTATTTTATTTATATAGATAAAACACTATTAAATTAAGAGGGTTTATTTTGTTAAATTATACCTACGCGCAAGAAGCGAGGAAAAAACAATTTTATTTTTGTAGTGAATTTAGGCAGAGTTTTAGTAACGTCTTGTATGTTCGATAATCTTATTCTATTAGTCTAGGTGTCAGTGGTTTTGCTGGAAAAAAAAACTAAAAAAAGTAAACCGTATATAATAAAATTAACTCCTTTGAAGAGGAGCGCTACAAACGAGAAAACTCTGACAGCGAGACTTGGACCCGATACAAGCAGAGCACTGGAGGACATGTGTCGCGGATAACGCCTCAACCAATTAGAGTGGGCTTGTCCCTCGAGGAGGTGTCGTGGTCACTTTGGCCAAGACCTTTCAGCACCAACAGCTGTTGCGCAGCTTTTGAACAAAAACAGAATAGTCTGACAACATTTCCTCCCAATCACGAGTACAGTTGTGTGACAGTTGACTGTTGAAGTATTTATTGGGTTGGCAAATAAGTCCTTTCGAATTTTCAGAGCGAAATAAAACTCAATGCATTATAGACATAAAATTTATTTTAATCTACATTATAATAATAATAATTATTTATTATAATATACATATTCTTGGCTTAAATAAATTTGCAATCTACCTCGGTATTCAGCAAATATGATATCAAGGAGAAGAAATGATAGCATAAAGAAAAAAAGAATAGTAATAACAAACCAAAAAGACAAAAAAAAAAAAACAAAAAAACAAACAATAGTAAGATAACACATAATAACACACAAACAAAAAAAAAAAAAAGAAAAAAAAAAGATAATGCAGCAAGTAGCTCAATGCAATAAGTCTCTTGACCAGCGCCTCAGCAGTCTTCTGGGCGTATTATAAGGGTTTGTGGCAGTAGATAGAGCTTGAGTAAGTGGATTGGAATTTAGAGTCAGTTTGTCATAAAAATTATTAAAGCGGTCAGTGGCAGTTGCCGTGATGAAAGGAGTGTTAAGGTCAGTGTGTAACGTGAGGTTTGAAACATAAAGGGTGCGTCTACAATTTTCCGAAGGACTTTTGACTGGAATGACTGAATGATTTTTATATTTGATTTCTTTGCTGTTCCCCATAGTTCGACCCCATATGTCCGAAGTGATTTAATGAGGACTTTGTAAATAGTTAATTTATTAGACACAGACAATTTAGAGCGCCTGCCAAGTAGCCTAGAAAGAAATCCGTATCGTTGATTAAGTTCTTTTCTTTTTTGTTTTATGTGGTATGTCCATGCCAGTCGTTTGTCCAAGTGGAGACCCAAATATCGTACAATTTTTGAAGGTGGTAGAGCGATATTATTGAAGAACACTGGAGGACAAGAGTCATGTTTAAATGAAACAAATTGGCTCTTAGACTCGTTCATTTTTATTCTCCACCTTTTAGCCCAACAAGAAAAATTCGCACAACATATTGTTATCAAATGCCAAATTAATAAGAAAAGAAAATAATGCAACGTATCAAAAGATAAAAAAATCAAATGTTACTTTATCGATCCATATAATCGACCAAGAAAACAAAAAATAATTTAAATCTTCATTTTTGTTTGGAACCAATATGTTCACAAATTTCAGTAAGCTGTATCTTTGTTAAAAATAGTCCGATTTCGATGATTTTATTTTGTTTTGTATGGAGTTTAGTAATCTTTTATATAATCATGAGTATAAACAAGGGAAAAGTGTGTAATTTTTTAATTATTCGTAAATAAAGTTTGTTTTCTTTCATAACTTGTTTGCCTGAATTTTCGAGGTGATTTGACTATTTTTCCCGCCTGAAGGAGAAGGAAGCCTTCGAAATCGGTGGCTCAATCTTGAGATTTGGTGAAACATTAACGATGATATTTACTGTAATAATATATGTGGGGATGGGGATATTTTTTAGGAAATGAAAACGGTGAGGAAGCTATACTTTCCTTCTTGGCATAAAATAATCCCTCGCTTTCGGTTAGTAAAGAAAAACGTTTAACGTATTTTTTAAAATATAATAATTTAGTAAAAAAAACTTCTGTTGTAAGCAGGATGATATGAAGACATCCTTCCCTCGTGCCAAATCCCAGGCAGCAGGAGAATGGGAGGCAATAAGCAGCCAAGTGGAAAGGCAGGACTGCCGGAGAGGAGACCAGGAGCAATGAAGACGATTCAGCTGCGGCCTCATAGAGGAAATTCCTGCCGACAACAGTATTAATGATCCACGGGTTCGAGACCTGTCTGTGATTGTGCTACGTCATCCACTTCGTAGCATCCGCGGGATCGTTTGTTACCATGTAGTGATGTATAGTTTTCATCGCTTTAAGTTCCCAAACTTGATATATATATATATTAAGGGTCATGAACCTTTTATGTATTTATTTGCCCCCTAATGACACCTATCATTATAGGATATTAATAATTTATGATGCCTGAAAATCAATATATATATATATATATATATATATATATATATATATATTGAGCTATTACTTATGAATAGCTTCGTAAGATTTGTAATTGGGATCCCGAAATGCTCCCGTGTCTCCCACCACTACACTGAGTTAGGGTGGCTCTTCCTCTCCTTAAGAAGACAATATTTCCTAGGCACTTTCCTTTATCAAATTATTACCGATCATCGTCCTTCTTATGCCTACAACCTTCTCCAATTCAAGTTCTCAATCCATTCCCTCACTACAAGATCCCGACCCTCTGACCTATACATCCCTTCTCATAGATCTGCCTCATTCCAAAATTCCTTTATAGCCCGCTCTGTCAACTTTTGGAATTCCCTCCCGATCAAAATTCGACATGCCCCTTCCCTATACACATTCAAAAACCTCCTATTCCAATTCCTGTTCCAAAAACAGTCAGATACCAGCTAACTATTAATATTATATACGTATTGTGTAGCAATCATATAATCATAATACTTGGTAAGAGATAGTACATGCATTTCCTACTATCGACGTAGGAATTTCAATGCATACATTTTTTTTTTTTTTTTTATTCAATTATAATTAACTGTTGATTTATATATATATATTCAAGTAAAGATTTTTTTTTTTTTTTATGAAATGAACTCACTGTATCTCTTTTTCGTTCTTCATTTCTCAAAGTGTATATTTATGTTGTTCAACCCTTATATTATATAATTTTGCTCATAGTTCAAGTGATTCGTTCATAGTTTTAATTGTTTTGTTCATAATTTTAAATGCTCTGTACATAGTTTTATCTCTATTGTATATAGCTTGTGCACCTAGGGTTTTCTTTACTTTTTATTTTATTTTATTTATTGTTTCAAACGTTTAGGCCTGTAATATTCCATTATTTTGTACATTATTGTTATTCTGAAGGGACTTAGTCCCAGAATAAAGTTTTTTTTTCTATCTATCTATCTATATCTTTACAACTTTTCCCTTAATCGACCTTTGAGTATTAAATTTAAACTTAACTATTTAATTGGGAATAAGGTCACTTATTAATAATTTAATAAAGTATTGAATATTCATTTCTTCTGTTTATTTACGTTTCGATCTCGGTATTTTCTTTTTATTAGTCAACCATGGGATCCTCTTCAAAGCTAGAATTTTAAAAAATAGAGCTTCGATCAGGCCAGGTACACACCGACAGTCTTAGCACCGTCCACTAGCACATATGTTATGCTACTCTTAACATATATATATATATATATATATATATATATATATATATATATATATATATATATATATATATATGAACAGATTGGACTTTAAATGTAAATAATAATCTTTAAAGTTTCCAGTGGTTTCTATATTGAAGAACAATGCCCTCATTGACAAATATGAACATAGTTCCCAAAAGAAAATTTAAAAATGCATTGTTGTTTCTATACTGCGCTTGAGATCAGTGTGTTTCTACATATTTCTACTAACAGTTTTGCTGAGAGTAATTCGAAAATTTATCTTATCTTTATAGTTAAATAAAAATGATAGAATTTTTTTGTGATATGTCCATTATTTGTACCAACTCCCTGTCTCTTACTAGAACAACTAGAATCTTACAGTCAAGATATAAGACATAAGAGCACATGCACATGTTAAAATCTAGGAATTAATAATTAGTTCCAGGAAACAAAAGAAAGAAGGGTTCCAAGTTTTCCACGGCTTCCTTAATCTTGGTTACAAATTATGCCATTTATGAGTACTTACGCCTATGTTGCTTTGTCGCGTATAACAACCTGAAATTACCTGACATTCATGCACCTAACATTTTTTGCTAAACCCAACAGGAAGCGAACTATCGAGATTTCAAAATTTATTCCTTTCGATTTGTTCACAAGAGTGCTCTTTCAGTTTTGAATGAAAGAATTCTATAACACCATTTTTGATCTGAATTCGAAGGTTTTTCTTGAAGATAATGAGCCATTGACTGGAAGGTTGGACGGTAGTCGATAGTTGTTTTGAAAAATATGTTACACGGTGTACCAGAATCCCCCCCCCTACCTTGCACCCTTCCCCCAAATACCAATAAATTGCATATAGTTGTGTCCCTTGTAACCATTCATTAAAAAAAAGCCAATGTTCCACACTGACCCAAAATGGCGTTCACACATGGCATATTGGCATCTTTGACTTCAATTCGGCATTTGGTTTAATTACATAATAATTGGGCTTTTATTAAAGATATAGTTAGAGAATAATAAAGAATGAAAACATATTAAAAAATAATTGTAATAAAAACACCAGTAAAGTCAGGTTTTTCAATTAGTTAAAACTAAAGTTGAAAATCAATATTATGTAAATATACATATGAGATTTTCATAAATGCTATTGTTAATATTATTTAAATTTAATTGTGTTTATTACACCTTTTTTTTTTTTTTCCTATCCCCCAGGAATTTCTTGATTACAAAATACAATATATATATAAATGTTATATATACATAAATTTTCAATTTCCTTTTATTGCCTAAGGGCTTAATTATTACAGCTTTATAAATATAAAAATTTGCATACATACTTATACAAATAAAAATACCAACAATGAAATATAAATCAACATAGCATTTATAATGTTTACTTTAACTTCCCCTTCGTCCACTAGCGGATCCAGGATTTAATTTTGGGGGGGGGGCTTCAGCCCGAAAGATTTTTTTTTCATATACATATAACGATACTTAATTTGAAAAAAAAAAGAAAGAAATTAACTACCTTTATGAAATAGTGTTTAAGTGGTTCTTGAAGTCCTATTAAATGTAATTAAACGAACAAGAATACTTTAAGAGATTGTTTTTAATATTTTTTCTGTAAAACATGATTATATTTTAACATTTTAGGGGGGGCTTCAGCCTGAAAGCCTCCCCCCCAATAGATCCGCCTGTGCCTTTGTCTGAAAATACTGATTTAGGTTAAGAAGAGGGTGGTAAGTGAAAATTGCGGGATGCGCGCACCGCACCATATTTTTGTATATATATTTGTATTTTCCTGATTATTTTTGTATATATTTGTATTATATCAACATGTCAAACAATTGCACATATTTTTTTAACTCGGCTATTATTCTAAGGGGAGAAGTGGGATAGCTCGGTGGTAAGGTACTGGGCTTCCAATGCTACCCGGCTCACGGAAAAAAAATAATAAAAAAAATTATTTATTCTGTTTCATTGGCCGTGGGGCGACCATGGTTACGTATCAAAGGTATAGTATAGAGCATGGGTATCAAATAAAAGTCTATTTCATAGAGACGTCAAAAATAAAAGTCACGTGCTCTCCTAAAGTTCAGTAAAATAGTTATGAATAAAATAGTTAAATTTTTATTCCCAGATAACTCAAATATTTTTTTAAGGAGTAACTGAGTTGAGATTCTTATTTAGCGACCTGAACAACCCTTATATATAAATTTTCATGGCAATCGAAAAATACAAACTTTTTTCTAGGAATTTTCACCAAGGCTATAAGCCTTAGTTTTTTTTCACGAAAATCACTAAAAACTTGATAACCATGGATTTTGGCGAATAAGGTATGCCATAGACCATGCCTAGCCTCTATAAATGTGGCACAATTAATTAAAATAATTTATCAAGCGGAAAAATCTGACGGTTGAGCGTGATATCGGTCAAATCACCCCCTTGTACAATCGTAGACAAAAAAATAGTGCTTTCCCTAAATAGTATTGAACCCAAGACATTTCATGGATTATAGTGATACAGGTTTTTTTTTTATTCTTAGAGGACTTAAAATTATTTCAAAAACTTAAATTATTAAATTTCTGCCGAAAATCGGACCAATGTTATATGTACTTTTTACTTTCCTACCTATACTAGGTGAGGAAAGTATTGCAATCGAGTCAAATTTCCGATATGCGGTTTTCGACGGATCTATATGTTTCAGAGCCTTCTGAGTCCGAAAAACACATTTTTAGCCATTGGCCTGTCTGTCTTTGCCAAGATTTTCTCGGGAACTACTGAAC
The DNA here is from genome assembly GCA_928085145.1 of Nezara viridula. Classification (NCBI taxonomy): domain Eukaryota; kingdom Metazoa; phylum Arthropoda; class Insecta; order Hemiptera; family Pentatomidae; genus Nezara; species Nezara viridula. The sequence continues at coordinate 2,723,085 of OV725081.1, forward strand.
CGATTTTGTTGCTTCTTTTTTTATTTTGTAGGGTTTTCATTACTGATGCTTGTGACAGAAATTCGGTGCTCTATGCGCAATAGCTTGGGCGCAATAAACGATGTTTTTTTATAGACTGTAGCGCGAAAACGGCTCTAACGATTTTGATGAAACTCATATAATTTTCTAATCCCAGTCCTTTAAATTTTCGTATATAGATTGAATTCCCAAAAAAAATTCAGGAAAAAAAGTTATAAAGAAAAGAAAAATTTTATGGGGCTTAATTCCTTAAGTATATATTATACGGTAAAATTTTGAAAGGTAATTAAATTACCAAAAAAAAAAAAAATTCATCGGAATCGAACCAGTATTAGCGATGATACAGCTCATTCTATTTTTGACACATTTTTTAACTTATTACTTTCCTACCTATACTAGGTAATGAATGTATTGCAATCGGGTCAAATTTCCGACATGAGGTTTTCGACTGAACTATACGTTTTATAGCCCCCTTAATTCGAAAACACCGTTCAACTGTAATGAAATTCCCTACAAAGCCATATAAAAATAGTTCATTTTGGACAACTATTAACGAAGTTACAGCTATTCAATTTTCAATGAAAGATTACGGCTTCATATCGTGGCACAGGCGGATCTACAGGGGGGAGGGCTTTTTGGCTGAAGCCCCCCCAAAATGGTAAAATGTAACCATGTTTTACAGAAAAAATATTAAAAACTATCTCTTAAAGTATTCTTGTTAGTGTAATTATATTTAATAGGACTTCAAGAACCACTTCATACAGGTAATTAATTTCTTTATTTTTTTTTAAAATTAATTATCATTATATGTATATGAAAAAAAAACTTTCGGGCTGAAGCCTCTCCCCCCCCCCCAAATTAAATCCTGGATCCGCTAGTGTATCGTGGTGTCAGAAAGGGGTGAATGAGAGAATAAAGATGACTAAGTGAAAGTAAGAAAATCTGTTGCCCGCATCACACAATCTTCACTATTTCCTCTACTTTTAACAGAAATTATTGTTTGACAATACTAAACTATGGCAAAAAGTTTTTGATTTTTGCACTGATCTATCTTAAGCCGGTTTACGTTGCTTTAGTTTATCAAATAAATCGTACTCAAATCTTTTGTTTGATCAATTTTCAGGAAAATATATATAGTTCAATTCGTTTTTATTTTCTCATGAACATACGTAAAAATATAAAATCTTTTTTGAAATATACAGGAAAGTCGTGTGAGTGGAAACACCAGATATTTTCCCTAGAAGTCTTCTACTACTCCTTTGAATACGCAACATCCGGTCTATACCCTATGATCTTACTATTTATGGGTATAATCGAGGAACTCCACGACATGCCCTTACAACTCCCCTCGAACTCCTCCCCTTCGATGTGGAAGAACTACACAGGAGGGACTCCTCTAGTTGAGATTGCAAAGCCATTGAGGAGTGGAAGAGTCGATCCTGGTCGACCCCCGCTGAGATCCGGGTTCTATAGGTCTGTCAGGCCTTCCGATTTATAGGGCTCTATCTGCTGGCTTCAAAGCAATCATCACTCCTCACTTAAGGACTTTTTGTCCTTCGGGGAAGGGGAAGAGCAATTTATTGTCCTGTAACGTGTGTGAAACCGCAGTTGAGGGTCCTCCGATATTTATTGGAGTCGTAAATTCCATTTGATTTGGTAAGAAAAAAAAAAAAAAATAGTTGAAATGCCCTATATTTACACACCACTGTGAAAACATTACCCAGATCATACACGTAATTCTATATATTAAAGCAACTATACATAAACAATGTACTAAGGTGCGTTTAGACATTTCACAAGCTATGGGAAACACAAATGTATTTTTTTCCCTCTAGGCTTGTTTTTGATGATTTCCATAAAAAAAACATCTACTAACTAAGGTCAGTTCTTCCTCACCGTTTTCATTGGCTAAAATATTAAAATATCACAAAGTATACAATGTTTCGCATAAGAATAAAATCTCTGGTAGAAGCCGATTCGGAAATACAGTTACCCATTAAAATTTGCGGGTTTCATATCCTTAATTAAGAAAAATACAATGCATACTGAACAAGCATATCACTACTGTTAGTGCAAAAGACCGTATGTAAAAATTGATTGTTTAGCAAGAGTGCATAAAACTCATGAAAATAAACCAATTACAAACATTTGGGGTAAAAAAAAATAGATAGTAAAAAACTTATATATACATATTTACAATATCCGACTGGTTGAACTCTGTCTAATTGACACATTGGGTTATCTGAGGAATCGGGATCTTATTCGAACCAGGTCTCCCCAGTCAAGCTGTCAAATGTTCAATCATCAACTTGTAAAATCATGCGGTACTCGTCGCTGATAATCACAGGTTCAGGGACAGGAAAAGAAAATCCGACGTACACCGTAAAACTAAAGTATTTCACACAACCAAATCCTTAGCGTGCCTCAACACTCGCGGGTTTTCACCATCTCTCTCTCATCTCTCTTTTGATTTTCCTCCCCTGTTGGCTGTTACACTGACTTAAAAATAATATTTACAACTAATACTGAAAACTAAGACTTATTGTAAACAATTACTCATTATTAAAACACATACTAAATACTTAATTTTATATTTAACCCTCTTCGTGTTAATAAAAAAACTTATTATCATTTATAAAAATCTGGTGCGCACAACACAAACTTTCACTTACCGATCTACTTTGAATAGAAATTATTTTCTGGCAATGCTGGGCTATTATAAAATTTTTTGAAGTGCATTTTAAAGGGAACTAAAGCTTAAAGCTTACAGACAACAAGTCATTAAGACCATTATAATTACAAAATGTCTATTTAATGTATGGAAGACAGGCAATAAAAATCAATTCACTATATCTGATTTTATAAACCACAGAATCACTAACTCCAATTTCAACATTTTTAAGTGATGTCATTTTAGTGATATTTTTAGTTGAAAAAGTTATCTATGCAGACAATGAGTAAGTTGATTCCAGAGGTGGTGATTGCAGTGTTGAATTATAGAACTGAGAATAAAAGTATAAATTTAGGTACTACTTTCTTATGAAAGATGTTCGTAGGAAAGACACTTTATTAAATATCTGTAGAAAAAGGGTTTTTTTAGTCTCAACAATTAAAAATATATTTTAAATTTATCCAAATTTTCACCTCTTCAGAGAAAATAACTAGAGACCATAAATTTCCTCCTAATTGTCCGATTTTAACGATTTTTTTTTGTTTTTTTAGGAATTTGTAAATTTTAAAAAACCAAAAGCGTATACTTTTTGAGTTATTCGGAATTAATTTTAACATCCCTCATAACTTTTTTCCAGCTTCTTTTCGTTGAAGTATGTTATACAGATAAATTTAAAGGGTATCGAGAAAATGACTTTAGCAAAGTTTCATTGAAATCGGTACATTCGTTTAGGCGCTACAGTCTGTATGAACGCACGTTTTTCTGCATTTTTATTTTTTTTCTCCTTTATTAACTTATCAAATTCTTTCAAAAGTTATATGTAGCATTTTTTCGTAACTCTGAATAATCCGAAATGGTTAACTTTTTAAAATAAACCATATTAAAGCTACTTTAGAGGAAGACGTATATGAACATTGGGCATTTAAGCCCTGTAAAGTGACATCAACGAGGATAAGATCTAAATGATATTAAAGACTACTTAATTATACAATGATACACCGAGTTTAATCAAAATCATTCGAGCTGTTTTTGAGAAAATTGTAAAAATGTGTTTCAGCGTTCATATAAAGTGGCACTTCCGGTTAGCCGATTTTAACGAAAAAGTTGCTGTCACATCCGGCCCATATACAAACATTAAATACTTAATATCAGTTTCGTACTATTTTTCGTTTATGAGCTAGACTGTTAACACACACACACAGAGACCATTTTGCGACATTTGGTTATTAAAACTCAGGAGACCTCAAAACATGTATTTCCGTTGAAAACTGAGATTCCAAAATTTTCACGATCGCAATACTTGCCCTTACTATATATTACATATATACGTAAGTGAAAGTAAAAACATTATTTTTAATATTATTAATTTTTATTATAAAAATTATTTTACGAATTAATTTTTTTTTGTATTTTATTTTTCGTCACAACGGAGACTCATTGCGATGACGTTAATCCCTGCTGTGTGAACACTGAAAATATGGTGTAATTTATATTTGCAGGTAGTACCAGGGATGACAAAAGTTGATACAGTGGATGTAGATGCATATTTGTTAAGTGCTTCCGTTAAAAACTCATATTTTCAATCTTTAACGATCGCAATAATTCGACTTGAAAACATTGGAGTGATCTTGAAACACTGTTCGCTCCAAGTAGACCACTCCAGCCGTTCCATTTGGAGCGATCAACATAGGCTGCCTCTACGGCAGGACAGCTGTGGGCCTCGAAGAGAACTCGTTAATATTAATATTGCAGCTGTGATCGAAGCGCGGGCCATGAATATTTTATGTAAGCTGTTGCAGTCCGCTACAATTTGTAGCTCCAACATGTCATCGGCAACAGCTCAAGTTGACACCTGTCGTATTTAGGGGGCGCTAGTGGTTGCCAAAATAAACTGTTGACTTGTTACTTTCGGCTCCTTCTTTACTAACCTCTATGGTCAGTATCGATAGTGTTGATTTATAAGGCACTGATGATTCAGAGTTTCTACCAGTGTTGCCGTTTGTACGAGGATCCTCGTATTTGTAGGAGGATATGACGTAATGTACGAGGTACGAAGATAGATCAGCCTCGTACCTCGTACATAAGTTTTGCTGACGTATGCAATGCAATGTTATATTTTTATGAATGAAGTTTAGAATTGTTTTACGGTTACTTTGTCTCTATTATTATTTATGTTGATATGACTGAACTTCTGTTGCTTTATAGACAAATAAATTACAATTATATCTTCTTTAATTAGAGTATGATTATTATTTTCTTCATAAAACCATGATTGTATATATATGTTTTTTTTTTTAATTTTCTAGAAAATAAAATTTAAAAAAAAAATTTAGATTTTATTCAGTATAAAATAAAATATAAGAAACCATATCCATGATTTCCTTAATAAAACGTTTTTTATAAATATGTATTTTTTAAAATGTGTTGTAAAAGAAAATTAAACAGAAATTTTTACCGTCATTTTTATAGAGCATAAAATAAAATACGAGAAAGAATATCCATTATTTCCTTCGTAATTATTATTTCCTTCATAAAACTGCAATTGTAAATATATTCTAGATAAATTAATTTTTTTTTAAATTATTAGCGTAATATAAAAAAAAAATTATTTTCGATTTTTAATCGAGTAAAGTAATTAATTGAAAAATTAACTAGTATTTCTAGTATTCATAATGAACCCATCTTAAATAATGAAAAAAAAAATTGTTTTCAGTGGTCCACATTTATTTTGTGCGATATATAATTGTGAGCTAAATACTGAAACAATCACAATCTATTATTTTTTTATATTATAATGGATATCTCTAAAAGCATCAATGCCCCAATAATTAATTTTTATTAACCTTCCAGAACCACTAACATCCTTCCATAAAAGTAGTTGTTTTGTTTTTAGAAAAAAGAAAAAAAATTAGTGCTTCCCCCTAACTAAATCTTGGATCTACTTATGAAGAGTACTTTAAGAAGTGTATTTAGCTATTTTAATTTTGATATAACGTTTTCAGTAGTTTAAAATATATAAACTTTTTTACATATTTTATTAAGCTAATTTTACTTCTTGACCCATTAACTTAAAAAAAAAGTAATGTAAAAAGACTTTAAAATATATGAATGGATGTAAAAATAAAAAATTCTGATCTAATTTTACTATAAAAAAAAACAAAAACAATAACACTGGGCTTATAATAGTACAAGTTATGAATGAACAAGCTTACGAGGATGTACGAGGCTTGAGTACGAGGTTTTGTCACAGAGCGCGCGGTAACACTGGTTACTACTATAGTGAAACCATTCCTCTTTAAGAGAAATTACAAGATATTGAGGGGGGAGGGACTGGGAATAATTTTCTTTTTTATCACTTTAACCTTTTTTCACCTGTTGGCACATTTGTTACTTGTCTAACGGCGGGCAACGATTTTTTTTATTTTGCAAATAGTGAATATAAATTACAAGTCATTGTTTTCAAAGATAATGTAACGGATATCAATAAAAAGAAATAAATACGTTTCATTAAAAAAAACACTTTTACTTTCACTTACGTATATATGTAATATATAGTAAGAGTAGGTATTGTGATCATGAAAATTTGACAAACATTAATGCCATGACAATTATTTTTCAATAATTTTTTTTTTGTTAACTTAATTATTCAACTCACACCTGTCAGAAGTTCCGACAATCAGCGAGTGTGATGGCAAGATGTAAAAGGTTAATATGTCTTGGAATAGGCGTGTGAGGGGGAGTGCCCAGCGGCGTCCTTCCTGTCTTCAATGTATTATTTATAGTTAGTGGAGGAGATCCCTCATCCAGCTTCTTTTGATCCTCCTTCCGGTGCTATCCGGCATGTTAGTTGTGGCCATGCCTCGAATCAATGAATTTGTATGTCCGAGTAAGTTATTATGAAATATCTTGTAGTGTGTACGGATGTGGTCGTTAACTGTTGGCATCTATAAATCTTTATGTAAAGTAATGTTAGTGATGTACCACGGAGCCTTGGAGATTTTAGATTGAAAAGTCTGTAGTTTACGTATGTGAGTCTTTTTGGCTGTCCCGTATATCTGTGAAACGTAGGTCCAAATGGGCTTAAGTAGTTAAGTATACGCATTCAATTTCTGTCTAAGTTTTAATTTCGAATGTCTTGCGAGGAGTGAGTTTTCGTTTTGTGTTTGATATGTGGGCCCCATTTCATTCTTTTATCAAAGGTCAGTCCAAGATATTGAACTTTGTCTGTCTGAGGGATTTGGATATTATCAAGGTAAATAAGAGGGCAAGTTTCACGTAGAAGGGTAAAAGTGATTTGCCTTGGTTGAGTCGAATTTTCCACAATTTGCACCAGTCGTAGGTGATATTGTAAAGTCTGTGAGGCGTATGTTGATTTTTGATGTCTTGTCAAGATTGTTGTACCGCCCTGCGTAAGTCGCGGTCAGAGTATCGAGAGGATCTGGAATATCATATGTGTAAATAATATACAACAGAGGAACGAGTACTGACCCCTGAGGCACTCCTGCTAGGGCTGGTTTAATGGTAGATAGTTCTGTACCTTGGCGAACAGAGAAAAATCTGTCAGAAAGAAAAGATTGAAGAATAAGATAGTAGTTTGGAGGGAGTATAGCCTTAAGTTTGAAAAGAAGTCCCTGATGCCAGACTCTATCGAACGCTTGAGCAACATCCAGAAATACTCCTGTTGCATATAATTTGTGCTCTAGTGCTGTCGCAATGTAGTCTGTCACTCGGTGTAGCTGATGAATGGTTGAGTGGTGTGAACGAAATCCAAACTGATGTTCAGTAATTATGTTTTCGGTAGTGAATATGTCAAGAAGTCGTTTGTAGAGAAGTTTCTCAAAGATTTTAGAGCATTATAGGAGCAAGCTGGTGGGTCTGTATGGTGAAGGCCAGTCAGTGTTCTTGTTAGGTTTGTTTCATTCATTTTTATGAATGAATATTTCCATTGTAAGGGGAATTTAGTCGTTCTGAGTATTGCATTATAAATTGATGTTAGGTATACTAGAGCTTTCCTTGGCATTTTCTGGAGCACTTGAGTATTTATTAGGTCATGACGGCGTAGGTTGCCGGTAGCTTTCTTTTTAGGTAACTCTGATTTATTCTGCAACTTGAGTGGGAGTGAAGCAAGATGGAGGTAATGACAGTTGTAAAGGAATGTCTAAAGTCTTTTGTACATGTCTTTCGTGTTCAGTGTTAGAAAAGTCAGTATGTGGTGTGAAAACAGAAGAAAGGTGGTTGGCAAAGAGCTCAGATTTTTCCAGGTCTGACACAGTCCAGGAACCGTCTAAGTTTCGGAGAGGTGATGGCACCTCACGATGCTTCACAAGCTTCTTAGTCTGTCTCCATAAGCTTCCATCGTCAGTTAAAAGATTTTTGAGGTAATTGTCGTAGGTCGTTCATTTAAGTTCATTGTTAAGTCCATTCAAAGTCCGTTTGCAAGATGGAAGTCGCCATCAGTCTGCCACACTTTGCGCGCTCTTCTCTTTGCAATGATCAGATCTCTAATGTAATGTAATAGAATTTCTGTTGGGCCTTGGTATGGATGATGACCATACAGCATGTTGTAAACTGATTATGAACTTTTCGACGGCTTTTTCGAGTTCCTCTTCGGTCTTAAGAGACATTGGGATTGCTAGCGTCGAATTTAAGCAGTTGCTGTAAGCTTCCCAATCCATTATCCTTCTTGTAAGTGTAGGTTTTTTGATGCATTACAGGGCTCATCCCATAGTACCAAACTGAGAAGAGAATGATCAGAACAAAGATCAGAGCTCGCAGTTATAGTATACGGCTCTGTCCTTAGTCCTTTAGTAATGAAAAAGTAAAGTAAGTCGGGTGTTTTCTGTCTTGGAGTTGGCCAGTAAGTAGGTGTATCAGGTGAGATCGTGTTTAATGAAAGCTGATCGATGGCAGACTTTAGATTTCTTCCTCTAGGAGTACATTGACGTGCTCCCCAGGGATGATGTGCTTCATTATAATCACCACCTGCAATAAAACACCGACCGAGATTGGTTGGAAGAACACAGGCTGCTATAAAAGATGCTTTCTTAGCGCTACAAGGAGCAGCAGCGAGAATTGGCTTAAAGGTCAATGAGAAAAAAACAAAGTTTATGCAGGTCGACCCAAAGAATGGAGGCCCTAGAGAGGCAAATGTAGAAATCCGAGGGATGACTTTTGAGGATTTCTCGGAATTTATATACCTTGGCTCGCAAGTTAATGTAAATAACGATATGAATCCTGAAATACAGAGGCGCATTATGGCCGCAAATAGAGCTTATTTTGGTCTCCAGGGACATCTCAAAAGTAGAGTGATCTCTCGTAAAACCAAGCTGCTCTTGTACAAAACTCTGATCAGACCAGAACTAACATATGGGTCGGAGTGCTGGACAATGTTAAGAGCCCAAGAAACAGCTCTTCTTCGGTTCGAACGTCGTGTGCTAAGAAGAATATTCGGCCCAATGATAAATATTAATCGGGAACGACGAATGAGATCCAACAATGAGCTGATGCAGATATATAAAGAACCCGATGTTGTGAGGCTAATGGAAATTGGCGGGTTGAAATGGGCGGGACACATTATCCGTATGTCTGAACAACATGTGCTAAGGAAGTCGATGGATGAGCGGATCTTCGCCATAAGGAGGCTGGGCAGACCGTGACTCAGATGGGCTGATGGAGTGGAAGTCGAAGCCCGAAGTATCCTTGGTGTCCACAACTGGAAGGCAGCAGGATTACTTGGAGAAGACTGGTGGTTGAAATTGCGGGAGGCCTTGACTCTGCAAGAGTTCTAGAGCCATTCATGATGATGATGAAAAGAGGCGGGATGAGATTATTCAATCCACTAACTAAGTTGAGGAGCTGAGCTGAAGCCGGATGATTGTAAGTCGGTGGTGGCCCTTTTTCATTTCTGGATGCTTTGGCTGATGAAGGTGATTTTCTGGTACTTCTGTGGAAGACGTTCGCAGCTTCGGTCCTAGATTTCGAGAATTGTTTTGTAAAGGACCTGAACTTGTCTGTTGAATTTGCGGAAGAGAAGGAAACTGGTCTATACCTGGGGGTGCGCTAGTTTGTGCTTTTTGGGGACTTTGAATATTTTTACGTAGATTGTGTACTTCCCTCAGTTGTTTTAGAGTTGCACAACCTCTATAATATGCTGGATGGGATCCGCTACAATTAGTACATGTGCTATCGTGTTCTTACGCACTTGGGGAGTGATTGCAGTAGGCCTTCGTGTGACCATACTGCTGATAACGAGTACACTGTGGAATCATTCTTTTCTTTCTGGGTTCTTCTATTTTCATTCTAGTATATTATAAGAATTCAATATCAAATATTTTGTCATTATATGTGGCTTTCAAGATATCGATAAAGAACATGGAAAGTGGACTTTTATATTGAGAAATAACGTTCACAATGCTTGTGGCCTCGTAGCCTAGGCATTTTAATATTCTCGGATTTTTATCTTCTATTAACTGATAGGTTTGAAAATCTGCACCTACCTGTCTTATAAGTTAGATACGATACGTCTATATGTGCCAAGGTTTTAAGGATATACGGTTACTCCTCTTGATGTGGATTTTAGGTTAAAGCTGTTCAAACCAACTACATTTTGGAGAAATGTGACCAGTTCGGTATAGTTCTGTACATCATTCAGGTGGATAGGGGGCGGTTTTACAGAAACTGGTTGCTTAGTGGTAGCATCAGGCTCGTCACTAATGTTAGTTAAAACTTCAAAACTATTTGTGGTTACTGTTGTAACTTCGCTTACCTTTTTAGCTTTTCTTGGATCTCTGTTATTGTCCATTGAGCGTTTTCTTCCTGTAACGAGTTCCCAAGAATTTTAAGTAGTTTGGTTTGAGTTTAAAGCGTCCATATTTTTTGTAGAATTGCCAGATATCGACGTCTCAGTCATCGTTTGCGGTGAAACCGCTACACCGATTTATGGAGTTCCTATTACTTGGAGCTAATTGGTTGTTGTATAGAATGCAACAAAAAGAAAAGTTTTCAATCTTGCTTTACTCTAAGAATTTATAAGATAGATTTTCAAAGAAAAATTAACCTCGCTTTTTTCAATGTTCATACATGTGTTGAATATAAATTCAAATTTAAATAATATAAATTTAAATTAATTTTTACTTTGAGTTCGTAAAAAGGGGTTTGTGGTTGTGTTTATTTCTATTGAAGTTCAACCAGTTCGTCGTAGTCTAAATTTCCTCTTTAAATATCAAAATTTTGTGAACTTTAGATTTCAATTTTAGATTCCAGCTTAATTAGTTTTGTTCTGACTGAAGAAAAGTATTGGTCTCGTTAACTCCGAACAAACAAGTTTAATTTTTACTATGGATTTTTTGTTCCATTCATTTTACGATTGAAAACATAACTATCAAGTATGTATAAATACTGTCAGTGCAAAAGGTCGTATGTAAAAGATTAAAAATTTTATTTTTGAAATTATGTAGTTTGCAATTGATATAACTAGTTTACTACTATGGAAAATAACAGAGCGCCATAAAATTATACTAATAACTCATGAAGTAATAATTAGTTTTTATGTTCTCCTGTAAAACACTAAATTTTTACACATGACCTCTTGCGCTAACAGTAGCGATATGCATATTCACTATGTACTGGATTTTTTTTTAAAACTACGTATCATCAAATGCGCAATCTGCAATTGCGTAACTCTTTCGCATTTTAATATACGCTGATGAACAAAACTCGTGGATATCAAGCCCGTACATGTTGAGGGAATACTAAATTTCCGAAAATGGTTTCTCCCAGAGATCTTTTTTTCATACGGTAAATTTTAGATTTTGTAATATAGAATTTTTTAAGCAATGGTTTTTTAGATAATGATTTTTTAGCCAAAATTTACTTGGTAGACTTTTTTTACCTATCGCTTCCTATTAAACAAAAAAAAACTTGCTAAAAAAACAAAAAAAAAAACAACGTAAATTTCATACTTTTTTGCTAAACATTGGACCATTATTTATATAAATATGTTTTTAGCTCTTGAAGCCTAATATCACTCCTTTAAACATTAACATTTCTCTCTACTAATGGCACACCTCGTTGTATATATAAACACTCAACATATTCCAAAGAAGTATTGTTCATTTGGTTTGGAGTGCTATTATGATGTCACCGCTGTCAGTTAACAGGTAGCAAGTAATAGTTTTTTTTTTTTTTGTTCCAAAAGTTGGCTCTTGTTAAACGGAGCATAACCGGAACATGGGCCTCGGTGAGGGCGGATAAATCGACTTTCCAGGTATCGACTTCCTGCATTCGAGATATGGCACAATTAGCCACGTGGCCGATAAGGTGGCGTTGAACCTGTGCCAGCTGTACACCAGTCGTTGATGTAACATAGAGAGTGATCAAGTTCCTAAACTCAGCGCTAATTCCATCGATGGATGATATCGATTGGATTCCAGCTCCAAGTTAACTTTTTTTTTTATCCCGCACAAGAGGTTGATGTTCTTCCCATGCTTATTCAGCTTGGCTCTGAAACCCCCGTGCCCCGTAAGGATCTGCGATGTCCAGTAGTCCGGATTCATCCACTTCGCCTCCATCCTGGAACTAACGGTGGGGAAGTACTTCCTCAGGATAGAACCCTTATCGCTTCTCACCCACATCTCGTTCCACTCCCGAATTGAGTCCTCCTCCACCAGTTTCTTCCATCTTCCTGGCTCCTCCTCAGCCCTTCGCCGTAGTCCCTCCGGAAGCGAACCGAGTCCGTGCCTTTTGACATCGAACCTGATTACGCCTTCCTTTAGGATCAGATCGATGGGCATCTCTCCAGCCAGTATCTGCGCCGCCTCGTGCGACATCGTCCTGTAAGCTTCAGTGACTCTCAGTAGGGCCAGTCTCTGGATAGTTGCTAGCTTTCCCCGTTGCTCTTTCGTCAGTCGCCGACTCCACGCAGGCAATGCGTACCTAAGCTCGAAGTTAACAGTCCTAGAAGGCATAGGAGCAGAATTTGTGAGAGAGAGCGATCGGTACTGAATAAAAATCTAGGAGGATGAGATTATCGCTTCCCCTCCCAATATTTCTTCTTCTTCTTCTTTGTCTTCCTCTTATGCCATTAGCTTCGAGGAGCCTCAACCAGTGCAACCACTCTTCCCGGTCCCTGCTTAGCCGCCCTCCCAATATTTCGAGGAATAAAAATAAAATAATAATAAGTTATAATTAATCTAAATAAATTAATAAAATATGTTAACTAAAATCAATTAAGAAAACAGGAAAAGTCAACAAGATGGCTAAGCTAAGGCGCGTAAGTATTTGACTACGCCCTATGTTCCTGTTATTGAAATTTTAGTTTATATTCAAAGATATTTCAAAGATGTCTAGCAGCGTATCCTAGCATTTTATAACTCATTTATTTGCATCCTTCCATTTTTACGTGAAGATTTGATGACAATTCCAACGGCAAATTTGAAGCATCGAATAATTGAGATTTCATCACTGCCTCAAACATTTAAATAAATAAATATGTAATGTATCCATATAATGTAAAATATGTAATATATACATATTAAATTGCTTTGTAATTTTTTTTTAATAATATATCGGTTCGTAAACAAATGTAATATATAAACATATACATACATTTTTGAAGGAAGTTTGTCGATTGTTCTACTTATCATGGGTGGTAAATATTCAGGACGCAGTCCTGAAGAAGACCTGCAAAGTCGAATCGAAACGACAGGAATTAGATTCTCTTAATTCAAAAATTTCTTCCCTCACCACATTTCTTACATCGGTTATTGGTGAAGAAAATATCATTAAACTTAAGTACAAGATTTCACAAATTTGTTCCTCTATCAAAACTGCTAAAAAGTAGTCTCTCCAACATAAATTTAATCAAATGTATCAACTTTCTCTGAAAAATAAAATTTACCATAAAGGCAGTGAAAAATGGCTCAACATTATTTCCTCCACCAATGTACCCCCACAGGTAGTCAATATTTAAGTTTAGGTCCCAATTTTTCTTCTCCCTCTTCCAAATGCTCCCATCTCATTCCTAGCCTAATAACAGATCTAGAAGGCATCTATAGAGATAACCGTTTCGGTGCTAATGAAGAGGAGAAAGAATTATCCCGCATTCGGATCAGTAATATGATTTCTAACCACCTCCAACACCCTACATCCCGTTCGTCCACTTTATCCCGTGTGTTTTTTAAAGATTTGTCCTCAGCCCGCTCTTTCCTGAAAACAAACCCCTTAGATCCGCCTGTGTCTTGCATCAATAAATAGATAGAGGTATGAAAACCTTATATTAAAATTATTCCTTTAAGTTTATAAAATTTGAAAAATAATTTGTGTGAATCCAAGGTGATAATACAAAGTAGCGGTAGTCGATTGTTTTGAACTTACAATATATCGACACGCACACGCTGACGCTCGCACACAGATCATTATACGAAACTTGCCAGTACCTCACAACGTGCTTTTCTGATGGAAATAGGGGTTCGAAAGTTTTAAGGATCACAAGACTTTCCCTTATTACGTATTACTTAGTAAACAAGACAAAATTTACTTTAAACGAAGATAGAGTTTGTCATTTTTAAAACTGTATGAAAGAAATGCATTTAGTAAATTTGAACATATGGATATAACGACGTGAAAACACTTTTTGAGTTACTACTCAATGGTAGCACTCTAATAATACGTCTACATTAGGATATCAAGGGACCATCTTCTTTTCAGACGCCTCGGAGTGTTATCAGGAATTGAAGAGGTAGCGAAGTTAGAAACAAGAGGGTTGGGATGATTATGAAGTTTATAATGGAAGGATAGGTATCTGGATTGGACCAGATCTTAAACATTAAGGTCATTATGGATGGTTTTATTTGTAACAAAATAGGGAGCATTGAGGATTTTGGATTGTAAGGATTGGATACGAAAGGAATTCGATGGTTTAGTGGAGCCCCATAGCTCAACTCCGTAAGTCCAAATAGGCCATATTATAGTCATGTATATGAGTCTTTTGTAATTAATTGGAAGTTATGAGTGTTTGTCTAGTAAGTGCTGAATTAATCTGAAACTTCGGGCGGTTTCTTGTCGTTTCAGTCTGGTATTACAATTTTTTCATACGAAATTTTGCACTAACAGTAGAAATAATTTTTTTTTTAATCATGAATCACCAAATATACCATCAAGAAATGTGGAATTCTTTTGCATTTTAGTATTCGATGATGAACAAAACTCGTGGATTTCAAACCTGTATATATTGAGGATTGCTGAATTTCCTAAAACGGCTTCTCCCAGAGATTTTATTCTCTTACGAAACATTTTAGACCATGCAATAACAATATTTTTTAGCCAATGAAAAAGGTCAGGAAGCTAAACTGATCTTACTTGGATTACGTTTTACTTTCACTTCCTTTTGTCTGAATATACCTTTCTCTGCTAAAAGAAAAGGGTAGTAAGTGAAAAATGTGTAATGCGCGCATTTTTTTCTTTACAACTCTATTATTCGTAAAGGATTTTGTTCTAGCAAACCAAAAAAAAATATTTTTCTGTTTACAATTTCCTATGCGAAGAAGTTGTAGAGCCCGCTTAAAACATTCCGGAAATACAAATCGAGTGTGAAATGTACATCAGCATGATGCTATAAGTCGGTTCGACTCAACACAGTAAGTGCCAGCGCCATCTGTATCGTCACGCTCGAAGCGATATGCAGATTCGCCTGCGGCAGCAGATGTCGCGGCACATGTTTACGTGAGTACGTTACTGGCTGGACCTCACAGGCCGGTGGATGTTATCAGCCATGTGCGTGTACAGTCTACCTGTGTATGTTATCAATGGGCACAGCTTCAAGAGAATCAAAACTATATAGTGTGTAGTCTACCTGTGTATGTTATCAATGGGCACAGCTTCAAGGGAATCAAAACTATATAGTGTGCAGTCTACCTGTGTATGTTATCAATGGGCACAGCTTCAAGGGAATCAAAACTATATAGTGTGCAGTCTACCTGTGTATGTTATCAATGGGCACAGCTTCAAGGGAATCAAAACTATATAGTGTGCAGTCTACCTGTGTATGTTATCAATGGGCACAGCTTCAAGGGAATCAAAACTATATAGTGTGCAGTCTACCTGTGTATGTTATCAATGGGCACAGCTTCAAGGGAATCAAAACTATATAGTGTGCAGTCTACCTGTGTATGTTATCAATGGGCACAGCTTCAAGGGAATCAAAACTATATAGTGTGCAGTCTACCTGTGTATGTTATCAATGGGCACAGCTTCAAGGGAATCAAAACTATATAGTGTGCAGTCTACCTGTGTATGTTATCAATGGACACAGCTTCAAGGGAATCAAAACTATATAGTGTGCAGTCTACCTGTGTATGTTATCAATGGGCACAGCTTCAAGGGAATCAAAACTATATAGTGTGCAGTCTACCTGTGTATGTTATCAATGGGCACAGCTTCAAGGGAATCAAAACTATATAGTGTGCAGTCTACCTGTGTATGTTATCAATGGGCACAGCTTCAAGGGAATCAAAACTATATAGTGTGCAGTCTACCTGTGTATGTTATCAATGGGCACAGCTTCAAGGGAATCAAAACTATATAGTGTGCAGTCTACCTGTGTATGTTATCAATGGGCACAGCTTCAAGGGAATCAAAACTATATAGTGTGCAGTCTACCTGTGTATGTTATCAATGGGCACAGCTTCAAGGGAATCAAAACTATATAGTGTGCAGTCTACCTGTGTATGTTATCAATGGGCACAGCTTCAAGGGAATCAAAACTATATAGTGTGCAGTCTACCTGTGTATGTTATCAATGGGCACAGCTTCAAGGGAATCAAAACTATATAGTGTGCAGTCTACCTGTGTATGTTATCAATGGGCACAGCTTCAAGGGAATCAAAACTATATAGTGTGCAGTCTACCTGTGTATGTTATCAATGGGCACAGCTTCAAGGGAATCAAAACTATATAGTGTGCAGTCTACCTGTGTATGTTATCAATGGGCACAGCTTCAAGGGAATCAAAACTATATAGTGTGCAGTCTACCTGTGTATGTTATCAATGGGCACAGCTTCAAGGGAATCAAAACTATATAGTGTGCAGTCTACCTGTGTATGTTATCAATGGGCACAGCTTCAAGGGAATCAAAACTATATAGTGTGCAGTCTACCTGTGTATGTTATCAATGGGCACAGCTTCAAGGGAATCAAAACTATATAGTGTGCAGTCTACCTGTGTATGTTATCAATGGGCACAGCTTCAAGGGAATCAAAACTATATAGTGTGCAGTCTACCTGTGTATGTTATCAATGGGCACAGCTTCAAGGGAATCAAAACTATATAGTGTGCAGTCTACCTGTGTATGTTATCAATGGGCACAGCTTCAAGGGAATCAAAACTATATAGTGTGCAGTCTACCTGTGTATGTTATCAATGGGCACAGCTTCAAGGGAATCAAAACTATATAGTGTGCAGTCTACCTGTGTATGTTATCAATGGGCACAGCTTCAAGGGAATCGAAACTATATAGTGTGCAGTCTACCTGTGTATGTTATCAATGGGCACAGCTTCAAGGGAATCGAAACTATATAGTGTGCAGTCTACCTGTGTATGTTATCAATGGACACAGCTTCAAGGGAATCAAAACTATATAGTGTGCAGTCTACCTGTGTATGTTTTCAATGGGCACAGCTTCAAGGGAATCAAAACTATATAGTGTACAGTCTACCTGTGTATGTTTTCAATGGGCACAGCTTCAAGGGAATCAAAACTATATAGTGAGCAGTCTACCTGTGTATGTTTTCAATGGGCACAGCTTCAAGGGAATCAAAACTATATAGTGAGCAGTCTACCTGTGTATGTTATCAATGGGCACAGCTTCAAGGGAATCAAAACTATATAGCCTCAGTTCTTAAGACAAAATTTCCAATAAAAAAGATCATTTAATTCACGGGCCGTTTCCAAGTGAAAAATGAGCAAAAACCTATTTTGTGTTTTTGTTAAAGTGGTTATGGTTTTCATTGAACAAGAAGGAGTTGCTCAAAAACTGTTCAAAATAATTATATTCTAAGTACTTCATCGTAAAGTAAATACAATTTTCTTTGATAAGAAATGAAATGAAAATAGGCTTTATTTATGCATAAATATTACTATTTCTTTGAAAACATACAATTACAAAACAAAATAAAACTTTTTGAGCTAGACTTTGTACAAACACATTGACACACAGACCATTTTGCGGGACTTGGTTATTTGGACACAGGGAACCTCAAAACGAGTATTTCCGTTGAACGAGTATTCCGTTCCGTATTTCCGTTGCAGTCAGGTAGACTGCAACTCAGATTTACAAAATTTCACGACCACAATACTTTCTCTTAATATATATTACATATATAGGTAAGTGAAAGTAAGAAAGGAAAAATTATTTTTTTAGGAAGCAAATGAATTTCCGGAAATATCACCAGAATTTTTACGTATAATATACCAGTGGAAATTTTGAAGGAAAAAAAAAACAATATCTAACATACGTCGTAGAAGATAATAGAGAGTAATCATAAAATTATAAATAATAATTACTGAAAATTATTAATTATACAACGGAAATTAAAATTTCATGAAAACAAAATAAAATTATCTAACTAAATGTAAATCTCCATCCCCACATCTCCACATATATTATTACAGTAAGGCTCGAAATCGGTTTTGTACCAAATATAAGCTCCTGTCATACTCAAATACCATGAATGGTGTACCGTTGGATTCAGAATTTCACGCGAGCGAATCGTATTCTCCATTTTTGTTTTTCTTTCTAAAATAAATAAAGTCGATACAAACATTTTGCTAGGCTTCAATATTGGAACGGTGGTAGGTCTGTTGATCGAAACGGGACAAATTGGACCTTGAAGAATTTGATGCGTACAGGAAGCCCGGATAGTTCCCTCGGAACTATCGGATCCTGCATTTTTAAGCCCAAAAACCTACTTTCTTCGAGATAACGCAAGGCATAGGGTTCGCATCCACACAACCTTACGTTAATTGTAGTACTGGCATTGGATACATGTCTCATTTCGTCGACTTGAGGTCTCTATGATCAAGAGAGGGGGAGTTTATATTATTTATCGATGGTGTTTTCAATCGGCAAGCCATATATCATCGTCAATTCTTCACAAAATCTCAAGATTGAGCCACCGATTTCGAAGGCTTCCTTCTCCTTCGGTCAGGCAAAATAGTTCAATCACCTCAAAATTCAGGCAAACAAGTTATGAAAAAAAAAACTTTATTTGCGAATAACTAAAAAATTACACGCTTTCCCTTGGTCATGCTCATGATTATATAAAAGACTACAAAAGCAAAAAAAATCATCGAAATTGAACAATTTTTAGCCAAGATACAGAATTTGTAAATTTGTAAATATCTTGGTTCCAAATCAAAATGAGAATTTAAATTAATTTCATTTCCTTTGTCGATTATATTTATCGATAAAGTGACAATTGATTCCTTTATCTTTTGATACGTTGCATTATTTTATTTTCTTATTAATTTGGCATTTGAAAACAATATGCTGTGCGAATTTTTCACAAGGCCTACTAGTTTTAATAATTATTTTTACGTTTGTTTAAAGTATGTGTAATCCACAATAATTTCCTTTACTATATATTTCATATATGAAGCGAAAGTAATAAACGAAATGAATAAATAAATCGCCATTGCCCTGGAGCGATGATAGAAGCTGACATTCCGTTGAGCGGACACAGATACCCTGTTGCTGCGACATTAAGTGCAGCACGTGGCATGTGCTTGTGCCACTCCGCTAATTAGAGCGACCACAAGCTGCAACTTGCCCTGCCATATCGCACAACTGCCACTCCGGCCCGCCCCCTCCCCTCTCTTCCCAACCATATTACATACATTACTGTAATTATACAGCACTGGCCATTGTCCTATGATTAGTGACAATTATTCGATGAGTGACATTAGCATAGCAGGAGCCTAATGCGATTCTGCCGCAAGCTGATACAGACTGTCGAGCAACTGCCATCCATATGCCTGTAACCAACCACAACACCAGAAATAGTTAAATACAAGCTATGGAAGATTTAGAGGAAGGAGATGGCAGTCATAAATAGACTAAAATAGTGGCAAAACTATTTTATTTTAAGCAAACATTTCGACCCGAATAAGCAGGACTTTTACAGGGCTAGAATGGACAAGACACGAAAGGATACAGAAAATTGTGGAAGTTACATAATATTTAGATAAAAATGATAAACTTATGGAAATATTTTTTTATTTAGACATATAATATTCTGTCACAGGGACAATAATTATATTGATAAATGAACACATTCACACCGTATATACAAAAAAAAAATTAACAAAAGTAAAATAATAACTAAATAATAATAAATAAAAACTATATATAATAAAAAAAATAACCTAAATAAAAGTAAATTAAAAACAGTCACACCTATATACAATATATGCAATCAGGCGGGGAACCCAAATCCCTGCGCTAGTCTCTCAACCTCCTCACCGGTGCTAAAGCCGGTGGAGTTTGAGCGAGAGCGCTTTAGCCACATACACTCATGTCTTGAGTGGAGAATCTAGCCACTGCCAGAACTCCAAAATAAATACTATAAAAGATCTCTGGGCCACTGCCGCTTCAACCTTCGAGGAGGGTTGTAGGGATGAGTGGAACTAGATAGGCATTGGGCTAGGGGATTTTGATGATTGATAAGGTTCTGATGGAATTTTGAAAATTTTTCAGGGATAAGGTCAAGAACAAATGGGATATTAAGGTCATGATGTAGGGTTTTGTTGGTTACATCGAACGGAGCATCGACTATTGTTCGGAGTACTTTAGATTGGAAGGATTGGGTGCTAGAAAATTTTGCTGTTCCCCACAGTTCAAGTCCGTTGGTTCAAATTGGTTTCAGGATTGTCTTGTAGATCAGTGATTTGTTGTCAATTGAAAGTTGAGATTTTCTGGTCAGTAGTCTGTATAATTGGCCATATGGTCTGTTAAGTTCTTGTCTTTTAAGTCTAGTATGAGGGTTCCACGTTAGTCTTCGGTCTAAGATAAAGCCAAGATACCGGACTGTGTCTGAAAAAGGAAGCTGGATGGAATTAAAGTGGACTGATGGACAGGATCTGGGGCGGAGTGTGAAGATAATGTGTTTGCATATGGAAATATTAAACAGTAAGTACATTGAGATATTAAGAAAATTAAACTATGTAAACAGAGTAAGCTAAGTAACAAGATTCTAAACTGAAGTAAATAAATAGTAACAATTGTTGAAGTATAACATATAATATAATATTGAATATTTAACAGTAGACCGTTGCATTATAAAGGAAGGTGAAGAAGACCTGCAAAGTCGGGTCGAAACGTCGGCTTTTAATAAAATAGTTTTGCCACTATTCAGCCTATTTATGACCGCCACCCCGGACCATCTCTCTCCTTTATAATATAATATAAGCAATTATAAATATACTCCTACAGATATCAAGGCGAGATTGGAAGAAAAGGATAAATAATATGAAATAATGGACGTAAAGTGGTGTGGAAAAAACAAACCAAATTAAATAAATAAAAATAGAGACTTATAGGTGCGTTCAGGAAGGAGTTTTAGTTACAACTGGGAAAACTTGGGCAGAGAACTCTTGGAGAAATTTTCTGACCCGGTTGGGGAGTGGTGAGGGGGTAATTAGTAAAAGTAAAACAGAACTTTATATAACAATATAAATATTACAATATGTAAAATTTAAAGATATTGATGGGTACAGGAAAAATAAGATATATATGAACTAGTACATTATAAATATATAGAATTAAGAAATTATAGATAGAAGTACAATGTGAATAAAAACAAATAAATACAAGCTATGGAAGAATTACAGGAAACAGATGATCCGGGGTAGCGGTCATAAATATACTAAAATAGTGGCAAAACTATTTTGTATTGTGCTTTAAGCCATCTCGATCAATGTACGATCATCCGGATTTACTTCGTATTCATTGTACTTTTAACCATGTCTCAATATTACCTAATATTGAAATGTAATTTTCTTACAATATGTACAACTAATTATTATCATTCGATTACTGCAGCACTTACTAGACAAACGCTCTAAGCTTTCAATCAATTATAACGACTCATATATATGACAATAATAAGACCTATTTGGGCTTACGGAATTGAGCTTTGGGGCTCCACTAAACCATCGAATTCCTCTCGTATCCAATCCTTACAATCCAAAATCCTTCGTAAAATCCTCAACGCTCCTTACTTTGTCACAAATAAAATCATCCATAAAGATCTTAATGTTCCATATGTTTCCGATTTGGCCCAATCCAGATACCTGTCCTTCCATAACAAACTGCAGAACCATCCGAACCCTCTCGTTTCAAACCTTGCTTCCTCCTCGATCCCTGATAACCCTCCGAGGCGTCTGAAAAGAAGATGGCCTCGGGATCTTCTAATATAGAACTTTAATTTGAGTTCTACCAATGGGTAGTTTCTCTTCATATTTTACATGTCATGTTACCAATTTCACATTTACTTATTGTATTTTCTATGTAATACAGTTGTAAATTCCATTAAAATAAAAAATAAAAATTAAAAAAAAAATTATAATCATAATTATTCATTTCTGTTTCTTCTCTATACTTCCAAACTAGTTCTGCAATGTATGGTCTTCTCTTATTTTTACATTTACATTTTACGTTTTACTTCTTTCATTTTTGTTTTTATTCACACTGTACTTCTATCTATAATTTCTTAATTCTATATATTTATAATGTACTAGTTCATATATATCGTATTTTTCTTGTACCCATCAATATCTTTAAATTTTACATTAGAGTGCTACCAGTGGGTAGTTTCTCAACAAGTCATTTCATGTTATTATTTTCTGTTATCAAATTTACTTAATGTATTTAATTTTTTAATACAGTTGTAAATATCATGAATAAATAAAAAAAAAAATTTTACATACTGTAATATTTATATTGTAATATAAAGTTCTGTTTTACTTTCACTAATTACCCCCTCACCACTCCCCAACCGGGTCAGCAAATTTTCCCAAGTGTTCTCTGCCCAAGTTTTCCCAGTTGTAACTAAAACTCCTAGCTGAACGCACCTATAAGTCTCTATTTTTATTTATTTTATTGTATTTATTTAATTTCGTTTGTTTTTTTCCCACACCACTTTACGTCCATTATTTCATATTATTTATCCTTTTCTTCCAATCTCGCCTTGATATCTGTAGGAGTACATTCATAATTGCTTATATTATATTATAAAGGAGAGAGATGGTCCGGGGTGGCGGTCATAAATAGGCTGAATAGTGGTAAAACTATTTTATTAAAAGCCAACGTTTCGACCCGACATTGCAGGTCTTCTTCACGTTCCTTTATAATGCAACGGTCATCTGTTAAATATTCAATATTATATTATATATTATACTACAACAATTGTTACCAACAATAGTTAACATCCTCTTAAGGACAATTAGCTTCTTCCGGAGGATCGGTGTTGGAAGGGAGCAGATCCAGGACTTGGCAAAAACTATTATTTTATATTCGTTATTAATCCTCCATCACCACATATATTGATTGAGGCCTTCACTTATTTGATTTTATGAACCGTTATTGGTATATCGGATTCTAAGGGTCCGACCTCTATTACATTTGTATACAGTACTATCTATTCATAATTGGTAATTGGTTGACTGTCGTGGATAATGAAGAGAATAATAGTTGAGGTGGTCAGTCAAAAAGGAAGGCAAAAATAAAAGATAATATTTATTTTTTACATATGCCCCTTCGACATACCCCTTCCCTGTACACATTCAAAAACCTCCTATTCCAATTCCTGTTCCAAAAACAGTCAGATACCAGCTAACTATTAATATTATATATGTATTGTGTTGCAATCATATAATCATAACACTTGGTAAGAGATAGTACATGCATTTCCTACTATCGACGTAGGAATTTCAATACATACATTTTTTTTTTTTATTCAATTATAATTAACTGTTTATTTTTATATATATATTCAAGTAAAGTTTTTAATTTTTTTTTATTTTATGAAATGAACTCATTGCATCTCTTTTTCTTCATTTCTCAAAGTGTATGTTTATGTTGTTCAACCCTTATATATAATTTTGTTCATAGTTCAAGTGATTCGTTCATAGTTTTAATTGTTTTGTTCATAATTTTAAATGCTCTGTACATAGTTTTATCTTTATTGTATATAGCTTGTGCACCTAAGGTTTTCTTTACTTTTTATTTTATTTTATCAATTTTATTTATTGTTTCAAAGTTCAGACCAGTAATATTCTATTATTTTGTACATTATTGTTATTCTAAAGGGACTTAGTCCCAGAATAAAGTTTTTTTTTTCTATCTATTTATCTATGCCGACATTTCGACCTGAAGTTTAGACCTTCATCAGGGCTAAGAAAATAACCAGATAACAAGGTATGAGAAACATAAGTAGAGATGGTAAAAAAAAAAAATAATAATAATAATAAAAAATTAAAATTAAAATTAAAAAAATAAAATAAATAAATATAAAGTAAAATGAAATTGTTAGAATAATGACTAAGAACTAAGAGATAAATAATAAAAACCGTTACAAAGTGTGGAATGATGAAGTAGGCATAATCAAAAAGGGTGACAAAAGTGTTACAATGGGAATCTTAGAATAAAAAGTAAAACATAAAAAAGAAATATGAAGTTATATAAGAAATGAAAATAAATAGTAAAATTAAAACATTGAGAATGGAGTAGTTAGATAGAAAATTGAGATATTCTAAAGTCTATCAAGATGTACAGACAATGTATAATATAATAAAGAGTTAAAAACAGCCTACTTCATCATTCCACTCTTTGTAACGGTTTTTATTATTTATCTCTTAGTTCTTAGTCATTATTCTAACAATTTCATTTTAATTTATATTTATCTATTTTATTTTTCTAATTTTTTTATTTTTTATTATCTTTTTTACCATCACTACTTATGTTTCTCATAACTTGTTATCTGGTTATTTTCTTAGCCCTGATGAAGGCCTGAACTTCAGGTCGAAACGTCGGCATATGTAAAAAATAAATATTATCATTTATTTTTGCCTTCTTTTTTGACTGACCACCCCAACTATTGTTCTCTTCAGTACTATCTATTGATTGATGAATATAGTTGTGTTATTTAGCAACTCAACACAGTTGTGCAATCGTGCAATGTTGTCTTACTTCTCTTCAATTGATTTATTAAGTGACAAATTTCGAGATTCTAACTGAGTTAATTTTTGCGGAAAATTGGACATATGTGATTTTATGAATGTCAAATCAATATTATCAAAATAGGAAGGTGGATTTTTTATTGAATTACTTCAGGCAAGTTATGTTCCACAAATAGTCTGGCTTAGCTTGTGTTTACTTCGTCTTTTTGTAACGTTAAATTCGAATCTTTGCCAGTCACAGTTTACCTTCCTCATATTTGTCTTTCTTTTCCTGATGGATTGCTTAGAGCTATATGCCCCACACATCTTAATCTCTGTGTCATCATATAAACACATTCACCGAATAATTTGAGTCATCAAACTTAAAAATCGATATAACAGAGCTACTACATACCTTTTAGCGGACACACCGAACACATTACCCTCGATTTGATTCGTTTCGCTTTCTTCGCTCGCTTCATGATACTTACAAAATCAATCCAACAGTTCGCTCAAAACAGCGTTACACAAATCGATCAAATAGGTTATTTAATAACGGGTAAGTATTTTTAATTCAACTTGGTTCAATACAGTCAATGGATCTAACAGAATAATTTGAGCCATCATACTTAATAAACGATCTAGCAGTTCGCTCAAAAAGAGTTACATTGCTTTTAGCGAATGGCCCAAATACTCAAACCTCGGTTCAGTTCGCCCTATTGAAAAATCTATCAATCGGCTATTGTGTCACGATATCGTCATCACTCTTCTAAGTACTATAACTGCAAAGCTTATTACATGTTAATGAGTTGAAAAGTGTCCATAACTGGTACATTTACCAAAGTCAGTCAGTACCATAAGAATCAATTTCCACAATAGCCATATGTGGTATAAACAACGGTTCATTAAATTTTAGAAAAAGCAGTACTTTTTAATTTTTTTTAAGAAAATGGATATCAGGCCACAAAAAAAAAAAAGAAGTAAATTAAAACTTTATAATAATTTCTAAAAAATCCATAAGAGGAATAAAAAAAATTAAGCTTTTTTTCAGAGTTAACGAGACCAACACTTTTCTTCAGTGTGATCAAAACTATTTAAGCTACCACCCATTCTACGACGAGCTGGTTGAACTTGAATAGAAATAAACACAAATAAGATTTTTCTTTATTACTAACTCAGAGTAAAAATTTATTGAAAATTACACGAAATCTATGTAACGTTTGAATCGACGAAACAATACAGTAATAATTAACTCTTTGAATAAAAACTAAAAGTTATAATATATATATATATATTCTTGCATCGGGTCCCAAATGTTCTGGGTACACCACTGTATCCTATACTTCAATTAATACATGTACGATGTGACGCGGGTCACTTACGCCATTGCCGAATTTCCTCAAGGTGCTCCTAATTACCCCGATAGAAGTTGGGTCTACTTAAGAAGCTGATGGTCGCTTCCTGGACATAATGGTGAGGGACATAACTCGTATTCACTCGGTCTAATTGTTCCAACTGTAAATTGTAGCTACGGTTGTTGATATTTCGGTTAAGGTACCGTACCTCTTATCCATATCGATACCGGTCTTTGATATCGAATATAAAAATCGATTTCGCCAATATCGAGTGATGACACGAACTGATTTTTCTTAATCTTAAATCAATAATAAATGTCATTGCCACTTTTATCAATTTCCTCTTAGTGAAATCAGAAGTATTATTCATAATTAGAGATCGGATGTTCATGCAGTAAAATTCGAAAAACATACAACAAAAAACTCGAAAAATGCAAAATCGTACAGAAAAACCCAAAATATTTTAAATTGTGTAAATAAAACCAAAATAAAATGTGGAAAATCTATTTTATTTAATTTATAAATCGAAATGTGATGAAACCTTGTGTTAAGCTTCTGAATTACAATAATGTGTAACAAGAAAAAAAAAATTAAAATGCTATATTGAAAATGAAATTCCTAAAGTCGGGTCCACCAAATGTCCACAAGATCTCGACCTTCTAACCTTTACACACCTTCTCACAGATCTGCCTCATTCCAAAATTCCTTAATTGTTCGCTCTGTCAATTTCTGGAATTCCCTCCCTATCAAAATTCGACATTCCCCATCCATATCCACCTTCAAAACCCTCCTATTCCAATTCCTATCCCAAAAACAGTCAGATAGTTGCTAACCATTCGAGCTGAATTTAATAGAGAATTTGATACATTTTTATTTTTTAATTCTTTATTATTTTCTTAAAAGTGTATACTGGTCTATCAGTGCAAATAGCTTTAAGTGTCTTGTCGTAGTATTAATTGTTTTGTATATAGTTTCGTTTTTTACCTTAGTTTTTTTTTACATTATTTCTTTTTTTCGATTTATTTCTTTTGGCCAGATGCAATATTTTAATTTTGTTCTATTTTGTTATTCTCAAGGGACTGTGGCCCAGAATAAAGTTATTTTTCTATTCTATTCTATTCTAAAAATTTTTAGAAAACATATTATTTGAGATTTTCAAGCGTTCAAATATTAGTGTAGATGCTGTTTCTTTAGATCACTAAAAAAAAAAAAAAAAAAAAAACAGCAGACAACATTGCCATCAAATTTCAACCCGTTTTCTAATTTCAAACGGTTACTCTATTTCTTTTTTAAAGAAAATATTTGATCAATAGTCGAACGGTTCCGCCTAAACACACATTGGCAGTCTCCGATAATTTCCTCGGCGTATTTCGTGATTCGATTAATTTAGATTAACTTGAATATTTGATAACATACCGGAAAGAGAGAAATTCCTCGATAGTTATTACAATCCGTCCTCGGACCCTTTTTGTGAATCGGAATAAGAATAGATTCTTTCCATTCTTCAGGTAATTTCTCATTCACCCAGATCTTTTTAACCAAAAAATGTATTTTATAAACTCCAGCTTCTCCGCATGCCTTAATTTGTTGACTCGGAATATCATCGGTCCCGCTGCTTTATAAGATTTTAATTTTCCGATAGCTATTTCAACTTCCTCTTTACTTGGTTCTTCTATCAACGGTTCAGCACTCTGGTACTCAGAAGGAGGACACAGATCATTATTTCTCGTATTTAAATATTGTCAAAGTTTTTCTTAAACTTACTCAATATGTCTCCAGGATCGGTGAGGATATTGTTATTTTCATCAATAATTCCATTCGTTACGGGTCATAAACATCTACGTGATTTATTTATACCTTCGTACATATCTCTTTGTTGTTTTCGGTTCTATTATTTTCTATACCTATTATTTTATTTTTAAGATACTCCCTTTTTTTAATATTGAACAATTTATTAGTTTCATTCTTATTTTAACGGCTTTTCTTTTTTAGTACAAGTTTTAGCAATCTTCTAGCAAAACAAGCCACGACTGTTTTTTTGTTTTTTTTCCCAAGACACAAGTTACCAATTTCTTTCATATTATCTCTTAGCCTAACCCATAACTTGTTTACCTAAAGCTTCAAACCTATTCTTAACTTCAAGCTCGAATTAGTTCAAGATCGAGTTTTAATTATTGGATTTTTTAATTTTCTAAATTAAAATTCTCGGAATTCAAACGGTTTATAGAATTTTATAAATTGTTTAATAAAAATTTTTTCACGACTTTTTTATTGTCAGTGAGGTTTTCTTTCAGGCTCTGAGCAATATCTAATTGTATCCTTATATTTTTAATTTGCACAAAGTAATAGCATTTACTACATATACAATAATAATTGTGTATAAATTACTCAAGTAAACTTTGCTCTGACTGATCGTCATTTGTATCATACTATAAAAATGATACAATAAATTTATGATACCTAAAATATGTGATGCATACTTTAGATCGAAATATATTTGCTGAATATCTAAGTAATTTGAGGAGACTATCGAGTGCAATATTAAATCGATTAGAAACGCATCGACAAGTTCTAATTCCTTATTTTTATGGCTAGTTAAAAAACGCTGCAAATTATTTCACAATGGTTTATTATCTCCAAACAAATATACATCTAAAGTAACATTACCTTCAGAGTTACAAAGAAAAAAAAAAAAAAGGTGATTTCAATTATTGGACTAAACTGTTTTTCTTTAATCATTAGTAATATGCTTAAAAAAAATAGTATTAGTTCAGTAACACATTCAAAATTTAAAAACCAAACCAAGGATATAACATTTGGAGCAGAACATATTAAAAAAACCGGAGATCATATCTTTGCTCCTAATTGTCCGATTTTAACGATTTTTTTTTTTTTTTAAGGAAATTTCGTAAAATTTGAAAAAACAATCTCTACAAAAAGGTATAAACTTTTCGAGTTATTCGGAATTTAGTTTTACCATCCCTCGTAACTTTTTTTCCAGCTTCTTTTCTTTGTTACATAGATAAATTTAAAGGGCGTCGAGAAAATGACTTTAGCAAAGTTTCATTGAAATCGGTACATTCGTTTAGGAGCTACAGTCTATAGCAATGCAGGATTTTCGGCCGCCATTTTGAAAGTAAAAGGCGGATAGTAATGTCGATGAAGGAGGATCATCCTCGGGTGACCTCTGATTTTATATCAAAATTTGAAAAAAAAATGGGTCCAGTAGTTTCGGAGAAAATGCGTGGACGGCGGACGGAAAATTTTTATTCGTTTTTCGAATTCTACGCGTCCTGAAACGTGAAACCTCAAATTTTGAGAGGGGGTTATGTTTTTGAACTTTTTGGTCGATCACAATGGTTAATTATTGAAAATAATAAACCAAAAAATATATCAATATTGACTTCTGCAAATTTGTTTTTGTATTCTCTATGGTATTTAAATTTTGAGATATTTTAGTCCAAATGTTCAAAACAGATCTATATATTTTTCTCTCCCGCCTCTCGTCGCATTAAGAAACAATTTTGAATAACAGTTTGATAGAATAGATATAAAATAACTTTATTCTGGGACCCAGTCCCTTGAGAATAACAAAATAAAAAGATTACATCTGGCCAAAATCGAAAAAAAAGAAATAATGTAAAGAAATTATAAGATAAACATTCTATATACAAAACAGTTAGCACTATGACAAGGCACATAAAGCTATTTGCACTGATATACCAGTATACACTTTTAAGAAAACAATAAATAATCAAAAAAATAAAAATATATTAACTTCTTTATTAAAATCAGCTTTGTGTTTCTTTTGAGAAAACAGAAAGCTGAATCTGACAATATAAAGTGCCTGAATAATATATAAATAAATTATCATTTAGCATTGATATTTGACAATGAATGGCATGAAATAAATGTTGACGAATGGTTAGCAACTATCTGACTGTTTTTGGAACATAAATTGGAATAGGAGGGTTTCGAATGTGGATAAGGATGGGGAATGTCGAATTTTGATAAGGAGGAAATTCAGTGAGTTGCAGTATTCAGTGGCAGTTGCTGGGATGAAAGGAGTGTTAAGGTCAGTGTGTAACGTGAGATTTGAAACATAAAAGGGTGCGTCTACAATTTTCCGAAGAACTTTTGACTGGAATGACTGGATGATTCACTGTACCGAGATCTGGGGTACATAAAACATAATATATTTATTTAGTTTTTCAAGGGGGACCTCCCTCGACCCTTCCTACATGGTTCAAATTGGGTTAATAAATTCATGAGGCAGGGAATTCAAAATTCATCACTTTACTTTTCTATATTTGATTTCTTTGCTGTTCCCCATAGTTCGATCCCATACGTCCAAAGTGGTTTAATGAGGACTTTGTAAATAGTTAATTTATTAGTCACAGATTATTTAGAATGTCTGTCAAGTAGCCTAGAAAGAAGTCCGTATCGCTGATTAAGTTCTTTTCTTTTTTGTTTTATGTGGTATGTCCATGTCAGTCGTTTGTCCAAGTGGAGACCCGAATATCGTACAGTTTTTGAAGGTGGTAGAGCGATATTATTGAAGAACACTGGAGGACAAGAGTCATGTGATATAAATAATATAAAAAATAAATTTGAATTACCCGATAACAAGGTGATATGTCTACTAATTGGCTGGTCTAATACTGTTTTCATATTAATATGATATAATAATATAATCATATGATTTTTTTTTTTTTTTATTCTCATATAAATTCTTTTCCCAATGAATTTTGAATTCCCTGCCTCATGAATTTATTAACCCAATTCGAACCATGTAGGAAGGGTCGAGGGAGGCCCCCCTTGAAAAACTAAATAAATATATTGTGTTTTATGTACCCCAGATCTCGGTACAGTGATTCATCCAGTCATTCCAGTCAAAAATCCTTCGGAAAATTGTAGACTCACCCTTTTATGTTTCAAACCTTACGTTACACACTGACCTTAACACTCCTTTCATCGCAGCAACTGCCACTGACCGTTTTAATAATTTTCATGACAGACTCACTCTAAATTCCAATCCACTTACTCGAGCTCTATCTATTGCCACAAATCCATATAATTCGCCCAGAAGACTGCTGAGGTGCTGGCCAAGAGACTTATTGCATTGTGCTACTTGCTGCATTATCTTTTGTTTGTGTGTGTGTTTGTTATTATGTATGTGTTATTTTACTACTGTTTTCTTGATCTTTTTGTTTTGTTATTACTATTTTTTTTTTTATGGTATCGTTTCTTTTCCTTTATATCATATTTGCTGAATACCGTATAAGATAAATGGCAAATTTATTGTGAGCCACACTAATAATAAATATTGTTTGGTGTGCATTGAATATAAAAAAAAAAAAAAATCCGCCCTTGAAAGTCTTGTGGGTTCGCTGCAGTAGTCCAAAAACCGTTGAATTTGTTTTGGTTTACTTAAACATGTTCAAACTATTTGACAGCGAACTATCAAACTTTCAAAATTTACCCATTTCGATTTCTTTACAATAGTGCTCAGTTTTGGATGGAAGGATTTTTTAACTCCATTTTGAACCTCGTTCAGAGAATGTTCGCACAAAAAAAATTGGCTGCACTGCCCCAAAATGGCAACCCTTTTAGACTTGAGTTAGTTTTGGGTCACTAAGCTTCATTTCGCCATAATTTGCCTTTTGTTAAAGCTGGATAGTTAGACAATAGTAAAACATGAAAAAAAAATCTGGTGCGCGTAATATTTTAAACAATATCATTGGCTTGATTAGGTGGATTTTAAATACTTTTAACTTTGCTTAGATATATTATACGAAAATTCATTTTCGAACTGGCTAAGCATTTTTCTATTTTTCTCCAGTTTCCTATTATCATATTCTTTCAAACTTCATATTTAGCCATTTCTTATAGCTACTGTTCATAAAAGAGAGTTATTTTTTTTATAATAAACCATATTAAAGGTACTTTAGAGGAAGGTGCTTACGAACATTGGGTATTTAAGCCCTGTAAAGTGACATCAACGGGGATAAGACCTAAATGATATTAAAGACCACTTAATTATACAATGATACACCGGGTTTAATCAAAATCGTTAGAGCCGTTTTTGAGAAAATTGTAAAAATGTGTTTCACCGTTGGTATAAAGTTCCTTTTAGCCGATTTTAAGGAAAAAGTTGCTGTCACATCTAAGGCATATACCTATCGTAAATACGTAATATCAGTTTCGTACGACTTTTCGGTTTCGAGCTTTCCCAATGAATTTTGAATTCCCTGCCTCATGAATTTATTAACCCAATTCGAACCATGTAGGAAGGGTCGAGGGAGGTCCCCCTTGAAAAACTGAATAAATATATTGTGTTTTATGTACCCCAGATCTCGGTACAGTGAGAAAAAGCCGGCCAGACCGGCGGCGAGATTTGGTCCTCTTTCTTGTGGGAACTGTCATACGTCAGTCACGCCTGGCTGGGGACTTTGTCTATCCTCGAGACCTGTTCTCTCACTTCCTCAACTGACTTCCTTCGGCGACCCTCCGCCTATGAAAGGAAGGCTTAATTGGAACTTCAATCTTTTCCAGGAGGTCCTGCTGTGGGAAACCGCTTCTACTTTGAGAGGTGTCACAACTGCCATTCTCCAAAACAGTAATTCGGAAATCATAAAGAGGTTAAGATTCCGGTAATAGACACTCCAAGGGAAATCTTCAACATTAATATGAACCACAGCTTTAGCACTGATGGAGGATCTTTGCAAATGGTTTCAATTTGCATTTGATTTTTACTTTCACTTACCTTTATATATCACGGAATACGCCGAGGAAATTATCGGAGACTACCAATGCGGATTTAGACGGAATCGTTCAACTATTGATCAAATATTTTCTTTACGGCAAATAATAGAGAAAAAATTGTAGTACAACGGTATTGTTCACCAGCTGTATATAGATTTTAAAAAGGCTTACGATTCTATTGACCGCCAGAAACTGTATAATATTCTAATCGAGCAGGGGATTCCAAAAAAACTAGTAAATCTAGTCAGGATGTGCTCGACGGAGACACTCAATAAAGTTAGAATCGGTAATAATCTGTCGGAAAAATTTGAGGTTCGCTCGGGTTTAAATTCAAGTGCTATTTTTCTGTGACAAAACTAGTCAGTTCGCGCCTCTTGTCCCGGAACTTAAAAATTAGAATCTATAAAACAATAATCTTGCCTACAGTTCTTTATGGATGCGAAACTTGGCCGCTTACATTAAGGGATGAGCAGCGTCTTAAGGTTTTTGAAAATAAAGAATTGCGTAGAATATTCGGACCGAAGAAGGATGACTTAACCGGAGAGTTCAGACGGTTACACAACGCCGAATTGCGTGAACTGTATCCGGGTAATATAATTGAGGTAATTTCGTCGCGGCGAATCAAATGGGCTTGTAAAGTTGTTGGGCTTAGTAACGAGAGAATTCCTAAAAGATTAATATTTGCTGTGCCGAATGGTAAGCGTCCGAGGGGTAGACCGAAGCGAAGATGGGAAGATTGCATTAAAGCCGATCTGAAGGGACTGGGTTTGGACGGCGAACGGTGGAGGGAGGTGGGTAATAAGCGATTGGTGGTGTCGGCATCGAACCTTCGGGTTCGCTAAGCCTTATTATTATTATTGGGCTTAGTATTATATATATATATGATATATATAATAAGGAAAAGTATTCCAGTCGTGAAAATTTTCAAATCTGAGATGTAAACGGAAATACACGTTTTGAAGTACCTAGAGTCCAAATAACCAAAACCATCAAAATGGCCTGTGTGCCTGTGTGTCCGTGAAACTGTGTGTGTATGTTAACAGTCTAGCTCAAAAACAAAAAGTCGTACAAAACTGATATTACGTATTTAAGATAGAATTTATGTTTTCCGTAATTTACGAAGTGAAGGAGAAGCATCATTCGATATTCGTAGACATTTTTTAGTAATAAGAATTGAGTTTTCACTTTTTCTAATAAGGTTTTTTTTTAGCGCAAAAAACGGGGGAATCACCAGGGATTTCTAAACCCTTTAGCATATTACAGTATTTAGCCGAACGACATCATCATTCTCGCAAATGACACAATTTTTTAATTGATCAACATATATCTTTTTTTTCAACAATTACAAATTATAAATATTGTAAACTGTAGAAATAAAAGAATAAGATCAAATAGATATTGTGTTGAACGCAAATAAATGGCTTGCGATGAATGCTTAACAGAGCATGTCCGAGGCAGAAATCGGTGTCGATTTTCTTCAACTTACTATCGATATGAAATTTTAGATGATATATAGTAACTAGATTCTGATATCATTAACAACAATTGAAAGTAGAGCATTTCGGGCAAACTTTATATTTATATTTTATTTTATGCAATTTGCACCTGCGCATCTAGCAAATTTGTTGTGTTTTTATTGTCTTGGTGTAATTGCTTTATTTTGTTTTTATTGATGTAGTAGGTCTCTTGGCCATTTTCTTCTTAATCTTCGTTGCTCAGGTAACAGGGAGCAGGAGATAGAAAGAACCAGAGGATTGGAGTGATTTTGGGTTGAAGAATGAAATGTTGTGTATTTGTCGTGGATGTAGGATTTTATTGTTGGGGTGTTTAAGTCGTTATGTATAGTATTATTTGAAATGTACAAAGGTGCCTTAACAATTTTTCGTAAAATTTTTTATTGTGCTGTTTGTATTTTGTTTATGTGTGTTTGTTTTGCTGAACCCCAAAGTTCTGCTCCATATGTCCATATTGGTCTCAGTAAGGTGTTGTAGATCAGTCGCTTGTTTTGTAAGTTAAGTGAGGATCTGTAGTCCAGAAGATGTGAAAGTTGGCTATATCGTCTAGTAAGTTCTTGTATTTTTAATTTCGTATCTATGTTCCAAGTAAGTCTTTTGTAAAAATTATTTCACGAAAACAACCAACTGGGCCATAAACCAATACGGAGTGAGATCTTTGCATTAAAAAAACCCAGTCCTATCGTCCGCCTATTTTTAAATCTTTCACACATTCCGACATATCGACATCGTCATTCTTCGCCCAACGCACTATTCAAGCATATTTTGATGTATTTCAAACCATAAAAAATTGGATAACAAAAAAAATACAAACAAATAGTAAAAATGTCAGTTACTATTGTTGTTTGAAAGCGATATATGTAAGGTATATATGCTTTAGATGTGACAGCAACTTTTTCCTTAAAATCGGCTAATCGGAAGTGCTATTTTATATCAACGGTGAAACATATTTCTGCATTTTTTTTTTTTTTAAACTGCTCTATGTATGATGGAGCTAACTTTCTTTGGTCGATAAATAAAGATAAACCCGGTATTTGAAGTTTTTGAATGACATAAAAGAAGTTATATAATAAAAGTCACCTCTTATTAATATTTAATTGTTTTGAAACTACTGTTGCCTAAGTTTTTAACTATTAGTCTTTCTTGAAATTATTTCTATATTTACATTTTATTTTTGCCAATTTTGGGTTTAGTCACATTGTACTCTGATCTAGTATCATGAAATACCTCTCACATTTCTCAACTCTATTTTATATGTATATTAATATATTTATAATTTAATATTTCATAGATATAGTATTTTTCCATTGCATCCATCCATATCTTCAAAATTTCTAGATAGTGTAATTTCCTGGTTTTTTCAAAGTTTACATAGTTAACACATGTTAACTTCCCCTATACCTGCAATCCTTACCGCTGCCTTTCCAGTTCTAAGTGAAACTCCTAGAGGAACACACCTGTAAGTCTCTAATTTTATTTCTCTCCTGTAGATTTTTTAGAAGTATATTCACATTTTCATTTATTATATATTACACTACAACAATTGTTAGCATCTATTTACTTCAGTTTAGCATCTTGTTACTCAGCTTACTTTGTCCATATTTTATTGTACTTACTGTTTATAATTTTAATAAGCTTATTCACATTGTTTATAAATTATGTCTAAATATTATGTAATTGCCACAATTCTCTATCTTTTTGTATCTTGTCCGTTCTAGCCCTGATGAAGACCTGCAAAGTCGAGTCGAAACGTTGGCTTTCAATAAAATAGTTTTACCACTATTTACCCTATTTATGACTGCAACCCCGGACCATCTCCTTCCTTTATTAATCTTTCTAGTTGAAGTTCTATATCATTCACATTCAATATGTAGTTAAATTCAGTGATCATATATCTTTTTTTTTTTTTTTTTCCTATGCCATAATCATTGGTCATTCTACCATCCGACATCTTGCTGCCCAATATAAGTTTGATTAGTGATCATATATCTAGAAATATTCAGTGTAATGTCATCTTACAATGACAATTAAAATATTTTAATTACAAAATAGGACTTGCTTTAACAAGTCCTAAAGCCAAAAAAAAAAAAAAAATATGGTAGGCTCTGACGATTTTTATTAAACTCCGTGTATCACTGTATAATTAATCAATTAGGTCTTATTCCCATTAATGTAACTTTACAGGACTTAAATGGCCAATGTTCATATACGTCTTCTTCTAAAGTACCTGTAATATGGTTCATATTATAATAATTAATCATCTCACATTATTAAGAGTTACGAAAAAATGCTAAATATAACTTTGGAAAGAATTTAATGGTTTGAATAAAGGAGAAAAAAAATAAAAATGCTTATCCAGGTCGAAAATGAATCTCCGGAAATATTAGTCAGAAGGTATACGTATAATATATCGTTGGAAAAGTGAGAATTTTAGAAAAAAAAACAATATCTAATATAGAAAGTTGTAGAAGATAACAGAGAGTGGCAAAAAATTATAGATAATAATTTTTGAAAAATAACATTATTTAACATAAATCACGTATTTTCAAGGAAATTAAATGAAATTTTTTAACTAAATGTAAACTTTAAAAGTTTTTTTTTAAGTTTGAAGAAGTATTTAAAATCCTCCTAATCAAAACAATGACATTGTTTCACTTATGTGAAAGGAGAAATGAAATATATAAATATTTTATGGATATGCTTATAACCTTAAATATATTTACTGCTGTTTAATTACTCTAGATCTAATATTATATTTAAATAATTAGGTATCTATTGTCCGTTTATTCCTAAAAATTAACATGTAACCTTTTAGAAAATTAAGTTAGTGAATAATTTGATGAATTTTCCACTTGTGAAATCCTGACATTATCCACTTACAATTAGTGTGACAACTTTTGACCTATTTATATAGCAGGCAATGAAAATATCGTAATATAATTTAATAAAATTTACAATGGAAAATAATAGTTTAATAACTGATAGTCCTACAATCGATAATCATTAGTGGTTAAATATTCAGATGTACTTTCAAATATCTATACGCATATATGAGCCTTGTGCTTGACAGAACTCCAATTTCAACATTCTTTATTATTAATTTTAGTGATGTTTCTAGTGGTAAAATTTACACCTTTAGTCACAGTTCTATATTTCAATATTGCAACCACCTACTCTGTAATTCAGAAAGACATATATAATCAATATGTAATTAAAGTTCAGAATTCTAAAACTTTCACTTTTTATCCTCATTTAACTTCAGTAAATTATATTTGTGACAAAAGCTAATCGAAGGTGATCAGATGGGTAATTAAAATTAGAGCTGAAGTTTTGAACTTAAATCATAAACACTTCAAGCAAACAAATAATAATTGTAGCATGTGTAATACAAACGAAACAGAAGATCTCTATCACTTCCTGGCTGCTTGTCCGATACTCTCTGAATTTAGAATTAAATGGTTAAAATCTAGAAATTTATCTCGGGATCAAGTAATTGATTTATTAAATGGAAACAATTGGATAGCATTGGTAAATTACTGCAAGTCTGCTTTCTCCTATAAGAAAATAAATTGGAGAATTTTGGTACCACTTTTGTAATTAAAATATTTGTATAACTTTTACATTGTAAATATAATTTTTCTTATTTTCCTATTAATTATTTGTATATAAATAGACTGAAATATAATTTTGTTATGAAACACAGACTCCTCTGAAGGTCAAAAGACCATGTAGCACGTCTGTTATTCGGTTTTAAATCCAAAAATATTATTTTGTGTTGTTTTGTAATTTATATTTTGTAATTTTGATAAATACTCTGTAATCAACCTACTCACTGTATAGATATAACTTTTCCTGCTAGAAATATCACTCACAAACGTTGAAATTGGAGTTAGTGATTCTGTCAACTGAAAGGCTGAGAGACTGAAGTTATGTGGTTCATAAAACCAGACGGAGTAACTAGTTTTTTATTGCCTTCAGTCGAGATAATATATACGATTTTTGTAACTTCAATGGTCTTATGACTTGCTATGTTAGAAAATTTTGCATAGTTCCAGTCCGTAAGTCCAAATAAGTTTCAATATTGTCTTGTACATCAGTAATTTGTTGTCGATTGAAAGTTGAGATTTTCTATTCAGTAGTCTCCTAAATAAAAATAAAAATAAATTAATAAATAAAAATGCATTCAACTAAAGTTGAGCTGTGAGCGCCGTGCTACGAGGAGATGCTAAATCTCAGAGTAGGTCTGTTCGGCTGCTTGCAGGCTTCAGGCAATTTAATTCATTCTCTAACTGTTCTTCAATTCAAACAGTTTTTTTCCTGTTCTTCCTCGCTTTTGCGGTTTGTGTATCTGAGGTAGGAGATCCTCTGGTGGTCCAGCCATTTTTATTTAATTTTTATTTCAAATATTCAATACTTTTCTGACATGCTGTATCGAAGAGTAGAGTTTACAAACTGTTGCGTAGGGTGGAACGAAAAACATTTTTTTCGGCGGACAACGTTATAATACCATTCAGTCTAAGGTAAAAGTGATTAGTAGACTAACCTTAATACTAGGTAGGTTATTTTACCTAAACTGTTTTAAACTAATTTTTACTTTCTTACCGATACTAGGTAAGGAAAGTATTCCAATCGGGTCAAATTTCAGACATGCGGTTTTCGACGGATCTATACATTTCAGAGCCCCTTGAGTCCGAAAAACACATTTTTAGCCATTGGTCTGTCTGTCTGTGCCAAGATTTTCTCAAGAATTACTGAACCGATTTTGTTGCTTCTTTTTTTATTTTGTAGGAATAATAATAATAAATTATATTTGTAGTTCGTTTCACAGTCCCCTGATTCCGAAAAAACGACGTTAAGCCTATCGTTTGATATAAAAATCGTTCCTTTTTTACAACTATTAACGAAGTTACAGCTATTCAATTTCCAATGAAAGATTACGAATTCATTTCCTGGTGTCAGAAAGGGGTAAATGAGAGAATAAAGATGGCTAAGTGAAAGTAAGAAAATCTGTTGCCCGCATCACACAAGCTTCACTATTTCCTCTACTTTTAACAGAAATTATTGTTTGACAATACTAAGCTATGGAAAAAAGTTTTTGATCAGCAATATTAGTGGATATTGAAATTTTTACACTAATCTACCTTAAGTCGGTTTCATTGCTTTAGTTTATCAATTAAATCGTACTCAAATCTTTTGTTTGATCAATTTTCAGGAAAATAAATTTTGTTGAATTCTCAATAAAAACTTTTCTGAAATAGGTAGGAAAGTCGTGTGATTGGACACACCAAATTTTTTTTATTCCAGAACGCGATAACTTTTTTTCTACTTTTATAAAAAAAATAATTTGATTTTTTGTTGCTTCTTTTTTTATTTTGTAAGGTTTTGACTACTGATGGCTGTGACAGAAATTCGGAGCTCCATGTGCAATACCTTACGCGCAAAAAATAAAAAACATGTTTTTCTATAGACTGTAGCGCAAAAACGGCTCTAACGATTTTGATGAAACTTTCCTATAATTTTCTAATGATTGTTCTTTCAATTTTCTTATATAAACTAAATTCCCAAAAAAAATCAGGAAAAAAAGTTATAAAGAAAAGAAAAATGTTATAGAGCCTAACTCCCTAATTATATATTATACGGTAAAATTTATAATAAAACTTTTGAAAGGTAATTAAATTACCAACATAACAAAAAAAAAATTATCGGAATCTAACCAGTATTAGCGATGATACAGCTTATTCTATTTTTTACGCATTTTTTTAACTTATAACTTTCTTACCTATACTGGGTAAGGAAAGTGTTGTGATAGGGTCAAATTTCCGACATGCGGTTTTCGACGGATCTATACGTTTCAGAGCCTCCTGATTCTATGATAAGTATGAAAATCTGAAAAACACAATCTTCACTATTTCTTATACTTTTAACAGAAATTATTGTTTGTCAATACTAAGTTATGCCAAAAATTTTTGTTCAGCAATATTAGGAAGTATTGAAATTTTTACACTGATCTACCTTAAGCCGGTTTACATTGCTTTAGTTTATATGCCTTAGATGTGACAGCAACTTTTTCCTCAAAATCGGCTAACCACTTTATATCAACGCTGAAACATATTTTTATAATTTTCTCAAAAACGGCTCAAAAGATTCTGATTAAACTCGGTGTATCAATGTATAATGAAGTAATCTTTAATACCAATTAGGTCTTATCCTCATTGATGTCACTTTACAGGGCTTAAATGCCCAATGTTCATATAAGTCGCCCTCTGAAGTACCATTAATATGGTTTATATTAAAAAGTTAATCATTTCAAATTATTTAGAGTTACGAAAAAATGCTACATATAACTTTTGAAAGAATTTTATTAGTTAATAAAGGAGAAAAAAAATAAAAATGCAGAAAAACCTGCGTTGCTATGGACTGTAGCGCCTAAACGAATGTACCGATTTCAATTAAACTTCGCTAAAGTCATTTTCTCGATACCCTTTAAATTAATCTATATAACTTACTTCAACGAACAGAAACTGGAAAAAAAGTTACGAGGGATGTTAAAATTAAATTCCGAATATACATAAAATATACATAAAAACTCAAAAAGTATACACTTTTTTGTCGATATTGTATATGGTATTTTAAAAGTTTATGGAATTTCCTAAAAAAAAATGCGTTAAAATCGGACAATTACGTGGAAAGAAATGGTCTCTAATTTTTCCCTGAAGAGGCGAAAATTTGGATAAATTTAAAATATACTTTTTTAATTGTTGAGACTAAAAAAAAAAAATTTCTACAGATATTTAGTAAAGTATCTTTCCTAAGAACATCTTTCATAAGAAATAAGTACCAAAATTTATACCTTTATTCTCAGTTCTATATTTCAACACTGCAATCACCACCTCCTGAATCAACTTACTCAATATCTGCATAGATAACTTTTTCAACTAAAAATATCACTAAAATGACATCGCTCAAAAATGTAGAAATTGGAGTTAGTCATTCTGTGGTTTATAAAAGCAAAGAAAGTTGTGTGGTTTATAAAAGCAGATGGAGTGACTAGATTTTTATTGCCTGTCGTCGATATATTAAATAGATATTTTGTAATTATAATGGTCTTAATGACTTGTTATCTGTAAGCTTTAAGCTTTAGCTCCGTTTAAAATGCACTTCAAAACATTTTATAATAGCCCAACATTGCCAGAAAATAATCTCTATTTGAAGCAGATCGGTAAGTGAAAGTTGTGTGTTGCGCGCACCAGATTTATTTTTAAATAGTCAAGTGGGAAATAAACACTACACAATAGAAAAAAAATGATCTTTAACTGTTATGTATAGTTGTCAGTTCTTATTCGTTTATTCGAAATCTTTTCTAGGCGCGTTTTGTACTTTTTGTGAAGAGTGGATTGTATTGAGCCGTCAGATTTTCGATGTGAAAC
The DNA here is from genome assembly GCA_928085145.1 of Nezara viridula. Classification (NCBI taxonomy): domain Eukaryota; kingdom Metazoa; phylum Arthropoda; class Insecta; order Hemiptera; family Pentatomidae; genus Nezara; species Nezara viridula. The sequence goes on from OV725081.1 coordinate 2,765,044, forward strand.
GCTCAGGTAATGTCGGCTTGAGTCGACTAATTGAAGTGTTTTTGCATACGGATTAAAATATCTCAAAAACTAAAAATCTGACCTGCATATTGTCGACGAGGGAAATGTTCATCATTTCATCCTCTTTGTAATGAGCTATTATTCAAAATTGTATCTTAACGTTACGCCGTGTTTTAGAGGCGAGAAGCAAAAATAGAGACGAAAACCAAATGATTGGTTTAAAATGACTTTTATTGAAGATATGGATTAAAATATCTCATAAACTAAAAATCGGACCTGTGTAGTGTAAGCTAGGGAAATGTTTAGCATTCCATTCCCTTTATAATGAGCTATTGTTTATAATTTATATTTAATATTATTAATCTCGCTTTGTTGATGTTTTCACTTATATCGTGTTGTCTAAAGCACTAAAGCACACACGCTGGTTTTTTGTATTTTCCCTTAATTTTTGTAAGTAGTTGACTTCTGTTTTTATAACCTTTGTCATAACTATTTTGGGGTACTGGGAAATAATTATTATATTTCCACTTTTCTCTTGAAGACCAATACTGATGGATAAAATAAACTTTCTTATCGGCATTATTCTTTTAATGGACAATGCACCAGATCTATACAACCTTTCATTTCATCCTCAACTGAGCCAAAATGGCCTCATTCATGATCTTGTAGAGTCGTACTTAAGAAGAACTCTTTGGCAAGCGTACTTTCGGACAAAGAAGGCAGGTGTGGCCTAATTGCAGGTGTGACCCGGACCACGTGCGGTTCGACTCCTTACCGCTCCGGAAGGAAGGTAGGCGGGTCCCGATCTCTGGGGTCCGAAGGATATGTGACACAATCCATTGTGTCCAAAGCCGCCCGCTCTGTATGCCTTGCTCCTTCATAGCCTTGGAGCCAGGGCACGACAATCGACCTCATCCCAGGCGAATTTAAATTACGAAATTCTATGTCATTTTGAGTAAAAAGAACCTTGTCTGCCAGAGTCAGTCTTTCAAAAATGGCGACTGATTTAAAGAATATTGGGCCATTAATTTGAGAATCGAAACGGCAAATCCATTGCGAAAATTGTAAGAAAAGTTTTTATTTATTTTTTTTTTATTTATTTTTTTTATTTCTTTATGACATTTACAACTCTATTACATAAATACATCAAGTAAATTTGGACATAATTGATATAATGACATGAATACACTTGCTGAGTAACTACCCAATGGTAGCACTCTAATGATATGACTAATTTAGGAGATCACGGGGCCATCTTCTTTTCAGACGCCTCGGAGGATTATCAGGAATTGAAGAGGAAGCAAGGTTAGAAACGAGAGGGTTGGGATGATTCTGAAGTTTATTATGGAAGGATAGGTATCTGGATTGGGCCAGATCTGAAACATAAGGAACATTAAGATCTTTATGGATAATTTTATTAGTGACAAAGTAAGGAGCATTGAGGATTTTACGAAGGATTTTGGATTGTAAGGATTGGATGCGAGAGGAATTCGATGGTTTAGTGGAGCCCCATAGCTCAACTCCGTAAGTCCAAATAGGTCTTATTATAGTCAAGTATATAAGTATTTTGTAATTAATGGGAAGTTTAGAGCGTTTGTCTAGTAAGTGCTGAAGTAATCGGAAACGTCGAGCGGTTTCTTGTCGTTTCAGTCTAGTATGAGGATTCCAAGTTTGTCGTTTGTCCAGGTGGAGTCCTAGGTATCGGATTTGCTCAACAGGGATAAGTGGAGTATTGTTAAAGGAAACTGTAGGACAGGAAGTCGTTGGTTTACGACGAAGGGTAAAGGTAATTTGGTGGGATTTATTGGAGTTTTATTTTATTAAATTGTACATATATGGGTTTATCCTGTACCACTACAACCCATAAAGGGTCTTGGGTTCAGTACTATTTAGGAAAAGCACTGTTTCTTAGTCTACGGTTGTGCAAGGAGGTAATTTGACCGAGATCACGCTCAACCGCCAGGTTTTTCCCCTTCATCGCTTGTTTTAATTAAGGGTACCCTTTTTATAGAGGCTGGGTGTGATATATGGTTTTAGACATGTGAAAAACCTTTTACAACCAAAAAAGCCAGATTTTTTGGTTTTTTCACCTGTAACTTCAAAACAATACATCAAAGCGAAAAATGTATACTTTAATAAACCGAAAACGTTAAATTTTGCGTCGAACGAGTACATAAACTTTATAGTTTTGTTACGTAATAAGGTATGAAATCACGGTGAATCATCGCTGATTTTCAACAAATTTGTCAAAAAATGAGACAAATTACTATAAATGGTCCTGCAACTTGCAAATGTGTTTCCTAAGAAGAAAAACTCACAGAATTAAATCATTGTTTTGTTTTTAATTTCCGCAAATTTTAAAGGTTTCTCTGATGCAATCCCAACATAAATGTTTTGTACTTTTTTTATTGGCATAGAGTGATGGGGGGGACCTCCTCTGAGGATCCCGAAGATCATGGTTTTGTATTTATCTAATACTGTTGATCCAAACTATAACTTTTGTTAAATAAAAATATGTCACTATTTAAAACTGATTTAATTATTATCAATAGTACCGACCGATAGACGTTGCCATCTGGTCGGTCCAAATCGTTATAATTGTTTAAATAAACTCTAAACAATAATTTGTGTTCTATTTTTTATTTCAATAAATACTTTTTTTTTTTTAAACTTTCTTTATTGAATATTAATACATTCTGCCACATTGAAGGGCATTAATATTAAGGCTACATGATTCATTCACACAATATGTACATACAATTAATATCAATAATAAAGAAAAAGAAATATAAAAAAATAAATAAAATTGGTATGCCTGTGTACAAAAAAATAATGAAATAATAGATAAAAGCTAGATGAAATTAAAGTAAATAAATCACATTCACACCTATGTACAATATTTACATTCACCTAGGGGACTCTGAGTCACGCCTTATTCCCCGACGTGGAAGCCAAGGCAGGACTCCAGGAGATCCCAGTTCTTCTCTCTCAGCCGCGACACTGTTGTTTAAAACCAGTGGAAACTGATGGAGGGCACTATAGCAACAGACACTCATGTGGCTTGAGTGGAGAATCTGGTCATTGCCAGTACTCCAATATGTACATATTTACAAAAGGTCGCGGGGCCACTGCCGTTTTAACCTCCGGGGAGGATTGTAGGGATGACTGAAGCTAGATAGGGATTGTGCTACAGGATTTGGATGATGAGTGAGTTTCTGGTGAAATTTGGAAAAATATGAAGGTCATTATGGAGTCAATAAATTCTAACGTTATATTTAATGTCTTCATACCACAACCCTTACATTCCATCTAAGGTGAGGGTCTATCACTATCTATCTTGACAATGTCTTTGAAGTATGTAAATTCAAGTAAATTTGGTTGAACTTTGCTATGTCTAGGTCAAAAGATAGGTTGTAATGTATCTATTCTTTTGTATCCTTCTAAGACATAAATTAACGTGTTTAATAAATAGCAATAGGGTAATAGGTAATTGTAAGACTTGCGACACTATTGCTTCAAGACTGCAAGGCTGAGTGTGCGAGACCAAGACCAAGACTAGCCAAGTCTTGCGTTGGTCTTGCGTTGGGCAACACTAGGCTTCACTAAATTATCCAATTCCTCTCATATCCAATCATTTGTAAAATGCTGAATGCTTCCTACTTTATTACAAATAAAACCATTCATAATGACATGTTTCTCATGTTTCAGATTTGGCCCAATCCAGATACCTATCCTTCCATAATAAACTTCAGAATCATCCTAACCCTCTCGTTTCTAATCTTCCTTCGTCCCTTTTCAATTCCTGATAACACCTAGGCGTAAGATGGCCCCGTGATCTCCTGATGTAGAAATATTATTAGAGTGGTATCATTTGGTAGTTTCTCAACAACTGTTTTCACGGCATTATACTCATTTTTTAAAATATACTATTTCTTTAATACAGCTGTAAATATCCCGATAAAAATTGAAAATATATTTTATAAATAACGGTAACAATATTTTGTTTAATAGGAAATTTAAAAATATATATATATATATATATATATATATATATATACATATATATATATATATATATATATATATATTTACAATCAGAGTTTTATAAAGGAAATCATACGCTAATTAAAGTAGATTTAATTGCACTTTATTGTCTGCAAAGCAACAGACGATAAGCATTACATATTAATATAAATAATAAGACAGTAAAAATAATTGCAAAACAAATCTAAACTTTACTTATAAAAATATAACTTTGAATACGTCAGCAAAAATCATGTACGAGGTACGAAGCTGGTTGATCTTCGTAGCTCGTAGAATAGATAATAACCTCCTCTTCTTATCAGAAATAAGTATTTTCAGAACGGAAATCAAAGTAAAAACTATATTTATTTATATTTCATTGTGAGTATTTGTATTTGTTTAAGTACAATTTTTAATATTTATATGGTTTTGCTCTATACAATTAAATTTGAAATAATACAAACGATAGCATCTATTAAAACCGCATATGTACATAATACTGTCAGAGTCAGTATTATATTAAGCTCATGTTACGTCTGGTCTAATCTTCCAGGCGAACTCGTACGTACTTCTTTGGTTCCTTCAATACAACTATTACGATATCCGTTACGATCTCTTATTTCTCCTTTAGTTAACTATCAAAATCTTTCGTATTGTATATTTAACTATTTTTATATTATATTATATTAGAGATCAATGTGAAATGGTTAATTGTTTCGAATAAAAACAATCAAAGGTGCTTTAGCTAATATTGAAAATTAGCCATTTAAGCTGTTCCAGAACATCAATAAGAATAAAACCTACCATATATTAAAAACTGCTTAATTTTACACATATGCCAGTGATGTGATTGAGAGAGTAGCGCTGGGTTTTCCTGGAGTTCCCTCGCCTGATTGTATATAGGTATGCATGTGTTTTTGTTTGTTTGTTTTTTTTTTTTTGCTTAGTTTTAATTTTCTTATTTTTAGGTTATTTTATTTTATTATTTATTGTTTATACTTTTAATTATTATCTAGCTTCTATAGTGTGAATGTTATCCTACCTCACTATAACCAATGTCCCAGAGACAGATTGTTGTAATACCTGTACCACTACAACCCATAAAGGGTCTGGGGTTCAGTGCTATTTAGGGAAAGCACTGTTTCTAGGTCCAGGGTTGTGCAGGGAGGTGATTTGACCGAGATCACGCTCAACCGCCAGGTTTCCCCCCTAATTAATTATTCAATTAAGGGTACCCACTTTATAGAGGCTAAATGTGCCCCAGAAGGGACTCCTGACCCAAGGTCGCCCCACGGCCAATGAAACAGATAAATAAATCTTCTGCCATGAGCCGGGGTTCGAACTCGGGACCTTCGCATTGGAAGCTCAGTGCCCTACCACTGAGCTACCCCGCTCCCTTTGTTGTAATACTCAATAAATAAATTTTAAAAAAAAATGTACACAGATATAATTGATTTAATCAAAATCGTTCGAGCCATTTTCGATAAAATCGTAAAAATATGTTAAATCGATTATATAAAATGCTCTTTCTGGTTAGCCGATTTTGACGAAAATGTTGCTATAACATCCCAGGCATACAAAAACTTTAAATATGCACTTTCGTACGACTTCTTGTTTTTCAGCTAGGCTGATAACACACACACACCATTCAGCGTAACTTGATTATTTGGACTGAGAGGGCATCAAAATATGTATTGACGTTTAAAAACTGAGATTCAAATACGATCGCAATACGTTTATTTACTATATATATATATATATATATATATATATATATATATATATATTCTGTTTATTCTTATATATATTCTTTACTATATACCGCGAGACCTTCGGAGAGAGAGAGAGTTCACAGTGAGAGGCCTCTGGTTTGGGTCTCGCGCAACGATTCCTAAAAGAACAAGGAGCTGATTATATACAGGATTATATATACATATTTCGGTGAAACCTATATAAGACAATGTCCAAAATTTATAGGGCTAAATATATATATTTAGCCCTATAAATTTTGGACATTGTCTTATATAGGTTTCACCGAAATATGTATATATAATATATTGTATAATTCGAATTGTATGTATTAGTATATAATAGTATTTATATTGTTTGTGCTGTATAATAGGAAAAAGAATTTGTATGTCCAAAAAATATTAATATAGTTGAGCAGCACTGCTTTAAATAAAGTATTTCTCTCTCTTCAAATGTAGGTAGGTGAAAGTAATTAGGTTAGGATACGAGTAGTGCTAGGCGATCAACAACATTGTTATTACTCTCTCCTTTACTATATATTTCATATATAGGTAAGTGAAAATAAAAATATTGCTAAATTGTTGTTATAATCCTCTCGTTATTATAATATATATATTATATAAAAATTACATGATGCGGTGGGACGAAGCCTTCGATCCCGCTTGGAATCCGATAAATGCCGAGTCTATTCTCGTTGTGGCCCCTAAAACTGCTCCAGTTGCCTTTCTGTCTTTAGCCGCCTCGCACCAGTGAGTATTCATCTCTTCATTGATCTTATTATTATTTTATTTTATTATGAATGAAAACGTGTTTATTAAACTTTTTAAAAAATTACACAGAGTAAAATATATATATATATATATATATATATATATATATATATATATATATATATATATATATACAAGCTACAACACATAGACAATGGAAAATCCCGTCTATCGAGGTCTGTGTGTAATTAATAATAAATATTCATCACATTTATAACTAAAATAAATCAGCAATAATATATCTACAGTATTATTATGGTTTTATACATCCATTCTAGCAATTTTCTTTTTCACTGTCTCATCTGTTTAAATAGAGTTTAAAAAAAAAAAAAAAACATTAATCCATCACAAATCCAATAAATAGGAATTTTTTTTTTTGTCTTTCAAAAATATATTTGCGCCTGTCAACTTATTGTTGACAATCAGCAAATGTGATGGCGATAATGATATAATGACATGACAGGCATGGGGAAGGAAAGTACTCAAGCAGTACCTCTTCCCTAACTTGTTCCATTTACTTAGGTTGTCTGAGGAAGGAGATCCCTCTTACTTAAGGGAGAAATTTAAATTCAACAATAATAATAATCATCAAATACAATATAACAATAAAACAAACGTTACAATAAATAAATACGATATTGTATCAATAGTTTACTACCTGACTAATTGAGATCCTGCTGTACATAATTGCTTAAGGCTTTTCAGTTAGAACCTTTTAACAAACCAAATAATTCTTCCGGAGAACAGGTCCGCTGCCCAAAACATTTCTCTCTTAACTCACTGTACATGTGGCAAGTCCCCAAAAATTGAATGATATCCTCTTTTTCTTGAGAGTTACATACCGGACAGTTATCGTTGTCCTCCACCATCCATGGTTTTACGCTTAAATCGAGCAATTCATTCCTACATCGAAAAATTGACCCTATAGTTACAATATCAAAACTATCATTAAGATATATATTGAATATTCAATAGTTGACCGTTGCATTATAAAGGAAGGTGATGGTCTGGGGTTGCGGTCATAAAAAGGCTAAATAGTGGTAAAACTATTTCATTGAAAGCCAACGTTTCCCAACGTTTCCCCATTCTCCCAACTCCCCACAATCATCTACCACTCCTTTCATATACAAATCTCTCCCCTATATCCCTATCCTCTCAGACAATATACAAAAATTCCTAAAATCGACTATAACCAACTTACGCCTTGGCCTTAAGTCCCATAACAAACTTTCTTCCCTTTTCACCAACTTGAAGGATCCCATACTCTTACAACACCGATCCAATGTAGTTTACCGGATACCTTGCTCTACTCCTAATTGCAATAGCTCCTATATTGGTGAAACCAAAATCTCAAAACCCGCATTTCCCAACATAAAATGTCCATAACTTCCCGGAATCCTTCCGCCTCCAAACTATCAGAACATGCTTTAACACTCAAACACTCATTTGATTTTGAAAAACCTCTATCCTTTCCACGGTCCCTAACCATGAAAAAAGACTCATTTCCGAATCTATCCACATTCACATGGAACACAATCCCGTTAATCACAAAGTAGACAAAAACTGTATTTCTCTTACATATAGACACATTTTAAGTCTTATAAGGGAAAAATAACTTAAATATTCTATTCTATTATTTTCATCTACTCTCAATTTTTATTAATTAATTCATTTAATTGTTCATTATTCTAAATATTCCTTCTTTGTATGATCTCTCTTCTATTTTATTCTAAATTTAAGTATTAATTTTTATTTATTTATTTTTTTTATTTATTTTTTCCCTCTCTATACTTTTAAGTTAGCTCTGCAATGTATGTATGTTAATGAAGTTATTTCTATATTTACATTTTACTTTTTACCAATTTTGGGTTTATTCCCATTGTACTCTGATCTAGAATCATGAAATACCTCTCACATCTCTCAACTCTATTTTATATGTATACTTATATATTTATAATTTAATAAGATATAGTATTTTTCCATTGTATCCATCCATATCTTCAAAAATTCCTAGGCACTGTACATTCCTGGGTTTTTCAATGTTTACTTAGTTAACACATGTTAACTCCCCCTATACCTGCAATCCTTACCGCTGCCTTTCCAGTTCTAAGTGAAACTCCTAGAAGAACACACCTGTAAGTCTCTAATCTTATTTTTTTCTCCTGTAGATTTTGGTAGAATTATACTCACATTTTCATTTGTTATATATTACACTACAACAATTGTTAGCATCTATTTACTTTATTTTAGGATCTTGTTACTCAGCTTACTTAGTCCATATTTTATTGTACTTACTGTTTATAATTCTAATAAGCTTATTCACATTGTTTATAAATTATGTCTAAATATTATGTAATTGCCACAATTCTCTATCTTTTTGTATCTTGTCCGTTCTAGCCCTGATGAAGACCTGCAAAGTCGAGTCGAAACGTTGGCTTTCAATAAAATATTGATGACCGCTTTTTTATGAGCTCAACCCCGGACCATCTCCTTCCTTTATCATTAAGATAGGGTGTAACAGTGCCCACTGAACACAGCCCTGCGTAAACAGAAAAACATGAATGAAGATTTTATTTTATTAAATTGTTATATTTTATTATCCAGTCCGCTGGTGTTCCTCAAGGTAGTATCCTAGGTCCTATCCTCTATACAGTTTATACAGCTGACATCCCTACCTGTCCCAACACTGTCATCACCACATATGCCGATGACACATGTATCCTATCAGTGAACAATGACCCAGCAATTGCATCCCAAATACTTCAATCACACATCATAAATCTAGAAAAATGGTGTCAAAACTGGAGAATTAAAATAAACTCCAATAAATCCCACCAAATTACCTTTACCCTTCGTCGTAAACCAACGACTTCCTGTCCTACAGTTTCCTTTAACAATACTCCACTTAACTCTGTTGAGCAAATCCGATACCTAGGACTTCACCTGGACAAACAACTAACTTTGAATCCTCATACTAGACTGAAACGACAAGAAACCGCTCGACGTTTCCGATTACTTCAGCACTTATTAGACAAACGCTCTAAACTTCCCATTAATTACAAAAGACTCATATACATGACTATAATAAGACCTATTTGGCCTTACGGAGTTGACCTATGGGGCTCCACTAAACTATCGAATTCCTCTAGCATCCAATCCTTACAATCCAAAATCCTTCGTAAAATCCTCAATGCTCCTTACTTTGTCACCAATAAAATTATCCATAAAGATATTAATGTTCCTTATGTTTCAGATCTGGCCCAATCCAGATACCTATCCTTCCATAATAAACTTCAAAATCATCCCAACCCTCTCGTTTCTAACCTTGCTTCCTCTTCAATTCCTGATAACCCTCCGAGGCGTCTGAAAAGAAGATGGCCCCGTGATCTCCTAATGTAGTCATATCATTAGAGTGCTACCATTGGGTAGTTACTCAACAAGTGTATTCATGTCATTATATCAATTATGTCCAAATTTACTTGATGTATTTATGTAATACAGTTGTAAATGTCATAAAGAAATAAAAAAAAATATATTTTATTATATTGTTATATACTATTATATGATAGATCGATCTTTTAGAAAAGGTCAACATAAAATTTTATAAAAAGGCATTTTCTTTTTGCAAATCTACCCCAGACTTTTTAATAGACTTAGGAACACAGGTTCTATTCATATTGGTTTCAATATTATGAAGTGTTCCTTGAATTGGTCGGTCAAGCTCGTGGAAATGGAGGAATTCGGATACTCTAAAATATGTTTTGAATAGCTAGGAGGGAAATGCAATCAATCTAATTTTGCTCTATCGGAATATAATTGGTGTGCTCAGCTCATATTATTGTCAGATACTATTAGAGAAGGTGATCTAGTCCATAATGTCAACCCAGACATAATTAGATCTAATATTGTAAGGATATTAAATAAATACAAACAACATTTGTTAGAGGGTGACAAGCAGCTTATAGTGAGCATTTGAACCTTTTTTTTAACAATGATAAGATCTCCCAGTATTTTTTGATGCTAGCTAACTTCAAATATACCAAATTGTTAACGCAAATCCACTTCTCGGGAAAAGTGGAAAAAAGCGGCCGAGTACACTCAGCCTCTTTGAGAGAGGGGTGGGGGGAAAATATGAGGGTCACAGGATCGAAAAGGGGCGTGACGATATACAATGCGTAAACCTCATAAGTACATGAATAGAAGATGGCGGCCGGGTACACTCAGCCTCTTTAAGGGAGGGGGAGGGAATATGACGGTCACAGGATCGAAAAGGGGACCTCGTGACGTCACAGAAGGTGCAAACCTCGTAAGTACGTGAAAACAATATGGCGGCCGGGTACACTCAGCCTCTTTGAGGGAGGAGTGGGGGGGGAAATATGAGGGTCACAGGATCGAAAAGGGGCGTGACTTGTGGTCACGTGACTGACCACGTGGTGGTTAAGGCTGGTTGGAGGTCCTAAAAGGCAGCGTGCCGTTGTTTAAATTCAAATTTCCCGCCATGATGACATCACTGAAATCCTGGCATCTGATTGGCTGCTCTTTTTGGTGCACCAGCTCCCCCATTTCTTCACTACTTACATGATTAAAGTCTCATTTAGCAATAAAATTATAAAAATCACTCCACAACTTGAGTGCAAAATATGCAACACTAAGATAAAAGAGACACTTCATGTTTTATTTAAGTGCCCATATATACAATCGAGAGTAAGAATTTACCAGGGTATGAGAAATCTTACTGGGATGGAAATATTTAAACCAATCACTATAGATGATATTAGAAAATTATATTTCTTTATCTCTAATGTATCTAATTACAGAGATTTGGTGGGGTAATCTCATATATTTTAGCGAAAATGTAGATTGAATTTCGGCATGTAATCTGCTCTGCATTGTTTCCTTTATTTATATAAATAAACTATTAATTTAATTTTAAAATATGTTTTAACATTAATATTTAAAAGATAAAATGTATTTATTATTTTGTTGTTGTTATTTTTGTGCTTTATAGAGACAATATAAGATTTTATATTGGTGTTGATAATTATTATGTATTATTTTAACTGTTTGATTTTTTTACGAAATATAATTTGTAAGTTATACTTAACTCTTTTATAATATGTACTAGCTTTACCCGGCCAAGCGCTGCTGTGGCTTAGCCTGGCAAAAAGAAAAAAAAAGAAAATAGAAAGCACATATGAGTAGATTAGTAGCAAAGGACATCTGTCATTTTTAAAAAGTTGGGAAACAAATTTGTCAGTAAAATGGCTTCAATTTAAACTAATTCTAATGATTTTTTATCATGATTCAAATTGACCATTCATAAGAGTGAATACGCCGTCATTCATAATAATCAGAAACAGTCTGAGTTGAACTTATAAAACTAAAATAAAAAATTAATATAAAGAACGTATAATAGTATTGACCTACATAAGGAGAATAATGTAACTTCTTCAAATGATAATTTCAATTACTGTAGTAATTATAAAATTTTCGATTAATCAATAAAAAAAAAATTTAAAATATGCTTGCCGACGTTCGGTAGTGAGGAAGCAAAAGGAAATGGCCTTTTCTGAAGAGAAAGCAGTAAATGTTTAAAACTCTATAACTCTGCAACGAACCGTCAGATTTCGGTGATTTTTTGTTTATTTTGTGAGCAATTCAGAAATCTTTCAAATAAATGTGGGTATTATCGGACAAAAATTCTGTACTTTTTTAGTTATCGTCAAATAAAATATTAAATTCATCGTAACATTTTTCAGCTTGTTTTCGGGAAAGTATGTTATAAACATAAAAGGGTTTCAAGGGGAAGACTTTAGCCAAGTTTCGTTAAAATCGGTAAAGCCGTTTGGCGCTACAGTTTATAGCGACACATTTTTTTGCAGCTTTGAACAGAAAAACATTTACATTTTTATTTTTTTTTACTTATATAAAATTATCGTAAGACAGAAGTAATATGCCAGAAACCTTCCCAGGAGTATACGGAACAACTTCCCAAAGTTTCATGGCGATCGGATGAATGTTTTAGTAATGCACAAAGGACAGACGGACATTCATTTTTATATATATAGATAATGTAACATTTTACAAAGAAAAAGTATCATATTATCATAAGGATAGTAATGTTTATAATACAAAGATAGATTCTATTTGTATGGGGTTCTTCCCTCAAAACAAATAGGGATTAAATAAAATAAATAAATACACTATTATATACTTAACGCTACAAATTATTACGAAATGGTTTATCATTAACAAATAGTTGAACAACAAATATGTGTGATGTATTACACTACATTAATTACCATTTCTCCTATTATATAAAAGTTGCTTCTTAAAGACTTTTTTTTTAAATGAAATCTTTGGGCGTGTTTCACAGTTTTTTTGTGGAGTGAATTAAATTGAGCCGTCGGGTAAAGTTGGCTGGAGTTGCCCAATTGAAGTGTTTTTGCGTATGGATAAAAATATCTCAAAAACTAAAAATCGGACCTGCATATTGTAAACGAGAAAAATGTTCATAATTTCATCCTCTTGTTTGTTTGTTTGTTTCGATGTCTAGGCGCAAAACATCCAGGCCATAAGCGCCCGATCAACTAAATAACATCATTTAATACTATTTGGATGATTGGTACAAAAAAAAAATAATAAAAAAATAAATAAAAAATAATAATAAAAAAAATAATAATAAGAAAATAAAAAATAAAATAAAATAAACAAAGAAATGGATTGATAGAATAAAATAAATAAATAAGGATAATAATAGACATTTATAGGTAATAAGATGTATAAAAAATGTATAAATAAATAAACTTTAAAAAATAGCAGTAGAATCAATAAATGAATTGAGATTAATAAACAAATGAATTTAAAATGAAATGAAATCAAGTGAAAAAATAAATAAAGAAAGAAAGAAATAATAATAGGGGAAAATATAATAAAAATAAATAGATAAAAAAAATTAATAAATAAATAAAAAAAGCCTGTCAAATGTGTTTTTTAAGTCTTTCACTATCCAGGAACTTGATGACTTTGGTAACGATTTCTTCTTGATTTCTCAGGGAAGCTGATATATTCTGGGGTATTCCAAAATATTTTAATCTTGCGGTGTAAAAAGGGCATTCTTCCAAAATATGTTTTATAGTTAGTGATTGGTTACACTTTTGACATCTGGGGATAAGATGTTTTGTTACGAGGTGGAGGTGAGTCAGTCTAGTATGTCCGATCCTCAGCCGCGTGAAGACGACCTCTTCTCTACGACTGCTGCGTCTGGAGCTGGTCCACGGTTGCACCTCTTTCTTTATTGTTTTTAATTTGCTAGGTGCGCTGTTGTCCCACCGTCTTTGCCATTCTTGGAATATGGTTTCTCTCAGAGGTCGTGCAAGTTCAGATGGTGTCAAAAAAACTTTACTGGAAGAGTAAGAGCTTCCTTTGCTGCTCTATCAGCCATTTTATTTCCTTTAATTCCTATATGGCCAGGCGACCAGATAAAATGTGCCGTTGTTCCAACTCCATGAAGCATTTTTATAAGACTTAAAATGCAGTGTATCCCTGGATGGTCTGGATACATGTTATTCATAGCTATTTCATCCTCTTTATAATGTGCTATTATTCAAAATTGTATCTTAACGCGACGCCGTTTTAGAGAGTGGGAAAGGAAAGAATAGTGTCGAAAACCAAATGATAACGAGTTTTATGGAAGATATGGATTAAACTATCTCCGAAACTAAACATCGGACATGCCAATCCCCTCCCTCCCCCCAAAGGTCAATGGCGCAAGAACCTACTAGCTGCCCTCCTCCCAAGATATTCTATTGATCACCTTTTCTTAAAAACAGAAGCTAAAGTAAAATTAGAAAAATCTTATACCGTTACAGTTGCTGCGGTCTGTTTTATGTTTCTCCCGTGTCCCTTAGTCCAAAATTCATAACCCCGTCAAAATATGTCTCCTGGGCATGCATAATGTAAGCGAGGGAAATGTTCAGCATTTCATCCTCTTTAAAATGAGCTATTATTCAAAATTTATGTATCATATTAATCTCGTTTTCTTGATGCTTTCACTCCTATCGTGAGGTCTTAAACACACACTTTAGTTTTTTTTATGTTAAAAAAAAGTCAAATTATTCTTTTTTATAAAAATATCGTATGCTTCAGTAGAAAATAAAGTTATCGAGTTCTGGAATAAAAAAAATCTGGTGTGTCCACGCACACGAATTTCCTACCTACCTAAAAGTTTTTATTGAGAATTGAACTAAATTTATTTTCCTGAAAATTGATCAAATAAAAGATTTGAGCACGATTTATTTAATAAACTAAAGCAATGAAACCGACTTAAGGTAGATCAGTGTAAAAATTTCAATATTCACTAATATTGCTGATCAAAAACTTTTTGCCATAGCTTAGTATTGTCAAACGATAATTTCTGTCAAAAGTACAGGAAATAGTGAAGATTGTGTGATGCGGGCAACAGATTTTCTTACTTTCACTTAGCCATCTTTATTCTCTCATTCACCCCTTTCTGACACCAGGAAATGAATTCGTAATCTTTCATTGGGAATTGAATAGCAGTAACTTCGTTAATAGTTGTCCAAAATGAACGATTTTTATATCAAACGATAGGCTTAACCGCGTTTTTTTTCGGACTCGGGGAGCTGTGAAACGAACTACAAATATAAATTATTATTCCTACAAAATAAAAAAAGAAGCAACAAAATCGGTTCAGTAGTTCCCGAGAAAATCTTGGCACAGACAGACAGACCAATGGCTAAAAATGTGTTTTTCGGACTCAGGGGGCTGTGAAACGTATAGATCCGTCGAAAACCGCATGTCGGAAATTTGACCCGACTGCATTACTTTCCTTACCTAGTATAGGTAGGAAAGTAATAAGTTAAAAAAATAGAATAAGCTGTATCATCGCTAATACTGGTTGGATTCCGATTTTTTTTTTTTTTGGTAATTTAAATACCTTTCAAAATTTTCATTATAAATTTTACCGTATAATATATACTTAGGGAGTTAGGCCCCATAAAATTTTTCGTTTCTTTATAACTTTTTTTTCTGATTTTTTCGGGAATTTAGTCTATATACGAAAATTGAAAGGACGATGATAAGAACATCATAGAAAAGTTTCATCAAAATCGTTAGAGCCGTTTTCGCGCCACAGTCTATAGAAAAACATGTTTTTTATTTATTGCGCGCAAGCTATTGCGCATGGAGCACCGAATTTCTGTCACAGGCATCAGTAGTCAAAATCCTACAAAATAAAAAAAAGAAGCAACAAAATCGGATCAGTAGTTCCCGAGAAAATCTGTGTTTTTCGGACTCAGGGGGCTGTGAAACGTATAGATCCTTCGAAAACCGCATGTCGGAAATTTGACCCGATTGCAATACTTTCCTTACCTAGTATAGCTAGCAAAATAAAAAAACGACTTTTCACCACAACAGATGCAATACATTTATTTGTAGTTTGCAAGTTGTGCAGTTTCGATGACTTTTAAGATATTTACTTTATCTGTTATGTAAGCCCACACATGATCCATCAAAAAAGAAGTATGTGGTTTTTGAGTAGTTTGAAAATTACTTTTTGCATCAGTCGAAATTTTTTTTCAGCTTGTTTTCGGGGAAGTATGCTTATAATATACTTCAATTTATAAAGCTTCAATGGGAAGACTTGAGGCAAGTTTAATTAAAGTTTTACACCAGACAATGTCAACTTTGGAGGATCTCTTTCGGGTTACTTTGTCACAAAGTTTCAAAAAAATGGGTCTAGTAGTCTCCAGATAATGCTGCGGAGCTGAGTTCAGACAAAATTGGGGAGCGGGGTGGCCGAGCGAGTGTGTGCAAAATACCTCTATTCTGACCTGTGAAAAATTCGTATACCTAAAAGAGGAAGAGGTGTATAAAAAAAATTATTTGATTTTCGGATTCTTGGTATATACTCCTGAAACGTAGAACCTCGAATTTTGAAGCGTTTATCTTTCGTTTTTTTTATTATATATATAGACACAGACATATACGTCTACGTGTCCAAGTAAAGTTACTATCAATCTTAATACTTGTTTTCCATGTTTATTTTGTTTTATTTTTTACTTTCATTATATATATATATATATATATATATATATATATATATATATATATAGCAAGGGAAGGTATTGCGATCGTGAAAATTTTTGAATCTGAGTTTTCACACACACACACACACACACACATCTATCTATGTATATATATATATATATATATATATATATATATATATATATATATATATACATATATACTTTTTTCCGGTTGGCTCTACAGACCTTATAGATCTTTGGCCACCTGAACCAGCCTTCTCCACCTCTGCCTATCTTGGACTACTGCTTTCCAGTTTGCGGCATGAAGCTCAGCCGTATCCTATCTATCCATCTGGTTTTTGGCCTCCCACGTGGTCTCTTGCCTACTACTCTGGCATTCATTGTTGTGTAAAGGCGTCCTGATGGATTGCTACGAGTTACATGTCCCGCCCATCTTAAACTCCTTCCCTTCATGTCATGAGATATTGACTGATCGTTTCTTTCAGCAGTTCTTTATTGTTCCTTCTCCTCCATGCGTCAAAGTTCTGGTCCCATATAGGTCCTGTAATCCAGAACTTTTCTTTCGAATCTCTCAATTCTGGCTTCTAATGTGCCAGTTAGAGCCCAGATTTCACAACCGTACAGCAGAACTGGTACGGTATCTCTGGTAGTTGATCATTAATTGAGGTTATTGTGGAACCGATTTATTTGAATCTGTCTACTTTCGGGAATGACTTAGAATCCACGCAGATGATGTTATTAGGGTGGATGTTTCGGCTATCATGTATTTTGTTTTATCTACATTGACTTGTAGTCCGATTTGCTCTGCTTCTTTTAACAGAGACCGAGCGGGTCTCTCAATATCCTCTTGATTACTTCCGAGGACAGCTATATCATAGGCATATGCTATGATTTTATGTTTCATTCCAACGTGCACCCCTCCATCTTCGCGTGATGTTATTCTTATTACTTTCTCTAGTGCTGAGTTGAACAGCATCGGCGAGAGTCCATCTCTCTGCCTCAAACCCGTTCGAACTTCAAAGCCTTCAGATACGTCTCCTTGTATTAGTACACTGCATTTAGGATCATTTGTACACGCCTTCGTCAACCTCACTAATTTCCCGGGAACACCCAGCTCATTCATGATCTTCCAGAGACAGTTTCTGTCAACAGAGTCATAGGCTGATTTGTAGTCGACAAATAAAGCGTGTACGTCCTGATCTACTTCCCATCGTTTTTCAAGAACTTGTTTTAGGATGAGTATCTGATCTAGCCTACTCCTTCCTCTCCTAAATCCTGTTTCATGGTCGCCTATTATGTTTTCATAATACGGATACATCCGATTTAGTAGAATAATAGTCATTATTTGTCATTGAGCCCTTCTTAAAGATAGGACAGATAAATCCTGTGTTCCATGCTTCTGGTATCCGTTCCTTCTCCCATATCTTCTGGATTAAATCTAATAGCTTGGCTTTGAGGTCTTCTCCCCCATCCTTGAACAATTCTGATGGTAGGTTGTCTATCCCTGGAGTCTTTCTTCTTTTAAGCCTAGTTAGCTATTTCCACATCCCGAATATCTGGTTTTTCAACCTCAAGTGTCCTCAGTGTGTTCCATGTGGGGTGCCCTTGATTAAGCAGCTGCTGGAAGTGTTTCCTTACTATATATATATGTATATATTCTACGCGTCCCACGTATACGTCTACGTGTCCAAGTAAAGATATTATGATCACCTAAGACTACTCGTATCCTAACCTAATTACTTTCACTTATCTATATATGAAATATATAGTAAGGGTAAGTATTGCGATTTTGAAAATTTTTTGAACGGAAATACACATGTAAATACATATGTGTGTATGTGAATAATTTAGCTCAAAAACGAAAATTCTTACGAAATTAAAATTGCGTATTTAAGATTTATATAAGCCTCAGATGTTCGGCAAACCGGATGAGACAGTTTTTGTTATCAGTTAAACACATTTTTACGATTTTCTCAAAAACGGCTCTAATAATTTCGATTAAACTCTGTGTATAAGTGGTCTTTAATATTAGCTGGGTCTTATCCACATTGATGTCGCCTTACATGGCTTAAATGCACAATATTCAATATTTCTTCCTCTAAAGTATCTTTAATTTGGTTTATTTTTAAAAATTAACTCTTTCTTTGTTAGGAGTCTTTAACTTTTGAAAGAATTTGATAATTTAATAATGGAGGAAAAATGTAAAATATTTAATCGGTGGAAAGTGAATCTCCGGAAATAATAGTCATTAGATATAACTATAATATATCGTTGGAAAGCGGAGAATTTAAGAAAAAACAATACATAATATAGAAAGTCAATGGAGATTTACTAAAAAAATATAAAGAATTAATTGTTTCTGAAAACTATCATTATTTATCGTAAATCACACGTCTACAAGGACATTAAATGAAATTGTCTTACTTAATATAAAATTTTAAAATTATTTTAAGTATGAAAAAAGTATTCAAAATTCACCAAATCAAGGCATTGACATTGTTAAGTACTATTTTATTGAAACTTCTGTATAAAAACATTTCATGAATATGTTTATAAGCTTAATTACATTTACTATAGTTTAATAATTCTAGATCTGATATTATGTTTAAATAATTTGGTATCAACATCTGTTTATTCTGAAAAAAAAAGTCATGTAACCTTTTAGAAAATTAAATTAATGAATAATTTGATGAATTTTTCCTTTGTGAAATCCCAACATTATCCATTTAAAATTAGTGCGACAACTTTTAACCTATCTAGGCAGGCAATAAAAATCTTGTAATTTCATTTTGAAAACTTTACAATGGAAAATAAGTTTAATAACAAATAGGAGTACTATCCATAATCAACGGACCATACAATCTATAATCAACCAGTGATATAATAAATACGAATAATGATGTTTTAATGGTATTAATGATGTGTTAGCTCCACGCTTTAAACTTTAACTAGCTAGTTGAAAATGCACTTAAAAATTTTTATAATAGCCCAACATGCCAGAAAATGATTTGTTTTCAAAGTAGAGAGGTAAGTAAAAGTTGTGTGTTGCGCGCATCAATTATTTTTTATATCTGAATCTATGGAATATGGCAGTTACAGTTTACACTGAGTGGACTACTCTGTGAAAATAACACTAAATTCCCCCTCCCCCTCCGTACATGTATAACATTTCCTTGTTCTATTTTTTATTATAATAATCATGTGAATGCACTTAATATATTGAGCAGACAAATCATTATTTTTATAATAAATTAATTGAAGGAATTTTCATATTTAATATAATTTAAATTTAAGTCCTTTATTATCATGCCATTGTATATTTTAAAGTTATTTTTATCGAGCTTGTTGATTAGAATTATTTTGTATTTTTGAAAATTCAAGTTTATTTGCGTATATAATCTAAAACATATTTGGGGAAATTTCTAAACCATAGTAGGTATTTAAAATAAAATAAAATATTATAATATGTAAAAAAAAAATATTTTTATTATTCATTTATAATTAGTTTGGTATTATTAATAAATGAAGTAGTAATAATCAATAATATTCATTTATTATATTAGAAATTATTTTTATATACTATTAAAAATATGTTTTAACAAAATAAAAATATAGTCACTAAAGCAGAAATGCATTTGTGTAACAAAAATGCATTGCAGTCAAAAACAATTCACAATAACCTTCTGTTGAGCTCAGTCTGCCACAGAAGACAACCAGACTGTAATGTCACTCTACCCCGCCCCTGGATCTAAGGTAGTCTGCGATTGCTGTGTGCGATTTGTTGTTAGCCCACCATAAGGCAGTGCGTCCATCAGTAGTCGTAGCATTAACCTCAGCGCCGCGGTCCACGAGCAGCTGCACCACAGCCAAGCAGCCCCAACGTGATGCTATGATTAGCGATGTCCAACCATTCTTTGTCTTGAATGTTAGGTCTGCCCCAGCTTCAAGCAGCGCTGTCGCAACTTCAGCGTGCCCGTTGCTAGCTGCTAAGTGTAAGACAGATTGCTGGAATATATCTTTCACATTCACCGCCGCTCCAGCATCAAGTAGCACTCTTACCACGGCGGTGTGACCATTCCTGACTGCATAATGTAAGGCAGTCATTTGGTCCTTTCCTTCTATATCTACCGCTATCCCAGCATCAAGTAGCGCTTTCACGACCTCGGTGTGTCCACTGCTGGCCTCGCAATGCAATAACCCGTCAGTATTGCTTTCTCTCAGTGCCAGGTCAACCTCATTATCTACTATCAGCTGCAGGACTTCAGGCTTATTATTTACAAATGCAACGAAAGCTGGAGTGTTGCCATTATTATCCTGTTGATCCAATCTGACTCTAGCATCTAACAGAATGGCCACCGACCCAGTGCAGCCCCCTTCAGCGGCATAATGCAGAGCGCTCCGCCCTTCATTGTCTTTTATAGTAGGATCGGCCTTATTTATCAATAACAAAGTTACAATATCCTCCTTGCTATTCTTCGCTGCAACCATCAGAGGAGTGCTGCCACTGCTGTCCTGTGTGTCCACTTCTACACCCATCCTCAGGAGTATTCTTGCAACCGAAGTATCAGAAGCGACATGCAGTGGTGTAAGACCGTCCTGATTTTTTATATTTGCTGGTATCTTCTTATCTTTCAGCAATTTGAGCATTTCGATATTTCCTGAGCGAGCTACAGAATGGACTATGGAGTCACCATTACTCAACCTCAAACCCGACAGTGCACTGAAATCCGCTCCTTTGTTTTTTAACAATGCAATTCCCCGAACATTGCCTGTTCTAACAGCTTGAGCTAATGGTGTTTCTTTGTGCTGGTTCGTTTCATTCACATCCATTCCTCCTTCCAGTAGGACCTCCAGTGCTTTGTTGTGGCCTCCAGCCGCAGCAATATGGAGATAGGTGTCTCCACCAATCAAACATTTGTCCAATTTTGCACCTGCCTTTAACAGAGTCTTAACTGAAGCAGCACAGTTACATCTTACTGCTTCCTCCAAGGGAGAGACATTACTGGAATTCACACATTCAAGGTCGGCATTCAGGATACAAAGAGCTGCAATGGAGGAACTACTGCCAGTTCTTGCAGCCAAATGAAGAAGGCTGTCTCCAGACCGCGTCAACGCAGATACCTCTGCTCCTTCACTTTCCAGGTCAAAGATATCTCTGGGACAATTGTTTATCACAGCATTTTCAAGTTGCATCTCCATTTCGCTGCGGCATTCCTGAAACAAATACTCCATTTCTAGTAAGATTATGCCTAAAATTCAATATATTTACTGGCCTTAAAATCAGAATGGCTAATTAACCAGGAAGGCAGAGCTATTATTGTGAATTCTTCACAATACATATATATATATATATATATATATATATATATATATAATTGGATGTATTGTTAAGAATTCACAATAATAGCTCTGCCTTCCTGGTTAATTAGCCATTCTATATATCTATATATATATATATATATATATATATATATATATATATATATATATATATATATATTTGTTAAAATGACTTATGGAAAATCTCTTAAACTTTTTTTTATTTATTTGATATTTAAGTTTACTATTGGGTCATCCAGGATATGCTAAATTATAAATTCAAATCAATACAATGGTTGAATCTGAAGCAATAAATAGTTTTCTTCATCAACTTACAGTCAACAAATACATGATTTCAAATAAGTCTGTGGTGGAAAAGAACATGGATTTGAGGATAAAGGAAAACATCATGAAATATATTAAGATATCTCTCCCTATGATTCAACTAATTCTGGTATGGAACCATTTTTTTACTTTCACTTACGTAAATATGTAATACATAGTAAGGGTAAGTATTGCGATCGTGAAATTTTTTGAATCTGACTTTTTAATGGAAATACACGTTTTGGGGTACCACGAGTCCAAATAACCGAGTCCCAAAAAAAAGTCTGTGTGTGTGTGTGTGTGTGTGTGTGTGTGTGTGTCTGTGTTAGCAGTCTAGCTCAAAAACGAAAAGTCGTACGAAACTGAAATTACATATTTAAGATAGCTATATGCCTTAGATGTTACAGCAACTTTTCCCTTAAAATCTGCTCATCGGAAGTGCCACTTTATATCTACGATGAAACAAATTTTTACAATTTTCTCCAACGATTTCGATTAAACATGGGTGTGTCATTGTATAATTAAGTGGTCTTTAATATCATTTAGATCTTATCCCCGTTGATGTCACTTTACAGTGCTCAAATGCAAAATGTTCAAATCCGTCTTCCTCTAAAGTACCTTTAATATGGTTTATTTTTAATAAATAACTATCTCTCATTATTAAGAGTTATGAAAAAATACTAAATATAACTTTTGAAAGAATTTGATAATGGAATAAAGGAGAAAAAAATAAAAATGCTTATCCAGGTCGAAAATGAATCTCCGAAGGAAATATTAGTCAGAAGGTATAGGTTTAGAATTTTAGAAAAAATCAATATCTAATATAGAAAGTTGTAGAAGGTAACAGAGAGTGGCAAAAAATTATAGATAATAATTTTTGAAAACTAACATTATTCAACGTAAATCACATTTTTTAAAGAAAATTAAATGAAATTTACTAACTGAATGTAAACTTATAAAATATTTTTAAGTTTGAAAAAAGTATTTAAAGTCCACCTAATTAAGGCAATGACATGGTTTAAAAACTATTTCATTGTACTTGTGTGAAAGAAGAAGTAAAATATAAAATCATTTCATGAATATATAGAGCAATATGTTTATTACCTTAAATACATTTATTGTAGTTTAATAATTCTATATCTGATATTTATTTAAATAATTAGGTATCAAAGTCCGTTTATTCCGAAATATTGTCATGTAACTTTTTAGAAAATTAAATTAGTGAATACTTTGATGAATCTTCCCTTTGTGATATTCCAACAGTATCCACTACTGTTTCATTGTACTTGTGTGAAAGAAGAAGTGAAATATAAAAATATTTCATGGATACGTTTATAACCTTAAATATATTTACTGTTGTTTAATAACTCTAGATCTGTTAATATATTTAAATATTTAGGTATCTACGGTCTGTTTCCAAAATTCCAATTCCATATTCCAAAAAATCTTCATGTAACCTTTAAGAATATTAAATTAGTGAATAGTTTGATGAAATTTCTTTTTGTGATATTCCAACAGTATCCACTTACAATTAGTGTGACAACTTTTGACCTCTCTATGACAGACAAAGCAAATCTCTTAATTTTGTTTTAGTAAACTTTGCAATGGAAAATAACAGTTTAACAACTAATAGTCTTACAATCCATAATCAATGGATCATGCAATCCATAATCAACAGAACACACAATCCGTAATCAACCGGTGTTATAATAGGACTTTTATTATTTTAATAATAATTAATAATGATTTGTTAGCTGCAAGCTTTAAATTTAAAGCTTTAAGATAGCTTTGAGAAACAATAAGTGTTGTTATCGACAACACACATTGATAAAAATGTGTAAAAAAAAAAAAACCGCATACGAGTATGTAAACTTTTTCAACTTCATAAATTTGATTATTGTGTCATATAAGATGATTGAGGTTTTAAAATGATTTAATCACTGATTGAGCCTTTTTTTTTTTTTGTTCTTCCCTACCTCGCCTTTTAGGCTATACGGGATTTTCCCGGGCCCCGGGAATTTAAAATCCCCTCCAGCACCGGGATGCGAACTCGTGCTTTTTATATCATCTCAAATCTCTGTTATCCGGTTGCCAGGCAACTAGCGGTGCTGTGCACACGCTTTAGCCTATTCGGCCACTCCGCACCCAAGGTTCCGGTACCGGGAATCGAACCCGAGCCTCCTGGGTGAGAGCCAGGTACACTGATTGAGCCTAAGATGAAATGAATAATAATAATAAAAAGGCTTAGCGAACCCGAAGGTTCGATGCCGACACCACCAATCGCTTATTGCACACCTCCCTCCATCATTCGCCGTCCAAACCCAGTCCCTTCAGATCGGCTTTAATGCAATCTTCCCACCTTCGCCTCGGTCTACCCCTCGGACGCTTACCATTCGGCACAGCAAATATTAACCTTTTAGGAATTCTCTCGTTACTAAGAATTCCTAAAAGGTTAATATTTGCTGGGTAAGATGAAAGCGTAAGATGAAATGAAATGAAATTAAAATATATTTTTATTATTGGATTGTTGTCCATTTAGAACAAATTATAAGTACAGGGTTAATGCCATTGTGGCCATACATAAATTAAGTATTTACAAAATAACAGTTGATTCAAATTAAAAATACAGATAGAAAGAGAAACAGAAACACATACATAAACATAAACTAAACAACATCAGTAAAGCGGAATAGGTCTCTGGAGGTACATAGAGAGTTCTCTTAGCTACATTTCATGAACATCCTGATTGGGAAAGGATGTAGGTGTTTTAAGAGGAGAGGTTTTTAGGAGGAAACTGATTTTACATGTCCAATATCACGAGGGATAGAATTCCAGAGGGAGACAGGTTGGATTTCAAAGGATTTGTCAAATTAAAAGGATTAGCAGCAGTTCAGTGAGGAGGATAGAGGTCAGAAGCACAGAATCTAGTGGGACCGGATTGAATGGAGTATTTAAATTGTAAACTGTGAAAAATATAGGAAGTTAGCTGAGTTCTGATGACCTAGTATATAAAAACAGCAAGGAAGTACATACAGCGGTTGGATGGATAGAGCCACTTCAACTCGGTGTAATACTGGATTATATGCATATCTCTTGAGATTCATTAAGCGTTTCAGTTTAGCTTTGAATTCTTCCGAGAGTCTGACATATACCAGACAGCCATAGTCAAAGTGGGGGAACACAAGAGAAGAAATCAGGAGTTGACGGGACTTGTATGGAAATAGATAGCGCAGATGGTTGATCTATATCAGGTTAGAGATAGTGCAACGGGAAATTTAGGAGAAGTGTGGTTGTTCAGAAGCAAGTTTGACAAAATATCAGATAAAAGTTTGATCAGTAATAACACCAAGGATTTTTATGGAGTATGGAATGAGATGGTTCCAAAAATATGTTATTGATTCTTCAGCATAATTTGAGAAGCAAGTTTAGGATGTTGTTTACTAAATAATATTTAAATTGTAAACTGTGAAAAATATAGGTTAGCTGAGTTCTGATGACCCAGTGTAGAAAAGTAGCAAGGAAGTACATACAGCGGTTGGGAGGATATTAAAATGAATATTAGCTAGATGACTTAAAGAAATAATTAGTTAAAAAGAGAATGTTAAATAATCGAAAGACATACCTCTGATAGAGTTCTAAGCTGGACACTAGTGATCCTGTACTTCTTGGCTAATGAGGTCATTATCGTCATCACATGGGTAGGCAACTTCAAGGTGCCATCTGCCACCACCTGACCCAGGAGAGACATTGCGGTCTCGACATCAGTCCGAGGGAATTCAAAGTCTTCGAGGAGCCACACTCGTAAGTGCCTTGAGCGTAGCTGTTGGACGCGGTGGCAGATCTCAGCAAGAAATATGGAAGACATGAGGTCTCCCGTCACCAAGGAGTAGAGCAGTGCCAGCAGGAGGCGCTGTGGTGTGCTGAGCTCCAGGTCGGCGATGGTCGGGGGATTGTAGATGTTCGCTTCCGCTCCGTATGCCGCGCCAGACAACATCTTGTGGAAGAGCATGTCACGGCACAGGCTGGCGACTCTCTTCATTGGTTGGACAGACATCCTCCTTCTGACTGGCAACATGAAATCAACGTTAGCCATAAATAAAATTAAGTTACAAGCACTAAATACAGGGTATTTGCATGAAGAAAAATTATCATGTAGATTTGAGCTGAAATAGAATTAAAGTTAAGCAACGTCGAACTTGGTTAGTGCTTGGATGGGTGACCACCCAATGCCGGTGACCGTCCACCAGGGAAAGCCATGCTGCCCGAGTATCCTCCCCTCCCCAAGTATGTGATACTCATGAGGCTACTGAAGGCAACTCATACCGACTGGGCGTAGGACTGATGACCCTACCCAGTGTACTTAATCGGGAATCGGGATGTGGTCTATCAAGAGGTGAGTAGCCCCCCTGATGTTCGGTCCATGTTTCGGTTTTAGTCTGTTTCGGGGAAAGAAACATAGGTCCTCCTCCGAGCAGTCATAATCCATGGATCTAGACAGATTTGTCACTGTCCTTGGAACCAAGTCGGTGGGAAGGACACTGTAAGATTGGCCCCAAAGGGATCGGCTATGGAGCTACGGCTGGCCTGCTGCTGCACCATGGAGACCATGCTCCGCAGCAACGTGAGGTTGGTTGACCCCCTCCAGGCTATCTGAGCTCCCACAAGCAAACATACGTCTGTAAGGAGACTACATCTCACGGCCAAAAATCTTCATGGTCTGTAGTGGTGCCAACAGAAAATATATATATATAAGATTGAAATAGCACTTTTAAATTATAAAAACAGGTTGAAACTTGAAATAACAATACGTCTTGGACCACCTAGGAACATGGCAGTATGACGTATACAACCACCAAACAGGATGCAATCAAAGAGCCTCTCAACTCTACATTACAAATATGCTGTCAGAGATAGCAGGGTAAGAGAAAAAAAGGTAAAGATATCATTTGGGATGAAAGTTTTGAAGCTGGAAACACTAGTATGAGCTAATAAGTCTAAAGCAACCTGAGTTAGGCACTGACACACCATGACGTAGCCATGTCTCCGTTCTTGTGACATAGTTTAATCTCCACCAGTTTTCTTTTAACACCAATTATCTTCACAAATATGCACCAGGACACTTGGAACTTTTTGTATTTTAATTTTTATACTTTATCTTCTTCAGCAAATAGAAATTGAAAACTAATATATTACCCAATCAAAGATAAGTATAAAAGTGTTGTAATGTAGAGATCAACAATAAGCTTAAATTTACAATTTATCACAAAATATTACGCCAGCGTTTGAAATGGAAAAAATTAAATACTCTTATATTATAGATATTTAGCCTATGAGATTATTAGGAATATAATCAACTGTAGTTGCGGATCCTGGATTTAATTATGGTGAGGGCTTATTTTATTTTATATTTATGGTAATTACTTGGGGCTGGTTTTTTGAGGATTCATGAGAGTGATCTAAGCTGACTACTTAAACAATCACAATAAGTACTATTTTTAAATTATGAAGTATATAAAACTACTTACATAAAGGTTTTTATGATTAAAACCTTATAAAATGACTGTATAGTGAATATTTATCACCCATGATATGTAGAACAGTCGACAAACTTCCTTCAATAATACAACTACTTCTTACATGTATGTGACAATAAAAATTTTATCACCTAAAATCATTTTTCGGTAATTATTTACGAACGGTCCTCCACTCGCCATCTTGGTTGAACTGGTATTATGTCCCGTGTTCTGATAACGTTTACGAAATCTAGCACCAGAAAGCGCCACTATTGCGGAGGGGTTGTCTTGTCCCCTCCACCTTACGTTCATTACAAATAATTACCAATTGTAACCAATATATAGTGCCCACCATTTTTTTTAACTTGTCGATTTCTTTGTATCTTCAATATATCGTTTAACCAAACTTTATATTTCAGATGTTATTATTTACACATATTACCTACATCAATTTTTTTTACCATTATATATTACTAATATTATTTATAATTGTAGTGTTTATATATTGCCCATTTTTGTTTTTTTAGCTTCGAGATTCAGCATTATTAATGCTTTTCGCTTTCCTTATCATAAATGAAAGAAGTTTATTAACTTAAGTTTTGTTTTAATTGTGGCACTTTATCTCTAATTGTACATTATCTAAGTATGTCCAATATTAATACAATTCAGGAAGAATTAAACAATTTTCTATAAGGATTTTGATGCTGGATAAGGGTTATACTTATCAATTATATGTTACTTAAATCTTCTAGCAAGAAGAATTAAACAATTTTCTATAATGCTTTTGATGCTGGATAAGGGTTATATTTTTCAATTATATGTTACTTAAATCTTCTAGCAATAAAACACATTTTCAGTCTACTCAGGTACATACTGGCAATACCAGATGACCAGTTATCCCTAGCCATTTCCATTTATAAAGTGCATTTCAATTTTTTTCTTCCAAAGGAAGTGTCTTGTGTGTTAATTAGATATTTTTAACTGAATATTTTATTCACAAATAACTGTCCGTATAAAATAAATATATTTGTTTGCACAAAAGAATAAGGTATTCTAGGTTACTTTTCCTTGGTCAATTTGATCATTACTGGTGGTAATTTATCCTTATTTGGACAATAAGTCATTCTCGATAGTTAAATTATTTACAGTCTTGAAATACATATAGGGAAACCTTAGGAAGAAATTTATAAACTCATTAAACAATGTCTGGAAAGTTTGAGGCTAGAAGCCAAAACATGAGATGAAGTAAAACCTAAATCTTTCATAGGTCTATACTTCATTTATATAACCAAGGGACATTTTACATTTTATGAAGAAGAAGGTAATGAGTTACATCTGGCAGAATACACATGATGAAGATAACTTACACTTTCTTGCCTAATAAATCATTCTGACAGGATTCAGAAAAATTAATGAGACAATACAATATAAAAGTAGATATAGATAATGTAAGTAGACAGCAATGGAAATGGCTAGGGATAACTGGTCATCTGGTATTGCCAGTATGTACCTGAGTAGACTGAAAATGTGTTTTATTGCTAGAAGATTTAAGTAACATATAATTGAAAAATATAACCCTTATCCAGCATCAAAAGCATTATAGAAAATTGTTTAATTCTTCTTGCTAGAAGATTTAAGTAACATATAATTGAAAAATATAACCCTTATCCAGCATCAAAAGCATTATAGAAAATTGTTTAATTCTTCTTGCTAGAAGATTTAAGTAACATATAATTGAAAAATATAACCCTTATCCAGCATCAAAAGCATTATAGAAAATTGTTTAATTCTTCTTGCTAGAAGATTTAAGTAACATATAATTGATAAGTATAACCCTTATCCAGCATCAAAACCCTTATAGAAAATTGTTTAATTCTTCCTGAATTGTATTAATATTGGACATACTTAGATAATGTACAATTAGAGATAAAGTGTCACAATTAAAACAAAACTTAAGTTAATAAACTTCTTTCATTTATGATAAGCAAAGCGAAAAGCATTAATAATGCTAAAAACAAGTGAGAACAACAAGAACAACACTTTTCTTTTTTTTTAACACTTTCAAAATCCGCTCAAATATCATTTTATATATTTTCTTTATTATCTTTTCCCAGAGTAATTACCATTACAAAAAATAATAATAAAAACAATTTAAAACTTTATAAATACATAATTATCTTAAATGGTAAATAAGGAAGTTCTATGGTGAGAATACATATGTTTTTCAATAATGTATCAAAGAATGAGTGGTCGGAACAAGAGGTGATGTTATAACATTCAACATTCGACTGTTTTCAGCATTTTATGAACAAGTGTGACCAAAGTGATTGTGAACCACACTTAATCGCTGTCGTACTGTCCTGAGCTAGTGCCCAGGGTTAAATTTTCAATGTTTATTTTTATCATTTAACAACTGAAATACATGAGTTATAATTAAAAAAAAAAAAAAGAGTACATATTTTGATTGTTATATATATATTTTTTTTTAGTTTACAACTGTTAAAGCATTGTCATAATAAAGAAAAACTTTTATCAGAACAATGATTCCGAATAAATAAATTGTGTTCTTGAAAATTTAAATACATTTGTTTAATTTTGCAAACTTATTTTAAAAACTCATCATTGTACAATATTATTTTCATCCTTTTCCAGTCATGAATGGTCCTAACACTGTTTAAACCTTTGTACATGTCTCTTATTTAATTCTTAATAGTTAATATAATTATTCTAATTGTATCTCTTTTTATTTCATTTTTAAGATACTCTTTTTTAACTTTAAATCCCACCTTACGCGGTCGATATTATTGAATCAATAATATTGAACTTTGTATACATAGTACAAATGTCAATATAATCGTTACAATATATCCCTCAGATGGTAAATATATTCGATATGGACCATGTAAGGTGGGCTTTAAGCAGTTTAGTCGTTTTGTTCTTTAAAATCTTATGGAACACATATTAACCAAACCAACAATAGTATTTTAAAGAAATAATGTGAGTACTTACAAATTTTAAATCCAAAAATCTCAATCCTAAAGCTCAACAATTCCTAGAACTAATGAACACAACAAAACACTTGAACTACCTGGAGATAAATATGACGGCATCCCCACCCGCACCTTCTCACTCCCCTCCAGTCACCATTATTTATCTTTCTACGTATTGCTTTATTTATTTGTTTTTTATTTATGTAAGGCATTTTTTGTTTTGTTGCCTCGCCATAAATCAGTTAATTCCTCAGCAAATCCAATAAAGGAGCCATAATTTTGGAGAATATCTTGTGGTGTCACTGATCAAATGTTACTCTGCTTTGACGAGTGAGCAAAGATATTACGATAGTAGAAGATTGACAATGTGTTCACAGTTAAACCTCCTTTCGAGGTGAGTTCAGACATTTTAAAAAATAGGAGAAACAAATATAGTCAACTATCGATAATTCGAAATCCAACGGACTACAAGAAAAATTCTAATTACCAAGAAGAAAGACAAAAGATCTGGTGCGTTCAACATACAACTTTCACTTACAGCTCAACTTTGAACAGAAATTATTTTCTGGCCATGTTTAGCTATCATAAATTTTTTGAATTGTATTTTTAACTGAGCTAAAGCTAAAAAAATACAGCTTACGAATCATAAATACTCCGGTTGATTATGGATTGTACGTTCCGTTGATTATAAGGGGACCCTACACGGTAATTCATGAATGAACGTCACAAGAAGTGCCAAGATTGCCCGCTATCGCTTTGATCATGAAGACCCTTACACGTTCAATCATTACTGATCATTACTTATGTGAAGTTTCCACTTTTTTTTCTCTCCAATTTATTGCCTACTTGACTATTTAAAGAAAAAAAAGTTGAAAATGGTTAATAATAATATAGACTAGGGATATAAACAACTATTCACTTTTATGAAATTATTTACTTAATAACGAGACCTAGGTAAACTAACCTCTCTAGTAGTAAGGTTAGTCTCATAGAAAATCGTTTTGACAAAAGTTAGTAAAATATAAGTCTACTACATACAAAAATTAAGGAAAGGTATTGCGAAAATAATAAATTTGTTGAGGAAAATGGGAAAAGAACTGATAAATATACACAACGTTAAAGTTTTTTTTTCCTAAAGTAAATTGTGAAGTTTCCTCATTTTTTTTTTTTTTTTAATTTGTTTAAAAGAAATAGTTGAAGATGGTTTAAAATTATAAACAAGGGATATGAAAAATTATTTAACTATTTACATATAATGAAAATTAGACATTTATAATGGTTGTGAGGCATAGGTAACCTAACCTATCACTTCTCGTAAATGAACCTTTGATTTCCTAATGTTCGGAAATCCGCAGCGCACCACCATCAGTACTTCATTCACTACCTTACACGACAATTCGGAACGTCATTAGTGCAATTCCGATTGACCGTGTAGGGTCCCCTTTACATTTAGTAAGAAAATTTCATTTAATTTCATTGGAAACATGTGATTTACGTTAAATATGTTAGTTTCCTGAAATTGTTATTAATATTTCTTTCGTCATTCTCCATTAACTTCTGCAACTTTATTATTTAATATTACAACTTTTTTTTTTATATTACATTAGAAAATTCGTCCATGAGAATGATTTTTTCCTATATTTCTCTTTTCTTTAAATAGGTGTTATTTGGAATTTTTTTTTCACAGTCCAAGGTGGGGCGCGCCCTCTGACAAATTTCGCTAGTGCAGTCGCTGGTCACGATAATAATTTTGGTTTATTATTTTCAATAATCAACCATTGTGATCGACCAAAAAATTCAAAAACTTAACCACCTCTCAAGATTTGAGGTTTCACGTTTCAGGGTGAGTAGAATTTGAAAAACGAATAAAAAATTTTTTGTCCGTCCGCCGTCCTCCGTCCGTCATTTTCTCCGAATCTACTGGACCGATTTTTTTCAAATTTATGATATAAAATCAGAGGTCTCCCGAGGATGATCCTCCTTCATCGACATTACTATCCGCCTTTTACTTTCAAAATGGCGACCGAAAAACCTCCGTTGCTATAGACTGTAGCTCCTAAACGAATGTACAGATTTCAATGAAACTTCGCTAAAGACATTTTCTCGACGCCCTTTAAATTTATCTATATAACATACTTCAACGAAAAGAAGCTGGAAAAAAGTTACGAGTGATGGTAAAATTAAATTCCGAATAACTAAAAGTTTATACTTTTTTGTTGATATTGTGGTTTTATAAAAGTTTATGGAATTTCCTAAAAAAAAAAAAAAATCGTTAAAATCTCACAATTAGGAGCAAAGATATGGTCTCCGGTTTTTTTTTTTAATATGTTCTACTCCAAATGTTATATCCTTTGTTTGGTTTTTAAATTTTAAATGTGTTACTGAAGTAATGCTATTTTTTTTTTAGCATATTACTAATGATTAAAAAAAAAGTTTAGTCCAATAATTGAAATTACCTTTTATTAATTTTTCTTTGTAACTAGGAAAGTAATGTTACTTTAGATGTATAGTTGTTTGGAAATAATAAACCATTGTGAAATAATTTGCAGCATTTTTTTTTTCATTAAGAAATTCGTGTATAAGGATGAATTTTCCCTATGTATCTCTTTTCTTTAAATAGGTATTTTTTTCGGAATTTGTTTCCACCATCCAAGGGAAGACGCGCTCCCTGGCAGAATTCGCCTTTGCTGGTCACGATAGTAATTTTTTTTTTTTGTTACTTTAGGAAATTCATCGTCTATGGAGATAAATTTTCCCTCTATTTCTCTTTTCTTTAAATAGCTATTTTTCGGAATTTGTTTCCAGCCTCCTGGGGGGAAGGGGAGAGACGAGTGCCCCCCGGCTGGATTCGCTAGTGTGAAACTTTATCGGTTTTATTAAATTCTGTAGAGTATTTCAAGGGCCAGAGCATTGCTACAATAATCAATTAAATATCTGTTTAAAATACAACATAAAACTCATGTTTTATATTTTGGTATCTTAAAAAAATAATGCAAAAATAGTATTAGTATTTTCTTTTGAAAGATACATTTTTATTACAATGTATAACAATAAACACATTTTTACCTTCACTTACCTGTTAACACACACATACGCAGATACACACACTTTCCTTTACCATATAGTTCATATATAGGTAAGTGAAAGTAAAAATGTGTGTATTGTTATACATTGTAATAAAAATGTATCTTTGAAAAGAAAATACAAATACTATTTTTCAAATTTTTAGTTTAAACAAGTTTCTAGCTCAAAAACGAAAAGTAGTACGAAGTGAAATTGCATATTTAAGGTTTTTATATGGTAGGGAGGGAGTGGGGTAGCTCAGTGGTAGGGCACTGAACTTCCAATGCAAAGGATCCAGGTTCGAACCCCGGCTCATGGCAGATAATTTATTTATCTGTTTCATTGGCCGTGGGGCGACCCTGGGTCGGGAGACTCTGCTGGGGCAAACCCAGCCTCTATAAAGTGGGTACCCTTAATTAAATAATTAATTAAGGGGGAAAACCTGGCGGTTGAGCGTGATCTCGGTCAAATCACCTCCTTGCACAGGCGTTGACCTAGAAACGGTGCTCTCCCTAAATAGTACTGAACCCCAGACCCTTCATGGGTTGCAGTGGTACAGGTTCAAGTATATCGTAGGGATGTTAAAGCAACTTTTTAGTCTAAATCGACTAACCTAAAGTGCGTGAAAATACCTTTTTCCGCTAAAAAGAGAGTGGTGAGTGAAAGTTGTGTGATGATCGCTCCGCACCAGATTTTTTTAGGATGTGACTGTACGTGCTGCTCGAACGTTTTAAATCGTAAACTTCAACATTCTCGATTCCAGCGTCGTCAATTTTACTTTCCTACGACTTTTAGTTTGTGTGGTTAATTGATAAAATACAGACCATTTTGCGGGACTTGGTTATTTGGACCCAGGGGACCTCAGAACGTTTATTTTCGTTAAAAACTCAGATCCGAAAATATTCACCAAAGTAATTTTATATTACATATATAGGTAAGTGAAAGTAAAAATGCAAAGTACAAAAAAATTATTTTCGAATGTCCTATTTGAAATGCTGCCCAAGTCTGTTAAAAAATAGATATTTAATTTGGACTATTGTTTTCATAAGGGAAGTTTTCCCCTCTTGCGGTTTCGGCAGAAGCGGAGTGGGCACTTGGCCGAGGAGAAGAGTTCGGGCTGATGATCCATCATCATGAGGAGGGCAGATGAGCAGCAGTTGTGACAGCGGCGATGGAGTCGTCGCCGCAGCTTGTGCCATTGTGCCACTCCATCAAATCATTTTGTGCCATTGTGCCACTCCATCAAATCATCATGTGCCATAAATCACTTGGGTGCTGACTAGCCTAATGCCAGCTCTCCAAGAATTTTCGCATAGTCATCTGCTACAGCTGTTCTCATTGATAGCTCATGCTCAGTCTAAATTGTAGAATATAAACCCTTTATAGACAAAGTCTAAAATACACCCTGGAATATATATATTAAACACATTCTGTAATAAGTTAACCTTCAGGTAAGTGGTACAGACCACTTTTTATCAAACTATTAACATCCGGCTGAAACTTCGTAAATAGCTTCTTCTCATCGTAACATGCAAATATTTTATTTACAAAAATTCTCGGAATTGGATCGGATTTCAATCTGGAGGTAAGAAAACTTTTTCTATTTAATTAGGTACTAAAAACTCGTAAATACCGACTTCCTTTCACATCACACACTTCAATCGTGAGATATCTTAAGCACAAAGTCGAGAAAAAAACGTGTCCTTCAAAAACATTGAGCCATTTGGCGTGGCCCTACATCTCCTAATTGTCAAAATAACCAGGTTATATCGGTTTTCAATCTGTAGATCGGCAAACATTGTCAATTTAATTAGGTACTAAAAACTCGTAAATACCCGTTTCCTTTCCAATTGAGCTCCGATTTCCATGAAACAACTAGAGCACAAAGTCGAGATAAAAGGCGGCCTTCAAAAATATTGGCCTATATAACATCGTTATTTTGACAATTTGGGGATGTAAGGCCACGCCAAATGGCTCAATGTTTTTGAAGGACACGTTTTTTTCTCGACTTTGTGCTTAAGATATCTCATGATTGATGTGTGTGGTGTGAAAAGAAATCGACCAAATACTAACAATCAGTTCCAGTTACCTAGAAGAACTTATAGCTTCGCCCTTTCCATATTTGATTTGTGCAGAGGGAATAATGCTTCCTAAAAAAGTTCCTATTTTTTATGATGTGGTCCAACTTCCGAATAAAATAAAGGAAATAAAAATGGTTTTTTTAATAGCGATATATGAATTTTACTAAACAATCCATCACCTATTCATTAAAAGTAGTTCAGATTAGGTATATATTACTTTAGTTTATAAAACAGATATTAATATGACTCATTTCCTGGGAAGTATATACAATTTAAATTACCTCTAAGAATCAGTAAATATATAAAACAAAATGTTAAACTGCAAATATCAAATAAAAAAATCAAGATATTCTGCAAAGTATTTTTGAATTAAGTTTTATTATTATAATTTTATAATTTTTATAATAGAGGCCTTCTTAAGCGACCTCCGTATAGAATAAATGATGTTAAATTTAAAAAAAAATAATAATGAAAAATAAAAACAAAAATAAGAAATTAAAAAAAAATAATTTTTTACAATAAAATTATTGTATTAATATTTGTTCGTTAATATAATCAATAAAATGTAACAAAAACGTTATTATAGCACTATAACTAAGCCATTTATGAGTACTGAATGGTGTGGTAGAGGCCTGTAGCGCTTTTCTGCCGCTTAAGTACATTTTATACGGAACTACTTCAAATATTTTAAAAAGTAATCAGTGTTTTAGAAACAGAAATGTATTCTCCAGATGTTTTATTTCAGCATATTTTGCATTATTGTTGACCGTTTAATTACAAACGACGCTTGATTTTCAATTTGAAAATTTTTTTGTAAAAAAAATTGACTTTACCGATTTTTTTTAATGCCTAAGCCAATTAGTTTTTAATATTTTTTCATGTTTTATTATTCTCTGACTATCCAGCTTTAATAAAAGACCAAGTATGACCAAATTAGGCCAAATGCTGATTATCAGTAAGAAAAAAACTAAGTAAAGTCAAAGTCGTCAATCCGCCATGTTTGGACGCCATTTTGGGGTAGTTCGTTCACTTTTTTTGGGGGAACATTGGCTTTTTTTTAATAATTTGTCACAAGGAACACAACGATATGCAATTTATAGGGATGTGGGGGGGGGGGGGTGCACGGTAAGGGGGTCTGGCCCACCGTGTATTATATTTCTAAGAAAATAGTAACATAATATGAGTTAACTATGGGACTGGGTGAGTAACTTTGGGACAACGGATAAAATTTAGTTTGTGGTGAGTCCTTAGTGGTTACATTGTACTTCCATTGCTTTTTTCCAATTGCTTTGTGTCTCATGAGTAGTGTGCCGCAAGGTAATAGTGCAATACATGCCTACACAAATCACGTTTTTGCAGACTGAACCAACGCAATGTATCCACACAATGTATTCACCACAAACTAAATTTTAAACGCTATCCCAAAGTTACTCACCCAGTCCCATAGTTAACCCATCTTATGTTACTATTTTCTTAGAAATATAACCCTTGCTCCTGCAGTCTTCGAACAACCATAATCCATAGTTATGGAATGGACTTAATCGGTTACAAATAATAATAATAATATTAATTTTAATAATTGAGTTTATTAAATATGCCAATTGGTGAATCCTGTTAAATCCGGCAGTTGTGTTCTTTCTTCTTCCAATAATCCGTGGTACAGACCCCTTTTTATCCAATTATTAACATCCGGCTAAAATTTCGTAAATAGCTTCATCTCATCGTAACCTACAAATATTTTATTTACGAGAATTCTCGGAATTTGGGCGATTTCAATCTGGAGGTAAGAAAACTTTTTCTATTTAATTAGGTACTAAAAACTCGTAAATACCGACTTCCTTTCACATCATACACTTCAATCGTGAGATATCTTAAGCACAAAGTCGAGAAAAAAACGTGTCCTTCAAAAACATTGAGCCATTTGGCGTGGCCCTACATCTCCTAATTGTCAAAATAACCAGGTTATATAGGCCGCTCAATATTTTTGAAGGCCACCTTTTTTCTCGACTTTATGCTTAAGTTGTTTGATGTAAATTGGAGCTCAAGTGGAAGGGAAACGGGTATTTACGATTTTTTAGTACCTAATTAAATTGACAATGGTTTCCGGCCTCCATATTGATAACGCCCCAATTCCGAGAATTTTCGTAAATAAAATATTTGTAGGTTACGATGAGATGAAGCTATTCACGAAGTTTCAGCCGGATGTTAATAATTTGATAAAAAGTGGTCTGTACCACGGACTACAAAGTAATAATCGTTATAAACTCTCGGGCTAAAGTCCCCCCAAAATTAAGTCATCGATCCCGCTACTGTTGGCAACCATAGGACCTAACAGACGTGCGGCAAGAATTACAATCTCTAAAACGGGAAATGTTTGGACTTTGTTTGCGAAATCTGTTTGAAAATATGGATTACTTGAACTATGAAATAGATTGGAAACAAGTATGTAATTATAATGGCACTGTCTGAAAAAGTTAGTTCTCGCAAGTGGATACAGATGGAGTGACAGATCGCTTATTACAATTAGAGAACAAAAACAAGTAGATAATTCATGTTGTCATGTACCTCTTTTAGGTTATTTTGCAAAATGAAAACCTGGTCATAGGTTTTTCGGATGATTCTTAAACTGTTTTTCCTTCAGTGCATTAGTACCAGCAGCCATCAGATGCGTTTCCAGCAGTTTCTTCTTATTTCGTGTCGTTCCTGAAATGGAATCAGAAGGAACTTTCAAAAGAATGAAAAAATATCCCATCGTGAAGAACCGTGGTGTATTGCCCACTATCGAAATGGCAAATAAGGTGGAGGAAAAAAGATGTAACGGTACGGCACAATCGTGGCATTCAGAAGGTAAGTCTATTCGAAAGTTCACGTTATCACACGCTATTCAAAGGAGTTTTTACTTTCACTTACCTATATATGAAATATATAGTAAGGGTATTACGATCGTGAAAATTTTCGAATTTCAGTTTTCAACGGAAATACGTGTTTTGAGGTCTCCTGAGTCCAAATAACCAAGCCCGACATTGTGGTTTGTGTGTATGTCTGTGCGTATATGAACAGTCTAGCTCAAAAACGAAAAGCCGCATGAAACTGATATTACGTATTTAAGATAGATATATGCCTTAGATGTTACAGCAACTTTTTCCTTAAAGTCGGCTAACCGGAAGTGCCACTTCATATCTACGATGAAAAACATTTTTACAATTTTCTCAAAAACGGCTCTAACGATTTTGATTAAACCTGGGTGTATTATTGTATAATTAAGTGGTCTTTAATATAATTTAGGTCTTATCCCCACTGATGTCACTTTACAGGACTTAAACGCCCAATGTTCGTATACATCTTCTTCCAAAGTACCTTAATATGGTATATTTAAAAAAATTTAACTCTCTTTTATTGACAGAAACTATAAAAAATGGCTTGAAAGGATATTCTAGTTGGAAACAGGAGAAAAAAAAATGTGCTCATACAGGTTGAAATTGAATCTCCGGAAATAACAGTCAGAAGGTATACGTATAATATATCGTTGCAAAGCGGAGAATTTAAAAAAAAAATAATATCAAATAAATAATGTTGTAGAAGGTAAAGGGGACCCTACACGGTCAATCGGAATTGCACTAATGACGTTCCGAATTGCCGTGTAAGGTAGTGAATGAAGTACTGATGGTGGTGCGCTGCGGATTTCCGAACATCCGGAAATCAAAGGTTCATTCACGAGAAGTGATAGGTTAGGTTAGGTTTTCTATGAGACTAACCTTACTACTAGATAGGTTAGTTTATCTAAGTCTCGTTATTAAGTAAATAATTTCATAAAAATAAATATTTGTTATTATTAACTATAAGTCTATGTTATTATTAACCATTTTCAACTATTTTTTCTTTAAAAAGTCAAGTAGACAATAAATTGGAGAGAAAAAAAAGTGGAAACTTCACATAAGTAATGATCAGTAATGATTGAACGTGTAAGGGTTTTCATTATCAAAGCGATAGCGGGCAATCTTGGAACTTCTTGTGACGTTCATTCATGAATTACCGTGTAGGGTCCCCTTAACAGAGAATGACGAAAGAAATATTAATAATAATTTCAGAAAACTAACATACGTAAATCACATGTTTCCAATGAAATTTTCTTACTAAATGTAAACTTTTAAAGTTTTTTCTAAGTTTGAAAAAAGTATTTGAAATTTACCGAATCAAGCCAACGCCATTGTTTAAAATTCTATTTCGTTGTATTTGTACAAAAGAAGAAGTGAATTAATTTCATGGACATGTTTATAACCTTAAATACTTTTGCTGTAGTTTAATAACTCTAGGTATGATATTATATTTAAATAATTAGGTATCTATTGGTCGTTTGTTACAAAAAGTTATCAAAATAATCACCTTTTAGGAAATTAAATTAGTGAATAATTTTTTCTTTGTGAAATCCCAACTTTATCCACTTACAATTAGTGAGACAACTTTTGACCTATCCATGGCAAGGCAATGAAAATCTCGTAATTTTATTTTAGTAAACTTCACAATGGAACATAACAGTTTAATAACTAATAGTCTTATAATCCATAATCATTTATAGGTTAAATATTCGGATGTACTTTCAAACCTCTGTAAGCATATGAACCTTTTGGTTGTCAGAATGAGTAACTCCAATTTCAACATTCTTTATTATTAATTTTAGTGGCAAAAATTTAATAAATAATGTGTATAGGTATGTTTTATATAAGGTGTTTGTTTTACTTTTATTTCTATTTTTATTTAC
The DNA here is from genome assembly GCA_928085145.1 of Nezara viridula. Taxonomy (NCBI): domain Eukaryota; kingdom Metazoa; phylum Arthropoda; class Insecta; order Hemiptera; family Pentatomidae; genus Nezara; species Nezara viridula. Next base: position 2,805,708 of record OV725081.1, read on the forward strand.
TTATGTGTATATATATATATATATATTTTTCTCTTTACTCTTTTGTTCTTTTTCTTATTCTTTTGTTATTACTTTATTTATTTAAATTTTTGTATATACGGTATGAATGCACTCTCTGAACTCTATTATAAGTGTCCGTAAACTGTGACAAATTGTAATATGTCTGAATAAAGTGTTTAATAAAAAAAAAAAAAAAAAAAAGTGGCAAAATTTAAACCTTTATTCGCAATTCTATATTTCAACACTGCAATCACCTACTCTGGAATCAACATACTCACTGTCTGTATAGATATAACTTTTCCAACTAGAAATATCACTAAACTGCATATCGTTGTGTGCCTTGTAACTATTTATTTAAAAAAAGCCAATGTTCCCACAAAAAAAGTGAACGCACTGCCCCAAAATGGGGTCCAAACATGGCGGATTGACGACTTTGACTTTAGTTAGTTTTTTCGTTAATGACAACCAACATTTGGCTTAATTTGGTCATACTTGGTCTTTTATTAAAGCTGGATAGTCAGAGAATAATAAAACATGAAGAAATATTAAAAACTAATTGGCTTCTTAAGTAATAAAAAACATCAGTAAAGCCAATTTAAAAAAAAAATTAAATTATTATTGTATTAATATTTGTTCGTTAATAAAATCAATATAATGTAGCAAAAACGTTATTATATCACTATAACTAAGCCATTTATCAGTACTGAGTGGTGTGGTAGAGGCCTGAAGGTACCTACGCCAGTACCGCTTTTCTGCCGCTTAAGTACATTTTATACGAAATTACTTTAACAAGCAATGAGTGTTTTAGAAAGAGAAATGTATTCTCCAGGTGTTTTATTTCAGCACGTTTTGCGTTATTGTTGGCCGTTTAACTACAAACGGCGCTTCATTTTCAACTTGTAAATTATTTTGTTAAATAAATTGATTTTACTGATGTTTTTTAATATTTTTTCATGTTTTATTATTCTCTGACTATCCAGCTTTAATAAAAGACCAACTATAATGAAATTAAGCCAAATGCTGATTCTCAGTAACAAAAAAACTAACTAAAGTCAAAGTCGTCAATCCGCCATGTTTGGACGCCATTTTGGAGCAGTTCGTTCACTTTTGTTTGTGGGAACATTGGCTTTTTTTTTTAATAAATAGTTACAAGGAACACAACGATATGCAATTTATAGGAATGTGGGGAGGGGAGGGGGTGCACGGTAAGGGGGTTTGGCTAGTGTTGCCAAAAATCGGTCTTGGTCTTGCACTTTGCAAGACCAAGACCAAGGCCGCCGAACTGTTGCAAGACCAAGACCAGGACTGGTAAAAAAAAATCGATGTTTTTAATAAAAAAGTAAGGCAAAATAGTTACTAATACTCGAAAATCTTAGTTATTATATGTAAATGATTGGTATAACCAATATAGTTTTGCATTTAATTCCTCTAATTTTTCATTCAGACTGTTGCGAGACTCTTGTGCAAGACCAAGACCATGACCAAACTGAATTTGCTAGACCAAGAGTCGTCTGGGTCTCGCATTTGGGCAACACTAGGTCTGGCCCACCGTGTATAATGCAAGAGGCATTTCTTTCCTTTCAAGAAGGAGGCCGAAAGACCTGTGCCATAAATAAGTAAACTGTAAGGAAGTATAATTTCAATTACACTGTTCTTTATGAAGAGGAGAGCAATAAAATATCTTGGGAGGGGAGGGAGGGAGGTACATTCTGGAACACACCTGCTCTTGATTGCTCCCAAGATCAGCTATATCATCCGCATATCCAAGGATTTTTATGTATTGTTCTTATCACCTCATCGAATAATATCTAAATATCTTTGCACTAACTTCATTAAATTTTACATTTTCTGTTATTATTTTTAGGAGATTCCTTAAACAACAAGAGGAAAAGTCTGAAATATTGTCATACGAAGTACAAAAAGTTCGAAAAAGGATATACAAGCTCATCGCACAATATCAAGAACCGAAAGTGGCCTTGGTGTAGCCACATACAGCTCCTGAACGATTCCTTGACAAGACTCAAAAACAGGTCTTGCGTTTCTTGTCACGGCCAGACCGCCGGACCTTGTGATCCTCCAACGCACGATGGTGTAAAACAGCCGCTTCCCTTGGAGACTTCGAAACATCTGAAAAGACGGAGGTTTTCCGAAGAAGAGATCTATAATGCGGACTCGATAACCAACTATTTCGATACGAAGAAAGGTCCGGACGACATTGACCACCTCTTCATGAGCTACGCTGCCACGTTTCGGCGCATCTCTCCGAGGCTACAGGCCAAGCTTAAGATAGATTTGGCCAATCTGTTCGCTAGTGCAGAATTGGAAGACATGAATTCCTAATTTTCAACAGCGTGACGTCTTCGTAGCGCCAGTGTGATCGGAAAAAAACTATATAAAATCAAAACGTTGTAAAAATATTAAATAATTTCCAAAAAATCGTTGGAATAATTATTATTGAATACTTTCCGCAAAATATATTTATCAGTTTTATTTACCACGTATTAAATATCAGTTGCTAAGGCTGGCTTCGCACCAATCGAAGAGTTTTCTTGTCTGCCATCTTCCTCAAGTAATTTCCACCTACTAGCATTGTAACCAAGATTAAGGAAGCAGTGAAAAAACAAAACAAACTCTTCTCTCTTTTCTTTCCTATGACTGATTATTAATTGATATTTTAGCATGTGCATGTGCTCTTACATCTTATATCTCTGGTATCTTGACTATCTTTTCTTCATGCTTAGATGTGGCATGCCATACTATTGTATCTTTTTTGTTATTTTTATTATCTTTAATATCTTCCTATTTATCTTTAATTGTATATAGTAATTATATTTAAATTCTCTCTTTTTCCTTGTAAATTATTTTTTTTTTATTGTACATGGTATTAATTCTGTAAATATTTTTTTCTGTAAATAGATCTGTTAACCTTTTTTGCTGCTTTATAAAAATATCCAACCTAACCCCTTCTCACCTGAGTTAGCATGGTAGGATAAATGATTAATGATGGCCAAATAATTGCTAAGTACCTTATGTTTTCCAGATTTATCTCTTTAGAGATGAAAGGTAAGCCAGGCGCCCAATAAAAATTCCTATGGAAAATTATATTTATTAAAAATTATTTTACTATCTTTTTTTGGTCATATAAATAGTGGCGCCCAACGTTTGTTGTGCCCAAAGTTTTGTTTTTTCATTGCTTCCTTAACCTTGGTTACAACCTGTAAAGTGAGTAGTCTTGGGTTGGTTCCTAAACTCATCACTGAGTTCCTCTATGGCTTCGGTTTTCTCTGATATCTATTCCATGGCATCGATGAGCTCAGCGCTGATTTTAACAACTTGCCCTCTCCTAACGGAAGGTATTCCTTGTATCTGTTTAATCTCGAATGGAACAGTTTACTCTAGCTGTTTAATGAAACAGGTGTTTAAATTATTTTTTTTTAAATTTCTTAAAGACATTTACAACTGTATTAAATAAATATATCTAGTAAATTAGAACATAATGTATATAATGACATGAAAAACACTTGCTGAGTAACTACCCAATGGTAGCACTCTAATGATATGTTTACCTTAGGAGATCACGGGGCCATCTTCTTTTCAGACGCCTCGGAGGGTTATCAGGAAATGAAGAGGAAGCAAGGTTAGAAACGAGAGGGTTGGGATGGTTCTGAAGTTTATTATGGAAGGATAGGTATCTGGATTGGGCGAGATCTGAAACAAAAGGAACATTAAGGTGTGTTTAAATTAAACAGATTGCTAGTGAACACCCCACCACTACTATCTGCGAGCTCTAGGTTGGGGACTTTTGCATTAATGTAAACTAGTAAATAATAGTATGGTTTAATTATTTATAAATAAATAACTAAAAAAGATAAAAATCCGGTCTGAGATGATGAATGCAGCTGGATTCCTGTACTCCTGGAACTAGTCTTGCTTCGGCATTCCCTCCCCTCCGGACGGCAAGCCTAACTAACCATGCCAGCTACCGACACGTCCTAATTAGGGGTATTCCTTCTGCTCCGCCACTTCTGTACAGCCGGGGCTCCTCATCTGCATAACTCCTTCCGCCGCTCCAAACGATCCATTTTCCCAGGAGTTTTAACTCGTCCGGTTTTTTTTTCGTTCTTTGAAAAGACAGTCCTTTGTATCCGTCTTTTATGGCCCTTTTGTGTTGTGAAACTGTCGAAGGGAAAATAATAAATTGGGGGAATCGGCCGTCGTGTACAGCAAAACGAGTTTGACTCCAAATCTATAAAGCTATGTACAATAGGAAATCGACAGGAGGAAGTGATAACGTATCCAGGATTTAATTTTGGGGGGGGGTTCAGCCCGAAAGATTTTTTTTTATGAATATATTACGATAATTACTTCGGAAGAAAGAAAGAAACTAAGTACCTATAATGAAATGGTCTTTAAATGATCCTTTTAAGTCCTATTAAATGTAACTAGAGGAACAATAATGCTTTTAGACATTATTTGTTTTCATAAAACATGGTTATATTTTACCATTTTGGAGGGAGCTTCAATTTATATATTTATATATGAATAAATAATAATTATTATTATTGTTATTATCGAAAATGACGGAAAGCATCACCGATTCAGGTTTGTTGACTTTTCTTCCTCCCACAGGCGGATCTACGGGGAGGAGGAGGAAGGCTTTCCGATTGAAGCTCCCTCCAAAATGGTAAAATATAACAATGTTTTATGAAAAAAAATTATGTCTAAAAGCATTATTGTTGGTCTAATTACATTTAATAGGACTTAAAGGATCATTTAAAGACCATTTCATATAGGCACTTAGTTTATTTCTTATATATATATATATATATATATATATATATATATATATATATATATATATATATATATATATGTATATATATGCCTTCGTAAGATTTGTCACAGGGGCCCTGAGGTATTCCCGTGTTTCGCACCACTATGCTGAATTAGGATGGCTCTTCCCTTCCTTCCGAAGACAATATTTCCTAGGCACATTCCTTTACCAAATAATCAATAGTCATCGTCCGTCCTACGCATACAATCTCCTACAATTCAAATCATCTATCCACACCCTCTCCACAAGATCTCGTCCTTCTGACCTTTACACTCCTTTCCACAGATCTGCATCATTTAAACATTCCTTCGTTGTCCGTTCCACTGCATTCTGGAATTCCATCCCACTAAAAATCCGCCATGCATCATCCTTATCCACCTTTAAAACCCTCTTATTCCAATTCCTCTTCACAATCCAATCATACGCTGGTTAAATACATACTATGTTATAAGGATTTAATTTTCTTTAGACATTATTTTTTTTCTTTTATTTTTTATTGTTTTATTCTGTGTTTAACGTGAATTTTCCTCACCACTCACTAAGCATTGTGAGTAGATAAAATTTGTTTTCCTTAAGTTCTAATTTGTTATTCATGGAATGTATTTCAGTGAAATGTATTTTATTTCTAATTATCTTCAACATACTTTTCGCTATGTGTATATATATACTTTATTTTATTTTCTCTTCTCCTAATCTTTATACATAATCACTTAAATATCTTAGGGAACATATGTATATCATTATTTGTTTTTTTATATATTTTTTTGTTTTAGTTTTTACAATTTCTTTCCCTACATATTAACAGTTATTATTACTTTTTTTAAATTTTGATATTCCATCACTACAATGCTTTACCTATAAAATAGATTTTACTTTCCTTTATAATTTCAGTCAGTGATTATTATGCAATTATTTTAGCTTCAATATTGCAGTACTGAATCCCTATTACCAAACTGTCGGCCATCTTCTTTTCAGACGCCTCGGAGGGTTATCAGGAATTGAAGAGGAAGCAAGTTTAGAAACGAGAGGGTTGGGATGATTCTGAAGTTTATTATGGAAGAATAGGTATCTGGATTGGGCCAGATCTGAAACATATGGAACATTAAGATCTTTATGGATAATTTTATTAGTGACAAAGTAAGGAGCATTGAGGATTTTACGGAGGATTTTGGATTGTAATGATTGGATGCGAAAGGAATTCGATGGTTTAGTGGAGCCCCATAGCTCAACTCCGTAAGTCCAAATAGGTCTTATTATAGTCAAGTATATGAGTCTTTTGTAATTAATGGGAAGTTTGGAGCGTTGTGTCTAGTAAGTGCTGAAGTAATCGGAAACGTAGCGGTTTCTTGTCGTTTCAGTCTAGTATGAGGATTCCAAGTTAGTCGTTTGTCCAGGTGGAGTCCTAGGTATCGGATTTGCTCAACAGGGATAAGTGGAGTATTGTTAAAGGAAACTGTAGGACAGGAAGTCGTTGGTTTACCATTTGAAATATAAATTATAAATAATAGCTCAATATAAAGAGGATGAAATGCTGAACATTTCTCTCGCTTACATTATACAGGTTCGAATTTTAGTTTATGAGATATTTTAATCCATATATTCAAAAAAACTGACTACCAATTTGGTTTGCAACACCATTTTTTTCCCTTTTCGACTCTCCAACACAGCGTCGCATTAAGATAGTGTTGAATAACAGAACATTTCAAATATGATGAAATGCTAAACAATTCACTCACGTACAGTATGAATTCCCGAAATTTAGTTTCTGAGATTTTAATCCATATATTCAATAAAACTCTTTATCATTAGGTTTTCTACACAATTTTTTCCCTTTTTCTTTCACTAACATGTCGTCTCGTTAAGATACAATTTTCGATAATAGCTCATTACAAAGAGGATGAAATGATGAACATTTCCCTTGCTTACAATACGATTTTTAGTTTTTGAGATATTTTAATCGATATGCAAAAACATTTCTAACAGTCGACTCCAGCTGACTTTACCGTAGTGTTACATATCGGAGATCTGACGGCTCAATCTATTTCACTTAAAAATTTTTACATATGTATATAATAAAAAATGTATTAATGAATGAATTTTTTATTGAGTATTTATACAACAGCAAACAATAAAAGTATCCAACCTCAATAAAAATATTTACGGCTTGGTTCTTCAAACTGGCCTTGGCAAAACAAGTATTATTGATACAATAATATCAACTAAAACCTACTATGTTAATGTTAATAAATACAATGTTAATGCTAATAAATACAGAAATACAATGTATCAAATCTTAATATCACAAATATAATTACATAAATATTTTTTCCGGCTTAAACATTATTCATCTAATAATTAAATTCTTGGCATAAGCCATGTCTGTATATAAGCCAGGCTACTTTACAATAATTGGATAGACTTGCCCAATTTTTTCTAATTAAATGTGCAATTATTTTCCCAAACGCCAGACTATCTTTTCCAAAATATATTTTCTCCTAAGTTCCGCCAGAACAGGACATACACCAAGGAAATGCACGATATTTTCTATTTCGTTCCTATTTCATAATGAACATAATTTATTATTTGTTTCATAATAGACCCTACAGTTTAATTGTATTAGTTCTCCTCTGGCCTTAAATATCCATTTTTTTATCGTTTCATTATATTTCTTATCGAAATAATTGTTCCCTGATATATAATGATTTAAGTTTTTGTATATATTAGTTCTATTTGAATTTTTTGCTAGGTTTTTGAACCTATTTTCTAATTCTATTGTCAGTTTATCGTTTACTTTCAGATACTAGCGGATCCAGGATTTATTTTGGGGGGAGGGATTAAGCCCGAAAGTTGTTTTTTTCATAAAAATAACGATAATTAGTTTGGAAAAAAAGAAAGAAACTAACTACCTATATGAAATGGTGTTTAAGTGATCCCTGAAGCCCTTTTAAATGTAATTACACCAAATATAATACTTTAAGAGATAGTTTTTTAATATTTTTTTCGATAAACCATGGTTATATTTTACCATTTTGGGGGGAGCTTCAGTCCGAAAGCCCCCCCCTCCCCGTAGATCCGCCCGTGCTTTCAGAAAAGGCACATTCCATTTATTTGTGTTATTAAAATCAAAATCTATTGATATCTATTGATTTGATAAACGTTTTACCTCTTTATACCAGCCTATTTCTTTTTTAATTATTTCTTTTGCTATTATTTTGGGCAACCTATTATCCGAATACTGCATAACTCTACATATATCATTATGGTGCGCTTTTATATTTTTTAGATACAACGGTGTTAATTGCATTTCTTTATGAATCACAGGCGGATCTGCAAGGGGGAGGTAGTCGGGCTGAAGCCCCCCCCCCCTTCAAAATGGTAAAATATAACCATGTTTTATAGAAAAAATATTAAAAACTATCCCTTAAAGTATTATTGTTCGTGCAATAACATTTAATAGAACTGCAAGAATCACTTAAACACTATTTCATAGAGGTAGTAAAAAATTAATTATCGTTGTGTATATGAAAAAAAAGCTTTCGTGCTAAAGCCCCGCCAAAATCTATTCTTGGATCTGCTAGTGATATAAATAATATACACAGGTGTCTATTGGGGTAAATTTAATATTTTTTTAGTAAAATAGTACTGAACTTTTTCAACTTTTTTATATTCACAACCTCCCCACACCTGTGCACCATAATATATAATTGATCAAACTTCAGCTTTAAAAACTTTAAGTTTTGCATTCAAAATTATTTTGTTATAAGTAAATAAAATAGTAAGTAAATAAATTTAAATGCAAAACTTAAAGTTTTCAAAGCTGCAGTTAGATCAATTATATGTTATGGTGCACAGGTGTGGGGAGATTGTGGATATAAAGAAATTGAAAAAGTTCTGTACTACTTCATTAAAAAAATATTAAATTTACCCAGTTATATACCTACATATATTATTCATATAGAAATGCAATTAATACCGCTGTATCTAGAAAATGTAAAAGCGCACCATAATTATATATGTATGTATGAGTTATGCAGAATTCGGATAATAGGTTACCCAAAATAATAGCAAAAGAAATAATTCAAAAAGAAATAGGCTGGTATAAAGAGGTAAAACGTTTATCAAATCAATACCAAATAGATTTTGATTTTAATAACTCAAATTGTTAGTTAATAGTTGTGGCTAAAGCGCTCTCGCTCAAACTCCACTGGCTTTAGCACCAGTGACGCGATTGAGAGAGTAGCGCAGGGATCTCTTAGAGTCCTGCTTTTCCTTCTATAGTTGGAAGGAGAAGCCTGGCTTTGGGTTCTTGTATATATTGGGGGATCGTATATATTGTGTATAGGTCTGTGTTTTTATGTTTTTAATTTACTTATCTTTAGTTTAGTTTATTTTTTTATGGTACATAGTTCTTTTTTATTATTATTTTACTTTTGTTAATTTCGTATTTTCTGTATATATGGTGTGAATGTCTTCATTTATCACTATAATTATTGTCCACGAGACAGAATATTATATATATATAAATAAATAAAAATAAAAAAATTATATATATAGAGCTATGCAGTATTCGGAAAATAGATTACCCATACTTATAACATTAATACTGATCATTGTTTTAAAAACTTTTTGTTGAAAATGCTTACTCATTGATAAATTTGGCGTTAATAGTATCCCTAAATACTTAAATATATATATTATTTTTTAGTATTCGGATAATAAGTTACTCATACTTATAACAAAATTTGTTTAAAGTAAATTATAGCTTCTTCCATATAACTTTAATACTGATCATTGTTTTAAAAACTTTTTGTTGAAAACGCTTACTCATTGATAAATTTGGCGTTAATAATATCCCTAAATACTTAAATAAATAAATATATATATATATATATATATATATATATATATATATATATTATTTTTTAGTATTCGGATAATAGGTTACCCATACTTATAATAAAATTTGTTATAAATAAATTATAGCTTCTTCCATACAACATTAATACTAATCATTGTTTTAGAAACTTTTTGTTGAAAATGCTTACTCATTGATAAATTTGGCGTTAATAATATCCCTAAATACTTAAATAAATAAATAAATATATATATATATATATATATATATATATATATATATATATATATATATATATATATATATATGTATATGTATATTATTTTTTAGTATTCGAATAATAGGTTACCCATACTTATAATAAAATTTGTTATAAATAAATTATAGCTTCTTCCATACAACATTAATACTAATCATTGTTTTAGAAACTTTTTGTTGAAAATGCTTACTCTTTGATAAATTTGGCGTTAATAATATCCCTAAATACTTAAATAAATAAAAATATATATATATATATATATATATATATATATGTATATTATTTTTTAGTATTCGGATAATAGGTTACCCATACTTATAATAAAATTTGTTATAAATAAATTATAGCTTCTTCCATACAACATTAATACTAATCATTGTTTTAGAAACTTTTTGTTGAAAATGCTTACTCATTGATAAATTTGGCGTTAATAATATCCCTAAATACTTAAATAAATAAAAATATATATATTATTTTTTAGTATTCGGATAATAGGTTACCCATACTTATAATAAAATTTGTTATAAATAAATTATAGCTTCTTCCATACAACATTAATACTAATCATTGTTTTAGAAACTTTTTGTTGAAAATGCTTACTCATTGATAAATTTGGCGTTAATAATATCCCTAAATACTTAAATAAATAAATATATATATATATATATATATATATATATATATATATATATATATATTTATATTATTTTTTAGTATTCGGATAATAGGTTACCCATACTTATAATAAAATTTGTTATAAATAAATTATAGCTTCTTCCATACAACATTAATACTAATCATTGTTTTAGAAACTTTTTGTTGAAAATGCTTACTCATTGATAAATTTGGCGTTAATAATATCCCTAAATACTTAAATAAATAAATAAATATATATATATATATATATATCTTCGATCCCTGTTTACTCCTCAACATCGATAAACAATTTGGCGTAGTTCACAGGACTTACACTGAAAATCTGAAATGTATGTTATGTTACTACCGGAAATTTTTGATTAATTTATTTCTATTGATTATTGCATTCAAAATTTTTTTTCTTTTTAATGGTTTTTTTTCTTATATTTTTATTTTTACATTATTTCATCTAATGTATCATATCCGATCCAGCGTCTGCTCACCAAATTCTGACTTTATTTTCCTCAAGCCTAATCATGTCTAGCATCCTTAATACCTGTCACGTCAACTCCCAATCCCTCCCTGCCCACTATGATGAATTCCTTGAATACTTTACCCATAATTGTTACCATATCATTGCAATTTCCGAAACCTGGCTCAAGCCTTACATCCCTTCCTCATCTGTTTCCCTTCCTAACTACACACTAATCCGCCACGACCGGACGAGCCGGACTGGCGGAGGTGTAGCGTTGTATGTTCACGAATGCATGAAGACCCGAATACTCCACTGCTCTCCACCATCCGATCACCCACATGTAGAGTTCCTAATCGCTGAAATTTCCTTTGATACATCTCCTATCCTTTATGTCGTAGTGTATAGACCTCCTCTTGTTCCCTTTGATCCATCATTTGAATCATCCCTCTTCAACTTTGTTCCTCTTTATACCAAAATAATCATCTCCGGAGACCTAAACACTAATTTCCTTTCCGATTCCAGCGATAAATCATACCTCGAAAACCTTTTTTTCTCTCTTCATCTTTTCATTGTTCCTTTTTCGCCCACTCATCACACCCCCAGGTCCGATAACTGGTTGGACCATTACATTATCGACTCCGCTCAGAACCTCCTTTCCTCCTCACAAGTACCGGTCTCCTTTTTATCCTCTCATGACCTAATTCAAATTTCATATAATATCCATACTCCTCCGATCCTACCTAGAACCATAACTTTCCGTAATATTGATGTCCTCACTCGTGAAAAAATCTTACCCTACCTGGAAACCCTTGATTGGAATGGAATATATTCCTGTTCATGTATTGACGCTATGGTTGATATTTTAACTTCCAACCTCCGTAATATCCTTGATTCCCATGCTCCCATCAAAACCTCTACCTTTCGTCGCCCCCCTGCTCCTTGGATGTGTCAGCAAATTACAGAGCTTCCGAAGAGACGCGATGCAGCCCGCAGACGCTTTAGACGCACTAGACTCGCTGACGACTACCAAGCGTTTAGGGTGCTCCGTAACCTGACACAAACCAATATCCGAAGAGCCAAATCCTCCTATTTCCACGAAGCCCTTTCAGCAGCTCCTGATTCCAAAACCAAATGGCAACTCCTTCGTAAACTCTCCCTCTGTGACTCTTCCAGATCACCTTCCTCAGCAGCCTTTCCAGTCAAACCTGATGATTTAAATTCATATTTTATATCAGCTTCCTCCTGCATTCCTCCATCAACCTTTTCCTTCTTTACTCCTGGAATATCATTTAACGACGACAACTTTTATTTTTCAGATATTTCTCCTACAGACCTCATATCCGCCGTCATGAAATCTCATTCCAATTCCATTGGTCCAGATGGTATTCCCGTCAAATTAATCAAATTATGCCTACCTGAAATCCTTCCCGCTCTACTTTTCATCTACAATTTCTCCCTTCAGAACGCAATATTCCCTTCCTCATGGAAAAAAGCCATTGTCCGTCCTTTACTTAAAAATCCTAACCCTTCTTCCCCTGAAGATTACCGTCCAATTTCAATTCTGTCTAACCTTGCAAAACCTCTAGAACGAATAGTCCAATCCCAAATTTCCAACTTCCTAGAACAATCCAATCAACTTGACCCTTACCAGTCTGGTTTTCGACCAGGCTACTCCACACAATCCGCCCTAATCAAAATCGTTAGTGATGTTCAGTCAGCCATAGATGATAAAAAACTAACGGTCCTTATCCTCCTGGACTTTTCCAAAGCCTTTGATACCATTAACCATTCCATCCTTTTCTCCAAATTGAAATCGTTATCCTTTTCCAACAGCTCTATCCTTTGGTTTCAATCATTCCTCTCTCAACGTACCCAAGCAGTCTCTATCCCGAACCAACCTTTATCATCCTATCTAACTCTGTCCTCAGGAGTGGCACAGGGCTCCAGCATATCTCCTCTCCTTTTTAGTTCATATATTAACGACCTTCATAAATCAATCCTTCACTGTTCACATCACCTTTATGCCGATGATTCCCAAATTTACCTCTCCTTCGCTCCCTCTGAATGGCATGATGCGTTTGCCAAAATACAAGAAGACCTAAATCGGATTTGTGCCTGGGCAAGTGAAAATGGATTAAGGTTAAACGTTGCTAAAACCCAAGCCATTGTCCTCGGTTCCAAACCCCTTCTCAGATCAAATACCAACATTCCTCTCCTGTACCTGAATGACCAACCCATCACCTTCAACACTTCAGTTAAAAACTTAGGTGTTATCATAGATCAAACCCTCTCCTGGAATCACCATATTTCCCTCATATCCCGACGTTCAATTTCCATCCTGAAACTCTTCCATCGCTTCCGCCATCTCCTACCCATATCCACACGTAGACTCCTAGTATCCGCCCTCATCTTCCCCCACATTGACTACGGCTGTGTAGTGTACGGTGGCCTCTCATCGGAACTTGGAGTCAGACTGAAAAGAATAATGAATGGCTTAGTACGATTTGTCAATGGGACCCCGAGACGTTCTCATGTTTCCCACTACTACGCCGAGTCAGGGTGGCTCTTCCCCTCCTTCAGAAGACAGTACTTCCTAGGTACATTCCTTTACCAAATAATCTATAATCATCGTCCTTCCTACGCATTCAATCTCCTTCAATTCAAGTCATCTATCCACTCCCTCTCCACAAGATCTCGTCCTTCCGACCTTTATACCCCTTTCCACAAATCGGCCTCATTTCAACACTCCTTTATTGTCCGATCCACAACATTTTGGAATTCCATCCCACTTAAAATCCGCCATGCACCATCCTTATCCACATTTAAAACCCTCCTTTTCCAATTCCTCCTTACAATTCAATCAGACGCTGGGTAGCCTATATTGTATTATTATACTATTGTTGCATTGTATGTATGTATATGTATATATATATTAATATATGTATATTGTATATATACTATTGTACTATTATTGTATTCTCACTATTATTGTATTATTGGGTGTATATATTGTGTATGTACGATTACACTATTATTGTATTTCGATTATACTATTATGTTCTACGAACATACTACTATTACTATAACATCTTTATTATTATCTGTCGCTCATTTATAATTTCATAGCGTATTGTGTATAGCAACTATTTTGCAGTATTAGGACATTATTTCTCATATTATGGCTTCCGATATCTGTACAGTTATGTAAACACTTCTTTTATCCCTTATTTTTTAGTTGTTTTTTTTGTTTGTTTGTTTGTTTTTGTTTATTGTAATATACATTTTGGCCAGATGTAATGTTTAATTTTATGTACAATATTGTTATTCTCAAGGGACGTAGTCCCAGAATAAAGTTGACTCTTCTATCTATCTATCTATCTATCTATATTTATATATATTATTTTTTAGTATTCGGATAATAGGTTACCCATACTTATAATAAAATTTGTTATAAATAAATTATAGCTTCTTCCATATAACATTAATACTAATCATTGTTTTAGAAACTTTTTGTTGAAAATGCTTACTCATTGATAAATTTGGCGTTAATAATATTCCTAATTAATAATATGTTTCGTTAATAATATGGGTATATATATATATATATATATATATATATATATATATATATATATATATATATATATATACATATATATATATATATATTATTTTTTAGTATTCGGATAATAGGTTACCCATACTTATAACAAAATTTGTTATAAATAAATTATAGCTTCTTCCATATAACATTAATACTAATCATTGTTTTAGAAACTTTTTGTTGAAAATGCTTACTCATTTATAAATTTGGCGTTAATAATATCCGTAAATACATAAATATATATTTACCATTGTGTTATAATCTGCAGCGTTATTTAAATACCGAAAATATTGATTTTCATTGGAAATATTGCGAAAGGGAATGAAGAATATAACAGAGTAGTGTGCTATCTTAGTGTACACACAAGAACAGAGCTTTGTTATCTGCAATATTTACCCTGCAATGAGTCACCAGTGTATTCCTGTCAGTATTGAGTACTGGCTATCACACTTGAGTTTCAGTTAATCTTATCTTATCTTTATCTTTTTTATTATTTCAATATTACAGAAAACACAATCGAATGCGCGCATCACACAAATTAAACTTACCCCATTACTTTAATAGAAATAATTTTTTGCCAAATTTGGGCTATTACAAAATTTTGTATTTACAAAACACAAATACTATTTATTATATCGACGGTAGACAATAAAAACCTCGTAACTCCATCAACCCATTTGAACTAAATAACTGCAGTCCACACACGGATCTACGGGGGGGGGGGGGGAGTGTAGCTTTCGGGCCGAAGCTCACTAAAATATTGAAATATATCCATATCTTATTATTATCACTTAATATTTATATATATATACACACCTTGAACGGGAAGATCGGACAAAGTTAAAAAATGAGTGTGTTTTAAGCGGCATCGGGTTGCAGATGTTTGGTATTTCGGATTTTTCCCGTTGAGTTGTGATCATTTTTTCCATCAGTTGAATAGTACAACTATTAAATATGGCATGCGGTAGAGTAGGTTGGGATGAGAATCGAAGTAACTGCCTAACCGGGATCTATAGTTTCTCAAGAATTCATAACTTCAGTTATACTCAATATTTTGTTTTCATTTAAAGCCTATGTTTTAAGTCAAGTAAACCTTAATATAATGTCAAAAGTCTACAATAAGCCTTTTCTGAGCTTACCCCTGACAAAATTTCGTTGCAATGCGGACATACAGACAGACAAATTTTTTTTTTAAGTGGATTTGGCATCTGTAATGTAAAAAACCGAAATGTATCATGAAACGGGTTGATTCTATTCAATGTACAGACGAAATCTTTATTTTATTTATATAGATTAACCGAGATCTCTAGTCAAATTGCTCAAGAATTCATAACTCTGGTTCTATTCAATATTTTGTTTTCATTTAAAGCCTATGTTTTAAGTCAAGCAAACCATAATATAATATCAAAATTTCAAAAGTCTACAAAAAGCCATTGCTGAGCTTACCCCAGACAAAATTTCGTTGCAATGCAGACATACAGACAGACAATTTTTTTTTTAAAGTGGATTAGGTATCTGTAATGTAAAAAACGGAAAGGTATCATGAAACGTGTTGATTCTATTCAATGTACAACCGAAATCTTTATTTTATTTATATAGATTAACCGAGATCTCTAGTCAAATTACTCAAGAATTCATAACTCTGGTTCTATTCAATATTTTGTTTTCATTTAAAGCCTATGTTTTAAGTAAAGTAAACCTTAATATAATATCAAAATTTCAAAAGTCTACAATAAGCCTTTGCTGAGCTTACCTCTGACAAAATTTCGTTGCAATGCGGACATACAGACAAACAATTTTTTTTTTTTAAAGTGGATTTGGTATCTGTAATGTAAAAAACGGAAAGGTATCATGAAACGGATTGATTCTATTCAATGCACAGACGAAATCTTTATTTTATTTATATAGATTAACAGAGATCTCAAGTCAAATTACTCAAGAATTCATAACTTCAGTTATACTCAATATTTTGTTTTGATTTAAAGCCTATGTTTTAAGTCAAGTAAACCTTAATATAATGTTAAAAGCCATTGCTGAGCTTACCCCTGACAAAATTTCGTTGCAATGCGGACATACAGACAAACAATTTTTTTTTTTAAGTGGATTTGGTATCTGTAATGTAAAAAACGGAAAGGTATCATGAAACGGGTTGATACTATTCAATGTACAGACGGAATCTTTATTTTTTTTATATAGATTAACCGAGATCTCTAGTCAAATTACTCAAGAATTCATAACTTCAGTTATACTCAATATTTTGTTTTGATTTAAAGCCTATATTTTAAGTCAAGCATACCTTAATATAATATCAAAATTTCAAAAGTCTACAATAAGCCTTTGCTGAGCTTACCTCTGACAAAATTTCGTTGCAATGCGGACATACAGAGAGACAATTTTTTTTTTTTAAAGTGGGTTTGGTATCTGTAATGTAAAAAACGGAAATGTATCATGAAACGGGTTGATTCTATTCAATGCACAGACGAAATCTTTATTTTATTTATATAGATTAACAGAGATCTCTAGTCAAATTACTCAAGAATTCATAACTTCAGTTATACTCAATATTTTGTTTTGATTTAAAGCCTATATTTTAAGTCAAGCATACCTTAATATAATATCAAAATTTCAAAAGTCTACAATAAGCCTTTGCTGAGCTTACCTCTGACAAAATTTCGTTGCAATGCGGACATACAGAGAGACAATTTTTTTTTTTTAAAGTGGGTTTGGTATCTGTAATGTAAAAAACGGAAATGTATCATGAAACGGGTTGATTCTATTCAATGCACAGACGAAATCTTTATTTTATTTATATAGATTAACAGAGATCTCTAGTCAAATTACTCAAGAATTCATAACTTCAGTTATACTCAATATTTTGTTTTGATTTAAAGCCTATGTTTTAAGTCAAGTAAACCTTAATATAATGTTAAAATTTCAAATGTCTACAATAAGCCATTGCTGAGCTTACCCCTGACAAAATTTGGTTACAATGCGGACATACAGACAGACAATTTTTTTTTTTAAAGTGGATTGGTATCTGTAATGTAAAAAACGGAAAGGTATCATGAAACGGGTTGATTCTATTCAATGTACAGACAAAATCTTTATTTTATTTATATAGATTAACTGAGATCTCTAGTCAAATTGCTCAAGAATTCATAACTCTGGTTCTATTCAATATTTTATTTTCATTTAAACCCTATGTTATAAGTCAAGCAAACCTTAATATAATGTTAAAATTTCAAGTCTACAATAAGCCATTGCTGAGCTTACCCCTGACAAAATTTCGTTGCAATGCGGACATACAGAGAGACAAAAATGTTTTTAAATGTGGATTTAGTGTCTGCAATGTATGAAAATGAAAGATATAATGAAACGGGTTGATTATATTCAATGTACAGACAAAATCTTCATTTTATTTATATTGATAATTATAGAGTTTGATATCATTTATTTACCTACGATTTTCCGTTATTCGATCTTTATTCTTCCCCTAATATGAAAGCTGCGCATGCCTTAACCCCTGATTCAATTAATAATACAATATGATATATATAAAACTATAAATTCAATTATGTATATTGGCGTTGATATTTGTTACACAGGTGAAAGAAAACTACCTGCTAAATCTTAGCAGACTGTACAAAACCTGAACAGTCTCTTCAACTTCCACATCAACAGCGAAGTCGAGTGAATATGAATTTAAAAATTCTATGAAGGTATAATATTACAATCTGTAATGAATCAATATTATGTTTATTTATCATACATATCGATAGATAAAAAGTGATACCTCGTATCTGCAAAACGACTCCTTTACAGTAGGGGTAGCTAATAGTTTTAAAACGCAATTAAAATTTTTAGAATCGTCCAACTTTTTGTGTATTTTCATAACTCACCTTCGATCCGGACTGCAAATTTAGACAAATTTTAGAAAATATTTAAAAAATATGAAATTTAGCAAATTGCTGTCATACGCGGTTACTACACCCTTTAAAATATGGCATTAATCCCGCGCAGGGTTGGGGTAGCTCAAAACGTTAAATTTTTGTTCCGCGCTCTCCCTCAATCTCCACTGGGTTTAGCCCCAGTGACGCGGTTGAGAGAGTAGTGCAGGGATCTCCTGGAGCCATGCTTTTTCCTCTACAGTTGAGGGGACAAGTCTGGCTTGGGGTTCTCTCTCGACTGATTGTAAATTGTGTATATAGATATGTATGTGTTTTTTATTATTTTATTCTTATTTATTATTATTATTTATGGATATATATATATATATATATATATATATATATATATATATATAGAGAGAGAGAGAGAATAGAAAACAATTTTACTCTGGGACGAAGTCCGTTTAGAATAACATAAAAGTACAAAATTAATATATAAATTAATATAAAATCAAGAAACAAATATAAAAAGTAAAGAAAATATTATTTAAAAATGCTATGTACAAAATCAAAAAAATCTATATACAAAACACTTGAAACCATGCCAAGACTCTTAATCATATGTACAGTGGTAAAACATAAGCATACACTTTAAAAAAAAATACATTACATTCTTCTTAGCAATAAACTCTATGTTTCTGCAGAAAAAAAAAGAAAAAGATTCCTGATAATGAGTATTTGAGTGATGTATGTAATTATGTGTAGATGGATTATATGTAAATATATCATTATGTATAAACATATATATATATATATATATATATATATATATATATATATGGGGGAGGGCTGGAGTAGCCTTGCTGGCTAAGGCGCTTGCAATAGGTAATCAAAGTTACGCTGCCCCCCGATATATGTGAGCCCCGTCTGCTACTGGAGGCAACTCACACCGACCGGATGTAGGATTGACCACCCTACCCGTACTTTAAATCGGGAATTGGTATGTGATCTAGGAGACCACACGCGCTGTTAAAGATCTTCATGGTCTGTAGCGCAACCAAATAAAAATATATATATAGATATATATTTTTTTTTCAGTTTAATTTATTTTTATTTATTGTACTTAGAGTGTGAATTGTGGCCCCGTGACCTTTTGCAACATGTATATATTGGAGTTCTGGCAATGGCCAGATTCTCCACTCAAGTCATGAGTGTCTGTGGTTGTAGCGCCCTTACTCAATCTCCGCTGGCTTTTAATACCAGTGAAGTGGTTGAGGAAGAAGCGCAGGGATCTCCTGAAGGCTCGCTTTCCCTCCACATGTGGTGGGACAAGTATGGTTCGGAGTTCCTATGGCCGACTGTAAATAGCGTAAATAGGTATGCCTGCGTCTAAGATGTTTATTTTCATTATTATTTTTTTTTTAAGATAATTTTAATTCTATTATTACTATTATTTATATTTTCTACCTTCACTATGATATTTTATTTTGTTCTTATTTAGCTTTATATTATTTTGAAATTACCTTATTTTATTTATTTTCTTTTTTAGAATTTGTAAATATGTTGTGAATGTGCTCTCAGAACTCAATTATAAATGTCCTTTATTGAGACAGATTGTAATTTTTATCAATAAACAAATAATCCAATAAAAGAGTGTGAATGTGCTCTCTGAACACTATTATAAATGTTCTTTGAGACAAATTGTAATATTCCTCAATAAACAAGGTCTAAAACAATGCAAAAATAAACAAAAAAAATACTTCTAGCAAATATCTTTTTTTTTCCACTGTTTTCTCGCCTTTTATAAGCTATATGTAATATATAGTAAGGAAAAGTATTGCGATCGTGAAAATTTTCCAATCTGAGTTTTCGACGGTCCAATCGGAATTTTGAGGTCTTCTGAGTGTAAATAACCAAGTCCCACAAAATGGTCTGTGGTCAGTCTAGCTCAAAAACGAAAAGTCGTACGAAACTGATATTACTAATATTTAAGATAGGTATATGCCATGAATGGGACAGCAACTTTTTTGTTAAAATCGCCTAACCGAAGTGGCACTTTATATCAACTTAGTGTATCGTTGTATAATTAAGTGGTCTTTAATATCCTTGAGATTTTACAGATCTTACTGGAGGGAGACATCCCCATTGATGTCACTTTACAGGGCTTTAATTATTATTATTTATTGTATTTTATTTAATTATTTTGTATTTATTCTTTTATTGTTTACTTTTACTATTTTTTTTATTTTTTGTCTTATCACCCCAACCACTCCGCTCTTACACCACTCAATTACTCATTACAGTCAACCATCGATCCACAGATATCATATATCGTTGGAAGCGAAGATTTTAAGAAAAAAACAATCCCTAATTTAGAATGTTGTAGAAGGTAACGGAGAGTAAAACTAATATTATTTTACGAAAATCACATGTTTTCAAGGAAATTAAATGAAATGTACCAACTAAATGTAAACTTTTTGTTAAGTTTAAAAAAAAAAGTATTTAAAATCACCCTGATCAAGGCAATGGCATTGTTTGAAAAACTATTTCATAGTACTTATATGGAAAAAGCAGTGAAATAAAGAAATCCTTCATGGATGTATAAATGATATGTTTATACCCTTAAATGTATTTATTGTAGGAAGTTTATCGATTGTTTTACATATCATGGGTGTTCTACTGTTTAAGAATTCTAGATCTGATATTATATTTAAATAATTAGGTATCAACGCCCGTTTATTCCGAAAAATAGAAAATTAAATCAGTAAATAATTTGATGAATTTTTCTCTTTGTGAAATCCAATTTTTTTTTTCTAATCCCCCAAAATGTTTATTTAATCAATTTACATATATAGTATTAAATTACATAACAAGACAGTATATACAAGTAACAAATTCCTTCCACTGCCCGAGGGTAGGATTGGGGATAGCTAAGAGTAACATATGTGGCAGAAGTCCTTGTGACTTTCATTGAACGGGGAGGGACCGTTCTGCTAATTATTTATTATTTACAAATATATACACATTAATTGGTTTGGACCCTCAGAGTCCAGACCATATCCTTCGGCGAGTATGTCCACCAAAGGGAGTTTACCTTGCCACCTCCCAGGTCTGGATGGTGGTGAGATCTCATTGAACAGTGGGTTTGTACAGACCTTCAGCCCATCAAAGAATTATCAACCTAATGTCATTGTAAACACTTTTGACTTATCTATGGGAGGCAATGAAAATCTCGTAATTCCATTTTAGTAAACGGATACAATTAGTAGAAATGGAGTACCGAGGTTTTTATTGTTTACCATTGATATAATTAATACGGTTTTTGTTATTTTAGTGGTCTTAATGATTTGTTAGCTATAAGCTCCGTTAAAAGCGCACTAAAAAAATTTCATTATTGCTAGATAATAAATTCAATTCAAATTAGTGAGGTAAGTGAAAGTTGAGATTATTTTCGTTTCGGTTTCTTATTTATTTTGACTGAATTGAGATCAAAACAATTAAAAACCCTTTTGCCCCTCCGATGCTCTGACGAAAACTCTTATCTCCCGCGGCGCAGAGCGATTAGCCGAAGAAAAATGAAATTAAGAAGGCCGTTGAGACTCACCGCTGGAACTAATTACAGGCTGATCCAGCTCCAGTCCTCCAGTCGATGGAACAATGGAGTTAGGGTCGCCCGCTGGGCCTTTGTGTCTTGTAATATATTGCCGCGCCGCGGGGGCCGTGTCTGTCAGCGAAGCGAAGGGAAGTAACTTAATAGATACTGAATAGATTTAGTCCACCTCTGGAGGGACAGTTCATATTCTCGTCTAACAAGTGGAACATGTTTCCATTAGCGTAAACTTTAACATTCTCGAGTCTAGGCGACGCTCGTTTGAATCCGGCCTGGGCTTGTTAAAACTCATTTTATAGCTGACAAATGGAATAAATGTCAATCTTCCCACTCGGGTTAGAATAGGCTGTACCTCTAGACAGTGCCGGCCTTAGGGTGGGGCAAACGGGGCAATTGTCCGGGCGCCAACCTGGAGGAGCACCCGTTGTAGGCGCCAACCTGGAGAAACACCCGTTGTAGGCGCCAACCTGGAGAAGCACCCGTTGGAGGCGCCAACCGATCTTCAAGGGCAATCGCCACCTGTAAAATATAAAAAAAATATACAAAATGTATTAACTAATTAAGTCCATCAATAAAGTAACTTTGTTAGAGCTATCTCGAATGAAATAGAATTCCAATATTACATATTATAAAGCAGCCCAAGAAATAAATTTATTTTTTTAGAGAAAAGTCACCTGAATTCCCATCCTCTTACCGTCCTATCTTTCTTTTACCAATCAAAATCATGGAAAAACTCATTTTAAAGCGCCTCTGCCCCGTCCTAGATTCTAATAATATAATCTCTCAACACCAATTTGGATTCCGCTTCTCCCATTCCACTATCCAGCAATGTCATCGTGCGGTAGGCGTAGTCTCTTCATTAGTGCGCAAAATGTACTATATAGGAGTCTTTCTCGACATTGAACAGGCGTTTGATAGAGTCTGGCACCCGGGACTGATGTACAAACTCCGTAAATTCCTATCACCTATATACTTCCTCATTATCCGTTCATAACATACTGATCGATACTTCAAATTAAATCATAATAATGCATGTTCCCTCTTTTCCCAGTCTGCTGGTGTTCCTCAAGGGAGCATCCTCGGTCCTATCCTTTATAAAGCTGATATCCCAACCCATCCCAAAACGGTCATCACCACCTACGCAAATGACACGTCTCCTATCTGTTAATAATGACCCTTTAATTGCATCCCAAACCATCCAATCACATATCGCAAACCTTGAAGAATGATGTCATAACTACAGATTAAAAATAAATTGTAATAAATCCTATCAAATTACCTTCACCCTTCGTCGTAAACCTACAACTTCTTGACCTACAATATACTTCAATAATATTCCACATGTTCCTGTTGAACAAATCTAGGACTGGAACCTAGGACTCCACTTGGATAAACGTCTCCCTTGGAATCCGCATACTAGACTGAAACGACAAGAACCTGCTCAACGTTTCCGACTACTCCAACACTTACTAGACAAACGCTCTAACCTTCTAATCAATTATAAAAGACTCATATACATGACTACAATAACGCCTATTTGGACTTACGGAGTTTAGCTATGGGGCTCCACTAAACCTTCAAATTCCTATCGCATACAATCCTTACAATCCAAAATCCTTCGTAAAATCCTCAATGCTCCTTACTTTGTTACAAATAAAATTATCCATAATGACCTTAATGTTCCTTATGTATCAGATTTGGCCCAATCCAGATATCTGTCCTTCCATAATAAACTTCATATCCATCCCAACCCTCTTGTCTCTAACCTTGCTTCCTATTCGATTCCTGATAACCCTCAGAGGCGTCTGAAAAGAAGATGGCCCCGTGATCTCCTAATATCGACATATTATTAGAGTGCTACCAATGGGTAGTTTCTCAACATGTGTTCCATGTCTTTATACCAATGTGGGAATTTACCAGATGTATTTTTTGTATACAGTTGTAAATATCATATAAATAAATAAAACTATTTTTATTTCTTATATAACTTCATATTTCTTTTTTCTGTTTTACATTTTATTTTAAGATTCCCATTTTTACTTCATCATTCCATACTTTGTAACGGTTATTATTAATTATCTCTTAGTTCTTACAATTGTCATTATTCTAACAACTTCATTTTACTTTTATTTTTTTTACCTACATTATTTATGTTTTTTCCTACCTTGTTATCTGGTTCTTTTCTTAGCCCTGACGAAGGTCTGAACTTCAGGTCGAAACGTCGGCAAATGTCAAAATAAATATTATCATTTATTTTTGCCTTCTTATTTGACTGATCATCCCAACTATTCTTCTCTTCGATATTTTCTTCCATATTCACAGTGCAAGAGCAAACACTATACTAAGCTACTTTCAACAAGAGTTAACAGACATAGTTGTTGACATATCACTATCAGGATAAACAATCCACCTTAGGGATTAATTCATCAGATAAGAAGTGTTTTATAGTGACATAAAAATAAACAGAAAAACCAAAACGACTTATTTGCCAACTCAATAATATTTAGTGTTAACTTCGATAATTTAGCTGTCCCCACAGTTCAAGTCCGTGGGTCCAGATAGGTTTCAGTACAATCTTGTAGAATAATACTTTGTTTTAGATTGAAATATGAGATGTTATGTTTAGTAATATATGTATAACTGGGCAAATCGCCGGTTAAGCTTTTGTCTTTTAAGTCTAATACCAGAAATTAATGGCATAACCAGAAATAATGCTGGATCCTAAAAACGCCTAAAGTACGAGAAAATGCTTTTACTTGAAGAAATAAGAAATGGAAGAGAATGAGGCAAAAAACTGAATAAAAAGTGGTCCTGTGTTTTGGCCCGTCCTTGCAAGAACTGGTTTGGAGAGCAGTGGGCCTCTCGTCCGTCTTGTCCTCTTAGCGACCTCTGGTGGTTCTTCTCATTACTAATACGTAATGCTGATGTCCTAGTTCTGATTGGACGAACTCTGGAAGATGGTTCTAGACAAGGTTCCCAACAAAAATGTTCATTTGAGGCATTGGCCGTTTCTGAACGGAATGGAAGGGAGTTAGGACCAATTCTGTGTTTTTCTTAAGGTGGTCACGTCTTTATTGAATAAGAAGGAATTTCTCAAAAACTATTTAAGACAATTAAATTCTAAGTACACCATCGTAAAGTAAACAATTCTACTTTCACTTACCTTTATTTGAAACTAGCTGATGTACCCGTCGTTGACGGGTGTATAGTTAAAATTTGAGAACCTTTTTTTGAGTTGGATTTTGTATAATGGGGAGAGGAGAGGGTCCAAATTCGATTTCATAAAATTGGATCAGGAGGGGAGAGGGATTTTGTTTTGAAATTTTTTATTGCGGGGCTTATGGAAGTCAAGGTTTCGCAATAGTCATAACAAAAACTTTGTTATTCGGCTATTTGTTTAGGTACCACACAACTAAACCGACCACCACCGATCCATTAAATCACTGGCAAAATAACCAAAATAATATTGTGGCGGGCGGTGTGAAATTTTTTTTTTCCTGATTTCCGGATAATCCGTTTGGTTAATCCTAAAAATGTATAATACAAAATTTATTAGGCTCAACATGTTGAATCGAATGATACCTTGAACGAGAAGAACAAAGTTGAAAAATGAGTGTGCTTTATCCACGTTACAGATGTTCGGTATTTCGGATTTTCCCCCTTGAGTCGTGGTAATTTTTTTCATCAGTTGAGTAGTACAACTTTTAAATGTCGCTCGCGGTAGATTAGGTTGGGATGGAAATCGAAGTAAGAAACTGCCTAACCGGGATCTCTAGACAAATTACTCAAGAATTCATAACTTTGGTTCTACCCAATATTTTGTTATCATTTAAAGCCTATATCAATAATAAGTCAAGCAAATCTAAATATAATTTCAAAAGTCCACCGTTAGCCATTGCCGAGCTTATCTCTGACGAAATTTCGTTGGACAATGCGAACATCCAGACAAACAAAATATTTTTTAAAAGTGGATTTGGTGTTTGTAATTTATGGAACGGAAAGATATCATGAAACGGGTTGATTCTATTCAATGTACAGACGAAACTTTTATTTTATTTATATAGATGATCTTTAAACCTATAAACATATGTTTATTATTAACATTTATTATCAACATTAACCGGGATCTCTAGACAAATTACTCAAGAATTCATAACTTTGGTTCTACCCAATATTTTGTTATCATTTAAAGCCTATATCAATAATAAGTCAAGCAAATCTAAATATAATTTCAAAAGTCCACCGTTAGCCATTGCCGAGCTTATCTCTGACGAAATTTCGTTGGACAATGCGAACATCCAGACAAACAAAATATTTTTTAAAAGTGGATTTGGTGTTTGTAATTTATGGAACGGAAAGATATCATGAAACGGGTTGATTCTATTCAATGTACAGACGAAACTTTTATTTTATTTATATAGATGATCTTTAAACCTATAAACATATGTTTATTATTAACATTTATTATCAACATTAACCGAGATCTCTAGACAAATTACAAAAGAATTCATTACTTTGGTTCTACTCAATATTTTGTTTTCATTTAAAGCCTATGTTTTAAGTCAAGCAAATATAATGTCAAAATCTCGAAAGTCTACAATTAGGTATTGCTGAGCTTAGCCCTGATAAAATTTCGTTGCAGTACCGACAGACAGACAAACAAATGTTTTAAAAGTGGATTTGGTGTCTGTAATATATAAAACGGAAAGATATCATGAAACAGGTTGATTCTATTCAATATAAAGACAAACCTTTATTTTATTTATATAGATGTTCTTTAACCTACAAACATATGTTTATTATTAACATTTATTATCAACATTAACCGAGATCTCTAGACAAATTACTCAAGAATTCATAACTTTGGTTATACTCAATATTTTGTTTTCATATAAAGTCTACCTTTTAAGTCAAGTAAACTTTAATATAACTTCAAAATTTCAAAAATCTACAATTAGCCATTGCTGAGCTTAGCCCTGATAAAATTTCGTTGCAATGCGGACATACAGACAGACAAAATGTTTTTTAAAAGTGTATTTGGTGCCTGCAATAAATGAAACGGAAAGATATAATTAAACGGGTTGATTCTATTCAATGTACAGACAAAAACTTTATTTTATTTATATAGACAGGTGAAAAAAACAAAAAATGATCGAAAAAATCCGCGTTGACTTCAAATTACTGCTCTAATATTCTTTAAATCAGATACTATTTTTGAAAACAATGGTCCTGGGATGGCAGACAAAGTTCTTTTTACGTAGGATAACATACACTTTCGTAATTTTACAATCAAATCTTCGCCTGCGATCTGGTCGATTTTTGGACCATGGCTCCATAGCCTAATATTGTAAATTACGAAAGTGTATGTTATTCTGAGTAAAAAGAACCTTGTCTGCCGTTCCAGAGCCGCAGCTTTCAAAAATGGTGGTTGATTTAAAGAATATTTAATATTTTTTGTTATTATTTTATTGTAATAGGTATTTTGGCCAGATGGTATGTTAATTTTCATGTACAAAATTGTTATTCTTAAGGAACTTTGTCCCAGAATAAAGTTGATTCTTCTATTCTATTAGCCAAATAATTTGAGGTTCGAAACGGGAAATCCATTGTAAGAAAAGTTTATATTTTTTTAACTTGTATATATGGGTTTAGACATGTGAAAAACTAAATTGCTAATGCAGGCCACCAAGGAAAAACTTTTTACAGCCAAAAAAGTCGGATTTTTTCGATATTTTTTTATTTTTTTCACCTATAACTCCTAAATGATGTATCAAACGGAAAAATGTATTATTTAATAAATAAAAGAACGTTAAATTTTGCGTCTAATGAGTACATAAACTTTATAATTTGGTTACGCGGTAAGGTATAAAACCACAATCAAGTAACGCTGCTTTTTATCAATGTTTTCAAAAACTGAGACAAATTACTATAAATGGCCCTGTAACTTAGAAATGAGTTCCCTAAGAGGAAAAACCAACAGAATCAAAGTTGTAGAGCATTAAATTTTGCGTCCACTGAGTACTGATATTTGCATTGTAGGCCAATTATATATCTAGAATCGGGATTCGTTATTCCTTTATAAAATTCGATATCTTTCAACACATCGTTTACCATAATCCTTTGCTGTTGAGAGGTGGAAAAGAGGCTTATACAGCATGTAACAGACTCAGTAGAATAGACACCCATACTGTGGAAATATTGAAAATCACGTTTACCTTCATTATCTAACCATCGGGAGATTTTTTCACCGTAAGTGACTTACATTAAATTAGTTGGAACTCAGTTGACGCAATATTTGATGCTCTACAACTTTGATTCTGTTGGTTTTTCCTGTTAAAGAACTCATTTCCAAGTTGTAGGTCCATTTTTAGTAATTTGTCTCAGTTTTTGATAAATTTGGTAAAAAATCAGCGTTAGTTGACCGTGGTTTTATACCTTACCGCGTAACCAAATTATAAAGTGTATGTACTCATTTGACGCAAAATTTAACGTTCTTTAATTTATCAAAGAATACATTTTTCGCTTTGATGCATCGTTTAGGAGTTATAGGTGAAAAAAAAAATATCGAAAATATCTGACTTTTTTGGCTGTAAAAAGTTTTCCCTTGGTGGCCCGCGTTAGCAATATTGTTTTTCACATGTCTAAACCCATATATACAAGTTTTTAATTTAATTTATTTATTTTTTTATTGTTTATTGAAAATATTATAATCTGTTTAAAAGGACATTTACGATAGTGTTCATTCACTCATATATACAAGTTAAAAAAAAATTAAATAAAAACTACTCTCGCATTTTTCGCAATGGATTTCTCGTTCCGATCCTCAAATTATTGGCCTAATATTCTTTAAATCAGCCGCCATTTTTGAAAGCAGCGGCATACAAGGTTTTTTTTACTCAGAATAACATAAGACGCAAAATTTAACGTTCTTTAATTTATTAAAAAATACATTTTTCCGTTTGATACATCGTTTAGGAGTTATAGGTGAAAAAAACAAAAAATATCGAAAACATGTGACTTTTTTGGCTATAAAAAGTTTTTCATTAGCAATTTATTTCTTCGCATGTCTAAACCCATATATAAAAGTTAAAAAAGTATAAACTTTTCTTACATTTTTCGCAATGGATTTCCCGTTTCGATCCTC
The DNA here is from genome assembly GCA_928085145.1 of Nezara viridula. NCBI lineage: Eukaryota > Metazoa > Arthropoda > Insecta > Hemiptera > Pentatomidae > Nezara > Nezara viridula. The sequence goes on from OV725081.1 coordinate 2,835,012, forward strand.
AAATTATTTGTCTAATAGAATAGAATAGAATAGAAGAATCAACTTTATTCCGGGACAAAGTTCCTTAAGAATAACCATATCGTACATGAAAATTAACAAACCATCTGGCCAAAATACCTATTACAATAAAAAAATAACAACAAATATTTAATATTCTTTAAATCAGCCACCATTTTTGAAAGCTGCGGCTCTAGAACGGCAGACAAGGTTTTTTTTTTACTCAGAATAACATACACTTTCTTAATTTACAAACAAACCTTCGCCTTCGTTCAGGTCGATTTTTGGACCATGGCTCCATGTACCTGGACTATACCTGGACTTCTGTACCCAATGACCCTCTTGGCGATCCCCCCGTGGCCTGAAGTGGGGATAACGGCGTGCAGCGACCTTGCAAGAGTGGTGGGGAGACCCCAAGCAGGTAGTCAGTTCTCACTCGTCGGTCTGGGAGGCGATCTTGTGTCCAGGTTCTTTGTGTTGTGTCAGTCCTAAATCGGGTCTTTTTAGCCTTCACAGTCAGTGTTCATCGCCGTACGTCATATACAAATCGAAAAAGAAAAAAATATCCCAAATTATGAACTGTTTCGTCCAATTGGAGAGAACATCGTAAAGTGTTTATTAATATTGGAACTTCCACAAGGTTTGTTCAATTTTATTTTATTTTTAAAATAGATTTTTTTTTTTTAATTAAAAAACATATTCAACCCTCCCACCAACATTAAAATATAACTCATAAAATAATAAAAGTTTATATGCATTTTTAAAAAAATAATTAATTTCTTTATTTTTTCTTTTTATTAATATTTATCTTTAATTTTTATAAACATTAATAAGACGATAAAGTCAATTTTAAAGAGACCTGTTGCGTTCATACCGGCGCCATGCTTCCAATTCTTATTCATAAACTTCATATTCATTATTTATAATTTAATTTATTTATTAATATCGTTAATATATATTGGAATAATAACGAAGAATAAATTTAACCTAGACGTCAACCGCGTGTGCACGGTTTCAGATTGCTATCATATGACTTGTGTACAAAATGGCGGGAAGAACCCATTACCGAATGATACGGCTAGAATTAGTCAGGTGTATCCGATATATCAAGTTCAATTAACCGATTCATATCTCGATTTAATTACAATAATTAATCGATTTATTTACATTGATAACCAAGAGAGAGAAAAAAAAAGATTAGCCAATAATTCGCTAACTATACTGCTATAATTATTATACATCATGAATAATTATACAATTTCTTATCCCTCTAAGTGTTGCATGTTTTAGTTAATAGGAGTGTGATGTAATCCGTAGATGGAAATGTAGTTTATGTTAATTAACATGCATGATATAAATGTGTTTTTTGGAATTATATGTTTTAAATAAAGTGGATTAAAATTTAAATGTTTTGTAGTTTAGTTTCGGATATTTCCATTTTGTAAGAAGCCATTTTAGGATTAAGAAAGAGATATTTGAATAACTGCTGAGTCATTTGTCCTTCCAGTCATATGTTCACTTAAAACCTATCTTTGTATAGATATATTCCTCTAAATGAAATAAATAAAATTTCTTATTTCTTATTAAACTAATCATATTAATAATTAATCATTTATTACAATGAAATTTTAAATATTATTATTATTCAATTAAATTATTTTTTAATTTATTACATTTTGTTAAAATAATGAACTGTAACTGAAAACAGTTCATGCAGATCATATAATATAAATAAATAATAACTAACCTAAATAATTATTAATAATTAAAATCTTATTACAAAGAGTTTATAATATAAATTTTTAAGAGAAAGAAAATACTGTTCAAGGAAAATGGTAATATTAATATAATATTCACACCATATTTAAATACAATATAAATAAATTAAATAACAGAAAAATAATTATTTTCACATATTTAAATCTATTTTTCTATACTAATATCCTGAACGTTAAATGTTAATTTAAAAAATATTATTGACACATTTTATTCGGTAATTAGCCACAATTAATTCGGATTGTATATATTTAAATAATTTTTTAGAATGTTTTTATATAATTTAAATAATTTAGTGAAACTTGCTCTTTTAAATATATATATACTTATTATTATAAGTATGTCAACCCTAATTATTATTTTTAAATTAATAATTTTCAGTATTTTAAAACATTTTTTGAAATAATAATACACATTTGGGTCAGCTGTGAAGAAATCTAAATGCAACAGGTTATAGCAAGCATGAATTGTTCCACACTTAGCAGACATTTTTAATATTTAACTTAATATTCTCATAACTTATTTTTTTTTTTACTGTTCTTTAGATTCATTGTTAAATAAAGTTGAAAAATATTCTCTATGTTTATAGAAAAAATGTTCATTAAGTGTTTTCCCCTAATATATATGTTTCCCTAATTTTACCTGTTTGCATGTATGTTCTAATGTTTGTATGCCTCCTTATATGTGTCTACTAAGTCAAATAACATGTCTTTAATGTGTCATTAACATGTTAAATATTAATTTTGCATTTTTTTATTATTAATTTTGAATGTTCATTGATTGGAATATTAAGAAATGTTGTAAAATAAAAATGATGTTAACAAAAACTTTTTTTAGAATTTTCAATATTATTCTTTGACACTGATCTTAATGCACTGTTAAACCAAACAATATGTATTATCAGCGATGCCGGTTTCATTAATTTAATTACTTGATTATTCTTTTAATAATCCTAAAAGTATTTTTTATGAAGAAGATGGTCTGGTGTGGCGGTCATTTATAGATTGAAATAATGGAAAAGTATTTTATTTCAAGCCAACGTTTTGACCCGACTTTGCAGGTCTTCTTCAGGGTTAGAACGGACAAGATACAACAGGAAATAGAAAATTGTGGAAGTAACATAATATTTAGATAAAAATTACAAACAGGATGAATAAAGTTATTGAAATTATAAACAGTAAGTACATTGAAATATTAAGAAAAATAAACTATATTTATTTTTCACGTTTATTGTTCATAATATTTCAATGTACTTACTGTTTATAATCTCCATAAGTTTATTCACCTTGTTTATAATTGTTATCTAAATATTATGTAACTTTCACAATTTTCTATACCCTTTCTATCTTTTCTATATCTTGTTCGTTCTAGCCCTGAAGAAGACCTGCAAAGTCGTATTGAAACGTTGGCTTGAAATAAAATAGTTTTTCCACTATTTTAGTGTATTTATGATCGTCGTCCCGGACCATTTTCTTCCTCTAAAATACATATAGTCTATTAAGTATTTAATATATTTTAAGAAGTGTTCTTCTTGCCTAATTTTTATTGCTTAATTGCTTAACTGTTTCATGAAGAAGTTGATTTAGTGAAAGAAATAAGACAGACAGTTTAAGTGCAGTCTATTTATAATTTTTGTAAAACCTATCTTAAGTTTAAATAGTTTGCTTAAATTTGTATGAAGATAACGGTATTTTTTTTTTCTTTTTTAAACTGGATAGATGAAATAAGCATTTTAAAAATATTTTTCAATTCTATTCAAGTATTTTTAGAAACGAAAAAAAATTGAATTAAAATAAACAAAGAAAAAAGTAGTAGTATTTTTATTTTAAATTTAATTTTCAATAAAGTTATTAATTAGAGATGTCTCAGTGGGTAAAGTACTTAATTTCTATGCTCAATGTCCTAATTTCTGGTCCGACTATGGCAGATAATTATTTATTCCGTTGTCAACCGTTAATCGACCCATAGTTCAGGAGACCCTCCTGTAGCAGACCCAGCCTCTACAAAATGAGTTCTCTTAATTTAATAATTAATAAAGAGAGAAAACAGAAAAGCAGTTGAGCGTGATCTCGGTCTCCTCGCTTCTTCCCCTCTCCCCCCCCCCCCCATGCACAACCGTTGTCTTGAAACAGTACTTCCTCATAAAGTATTGAACCCAAGACCCTTCATGGATTTTTATGTCGCAGCCTCCTTATCAAATTATTATTAGTATTATAATATAATAATAATTATTATAAAAGGTATCTTTACTACGGACTTAATGTGATAATTTACTGTTGGTGCATATCTTGTATTCTAGCTCACATTTTTATATGCTGTGCCAGTATAATAGTCAAATTTTAATGTTTTCAAGCTCATATCTGACGTTTTATAAGAAAGCTCTAATGTTATATACTTTCTACAAATCGACTACTTACAGTAGAGATGAAATACTGCTTTCGAAAGTTGTATGCTATAACAGTCATAGTTGTGACTTCGACAACATTACGATTTACTAACGTCATCTTAAACCTATGACTTTCTCGTCCTACAGTATCCTTTAATAATTTCCCACTTATCCCTGTTAAATAAATCCGATACCTTGTACTCCACCTGGAGAAACGTCTAACCATATCATCCTCATACCAGACTGAAAATACAAGAAACCGCTCGACGTTTCCGACTACTCCAACACTTACTTGACAAACGCTCTAAGCTTCCAGTTAACTCAAAAGACTCATATAGATGACTACAATAAGACCTATTTGGATTTACGGAGTTTAGATTTGGGGTTCTACAAAGCCATCGAAGTTCTCACGTATCCAATCCTTCGTAAAATCCTCAATGCCTCATTGTCACCACAGGCGGATTTACGAAGGGGGGAGGAGCTTTCGGACTGAAGCCACCTCCCCCAAAACGGGAAAAAAAACATGGTTATTTAGAAAAAAATATTAAAAACTATCTCTTAAAGTATTACATTTAATAGGACTTCAAAAATCACTTAAACATCATTTCATATTGGTAGTTCATTTCTTTTTTTTTTTTCAAATTAATTATCGTTATATATTAGAAAAAAAATCTTTCGGGCTGAAGCCCACCCTCCAAAAAAAAATTAAATCCTGGATCCGCTAGTGATTGTCACTAATAAAATCATCCATAATGACCTTGATATTCCTTATTTTGTTCTGATTTGGCCTTATCCAGATACCTATCCTTCCATAATGAACTTCAGAACCATCTCATTTCTAACCTTGCTTTCTCTCCAAGGCCTCTAAAAAGAAGATGGCCTCCAAATCTCCTTTTGTACAATTTTTACAGTGCTGCCAATGATTAGTTTCTCAACAAGTGTTTTTATGTTATTATTTTCTGTTATCACATTTACTGAATGTATTTTAATTCTTAAATTTATTAATAATCGTCTTATCTTTTTGTATACATTCGAGGAATTGCTGTATTATATATGTGTGCAATATTGTATTGAGATCCTGGCGATTGAGAATTCAAAGAGAAAAATATGTTGTTTTTTTTTTTTTTATTGTTTTTATCTGGAGGAAATGTTTATTATGCTATGTCTATTGTTTAATATGGTTTATTGTTCATGATTAGTAAGAGTACTGTTATGAAAGGGGAGAAAAAAAAAGAAAGGAAGATATGTTTTATATATATATATATATATATGAAATAGAAAAAATGTACTATAAAATTAATGTCCGTATGGATTGATAAGTATGCTGTGTACGAAGCAACCCTATGTAGTAGGGCAGCATTAATTTTAACAAAGTATTTCTTTCTCACAGTTGTAAATATCATAAATAATTTTTTTTAAAAAGAAGTAAAAATTACCGATTTACTTGAGTACGTATTGCAAATTTTTGTAAGAACTTGGATCTTTTCGAGTTGAGTTATAACCGTTTCGAATTCGATCTGACCCACTTTAATATAATTTATTTTCCATCCGGAAAGAGCTATCGACAGTTCCGTTGTATTTGTGTGATCTATTAGAGTCAATAAATCAGACATGTTGGCTCGAAGGTCCCCGTTCAAGGAGGCACAAAGGAAACCCGAAAAAGTTTTTTAACAACGACCGGAGGGTGCTGCAATCTGCCCCATTGTCCGGCAGACAGCTGGGCGCGTGCTCAACAAAAGTCTTAAGACGTTGCGAGCAGCTGATGCCACCTGGCACCTAGATGCGGCAGATAGCTCTGCTCCGTCTTCTTTAGTATTCATTTATTCACGACTAGACCCAATTCCGGGGTCACCAGTCCATTCTACTAACCGAAGACTTCCTCTGGATGTCATGTATCTTGTTGAATACACCAAGCGCCATGCATGGTCAAAAACGAAGTCCAAAGTCGAACGAATCGCCGTGCTTTCATTATTTATTTTATCTACTTCTGATCAAGAAGCCTCCAAGGAAAACGTTCATCCGGTACCACTTTAATCACGTCTATTGTTATTCTTAAAATAATGTATAATATATTGTCTCACGTATCATTTCAATACATTGAAATTGTCTTTATTATAAAAATTATTCATCTAACCATTGTATACTTGTTATCAAACTAAGCTATACTTACATTGATTCATAATTGGTAAATGGTTGACTGTCGTGGATAATGAAGAGAAGAATAGTTGGGGTGATCAGATCAAAAAGAAGGCAAAAATAAATGATAATATTCATTTTTACATATGCCGACGTTTCGACCTGAAGTTCAGGCCATCATCAGGGCTGACTGCTCTAAGGTAAACATGCAATCAATTGTATGCATGTAGTATGCAATCAATTGTATGCAGTATTGCATCTTTACCTTAGAGCAGTCAGCCCTGATGATGGCCTGAACTTCAGGTCGAAACGTCGGCATATGTCAAAATAAATATTATCATTTATTTTTGAGTGATCACCCAACTATTCTTCTCTCCATTATACTTATATTGATGGGCACCTTTTATTTATGGTTCATCTGTAACCATATGAAATAACTCAAATATTGTACACGTCAGAAATATTTAGTCTGCAAATTATGTATATTCTACAAACATAAATGTTACCTCCCTTCCCCTCTAAATATGTTTACCTACCTTTTGCTATCTGCAAAAAGACAACTGGGAAATCCTCCACCCCTGACCTTTTTACTTACCTGCCAAACATGTGTTGAACTTGAACTTGAACGCCCTCAGTGCTCAAACCACGGTTAGTAAGAGAAAATATTACAAATTTGTATAAATGGATTATATACATTATTTTAGTTTAATTTTAATATGTGTATTGCAATATTAGTTAAGATTCATATACATCAATCACTATAGTTTATTATTTATAATTAGCGGTCGTATACTATTATATCTCCGATTGAAATTTTGGGTTGAAACGTTGGCAAAAATTTCAAAAAGACTGCGTCCTGAATATTTATCACCCATGATATGTAGTCGACCAACTTCCTTCAAGTACTCTTGTGTAGTTCAAGATCCTATGGACACACTATAAATAGGATTCAGAGAATATTAGAAGCATGACAGGCCAATAAAAAGGCGATGTATTTGTAACTTGTGATAAATGATTAATGCGTTGTGGTGTTGAACAGTTAGCACGAATGAGTTAAACGATTCCTTCAACATGCCATCCTCCTGGTATTAGCTAGTTAAAACCAAACCCCCACTTTAAAGCAAGAATAATAATTTTAGTTCACGAGATTTTTTTTATTATTTCTTAATGATATTTACAACTGTATTATATAAATACATCAAGTAAATTTGAACATATGGATATGACGGACATGAAAACACTTGCTGAGTAACTACCCAATGGTAGCACTTTAAGGATATGTCTACATTAGATCACGGGGCCATCTTCTTTTCAGACTCCTCGGAGGTTAATCAGGAATTGAAGAGGAAGCAAGGTTAGAAACGAGAGGGTTGGGATGATTCTGAAGTTTATTTTGGAAGGATATGTATCTGAATTGGGCCAGATCTGAAACATTAAGGTCATTATGGATGGTTTTATTTGTAACAAAGTTAGGAGCATTGAGGATTTTACAAAGGATTTTGGATTGTAAGGATTGGATAGGAATTCGAGGTTAGTGAGCCCGTATAGCCAACCAAATAGGCCTTATTGTAGTCATGTATATGAGTCTTTTGTAATTAATTGGAAGTTTAGAGCGTTTGTCTAGTAAGTGTTGAAGTAATCGGAATCGTCGAGCGGTTTCTTGTCGTTTCAGTCTGGCATGAGTAAGATTATTCTCCATATAACAGTCAAATTCCAACGTTTTAAATTCTATCTCAAGCTCAGGTATACCTGACGTTCTATGACCATACAAGAAAGATTTTTAGGACTTATCACTTTCACTTACCTATATATGAAATAAGGGACAGTATTTCGAATCTACTTTGTAAACGGAAATATATGTTTTGAAGTCTCCTGAGCCCAAATAACCAAGACCCGCAAAATGGTCTGTGTGTGTGACAGGTCTAGATCAAAAACGAAATATTCTATGCTTACGATATCCTATTTTTAGTTTTTGTGGTATTTTAATCTATATAGAAAAACACTTCAATTAGTCGACTGCGGCCGACTTTACCCGAGCGTTACAAATCGCAAATCTGACGGCTCAATCTAATTTAATCTTCACAAAAACGTGCAAAACGCTTCTAAAGAAGTTATATTGATTAATCAGATTTAGCTATTTTCAAGTTAACTATCACGTGTAAACAGATATCTGTCAGTGAAGTTTAAATTAAATTTTCAATTGATTTTTTTTTTTACTTTATTCGGTCCTTACACATATATACAAAATAAAAATAAAAAGTATAAGATTTGCTAGGAAAAAAATTACAATAGTTTTTATTCCTCTTTCAAGAATTGAATAATGTAATGGACAGAATCGATTTCAAGTTTAAACAGATCGAACATAAACAATGTTTCTCACAGAGTAGATTAGATAAGATAAGATGCGACATTTCACTGATAAACGTTTCAGTAAATGTGGTAATAGCTTCAGATATTGCGTCAGTACTACCAAGATATCAAATGTAGTACTGTCATACACTTGACGCGACTTCCATCGTGGAAACGAAGTTTGAACTATAAAGATATATACCATGAATGTGAGTATTTACAAGATTATAATATAATATATGTTATATTATGAAATGTTATGTATATATATAAATAATTTTTGCGGTATATTTATTTATTAGAGTTAACCGGAGAGTTCAGATGGTTACACAACCCCGAATTGCGTGAGCTGTATCCGGGTAATATAATTGAGGTAATTTCATCGCGGCGAATCAAATGGGCTTGTAAAGTTGTTGGGCTTAGTAACGAGAGAATTCCTAAAAGGTTAATATTTGCTATGCCGAATGGTAAGCGTCCGAGGGGTAGACCGAAGCGAAGGTGGGAAGATTGCATTAAAGCCGATCTGAAGGGACTGGGTTTGGACGGCGAACGGTGGAGGGAGGTGTGTAATAAGCGATTGGTGGTGTCGGCATCGAACCTTCGGGTTCGCTAAGCCTTATTATTATTTTTATTATTATTATTATTTATTAGGGTGAAAAATGGTCAGGGTGTGATTGAGTAAATTATATCATTATTATCTTTCCACCTTTTTTCATTCTTATTTACATATTTTTATATATATCATTTTTGTGATATAATTTTGTATTTATTTAATTTGTAGCCCTCGTGGTGATCTGCATATTTGGGTCGAAACGTCGACAAACTCAATAAACATAATTTTTTTACTGTACAAACTAACCTGTTTTCTTGACTACAAATTCAACAGTTATCTACATATCTATCTCTAATATATATAGATTAAAAAAATATTGTGGTTGCAAGATATTTTCGTTTCAAGTTTATCATCGTATTTCGTTACTTTATTTTATTTAGTCAGTTGATTTAAAATTGGATTAGGCCAGGAAACATATATATAATATACCAAAATACACTAACAAGTGTACTGTATTATTTGAGAATGAACCCCATTGAAATTATTTAAAGGAAAATAGAGCATTTAGCCTGTTTGTTTTATTATAATATAATATATAATATTTATATATTGTTATATATGTATGTTTTTTTTTTCTCTCTCACTTTCTCTTCTTAGCTGTATTTTAATTTTTTTGTGTAAATAAATATTCAGGACGCAGTCATTATAAAGTTGTTATTAGTGCCGACGTTTCAACCCAAACATGTGGCTCATCATCAGGGCGTTTTTCGAGCACTGAATGTATTAAGTACTCATTTATATTATTTAGAACAGTCAGTTAATTAACTTCAAATTTTTTAATTTTAATTAACTATTATTTTTTTAATACTTAATTTGTGGATGGTCACTCTGGCATTTACCCTATACTTATAATTTATTCTAAAGAGCCAACAGTTCCATAATTATAAAAAAATAAATATTTCCGTTCCAAAACTCATAAATACTCATTTGCTTTCCAATTGAATAGTTAGGTAATTTGTTCGCAATATAAAAAAAAGTTATCTTTTTCGTTTTTTTGAAATGTTGAGGGTGAAGGTCGTGCCAAACGGAACAATATTTTTGTAGGCCACATTTTTTTCTCAAATTGAAAGCAGATGGGTATTTAGTACTTCAATAAATTAATTAATTTAATGATAAAACGTCCCACTCTTGAGAATTTTCGAAAAAAAGAAAATTGTAGGTTACGATGAGATGGAACTATTCACGAAGTTAATAATTTGACAAACAGAAAGGGTCTGTTCCACGAACTGTAAACCCTGGTATATTCTAAAATTTTCAAACCAGCTTTGTGAGCGTTCATATTTCCATTTATTACCCTGGAGGTACAACTGGAGAATTGCCGGAGTTATTTGGAAAGACGTCTGAAGGTTTCTTTGTCCCGGAGTATCCCCACCAGACCTCTCGTCTATACCTGCCCGTCCCACCTTCTTTGTCAGTCTTAGACGTTCCTCTGTTGGATGTGGATCCCGATGGTGAGTACTCGTATGTTTCTATAATAACTCCCTCACTTCTCATGCTTTCCATACTTAATTAGTTACTTCAGATCAAATAGGCGGTGGCTTTCGTTAGGTACGCACACACATAGACGAGGGTGAATCGAATTAAAAAGCCCCACAACCTGCAGACCGAACTCAATATAATGGAGGCATTGTTTAACCCTGTTTCCCCTCCAGTTCCCACAGTGTCTCGAACCCGTGGTGGACCCCTCATGGCGTTGTAGCTTATCACTAGTTGATAACGCGGATTGTGACGTCACGGCCCGATTTCACACTCACTCCGGGCCCCAAGAACCGGCTTTGTATTCCGCCATTATTCTGAAAAGGTTTTCTAACATTTTGTTATGGAAGGCTCCATTTAGCATTTGTTGTTAAATCGTATCTCAAGTCTGCAAAAAATAACGCCATCTTTGTATGATCAACTTGAACCAAACATAAACAAACAATACAACTGAACTCATATTTTACCAAGTCTAATTTATTCCATATCGTATTTTAACAAACCGAATAATAAAGAACGCCGATTAAGTCGTCATTTTTACAAAAAAAAACCTTGTAACTAACTCTTTTGTAAAATTTCGACACAGTTTTCAAGAATTCCGCCATTTTAAAAGTTAATTTAACCTCATGTCAAACTGGTTTGTTTATATATATAGACTGAATTCAAAATATATCTAATGCATCGGTAACGAACAATGTTTTTAAAATACATAATCCTTTTAAAATTATAATTTAAAAAACAAAAACAAAAGGAGAGAGAAAAAAAATTCACAATTTGCCTGAACACAAGTTGGTCAGGTTATACTCGGTTTGACAGCATGGCGTCCCGTCCACGTGTTGTTCTAAAACTTAAAAATTTCGCACATGTTTCTCTGTTTATTGACATTTTAATATTACATGTTTGTTTATTAGTTTTATCTTTAAGTTATTAATGAAATATCGATTTGAGTAGAGCAAAATTCATATTAGCTCTCTTAAAAAAAAAAAAAATTAAATTTACTGGATTAGATGAATATTTAAATTTTTAAAAATATTTCGTGGGGTTTCGTGGAGGTAATTAAAGTGCAAATATCAATTATATAATTTTAAGAATATTATTATTTACATAAAACAAAATTAAATAGAAAATTTAAGTTAGTGTTAAAAGTCAAATAACATTCGATACAACTAAATCACTAATTTGCGTCGTTTTAGTTCATTTATGTTTTTGTAATATAATCGAAATTTCCAAAACTGGTCAGACCAAGTGATTTTGGCAACTAAAACCAAAAAAGGTGTATTTCGTTTTGAAATGATATTACAATATATATCTTTTGTTCCTGTTAATAGTCTGCAATTTTGTGAATTTTTATAGGTATTTTCAGAAAGCTAATTTATTCTCTCTTTCTTTGCTGAGCTAAATTTTCTATCGGGATATGTTATAGATGAAAATTCTTTTGTGAATCATAGGTTAAAACTACAATAATTCAAAACATTTGCAATTAATGAGCTGTTTTATTAAAAATATCACATTTATTTTCATTAAAAAAAGTTATAGATTTGATGTAAAGTAATTATTAATTCCTCGAATTTTCGCAAAGTTGTTAAATTATTTTTAATGCTTAAAATGCATTAATGGTTCTTCTTTTTGTCGTTTTACCTGTGTTCATGAAGTTGCTTAGCGCCACCTGAATTTCTAAATTATACAAAACAAAAAAACCTGTCAGTTGCAACTATTAATAGCCCCTGAACCTAATTACAGATCCTAAGGGAAGATAGGGCTTCCCTTCCTTACAATATTTTAGTCGCTCCTGACACACGCTGATACACTTCGAAGATATTGGTAATTAGCAATTTATCTTGTCCTACCTGATATTATTAAAAAAAATATATTTGTAGCAGTTTTTCTATTTATTTTTCTGTCGTAGAATTAACAAAAATAATATTGTTTATTAATCTTATTAGTTAACTTCAGATACGGTTTAACAGAACACCATGATAATGTACAGAAATAAATAAAAAGCATTGAACTTTATTTTGTTGAGGTTAAACGTTTCATTATGTTTTTTTTTTTACAACGCCAAAATATGTTTTTATTTTTATTTTATTCAGGTAAGACTCGGGCTTATTTTAGTCAATTTTATAGTCAAAATGTTTGTATCGTTTATAAATAATTTTATGCAATCGACCTTAATTACTCCTAAACTCGATAATTAATTCTCGTCCAAACGTTCTTATAATGCTGAAATTACCTATTAATTTTGATCATTTATTTTATGTTTTTAAAATATAAAATAAAGTACATTTTTTTTGTTCTAGTATCTTAGAAAAAATATAAATATTATGTTAATAGACTCATTTTTTTAGCCTAAAATTTTTAGATTCACCTCAAGTTGTGTAAATAAATGATTTCGTATTCAGTCACCTTAAAGTACCCGTTTTCGGTAAAAATGACTACAATTAACTGTTGCAAAGCTTTTATTACTTATTTTTCCGTAATATTAGGTGTATTTTAATAAACATAACTATCTAAAAACGCATTTTTAAAATAAAAATCATGCTTTTTCAAATATTTTTCATGTAAAGTGGTTATGAAATTGTGTTTTTCTCCAATATTTCTGTTATACGAATTGGTATGTATTTATGTAAATTCTAGTAAGAAACAACTTTGTCAATACGCATCCTATGACAGAAATCTGGTGGGGGGGAGGGGGAAGACACAATTTCATAACCACATTACGTACAAAATATTTTATTAAAAAGTAGTAAAAAATTTATAACTTTTTTAAAATGAAACTTAGCTGTGTTTTCCCGCTCAATTTTCTTATGTAAATAGTTTTAACAATGACAAACTCTACTTTCGTTAAAAGTAAATTTTATCTAGTTTATTATGGAGCAATGTTTAATTACTTAAATAAAATATTTTTAGTTATTGCTTCCTATTCAATAAAAAATGTGACTCTCTTAAAAAAAAAAAAACCACAAATCTTAATTTTTTCATATTTATGGCAATAATACTTCCAATTTTCTTCAAAAAATTTTTTTAAATTACATTTGATGTCTCTTACGTTTCGGGACATTTTTCCCATCATCAGACATTTTATATTAACTTTTATTTAACAATATCATTCTAATTTATCTATTTTACAATTATTTACTAATTGGTTACAATTCTTTTTTTGATGTGGCACCATTTGTCATAAATTAAATATTTGTCACATTTTTTAAAAACTATTTTTTGGTGTTACATATATTCATTGATACATTAATCAACATCTGGCTATCTTTAGTTTTATTTCTGTACTTTGTACCTTTCCTGTTATTTCTTATTATGGCTGTTTGTTGTGTTTTTTTTTTTTGGCTATTGTTCTTTTTTAATTTTAATATTGGATAGTATGTCCGAATAGTTAAACATATTTACCTAATATTTAACATAAATACCTAAATGTTTTGTATCTGTTTTATAGTTTACTGTTCTGTTATTGGTTTTTGTTATATGTATACCTTCCAGCAGTTTCCTATTATTTGTTTTAGGTTCTATTGCCAGTATTTCTGGGTTTTTGAAGTCAAAAGTGTGTAGTGATTTAATACTATGGTTTGCTAGGGCTGTTATGTTAATGTTTTTACTATTTTTGTTTTTTGATGTATGTTGTGCTATTCTGGTTTTTAGTTTTTTTTTTTAAGTTTCACCTATATATATTTGTTGGCAATGTTGGCAGTCTAATTTATAAACAACATTTTTCTTTTCCATCGGTTCTACCTTGTCTTGTGTGTGTGTCAAGTATTTACTTAATTTTTTTTTCGTTATATATACCAAACTGGATTTCCGGTAGGTCATAGTTCATGAATACTTTTTTAATTTGTTTTGTAAGTTGTATGTATTGTGTGTAGTATGTACAAATCTTAAATTTCCTACTTTCACTGCTGGAAATTGATGGATATGCTATCAACCATTCAATATTTAAATATTTCCCTCAACTTACAGGGTACTCTGTATATATATATATATATATATATATATATATATATATATATATATATATACACAATGTGTGTTAGTATGAGGTATGCATATGCTAGGGTTATAAGTGAGGACCACTTGACATTGCAGCTTGACCGCACCATGGATCGATAGGGACTATTAATAGCTCGGCGTAGTGTACCGGCGTGTGTATTAGTGTACTCGTGTACCGTTGGTACCGGTCCACTGCGACGCATTGACCGCGGGTACTAAATCACTAACCCTTTGTTTCCTCCATGTCCTGTGTGTCCTAACTAATCGATTCTTCTGTACAGTATGATACGGTCGACTGAATTCCTGTCAGCAGCGGGCGTTTAATATAATTTACGGCATTATAAAACGTGGGTGGGGTGAGGACTATTGCGGTTGCAGTATAAATTATTTTATATATATATATATATATTTACTGACCGCTATTACTCTTTCGGGATTAGATGGAACGCGTGGATAAAACGATGTGAGGGATTTAGAAAATAAATAAATAAAATAATAGAACGTGCAGCTTATATAGCCCTACAATTTGAAACCATATTCTAGTTATATACCATATTGAAATCTGATGTAAAAAAAAAAAAACGGTTAAACTACAATATACAGTCGAATAAAGGGGGTTTAGTAAAAGGGACATATTTTAAGACGTTATAGCTGACATCACAGGCGAATCTACGGGGGAGGGCTTTTGTGCTGAAGCCCCCCTTTAAAATGGTGAAATATAACCATGTTTTACATAGACAAATATATTAAAAACTATCTCTTAAACTATTCTTTTTCGTGTAATTGTATTCAATCGGACTTCAAGAACCACGTAAACACCATTTCATATAGGTTGTTAGTTTATTTTCCTTTTTTCCAAAGTAATTATCGTTATATATGTATATAAACCTATCGTGTTGAAGCCCCCCCAAAAAATAAATCCTAGTGCTTACAATCGAAGATTTTTGGTAAAATTATCAATACCATTACTTTCTTACTGATTAAATCATAATGATCTTAATGCTCCATATATTTCCAATTTGGCCCAATCAAGATAATTATCCATCTATAATAAAATGATAAACTCTGAGGCGTCTGAAAAAAAGATGGCTTCGTGATCTACTAATTTAGAAATTTAATTAGAGTGATACCAATAGGGAGAGAATCTACAAGTCTTTTCATACCAATGTATTTCTTTTATGTCACATATACTATTATTTTTTTTTTATACAGTTATCAATTTCATAAATAAAAAAAAAAAAATATTTGATATATCAGGAGAGGTATAATCCTTAAAAATAGAGTACAAATTATTCACAATCTATAAACCAATAAGCGGTGGGCATGATAAAGCGAGACCAAACAGAATCGATTTATTTATTTTTTCAAATTAACGATCACACACACACATATATATATATATATATATATATATATATATATATATATATATGTGTGAAAAAAAAATCTTTCGGGTATTAAATCCTGGATCCGCCAATGGCTGAACCTAAGAGCTACAAAAACATACATGTCTCTACCTCGGAGGTAAACAAATAATACATTGTCCATTTTCGTATTTGTTCAAGGGAGCCGATGTTCCATAATTTTAACCCTCCTCCCCTACAAATACTTGTTTATTGAGAAATATTATAATCTGTTTCTATTAAGGATATTTATAACAGTGTTCAGAGAGCACATTTATGCTCTATGTAGTATAAATTAAACAACAAAATAATATAGTTAAAACTAAATGTATATAAATAAAAAATAAGGTGTATGCTTTAGACTACTTGATAAAAGTGAATATAAGTTATTAATAATAGCTCATTAAAAAGGTGATAAAATGCTGAACATTTCCCTAGCTTTATAGTATAGATCCAATTTTTTAGGTTCTGTGATATTTTTTCCTTTTCACCTTTCTAA
This sequence comes from Nezara viridula, assembly GCA_928085145.1. NCBI lineage: Eukaryota > Metazoa > Arthropoda > Insecta > Hemiptera > Pentatomidae > Nezara > Nezara viridula. The sequence continues at coordinate 2,851,640 of OV725081.1, forward strand.
TATGGCGTCGCGTTAAGATACAATTTTGAATTATAACCTATTACAGAGAGAATAAAATGCTGGACAATTTCCTCACTTACAGTATTTTACAGCAAGCTCAATTTTTATTTTCTGAGGTATTTTAATCCATATGTAAAAACATTTAAATTAGTCGACTGCAGCCGACTTTATCCGAGCGTTAACACTTCGGAAATCTGACGGATCTATCTTATTCATTCTTCACGCCAAAAAAAAAAAAAAAAAAAATATGAAAATGACTGAATTTACTTCTTTTTTTTTTTTGTAAATTTTAATGTTTTGTATCTGCTAAAATGACCCCGAAGTGGTTGAAAAGCCTATATATGAATAAATAAATTTATTTAAAAATAATTTATTCATTAAAAAAATTTCAATAAAAGATTCTAGAATTATTATTGAAAGCTGACATGATAATAGATGGTATAGATTAGCGTTACTGACGCGTGTTAAGGCCTGACACCAGAACCAATTGTTACCGAAGGCATTGGAGAGTGAAACCGTCGAAAATTGTTCCACTATTTACAGGGGCGATAGGAATACATCGATTTATTTTATGATTCGATTATTGTTATTATGGTATAATAAATTGTTATATCTAACCAATAATACCAGGGTCCCTTAATATCGGATACTACGTTCTCCCATTCCAGTAAGTTATTAAGTCCTAACTGGGCTTTAACTTAGACTAGGGGCTTAGCTGTCTGGCCTTACTTCATCAAGACAATGGTTACAAAGCAAGGTATGCTAATATTGGACATTATATGGTGTCCTGTTCGAAATTAATTATAGTTACTGCGGTTTGCTATTCGATGAATATGATTCACATCTTATTTTAAATTAATCTTATCATCTTAGTTCAATTAATCTCTATTACCAATTGAAACACATAATTTGAAGTTAAAGTATGAAATTTCAGAATAAAGTGTTTAATTTGTTCGCCATTTGAGACGTTATCAACAGCAAGTAAAAAAATATTAATTCGGATAACTCGTAACTGCATAAAAAATTCATATTTCTCCTCAATTATTTATAAGTATATAGATATTATTAAATTAATGAGACTACAGGACATCCACTAGTGAGATCTCGTATTTGTTGGTGAAGTCAAAAGTATTAAAAATTAAATGTTCTGGTATCTTTTACGGACAAGTAATAAACTTTTCTTGGTAAATAAATAAATAAATAAAATGAAGATTGTACTACACAGTAAAAATTATATGAACTAAATCTATATTACTTTATGTATGATTTTAAAACTCTTATTTTATTCATACTTTTCAATAACTAGATAAGTCGAAAGTCATTATAAAAATTGTTAGCGGATAATTTGGTAATTCACAGAGAAAAAATTCATCAAATTATTCAATAATTAAATTTTATAAGGGGTTACTTTTTGATTTTTCGGAATAAACTGTAATACACTTTTCTGATAAATAAATAAGTAAGAATTGTACTATATTGTAAAAAATATAGGAATTAAATCTCTATATCGCTTTTTATTTATTTAGACATATAATATTCTGTCACAGGGACAATAATTATATTGATAAATGAACACATTCACACCGTATATACAAAAAAGAAACAAAATTAACAAAAGTAAAATAATAATAAATAAAAACTATATACAATAAAAAAATAAAATAACCTAAATATAAGTAACTTAAAATCTATCTTTTTACATGTATTTAAACTCTTATTTTTTTTGTAAAATTTAAAATAGAGTTACGAGGTTTCATTTCCTACATCGATAGGTCAAAAGTCGTTACAAAAATTTAATTGTAGAGTTCTATTGTTTGAAAAATAAAATATCATGGCATCTATTATCTGACAAATAATAAACTTTTCTGGTAATAATTTCTATTATTACTATATATATATATATATATATATATATATATATATATATATATATATAATATATATATATATATATATATATATATATATATATATATATATATTGATAAATGTCTGTTTAGAATTATAGAAAGTATTGTACAATTTCAACGTTTTAAATTTTGTTTTGTCCCTATTTTAAAGCGGTCGATTCTTAGCACCCGATATATTGAAGAATAAGGAACGTAAGAATTGTAACAACGTAACACCAGATAAGAAAGATTAAATTTAAATGTCTTATCAGCACAAATATTAAAGAGTTTTTGGGTAATTTATCATTTCGGTTATCATATTAATGTTGATCAGCTGTTTCATTTAAAGTCAGCTGTTACATTCCTTTTCCTTCGATGTGTGTTGAATGTCTTCCAATGTGTTCAACCTCTATTTGGTTTATATTTTTTAACTATTGAAGTGACATAAATGTACTTTTTCTGGTCAGGATTTGAATAAAAACGATCTAATAATACAACCATAGGATGTTAAATTTAGATTATGGTAATTGCGTATAGTTTTATTACACTCTGCGAAGCATGAAGCCTGCCTTGCAAAAATTATTATCCTAATGGCCTATTACCTTCCTTTCATATTATACTCATCGCTTCTATTATAATTATATTATGTAATTCGATATTGTAATTATACGCTTATAATTATTGTAGCTAACAACTCCTAGTAGCTGGATAACTTTTATTATAATACCATTTAGATGAATAAAAGTGCTATGATTTTTCTTAACCCGATAATTATATGAGCCTTTCAGTTGACAGAATGACTAACTCCAATTCTAACATTTTTGAATAACGTCATTTTAGTGATATTTCTAGTTGGAAAATTTATAATATCTGTACAGACATTGAATAAGTTGATTCCAGAGTAAGTGATTCCAGGTTTGAAATATAAAACTGTGAATAAAGGTATAAATTTTCCCACTAGAAATATCACTAAAATTGATAATAAAAAATATAGAAATTGAAGCTAGTAATTTAACTGAAATGCTAAAATTATCAGCCTTAACGCAATCTCCCACATTCGCTTCTGTCTACCCCTCTGACGTTTATCAGTCGGCACAGAAAATATTAATATTTTATAATGATGTAGAGATGGTTGACCGTTGATATAATATGAGAAGGAGTTAGTCGAGGGTGCGGTCAAATAAATAAAAAAAATTAAAATATATAAATTATTTTAATTTTTGCCGACGTTTCGACCCATTTTGCAGGTCGTCTTCAGGGCGTAGGATGTGTCCACATCCATTAATATTTTAGAATTTACTTGTTACTAAATCCCACAATATTACAAGTCAATTTGATTCGTTGCAATGTAATCATCTCAATTATATTAGTCGGTACAGTTTACTCCGTTTGAATCATCCTTCTTCTGTCAGAATATTTTAAGCAATACTTTATTTTCATAAACCTTAAAAGGTTGTTCATCCCTCAATGTATCAGGCCACATTTCGCATTCATGTACGTAGGATAATAGTTTTGTAAATTCTACTAGGACATAAGTTCAACCTAACCCTAATCTCCTGTACAATCTCGTTTTTTACCTATTTATCGTTGACTCTAGGTTCCTTAACTTCTCTCCGTGTTCAAACGTATTCCCTTCTACACCATCGAAGTTGTCGCCATTTTTACAGCTAACAGGTGTCTGCAGACATATTATTATTTATAATAACAAGAATATCGTTTGCTAAGGATACGACAGAATTATAATGCCACATCGAACCCCCAGACATCCATTACAGAGGGCATTGTAACCAGCGCCTCCTGGATTGTAATAATTAACTGGGACGTGTAATTTGCTCAGTGTTCGCCGACCGTGAAGGATCGCTCTATCTAGGCTATCCGTGCGCATCAAAGCTCTCCGCGTTAAAAGTCGGGTACCTCAACCTTCAACTGAGTTGGATTAATTTATTTTGGAACCAAATATTATTGTACCAAAGTCAGTTTTTTTTTTCTATTTTTAAACTTAAAAGATACTGTTCTAGCAAAAACATACACTAGTTAGTTCCCTTTCGCTACTTCAAGATGGCGGCCATTCTCAAGATCACTTAGATCATGCTAATCCTAGATTCTCGAAAATACCCGAATGTTTCCGAAAGAAAACGAAGCCTCCCGAACCCAAATTTTTGACTGCAAATTATCTTCCATTTTAATAGAGAAAATTTTACTCATTTATTGCAGTCGATTATAATTTTTAAAAATATTTAAATAAATATAATTTAAAATAGAATTGCGATATAATTGTATTATTAACTACGAATAATAGTAATTACGGCGTTATTATATCTTGCCATTTTTTTTTCCTATACAAGTTTTATTGTTATACACGTTCTCTCCGTATCCATTGGAGAGGAAAGGAGGGAGGTAATTTAAACTTCATTTTAGTAAGCTTATTTTAATTATGTGAGGGTGGGGTAGTTCAGTGGTAGGGCACTGACTTTCAATGCTCAAGATGCCAGGTAGAAGTCCGGCTAATGACAGATAAATTATTTATTCTGTTTCATCAGCCTTGGATCGATTGACCCTCCTTGACTCACCTAGCCTCTCTAAAGTGAATATTCTTAAACACGTGATCTCGGTCAAATCACCTCCTTGACTAAGAAACAGTACTTTCTCAATATAGAACAGAACCCAAGACCCTTCATGGGTTCTAGTAGTACTGGTTTTTATATTTTAATTACCTTTTTCTTCCAGTATATTATTATTACATGTACGTATTTTTTCCTTATTTATCAAAGGAGGGATGAGAAATAAATATAATTTTTTATAGCATTTTGTGTTTGAAGGCAAACATCAACTTATTTGTTAGCAGAATATATTTTTCTTGTTTTGTATTTTCTTATTTTTATATTTAAGAAAAAATTCTCCTTTTAAAATGAAGAGTATAGATTGCTAGGCTCCGTTTTCTTTCGGACACATTCGGGTATTTTCGGAGAGTTGAAGCCGGTGGCCATCTTGAAATAGTGAAAGAGTACTAGTTACTTTTTTTTTCTTCTAAAACATTTTTCTACGTGGATGCTTACTTTAATAATCTCAAGTATTAATCCATCGCCCTCTCCTCTGGCTCGGGAAAACCGCGTATAGGCTAAAGTGTGAGAAAGAGCAGGACAAACGGGAAAAAAAAAGGTACTTGAATATGAATGCATCAAACATTTGGCTGACCCTTAGTCGGGATGGTGACAGATATGAATTCAAATCCCTTTTAGCTTTTGTACGATAGGACGTAATTCACACCACACCGCTCCGGTTCTACTATTATACCCAAATGACTGACAGTCCTGACGAAGAACAGTGGCGCGAACCATCGCATGGCCGGTGGAAGAAAGGAACCCCCGATCCGAAAAAACCACTTCATTGGAGCGGATTAATCAGATGAAAGAGTCAGCTAACAGCTGGGAGGGGATGAGCGGGTGTAATCGACTGGAACTCGTCTACTGTTTCGATAATTTCATTATCGTCTGTGGGATGTGGAGGAGGGGGGCGATGTATAGATATAGGCACTACTCTAGGAATTAGCAACAGTCGATTATTATATCGATAAATCGATTTTTAATAAGATTTCAACTAGTTTATCACTCTGAGTGGACGCAAAATTTGATGCTCTACAACTTTGATTATATGGACTTTTCCTCTTTGGAAACTCATTTCCAAGTTACACAGCCATTTATAGTAATTTATCTAAGTTTTTAATAAATTTGGTTGAAATCAGCGTTGGTTGGCCGTGGTTTTGATACCTTACCACGTAGCCAAATTATAAAGTTTATCTACTCGTTCGACGCACAATTTAACGTTCTTTAATTTATTAAAAATTACATTTTTCGCTTTGAAGAATCGTTTAGGAGTTATAGGTGAAAAAACAAAACAATATTGAATAAATCTTGGAGGCCCACGTTAGCAATTTTCTTTTTTACTTGTCTAAACCTAGAGAGAATCATAAAATAAAATGGTGCTGCCCAATTACATTGGGTTGCTAACAACGCAGCATACTTAATAATCACTACAGACAATTTTTAAAATTATTATACAATTATATAGGATTAACAATATGTATGAGCATAGTATACAATATGTTATATATATTTTTTTCCTTTTTTTATTTTTATTATTTCTTTCATTCATTTATTATCAATCTATACCCTTTCTCTTCCTTCTCTTTCTAACCTAATTCATAAAAAATACATAAAGTACAGTGAACGTGTTCAATAAATAATAATATATATAATATATAAAAGTTTTTCGCAATGGGTTTTCCGTTTCGATCCTCAAATTACTGTCCTAATATTATTTATATCAGCCACCATTTTTGAAAGCAGCGGCTCTGGAACGGCAGAAAAGGTTCTTTTTACTCAGAATAACATACACTTTCGTAATTTACAATTACCTGCGATCAGGTCGATTTTTGGGCCATGGCTATTAAGGAATAAGATGCAGCTTATTGTAAACGTATACTGACCTAATATTGTGTTCGTATTTTTTTATTATAATTATATTTTTAACAATTTTAAACAAAATATTGGATATTATATTTAATTTAGACAGTGATGGTATTTTACCTGAGCTAACTGTTTATGAACTAAAAGGCGTTATGTGAGTGTAGCAGGTAGTAGAGTCGTTGGAGCCGAAATCGTCCCTCCAGCGCTTACCATACCACCTCCCCTAATGTGACTTCCCATCTCAACTCTATTCCCATATTTTATCTTCTCGCCTCACAAAAGTGATATATCTTCAACGAAATATAGGTTCTTATCGGCAAATATTTTTGGCAATTCATTGATAAAATAGACCACAATTATCTTAACAATATTCAACTCAAATTTGAGCTAAATTCACAACATCAAAAAATTATATATTTAATTATATAGATAGATAGATAGAAAGTAAACTCTATTCTGAGATGAGGTCTCTTATGAATAACAGTTATGAACAAAAAAAATAAAAAACTAAATCCTGCCAAAAATTACATTAATCAACATTATAGAATATATACAGTATAAAAGTATATTAAAACAAATAAAAATAACACCATTTTGAAAAAAAAAAAACATTATTTAAATGAAAAATAAACAAAACAGAAATATATTTTGTTTGACAAGAAAAAAAGGTTTAAATATTTCCTCTTGAAGAATGGTGTGAATGTGTTCTCACTTCACTATAATTATTGTACAAGTTACACAATATTATATTACTAAATAAATAAATAATTATAATTAAAATAAAAATATTTGAACTTATAATATACTTACCTATTATTATTCTAAATTCTAAACAAACAAAAATAACACCATTTTGAAAAAAAAAACCATTATTTAAATGAAAAATAAACAAAACAGAAATATATTTTGTTTGACAAGAAAAAAAGGTTTAAATATTTCCTCTTGAAGAATGGTGTGAATGTGTTCTCACTTCACTATAATTATTGTACAAGTTACACAATATTATATTACTAAATAAATAAATAATTATTATTAAAATAAAAGTATTTAAACTTATAATATACTTATATTATTATTCTATAAATACGTTTATTTAACATCTTAAGTCAGTATTTTAATTTGAGAGAATTTAAATTTCGGCAATTTTTTTTTTTTCTTCATTGATGGAAATTGTTTACATATTCGATAAAATTTCAATTTGTATATTCTTGTTTTCTACCATTTATTTATTTTTGACCTTATTCATTTTTAGTAGCCTAGTATCTAGTGCTATTATTATCCAACTATGCTTGAACCTCTGACTTATTTTTAGCCTTGAAGATGGTCCAGAGATTTGAGTTGAAACGTTGGCTTGTACGATAAAAATATTCGAGATTCCTCAATCCAAACATCAATAGAACAGAAAAGGTCGACCATAATGACGAATCATTATACAAACTTAAAACCACAATATAATTATTGAAAAAATTACTAGATTATAAAAATCAACAGATCGAGAGGAAATAGTTTTTAAAAAATATTTTCACGCGGAAGTTATGAACCAGTACAGTTCTGCGTTTTAAATCTATATAATGTACCTTTTTTGAGACAAAGTATGGGACCAATCATATACTAGCTATAATGAATATATTCACTATATATCAATATATGTTGATACTATATGGATTACTAGTCACATAAAAGTTAAAATTTTGACTACATATTATTTCTCAAACGTCTATATTTGGGTGCCATTCCTTCGTTAATTGTTCAAAAATTTAACGATGAAGCCATCATATTGAAAATTACTTTTCAGATGGGATTGTAGTCAAACTCCCATAAAATTTAAGTGAAGACTTCTTTTTTGTTGAGAGTTAATTAGATTTAGCCGTCATGTCTCCGATGTGTAACGCTCGGTAAGGCTGGAGTCGACTAATTGAAGTGTTTTTGCATATGGATTAAAATATCTCAAAAACTAAAAATCGGACTTGAATATTATTAGCGAGAGAAATGTTCATCATTTCATCCTTTATGTAATGAGTTATTATTCAAAATTGTATCTTAACGCTATACCGTGTTAAGGAGGCGAAGAGGGAAAAAATAATGTCGAAAACCAAACGATAAGTTTTATTGATGATATGGATTTAAATATCTCGGAAACTAAAAATCGGATCGGTATATTGTAAGAGAAGGAATTGTTCAGCGTTTCATCTTCTTTGTAATGAGCTATTATTTATAATTTATTTTTCATATTATTTATCTCGCCTTGTTGATATTTTCAGTTCTATCGTGTGGTCTAAAGTTTGTAGGTTTTTAAATTAAATGACTTTAGATATATATATATATATATATATTTTTTTTTTGACCGCACCCTCGACTAATTCCTTCTCATATATATATATATATATATATATATATATATATATATATATATATATATATATATCTTAAATAAAATGTAGGACGAGAAGTAAGATTCTGAATATGAGTAGTATTCTCCGAAAGGTTAATAACTATTTTAAATAAATGAAATTTTGAAGAACATTGGAGATTTTAATTATAAATGCTTCCTTGATGTTATGTCGATAATTCTATCTTATCAAATTTGAATATTCACGAAGTGTACAGCCTCTATTTATTAAATATTTTCTTATATTATCGTTGCAAAGAAGTTCATCTACCTTTGATATAATAACCCTCAGAAATGGTTAGTAATGACACAACCTACCTGGCGAGAACACAGACTCAAGGCCTGTAGACTACTAATGGAAGTGGCCTAGATTCTCACTTACAAACGGCCATTCAACACCAACGCTAAATATAGGCAATTCCTCTCCTGGCATACTTAAAGGATACATGTTATATATATATATATATATATATATATATATATATATATATATATATATATATATATATATATATGTGTTTAAAATAAAATCACTTATTAATTATTTAATAAACTACTAAATGTTCATTTCCTCTGTGTTTATTGACGTTTCGATCCCGGTATTTTTATTTTTATGAGTTAACAATGGGATCCTCTTCAAAGCTAGAACAAAAATCGGTTCACAATTATGCTTCCTTATGTTTCTAATAATAATTATTTCAAAATTTTAACCTGCTTTTAAAAATAGAGGTTCGATACATCGATACGACAGCCCTGGCCGAGGTATCGAAGCTCTATTTTAAAATTTTATGAACTTTTTTTAACTTATGAGAACAAAAAAAAATATTAATAAAATTTCATTTTAAATAATTGACCGAATCAAATAATTTAGAAATATTTACAGGAAAAATCGTATAACTTGTAATTTTATTTAGACATAATAATTACACTTCAGCTAAAAAAATATTCCAGTAGAAATATTGAATAAGTGATGCATTAGTAGTCTTTATATAAAAATGGTTGAAGTATGTTTGCATTTAAAATTTTAATTTTTTTTTTTTTTTTTTTAGAGAACTTAAAAAATGTGTTTATAATAAAATCTCAAGAAGCTTTTTTATCTTAGCTAATAGACAGAATCGACTAGTTTCGAAATATTGAATTTATTGGGACACAATATTGCACTTCAACTGAACAATATTTGTATATAAAATTGGTATATTTGGATTTAAAATTGATGATAATGAAGTTTTTAGTAACTGAAGAAGAAAAAAAAAACCAATAAACATTAAATATAATTTGAATAACATTAAAATTGTTTTAGTTAATCTAACTTAATGCCAAATATTGAATTCTTTAAATTAAATTGAATTTTAAAATTAAAAAAGGATTCGTCTTGAAAATTTTTTATGTAAATATTGTGAGATTACTCAATTCGGTTAATTACTTAAGATAACAAATATATATATTTCTTTAATATTTTAAATTCAAACAACTTAACTACAGTTAAATCAATACAATAAGTATAAATATAGCTAATGAATTATATACAGAAATTATTTGTTAAAATGTAATATTGGAGTTAAATTTTTTTTTAAATAAATATTTCAAAAGCATTCGGTTCGACCTCAAGTAAATTTTACACAATTTTGTACTTTTTAAAAATGTTTTCCAAATATTATTAAAATCTTTACTAAAAACTTAGGCATCTTAAAGCATATTTAACAAATTCAAATTTATTCAAACAATAAAAGGAAAAAATTAATGCATACCAGCGTTTTTAAATGTTTGTTTAAATTTAAAATTTCAATCTGCTACACCAGTATCAATCGTGAAAATTTTTGGAAATTCGGCATTTAATCTCTGTCAAACTATTAACTATTAATACCTACATTATATTGAAGACCACTTAATTTTATATCGACATCGAAATTGTTAGAGCCTTTTTAGAAGAAAATTATAAAATTGACAATATGAAGTACTATTATGAATTCAAATTTAAGACAGCTGATCTACACATAAATATTAAGAGACTAAAAAGGCGTTGGATGAGAGATCTCCTTCTAAATTTATAATTTATAATTATTTATTTATTTATTGTACTTTCAGCACATTTGCTAATTGTCAATATAAAGTTGACTGATGCAAGTAAATGTTTAAAGCAAAAAAAAAAAAAAAAAAAAAATATATATATATATATATATATATATATATATATATATGTATATATATATATTAAGACAACTAATATAAATTATGACAATTCTCTTCACTGTATATTTTTGGGTGTAAGCTGATGAAATAAAATTTTCTTATATTTTCTATGAAAATTTGATTTAGAAATAGAAATAGAAAAATCATCTTTATTCTGGGACTAGGTCCCTTTAGAATAACAGTATTGTTCATATAAATTAACCATAAATCTGGCCAAAAGACTTATTACAATGAATAATAACAAAATACTAGTATTAAGTTAAGTATTAATTAAGCTCTTAGGATAAACTAACGAGAACAGTTGGGTAATAGGATGTTCAGTAAATACAATATTGGAGCTAAAATAATTGCATAATAATCACTGAATGAAATTAGAAAGGAACGAAAATCAATTTTATAGACAAAGCATTGTAGTGATGGAATATAAAAATTAATAATAACTGTTAATATGTAAAGAAAGAAATTGTAAAAAAAAAAAAAAAAAAAAAATTATATACATATATTTCCTAAGATATTTAAGTGATTATACGTAAAGATAAGGAGTGTGTTGAAGATAATTAGAAAATAAAATATATTTCAACGTAATACAATCTCATGAATAGAAAAATAAGAAATCACGAAAAATAAATTTTATCTACTCACAATGCTTAGTGAGTGATGATGAAAATTCACGTTCAACACAGAATTTAGTTTCTATAGAAACGTTACAATTACAAGTAAATTTTTTTCCAATTTCTGTATTATCTTATATGTTTGATATTAATTTTCTAAAATATTTATCTTTTCATTTTTATTCATCCGTTTTAAATATAGGAAATTAATTTTCAACCTACAATTTTTTTTCCATTAATTAATTATCGAATTCTTTTATAGTTTGTATTTATCCATTTTTTTTTTCTTTGTCACTACTAAAATACGCAGATGGTTGATTATTTTAAATAAACAGAATTACTTTTAAGATAATCTATAAAGAAATGTCACTACTTTTTTTCTTCACTACATAAATATATAAATAATTTTGTTTCCTTATCTATGGCAATAATCCTTGTAGACTTAAGATAAATAACGTTCTTGTCCTTGTAACATATAGCTGTTTCATCACATAACTGACCAAGCTGTGTTTCATGACGTACTTCAGAAATTTACATAAGTATTTCCCTTGCTAATATTCTCAGGTTTTAGAGTTTTTTTTTTCTTATATAATGGAACAGTATTTTAAAATAAATATTTAAATTGATCCTGCTATTGTATTATAATTCAAAGTTCAAGGATTTCTACCAGTAGCCACGCTGTCAATGAACGTAGCCAAGGTTCTCTTCTCATTGCCTTAGGTAACTCTTACACCATTATTCAATATATATATATATGTAATTATTATTATAATTGGGTATTAAATCGCATCGATATAATTTAGTAGTTAAGGGTCAATGAAAAAATATATTTATATTATATATATTTTCATATTTTTTAATACTTTCATTTACCTATATTTAGTAAAGAAAATTATTGCGGTTGTGAAAAATTTAGAATTATATTTTTATACGGAAATGATTCAAGGTCCCTTGAGTTCAAATGACTGTCTCCCAAAAAGATAGGCCTGTGTATGTGAGTTAAAAAACGAGTTGAATTCGAAAACGAAAAGTCGTACGAAGCTATGTATATAGTATCTTTTTCATCAAAATTTACTAACAGCAAAATGACACTAAATACTATCTATTATATACATTTTTATAATTCTCTATTTAAAAAAGTCTAAAGATTTAGATTAAATTTGTTATGTCGATATAAGATCAAATTACCTTTAATATAGCGTATATTACCACCTTTGAAGTAGTCTTACAGGACTTAAATGTTTAAATATCTTTTATCTTTTAAATAGGAAGGTTTTTTTTTTTTTTTTTTATAATAGAAATTGCTTTGAAAATATATGTAAAACAATATTTTCAGCTTGATAAACCAAAAATATATATTAAACAAAATTGTCCCGTTTGTATTTGTAATTAAGGAATTATTCTTTAAGTGCATTATCTTAAAATTTATTTAGAGTGCACCGCAACTGTGGTTTCGTTCTTGTTTTTGAAATCAAAATTTCTTTAGACGCGTTTTGCACTTTTTAGTGGAGAGTGAAATAGATCGATCCGTCAGATTTAACAAATTTAACGCTCGGGTAAAGTCGGTTGGAGTCGACTTATTGATATGTTTTACACATGGATTAAAATATCTCAGAAAGTAAAAATCGGGCCTGCATACTGTAAGCGAGGAAATTATTCAAAATTTCATCCTCTTTGTAGTGAGCTATAAAACAAAAATGTATCTAAACACAACGCCGTGTTAGGGAGGCGAAAAGGAAAAAATAGTGTCCAAAATCAAATGAGGTTATTTGAACATATGGATTAAAATATTTCAGATACTAAAACTCGGACTTGCATACTGTAAGTGAGAGAAATGTTTAAAATTTCGTCTTAATTGTAACGAGCTATTGTTTATAATTTATATTTCATATTATTAATCTCTCCTGGTTGATGTTTTCACTTATATCGTGTCGTCTAAAGCACACACCTGTTGTTTTTTAAATATTAAACAGTTTACAAATTGTTTGTGTGTGAAAAAGATTATTTAGTGATAAAAAAAAAACAATTAAATATATTAAAATTGTTCAATTTTTTGTGAACTTTTCATAAATCCAAACACAAAAAAAAATACATTGTTTGACTATCTATGATTCAGAATCCTTATTTAAACCTTAGTCTGTATATAATTTATTTTATTTGAATTTTTGTGTCTTAATGATCGCGTTATCTGTTTTTGTTAATTAAGGATAACGAAAAAAAAATGCACCTTCGTGTCCTTAAAAAAAAAAGTCAATTTGAGGTCAGAAGATGTTATCAGCCAGGATAACGAGGCACTTGTAGGGTTCTTCGCGATAACCCAATTCCTCTCCGGGACTGCAATTTCCTCTTGGATCCTATGATTAGTCGATACCTTATTCGATTGTTCTATGTATCGATTATTGAAAGCCCTCTCGGCCTTATAAAGGGCCTTGTAAAGACTCTGAAATCCGATTCGTTAGGGTTTTCTCTTGTCTCAATCGATTCTGTTTGGTCTCGTTGTATCATCCCCACCCCTCATTGGTTTATAGATTGTGAATTATTTGTACTCTGTTTTTAAGGATTATACTTCTCATGATATATCAAATATTTAATTTTTTATTTATTTATGAAATTTATAACTGTATAAAAAAATATATAGTATATGTAACATAAAAGAAATACATGAAAAGACTTGTAGATTCTCTCCCTATTGGTATCACTCTAATTAAATTTCTAAATTAGTAGATCACGAAGCCATCTTTTTTTCAGACACCTCAAAGTTTATCATTTTATTATAGATGTATAAGTATCTTGATTGGGCCAAATTGGAAACATATGGAACATTAAGGTCATTATGATTTAATTAGTATGAAAGTAATGGTATTAAGAATTTTACCAAAAGTCTTCGATTGTTAGCATTAGAGGATCCATGATTTAATTTTTTGGGGTTATTTATTTATTTATTTTTTTTTTTATGTAGTAGAATTTATATTATCGCTTTGTCACATGCTCATTTGCTCGAATCTAAAGCCATTTAACTATTAAACGGATGTTACGATTTTAATAAAACTTACTTAAAGTCTTATTTGCATGTATTGGTAAATGCCCACGTGCACCCTTTATAAACTACTTAACAAAGACAATCGCCCAAAACGTACACACGATCCTGCTTCAGATCTATTCTTTGAACTACTCAAGAGTACAAAGGCTTATGAGTGTAACAAAGTATCCACTCGTTTCCTTTATCAATAGCCTCTTTGTTTATCCCTACGTTACAACTTGAGAAGATATATAAAGGTTTGTATATTCTGTACGGAATAAACATAATGATAGATATTTTTAAATCCAGTTGACACAGTAACTATTTAGCTCAACTTGCGTTTCTTTTCATTGACTTCTAGTTTGTTTTGTTTTATTGTAAAATACAATTAATAGAACCGCAATGGATCCAGGCTGAATTTTAAATAACCTTGATGGGTTGTATTACTACAGGTTATTTTTAAAATTTCAGATTTATAAAAAAGTTTTAGGAGGGAATTCTGGCAAAAAAGGATTTTATTTAAAATCTAACGGTCATAAAAAAAAGTGAATATTTCATTTATCGCTACTGTTAGTGCAAAAAATTATAAGTAAAAATTGTTTTGAAGTGAATTTTGCACTTTTTTGTGGAGACTAAATTAGATTGATTCGTCAGATTTTGGAAGTGTTAACGCTCGGGTAAAGTCGGCTAGAGTCGACTAATCGATATGTTTTACATATGGATTAAAATATCTCATAAACTAAAAATCGGGTCTGCGTACTGTAAGCGAGGGAATTAATTGTTCAGAATTTCATCCTCTTTGTAATGGGCTATTATTTAGAATTTTATTTTAACGCCAAAAGGAAAAAAATAGTGTCGAAAACGATAACGAGTTTTATTGAAGATATGGATAAAAATATCTCAGAAACTAAAAATCGGACCTGTATACTGTAAACGAGGCAAATATTCATTATTTCATCCTCTTTGTAATGAGCTATTATTTATAATTGTGGGTTGATGGTTGACTGTCGTGAATAATGAAGAGAAAGATGGTTGGGGTGATTAGTCAGAAATAATATGGCAAAAATAAATAATAATATTTATTTTAATATTTTATGACGTTTCAACCCAAAATTCAGGCCTTCATCAGGGCTATTCGAAGAGATTGCTTGAATTGAGTGGGGTGACTCTATTCGGGTCGAAACGTCGGCAAATGTTACAATAAATATTATTGGTGATAAATATTCAGGACGCAGTCCTTTTTTTTTTTTTTAATTTTTTATTTGTGCCAACGTTTTAACCCAAACATGTGGGTCATCTTCAGGGCGTGGTTTGAGCACTGAGGGTGTTCAAGTACTCTGAAGATGTCCCACATGTTTGGTTTGAAACGTTTGCACAAATAAATAATTAAAAAATCTTTTTCTTCTGAATATTTATCACCCATGATGTGTAGAACACAGTCGGCTAGCTCCTTCAATAAAATAAATATTATTATTTATTTTTCCCATTTTTTTTTTCTGATTGATCATCCCAACCATCCTTCTTTTCATTATTATTTGTAATTTATATTCCATATTATTAATCTCGTCTTTTTGATGTTTTCACTTATCTTGTGTGGTCTATAAAGCACACACCTTACATTTTTTTTTTTTTTTATTAAAGAAGAGCTCGATCGATTATTTATTTATGATTTATCAGTATAATTTCATATTTGACTTCCCTCTGTTATTTTTCTATTTAGGACACTAAAAAATGACACCTTTATCGTAAATAGAATAAACATGTAAAATTGTTGCATATTATCTTTTTCACTAATGGTACCGATATATCTTGTAGAAAAGGTAATTTATATGTATTTATAAATTATATATAGATAATATATATATTAATGAGACGAATTTTCGCACGATATATATATACATATACAAATCAGACTGTCAAGAAAACCTGACAGTGAGACCTTGAAACATTCTTGCTCGCCTCTTTGACGCCTCTCTCTGGCTGATATGTCAATTCAATTCGTTTCGCGTTGTTTAGTCAACTCATTTCAGAAATGTTTATTCCTGTTTGTAACAATAAATAAAATGTGTACTCAATATATTTCTATGCAATATGTATTTTTTCAATGTATGTAGTATATTAATTATACATTAATTTTTTCAAAAAATTCGTCTTTAAATTTTGCCAGCCTCAAAACATATTGATGACCAATCCAACCACCTTTCGGACACGGGAATATCCTTTATAAAATTTCTAGAAGGTGTGTTTTTGTCGGTACGCTATAACTTGGTCAATTTTTCATCAAATCCAATGATTGACCACTCATTTTAAAGAAATTCTGCTCCTTCACATGCGAAAAATAGTCTCATTGCAAATAACTCAAAAAGTATGCATTTTTTTTTTTTTTTTTTATTATACCCATGATAACTAGAAAGATTATTGAATTACCTACAAAACAAAAAAAAATCTGACAATTATTAACAAAGATACAGTCCATTAGTTTTGGTATACTTAATAATGTCTTCCTGTTCAAAGATATTGCATTTAGGAATAGAATAGTCCACTAAAAATTTTTTTCTGGCTTTTGTACTTACTTTATTATTTTTTAAAGAAATTTGGTTCTTACATTTTATTTTTTTTATAATTTAGAATATCCCACGATCGGAGCATTATTTTGTCTTTATTACTTTTATTATTTTGCTAGTTAGCTTTTAAAAATAAGTCCTAGCAAAGCAATTTGTACAAATATTTTGGTTTATTATGTTAAATGAAATATTGTAATCAACCAAGGAAAAAATGTTTTCCTCCCTTACATGGGCGGAGGATTCAATGTATAATATTTTCACCTACTTTGTCATACGAGGGTATTCGATTGTTAAAGTGTCGAGTAGTGGGGGAAAGAATTTAAAAAATTTCAAATTAATTAAAAATATATATTGCATTTATTTGGTACAGAAATATATCAATTTTCTAAACCTTTTAGGCTTTAAACTATTCACTTAGCTGCTGCGAATGTAATCACTTGACGTGGTAACTATAAAACCCCAATCTCTTGACTTAAAAGTTATTGGAATTTTTTTATACCAAAAACATAGTAGCTTGAAATATAGGAAAGTTCCTAAATTGAGCGCTGAGCTCATTGATGGCACGATAAATCTATCAAACACTAAACTCAATAATAGAATTGAATGAGTTCCTTTATGCATCGATTAAATCAATGATGGCTCAGCGGTTACTATTTTTATATTTAATTAACAAATTTATATTTAGCTTTCTTTCGAGCTATACTTATTTTTGTTGAAATCCAACTATTCATTGAATAGGGTTTTTTTTTTCTCTTTTTTTTTTGTGCGACTTATGGTTCGATATACAGACATTTTATTTTGTATACAGAATATTTTTGCTAGTATCAATAAAATACTCTTGATTATATCGTATATCTCCTCAATGGATTAATTTGTGATCCATTCCGATAGATAGTGACCATTAATCTTTTCTTCGCTGCTTGGCAGTGAATGAGAACTGGATTGGATGACCTCTCTTGAAGCTCCCCACAATTTCAATAAATTCATTAAGGACGATAGTGTCCTGGCAATTTGTCCTGAGGTCCTTGGTACGTGCCCTGCTCCAATCAGGCTGCTCTTTGTTGCTCCTGTAATTACCCTCCTTCCTCGATACCGCCCCTCCTTCGCCCGATCCTCCCCATGTTTTTTCTTCCTCCCTCCCTGTAAGGAGAGGAGTGAATAGGCTACCAGGGCAGACCTGTATCGGGGGAGACTGGTTCCTCTAGGACCGGTAGATTTGGAGGAGGGGGGTTTGCACCCCTCGACTTCTTTCGGAGGACCGGCCTCTCTTCAAGTTACACTACGATTTAGGAACTCTTCGGGAATCGTTTCGATAATAATTAATACCTCATTAGGAAATGCATATAATAAATTATATTGTTATAAAAATAATCCATTCTAATATTTAGCTAACATACTCTAAAGCCTGATTACACCTTTCTAAAATACTATAATCACAAATAAAAATTAGAAACATTGGGTTTTACATACTTCTGTCATAGGCGTAGAATTCGGGAGGGGAGAGATGGCCCTCCCAAATATTTCGAAGAGCAAAAATTAAATCAATAACAATTAATCTAATTGAAATAATAAATTAAACTAACTATTTCATATAATGCAACGTATCATAAGTGTTATTTTTTAATTATTCTCAAACAAAGTTTCTTTTCTTTCATAACATTTTTGTCTGAATTTTCGGGATGATTGAACTATTTTTCCCGCCTAAGGAAGAAGGAAACCTTCAAAACTGGTGCCTCCATATTGACATTTGATGAAGAACTAACGATGATATGGCTTACCGACAAAATAACACCTTCGATAAATAATATAAACTCCTCTCTTGATCATCGGGACCTCAATGACATATTCAATGACAGTACTACAATTAACGTAAGGTTGTTTGGATGCGAACCCTTTGCCATTATCTCGAAAATAGTACGCTTTGGGGCTTAAAAACGCAGGGTCCGATAGTTCCAAAGGAAGATCTTCAAAGCCCAATTCGTCCCATATCGATCTACAGACTTACCACCGTTACAGTATTGAAGCCTAGAAAAATAATTGTATCGATTTTATAGAAGGAAGTTTAGAAGAAGTCATAATAAGGTTTTTATTAGTGCCGACGTTTCATCCCTAACATGTGCGTCGTCATCAGGGCGTTGTTCGAGCACTGAAGATATTCAAGTACTGACCTAGTTAGCTCGAACCACACCCTGATGATGACCCACATGTTTGGGTTGAAACGTCGGCACTAATAAAAACCTTATAATGACTGCTTCCTGCATATTTATTTAGAAAGAAAAACAAAAGCGGAGAGTACGATTCGCTAACCCTCGTGAATTTCTTAATCCAACCGTGCCCATGGTTCATGGTGCCCCCATTCATGGTATTTGAGCATGGCATGAGCTTATATTTGGTACAAACCGATTTCGAGCCTTACTGTTATAATATATGTGGGGATGTAAACTAAAATCAATATTAATGACACATTTTGGAACCAATTAATGGAAATATAAAAATATTCGATGAACAGATCCTGCCATCACTAGAACCGACACAGCCGACACTCCTTGCAGTTCGCTATTATTACGTTAACGGAAATAGCCCGTAACTGCTATTTTGTTATTGGCATCTGTGGGCGGACATCGCAAGCTGGTCGTACGTTTTCTGACGAAATCGCCGACATTTCACCGCTCATTAGATCCGATGTTTGGTTTAGCTGGTGTTGTTGAGGATACTGCGGGTAATCAGAGATCATTGAGGATCATCTGCACAACATATGTTCCTCCGCGACCAGCTGAATCCCGAAGCATCTGCTACCAGCGTTCATCGGTCAAGGCAATGCCACTTAGATAATAATCTATAATAATAATAAGATTAAAAAAAATAAAAGAGGAATAAATAATTTAAATAATGATGTTTACTACCACATTTATACATCTTGACAGAGAACTTAACCTCTTCGATCTAAAAATATAATTTCGATTCCATCTTAAAAACTATTTTTTTTTTTTGTGTTAATATCAAGTATTAAAATTATTAGGGTGAACAGGCACCAGTATGAACAGATTGGCTTTAAATGCAAATAATAAGTATCCTTGTTGATTTAAAGGTTCCAGTTTTTCTAGATTGATGAACAGTGCCCTCTATTATCAATTGTATGAACAAAGTTCCCAAAAGAATATTTTAAAATGTCTATCATTGTTTCCATAGTGCTCTTGAGATCAGTGTGTTTCTTCATATCTTCCTATTATCAGTTTTGCTAAGAGTAAGTTCAACATTTATCTTATCTTTATAGTTACATAAAGATTTTAGAACTGTTCTGAGGTATGTCCATTACTGGTACCGATCCCCTGTCCATTACTGGAACGAAAAATTTCGGGGTGTCCATCACTAGTTGAAAAAGTTTTTTGTTTTTTTTTCAATTTTAAAAGGAATAGAAAAAGGAGATCTTAAAGATTTTAAATGTTCAACGGAGAAGTTTATAAAATTACCGCGGCATAAGCCAAAAAAGACAAACAAATCCTTAGTTATATCCATCACTACAAAAATATTGGGCCTTTATGAGCTCGTTATTTTGACATGTTGGGGAAGTAGGTCGCGTCAAACGTATATTTTTTAAGGCCACCTTTTTTCTCTATTTTGTGCTCAAATTATCTTACGATTCAAGTGAAAGCATATGAGTATGTACGAGTATTTAGTTACTAATTAAATAGACACAGTTTGCCAATCTCAAGATTCAAAACGCCCCAGTTCCGAGAAATTTCGAAAATAAAATAGTTTTAGGTTAGGTTGAGATGAAGCTATTTACGAAGTTTCAGGCGGGTATTAATAATTTGATAAAAAGTTGTCTGTACCACGGATTACCACTATTATATTTACACAATACATATACTTGTAATGGTGCAGAAAATAGTATATTATAATTAAAATTAATTGGAAGTTGGACTCTTATGTTTGTTGCCATAGTGATTGCGAAAACTGCCTCCCGTAAAGAGTAGTGTTTTGTTAGATCCAAAAGGCAGCGTACCGTTCTTCAATACGACAATGGGACATATTACCATCGAACCACGGACTATTATTCAAGAACTTAATTAATTATATATATATATATATATATATATATATAATATAATGTCGTATACGATAGACCTTTATGACAAAGAGACCTTTGAAATACAAACACCTGTTGTCGACTATCTATCACCTGTCACACAGTCTATCTTACCATCACCATCGCTGCTGTCTTGTCCCCACTCCTTCCTTCGGCTTCTTGTTTCAGCCCCAATGGTCATAGTGTAAGACCAATCTTCTGTTCGAGGATGGAATAATTTCAGTTATCGCCAAGTATATTTCTGTGTCCCGGAGGTAAAAATCATCTTCATTTTTTTTTAAATAGAATATGCTCCGCCCATCTTAACCTCCGTGCCTTTATATCATGGGATATTGATTGAATAGTTTCTGTAAGTAGTTCTTTATTGGCCTTTCTTCTCCGTGTGTTAGTACTCTGATCGCTCCAATTGTCGTACGGAGAATTTTTCACTCAAATCTTTTAATAATTTTTTCTAGCAGCTTTATCATAGCATTGTACACCCTTAGTTTGAGATTTTAATATTAATATTTAACATTATTTATTATATATGGAAATATAAAAAAAACAAAAATTAAATAGTGATAGAAAAATTAACCTATACTACAACAACCCAAGTCTTAGATTCTCGCTCCCTTGCATGAATGTAAACGAGATATTAATTTTAAATTTTAGCCCTTACGAGCAGCGTAATTGTTATATAACAGGAGAGGAGATTATACTGTACAAAATTTTAATTTCCATCAGAAAACGTGTTTTTTTTTTTATATATTTAAAAGACAGTATACAGAATTTTTTTGTTATTTCAACTTATAATGTTGGAATTTGCACCTTTTGAAAATTTATTATGATGTTAAATTTCAAAAACAAAAAAGAAAGGTTTATGTTCAATCGTGATTAATAAACTCCATTTTTAATCAAATGATGAACTTTTTGATATATGCATGTAAGAATTTTAAAGTGAAAACTACTTTAGGCTCGTTTTGCACTTTTTTGTGGAGAGTGAATTAGATCGATTGAAATGTTTTC